>JAWMRA010000009.1:7489339-7603310 GCA_035584735.1 Pseudotriccus pelzelni | reverse complement strand
CTTTACATTAAAATAACGGGATAGGAACAGATCCTCTGCCCAACAAGTAAACAACACAGTTGAAAGAGATTTCATAAGCAATAAGAGGCACAATAAAGGAGTCTTTCTGGGGCTAAACTCAAATAGTTGTAATTTACTGATAGCAAGAGAAAGTAATTTTGTAGTAGAATGTAGTTTTGTAGTAACCTGAGGTGCTAAATTGCATTTTGAGTTTCATCACTGGCAACTGTAACGAAGTTGGATCTTATTGATAAAATAATTCCTTTTCCCGGCAATCTGAGTTCTACCACATTGTTAACTCATGCTCACCCAGTTGTAGGTGTTCTCTGGATATACAAACATCCACACACTCCTGTAACTCTACTCAAACCAGCAATCACAATAGGGCCAACATCATTAGTTGATTCTCAAATGCACCTAAATTAAAACCTTTTTAACAGAAATTTTAAACAGCTCTCTATAAATTTTTCTCTTTCAGTTTTAGCAGTAAATTAATGTCCGCTGGCTCAAAGTACTATCTACTTGTGCCCTCACTGTGTGGGGGTTTGTTCCTACAGTACCAACCACTGGCTCCACCCAGCCAAAGGAACCACAAGAGTAATGGGATGAATAACTGGAAGTTATCAGTGTTTAATATATATACAGTAAAACAGCCTGAAGAGAGAAAACATGCATGACAGCTTGGCTGTATATTTATTCCTAAGTACAAAGGTCTACATTAAGTGTTCTCAACGACCAAAACTTTTCACAACACAGTAGAACACCTTCAGTTATGGATGTCTGTTTCACAATAAACATATACCTTTATCAGATTTGATTTCCTGCTAGTGGTTTACCACAAAGTTTACTGCTCCTGCAGAGCCAACAATTCAGTCTGTAGCAGGCGTACCATGAAGAAACCTTTCTCATCACAAAAATTAAACAGCGAAAATACCATTTTATCAAAAGGAAGCACGTGCAGGAACATAATCTCTTCCTCCCTTCATGGTGCCCATGCAACTCCTGCTTGATGCAGAAACGCCAGCTCTAAGAAATGAGTGGTACACTCAGCTGTTTCTACAAAACTTAAAGAAAGATAGGTAGTGTCAAGTCTTGCTGAAATTTTAGTTGGGCAATCCTTTTCTCCCAGATCAAAGTTAAATTTGAAACCCAGACAGAAAGGATTGGCCAGCTGAGACTAAAAGATGAACATGAGGAACATTCAAGGATTCAAAGAACCCAATGGCCTGTATCCAGTGCAGCTCTCCAAAAGACTTTCTACTCATATGGTCATTCTGCTCTGAAAATAAAGCTCACACTGAATAACTGTTCATCTCCGACATGTCCCAGAAGTTGAATAGACTGGCCCTTTGCAGGGAAGGGTAACAAGGAAAACTATCATCTTTAAAATCTCCATAGATAATTTGAATCTGCATTTTGGCCTTCAGCTGGTTGCATTCCTTGGAAGTGTCCAAAACACACCACATATTTAGAGGCCATAAGTGCCCCAACAAGAAACTGTGGACATACTGTTATGCCTAAAACTCTCAAGCTCCTCATTTCTTTAATCCTCAGATAAAAATTCTCTGCAAGGAAATAACATCAGCATTTTTCCATAGTATACAACATACTGGACTCTGGTCACATTCACAGTGCAGTCTGAGGGTATTAACTTCAGTCAGTTCCTACTGATGCCTTTGCATTCTCTAAGGCTGGAGATGCAGCCATTGTTGGTGAATCAAGGAGCTTCCTTTGAATTTCCACATGCTAAAAGGAGCAAAATCAATCTCAAATTCAATGCTCTCTCCCCCGCCTCCTTCCAAATGGAAAAAAACTGCTCCCGAAGGTCACAACGGCACTACCCTCCGAATCTTACAAGAAAGACATTAGAGCAGAACACGATCTTGCGCTCCATCATTACTGGGGGATATTGGAAAGAGGACAAAGGAACGTACACACATAAGTGGGGAGTGGGCTCTTTTCTTGTACTGGCCACATTCAACTTGTTTGTTCAAGGGAAAAAAAAAAGAAAGAGTAGAACAAGACATGCATGCCTGATGCTGTTAGTGCTTAATACACTGGAAAAATTGTTTAGGAACAGTTCATCCTTAAAATTACTCTGTAAAACCATCAGTCATTGAGATCTTATTTTATGTGTTGCATATATGTTTCATGTAGTCCACCATGTTTAAATATACTTTTTTTTCCTGTGTGTTCAGCTTGACATTGATGCTTTTGATGTGGATGACTCCCTGAGGTTTTCCTTCCTTTATTGGCCCTGCTGCATCAATGATAATGCATAAATCTAGTGCTACTGTCATCTTGGGAGTATCAACAGTGTGAAAGACCTTTCCATGAGGAGCAGAGACAGCCTGCCAGGAAGGGCAGCTTATGGCCCAATCCTGTTCACCACTAAGTGTCCCATCCACTTGACCTCTCAATTTGGTAACAGCCCCAAACTGAAGAGGGCAGCAGTACTAGAAAGCAGTTTACCCAGTGACAGCACATCACAGGTACTTCGCTAGATCTGCCATGGACACTAAAGGAATTAACACATTATGTATTCTTTCAGTTGAAAGAGCAGGGGAAATTTGCAGTCTAATTAGTAAATTCACTGCATATCTTGTGTCTTTCAGCTGTGTGACTGCACTGGGGAATATCCCAATTTCTCTATTCTTTCTCCTTTTTTTTTCTCCTTTTTGAGAAAGGTGTATATTTAAAACCCCAGACACTTGACACAGAAGAGATATTCAAATAAAGGAGTCTATCACCAGCACTCACATTTTCTTAGACCACTAAGAAAATTTTAAACTTTAGATTTTAAATACTTTATTAAAGTGTTCTAATATTTTTAAGCACACTGTTGATTCCAGAACAAAAGTGGCCCAAGAAGGAGCCAAAAACATTTAGTGCTGATGCACATTTTAAATAACCCACCCTTGTGTACCAAGGAGCATCAGCCTGGAGTGGAACTGAATCACGAGCTCCAGTCCAGCATGAGCATTTGCAATGCAGTGCCATCACAGCAGCATCACACATTTCTCATCTTGATAGTAACAACTCTTCTAATTTCCAGTCTAAATTTATTCATGGACAGTGTTTCAAAAAGAAATGCAATAAAGTATTGTGCTGTGATTTACACCTTTTGTATTACTTACATTACAGAAACAATGAAATATGTCATAAGTGTCATCTGGATTTATTTTGGTGTGCTGCTGAATGACATTCAATGGCTGACTCGTCTAATTTAAGTCTGAAGCGACTGTTAATTCATGTCTAGATTGCAGCTGAACAGGAGCCAAAGTTCATTCCACTTTGGTTTTCTGCAAAATTTAAATCAAGCAAAATGCTTAACATTTTTCTATTATTCTTATCCTGTGAGCAACTTAGTACCAGAGCTGAGAAATCTGTGTCAGCACAGGTGGGCTGGCACACAAAAAGCCGAGAAGGTCAGAGAAGCTCCAGAGAAGCTGACAATGGCCAACCCTTGTCTGTGTATGAGGTCAATTCAGCTCCAAGATGCTTATTCCTACCTTGCAAACCTGACCCCTCTCCAGCAGGAGAGGCCTATAGTGCCAGGAAAACTGCACAGGGACTTGTGTTGCAAGGAGAAATGAGGAAATGACTCTGATACAGTTTTTAGTGAGGCCAGTCTTCTGCATGGTTTCCAAAAAAAAAAAAAAAAAAGGAGGAAACCCTCACTGCAAGGAATGGGAAGGAACTACCTTAAAGTACAAAAGTCTTGTCTGAGTCACAGCCAGTGCAGGTTTTGCAGCTGCTCTGAAGCAGTCTGCAGTCAAATTGGCATCACTTCTCCTGTGAGCTCCCTTCAGCAGCCTAAGCATGAAGGCCTGGTGCAGCTTGGGGTTTGTGTGCACTGGAGTTGGCCAGGTTTTCGAAGTAAGAAGAGAGCAACCACCTCTACAGCTGCCACGTATAACAGGGCTCAGTACTGTGCTGAAGGGCTGGCGGGGGTTGTACCAGCTCTGGAAGACAAAAACTCCAGAAAAACAAGTTTTCATGGGTATGACACAATGCCTTGCGACCCACGCGCTAGACTTATGAGTTAAAAGCAAATTGTTTTAAATCAATACTGGCCTTATGATATCCCACTTTGAGAACAGTGTGTTTATGTATATAACAAAAATCTAGAGAAAAAACAAGGTGGGGGGGGAAGAGGAGGCTGCAAATAGTAGAGCAGGTTGACTTTCCCTAGTTGAAAAAGAGGCAGAAAACTGGGTGCAGGCACAATTCTACAGGGCTAGATGGAAAAGTCAGGAGCACATGTCAAAAGCATTAGGAAACATCGAGGAATACAGAAGAACATATTGCAGAGTGGCAAATCACTGCTAAAGTACTCTAATAAGCATAACTCAACAAGTCTTTTTCACTGATTTCAGAATTTACCATTTCTCAACACCCACTTATGCACTGAGACTCTTACCCAAGAAATTTATATCAAAATACGTCTCCGAATCCCAGGTAAGTCTCAATTTTACTGAGTGTGCTAATTTTATGATGTAAAATATCTTATTTTCCCTATATTGGGCAAATTTATCTTGGTTTAAATGCTGAAATGTGCACTTCACAGTCTCTTATATAAAGTGCACCTTGAAGACTATGATTACCACAAGAGTCCTCCTAACCCTTACCACCCTTTTAAGGCTTTAAGATAACATACCTGAGGCTACATTCTCTTTTATTCTTTGTAATATCATTTACTGTGATGTTTATGAATCAGAAATTGTCAGCAGGACACAAGCATCTGTCTGCTCTCACCAACATCAGACACAACATCTCCAGTAGAAGTTATAAGATCATGGAGCATATGCAGTTATCATTTGTACAATATATAGCATGAGACCTCAGCTTGGTCAGGCAGAGTAGAGATACTACAGCACAAACAATAGGTTCTCAGCTACAAGGGATCTGGTCATAAACCCAAGTGAATTTAAATTGTTGAGGGACTATTGCCTTTTCTGAGAAACAGTTCTCCTGCACTGCCACACACTGAACTTGCACTGGGTCACCTACATGACAGCTTCAAGGACGGTCCTGATGCCCAGAGAAGGGTGTTCCTTGTTATACACCAGTTAAACTACGTCCGAATGTCCAGTCATGACTCCAAATGATGTGTCCTTTCAGCCAAGCTACACGGAGTAGAGGTATGTGAGAGTGATATGAAGGACATAATGCTTCTTCAAAATGGCATCATCTGCAGTGTTTAATGCAGGACTATAAAACTGAGCCCTTTCACACAAAGGAAGATAGAGGAGGGAAGCTATCAGCTGTGTCTGATACCCTGCTTCTCCTTGTCACCCATATTCCTCAAGGTAAGAAACTTCACTGCTTGGGAAAAGCAATTTTTCCCACCAGCTCTCCGACAGTTCCTTAGCAGTTAATTATTTTGTCTTGCTCTGCCTGTGCTTGAGGGGTCTGAATTGCACCCAAACCCAGCACAAAGCAACTGCAAACAAAACTTTTTATTTTACTCTCCCAGGTACAGGACTCTTGTCATTTTTTACCCTCTAAATTATCTACAATTATTTTGTTTAGCAGGCTAATGTGGGAACTCTGTTTAATATGACAGAAAGAACAATTTAACTGAGTCGTGCTTTGTATCACACATTAGCAATCAGCACGTTAATAAGTCTGGAAGATTGATATCAGTTTGAAAGGCAAAACCTACACAAAACAATTAATTAAGAAAGTTAAAACAAATGAACTGCTCAGGATGGAATCGGATCCGTGAGACGAGATGGTAAAAGCCCAGAAGGAAATACTCTAATTGAAAACGGCAGTAGAAGGCACAGAGTACAGTTAAACATTATCTTATCAGAAAATTAGCAAAATGTAATTTTTTTTATTGGATTTTTACAGATGTTATTTTTAACCACATCAAAAAAAACCCACCTCGTGGCTATTGGCACAAATTGTCATAATTACTATAATCTGAAGTCTGAGCTGTGGAGTGACTGCTCAGATAACTATCTTGGCCTCCTTACGCTGTATTAGGAAAGCAGCCAGGAGACATATCTTCTCATGTTTTTTTGTGCTAGGTCTGGACTTCATTTGTGTCTGTTATCCAATTTCATTCTCAAGAATACTAAAGAATAAATTCTCTTCCCCCACCTGAAACACTGGAGAAAAATCAGGAGGTTAACATTAAGAGAGGTAAAGTTGACTTTAATTAACATACCAATTACCTCCCATTTGCAAGCAAATTGTTTTATTTCCTTCCATATGCTCCCTGGGGAAGTCTACCTTTTTTTTTTTGTCTCTATATGGTCATTGGCTTTGGGAGGAAGAACCAGGCTCTCTGCTCCCAAATGAAGAGAGAACCAGAAGAGAAATAGTCAGCATTGTAGCCCATGTGTCAGGAACTCCATGCTGTGGGGTTACTCGCACTTTCTAGCCCTTGCAGACTGGTGTGAAAGTGCTTTACAGATTGCGAATTGCACAATAGTGGGAAAGCAGCTAGCGATTTTGAGAGGTCTTTCCAATATCCCAAATCTCTGAAACACACACACATTAAAGACTGTTTCCTTCCTTGAAATGAATATTTGGGCCAGTTAAAACGAACGTGGAGGGCATAATAAAAACACCCCACAAATGAGGAAACTACTCTTTACGGAACAGAACTGTGCAGCACTTTGTTAATAATGCAGCCCAAACATGCGTTGAACTGTGGTGCCACTAGCTCCTGTGAAAGCTGAACAAGGTTAGAAGTTATCAGAATTTGGATGAAGGACTTTCCAAGGAAAATCTCAATTACTTTGAGAAATGATGTTAGTAAAATCAGTAAGAGACATTCCTCCTGTAAGTCAGGAACAGAGCAACCTCTTCCCCACAGTATTGCACTACAATTCTGCAGAGCTGCTGTTCTTATAAATAAGAAAACGTAGGCCCTGAGTACTCAGTAACCTCTAAAAGATCCTAAGTACCCTTTTTGCTGGACTAGAGTTCTTCCTCTGAGAATCAGAAGCAGGCATCAAGACAAGTAATACTGTTGTAGCTACAAATACACATGTACAACACACATTCCTGAGATGCCTTGTGCTGCCTCCTGCCCAGCCTCCACCTGCCCCAGCACAAGGGAAGTCTCTGCAGCTTCCTGCAAGAGACCTGCTGGTCTTATCCTAGAGCGTCTCAACAGTACTTGGTCTTAACAGGAAAATCAGAAAGTAGGTAAGCATTGTCCCTACTTTATTCATAGGTAAACTTAGTCATAGAGAGAATAAATAAAATCTTGGAACCCCCTGTAGAAATCTGTGAATCCCAGCAACTGAAATACTCCATTCATTCATGAGTCTCACAGTATGAATACACAAAAATACAAAATTGTAATTCACAAGGGACACAGTAATCCTGATTCCCATCACACTGCCCTATCACAAGCAAAAGATACAGAAGATGAGAGCAGGATGTAGTAGATAGCCCAGCAAGGTTACCCAGGTGTAATTCTGTAACTTTACCATACTGTGAAAACTATATGGGTCATATGTTCAGTAAATCTAATATCCAGGAGATCTTGCCAACATCTCACAGGTGTGCACAGGAGTGCAATGTGTCAAAGGAAAGCAATTATGTGGGTGGGTACACACACAAAATGGTGTTTCTAAGTCCTGGATTAATTCATTCCACACATCTGCATCTATTTCACACTTAGAAATTAGATAAAGGGGAAGAGGAAGTTAAAAAAAATCTCTTTTAAAGATATTAAGCATTAATGCTGCTCTTTGGCTGCCTCTGTCCTCAGCCATTTCACCCTTCCCTAGGACTTATCTCGGCAGACCCCTCTGTAAACCAGCACCGACAGGCCCAGCTCAGGCATCCTGGGGTCAAAACACAAGTGTTTGTTGACTCCACACTGCGCTACCATCTCCTACGCAGACTGCTTCTAGTTGTGGGGGGAGAAGCTGTGAGTATGAGGAAAGCAAGGGAGAGGAGCTCCCCCCTCCTTCCAGTTTAATTGACAAGAGGGATTTTCTTAGGGATTTTAACTTGAAAACCAAACAATAAGCTACAATCCAGTCATTGTTCTGGTCACTTTACTCACATGTTACAGACCTTTATTTTATTCTGTGTCTGTTTTTGTCCTCTCAGTTTACAGTGGTAGAGGTAGGGACCTAGGTTTACATCTATGTTTCTGGAGTGTTTCCACAGTGCAAAAGAGGTTATACTGCAAGCAGACTAAGTGTGACAAAGTGACATTATACCAGGCCAGCCAGGAGGGTAATAAGAGTTGAAACAAGGTCTCTTGGGTCTCAGAGAACACAAACTACAGTCAGTTTGACTTTGTGTGTGGAGAAGGAAGGGTAGAACACAAGCCATACCCCTGTATCATGCTACCCTCTGCAAAATACATGCTTAGAGACAAATATCAAGCAACAGGTGACTGTTGCATTAAATTAACTCACACTTGATGGATCAAGAATTCAGAATGCAATCTCCTCTTTAGTGCACAAAAATTGGTGCTGAGAAATTGGATTAACCTCCTTTGCAGAGGAATACTTTAATCTTCTCTGCACCTCTCCAATTTCTCATTGGTTTCCAAAGGCACGCTCTGCTAAGTATAAGTGCCCTTCCCTGTTTGCAAATAAAGGGCAATATCCTGCAGTCCTTTCCCTGAATGATAGAATTTGGACCTTAGGCTGCAGCATATCATTTCTGCATTTAATTTTTCCTTGTTATAAGAAAGTTTAACCTTCACTGATTTTAGCAAAATGTTAGATTTATGGATTGTTGAGGACAGCAAATAATCTTTACGTATATATTGGATTTTACTGTGATAGATAAATTAGCTTTTTTTTCTGAGTCTCAGTATATAGAATCAAGCTTAATACACAAATTTAAAAATATGAACTTCTAACTCAGATTTCAGGAAAACCCTGAAGATAAATAAACTCAAAGCAAGGCAATATTTACTCAGCAGATCAAAGGCATCCAGTTCACATGGGATATGTCACCTCTACATTTTTCTACTGCTCTCTCTTCTCCCTGCTCTAGTAAATCCCATTTTTTCTACTTCAGCAACACCTCCATTTCTATTCTATTACAGCTGGTTAAATCTTGCCTACTGTACACACCTGCCTACTGTACACCCAGCTACCCTCTAGCACTTCCCCCTGTGTTTGGCCTATGACACTTGCAATGCCCAAAGCAGACAACCTCTTGGAAGGATCCATTCCTCTTTGTTCCCAGAACTGGCAAATGCATTCTACGGTCAGCAGAGCTCTTGTGCACCGTGTATGACAAGGCCCAAAACTCAATCATGCTTTCAGCTACCCGATCTCCATAAGTGCCAAGAAGGACAAAGCATAAATGGGCTTCATTTTTAATTCACACCCAGAATTCTGAAAGTGCATAGGAATTTCCACTGATTTTTTTAATTACTCCTCAATAAAGCTATTTATATAAATACATATATATGTATATAAACATATCCCCAGCCACATTCCAAAACTCCGTCCTCATGTGCTGCCAAAAACCAAGAGCAATTCGCTTTACAAGCCCTAAATAGCTCAAGCTACCTGGGAGAAGGAAACCAGAGTATTTAACTTTTTTCTGTTTTTCCCTTTTGCACTTCATTTAGCCCTTTCTGACTGTGCCTGCTGCAGCCCAGGGTGCTCCACTATCCCCAGGATTAGCAGAGATCTCTGGCGATCGCTCACACCTGCAATTCAGACAACTCCGTTCCGCTCTGTGCAATCAGCCGTACCTCCGTCAGGCCATCAGCTCCCGAGCTGACAGGCAAACAGAGACCCACCTGATGGGTCAGGCCAGACACCTGCAAAGGGGCTGGAGCAGGAAGGAGAGGGAGGAAGGGAAGAGGTGCAATTACACAATTAAGAGACCAAGTCAATGTTTTGAAGGGGAGGGGTGTTACCTGCTACCCATAGGTACATACAGAACACCTGACTGTGAAACCAGCACTCCCAGAGCAGTTGTTTGCTTGTTTAATATCCAGTGCAGTGGGTCCCGTTGACAGAAACCAGTCTACTCATTTCAAAACAAGTGGTCAGATCTCCTAACAGCTACTGCTTAGGGAATCTAAATTTAATTTGCCACCAAATGTCCGTTATCAAAGTGCATAGAAACACTGATGAAATACTACACTATTACTTTGTTATAGATGCACCTTTAATCAATTAAGCCATTTGATTTTCCTTTGTTTCAGTTATTTCTATGAAATGAGAACAGAAATTCTGTCATTCTCCTATGGCTGGATTATGCCTACACCAGACAACTGCCTAATAGTGAACATAGATAGCACCCTAAAATATACATTGATTCATCATCTGAGAAGCACAAATCTGTATTAAATCAAACAAACAAAACAAACCAAAAACAACACATAGAATAAAATGTCTTTGTAAGAAGCAACTGTTTGCCCCTGCCTGTTTCTGTCTTAAAATTAATTTCACATTAATTCACTGCAGGATGAGTATTTTAAATCTTGTTCTGGAAACTGGCAAAACTCAGGCCTCAGCTGATGTTATTTATTTCTGGGCCATGCATTCAAAGGTAAGGATGTGACATCAAATCAATTTTAGCTCTAACTTATGAACCAAGGTTCAAAGTCAGCACTCCGAAGGGGACAGCAGTCACCTGTGCCTCTCCAGAGGGCACTGAGCCCAGAGATCGATTTTTCTCTAGTGTTGCTCCTTGTTTCTAACTGCTGCAGAAAGTACAGAAACCTAATGTTGATACAGGGAAGACATCTCCTTCCTTTGTAAAGGGACAGACTACAGAGCACAGTGACCTTCAGCACCTGTGGGACAGATCACGGGCACTTGCTTTACAGGGCGCTCTGTACTCCATGACTAACCAGCCTTATTTTGCACCAGCCAGAGAATTTACCTTTATAAAAACATCAGGACAGCCAGAGCACCCAAAATCTTTGCTAGAACCTCCCCAACATTTATCTACCAGAGAGGCAGACAGGGTGTGTAGAGGTGAGGATGCAAACAGTGGAAACGTAGAGGCAACTGTCACCCAAGAGCTCCCACAGACAGGGTACCCCACGTAGGGTACTGAGGAAGTACCTTACATTAACAGAGGAAGTCAAACATGATCGAACAGCAGAGTTCCCTTGGACACACTGCATCACACAGACCTCACTAACATGCCAAGGGCTCCTTCCCCTCTTACTGGGAGCAGGGCATTACCAGTGATGCCAGACTGGTGTGGCTCCCATCCAAGTACACACTTGTTGACACTTCCCTCCCTACTCTGAGTGGGGAGAAAGTTCCTCCCACCTTTTCTTGTGCTTAGCAACTCTGTGACCAAAGAGGAGCAGGAAACGTCAAGCCATCTGGATATAACAAATTACACGTACAATCTGACTGTCCAACAGAACAGACAATCATTGTCAAGTCTTGGATATTATTTTGCAGCTAAAATTAAAGTAAGAAACAATTAACACCACCCCACTTTGTAACAGAGTATTTTATCAGCTAAGTAGAACGCAGAGCATAATTATATGGCTATATCCAGAGATTACACACTGCGTCAAATGTCAGATCATGTCGTGTTAACCA
Organism: Pseudotriccus pelzelni; assembly: GCA_035584735.1. NCBI lineage: Eukaryota > Metazoa > Chordata > Aves > Passeriformes > Tyrannidae > Pseudotriccus > Pseudotriccus pelzelni. The sequence goes on along the minus strand of JAWMRA010000009.1, from coordinate 7,591,788 downwards.
CCAAGTTATCCTGAAATTGTTCAGGCACAAGTGAGAAGGAATTTGGTCTCTCTCTGTGTGGTCTCTCTGCTGCGTGCATACTTTCCAGCTGTTATCCCCCTGACCTGCATACCTGCCGTGGACTCCTTCAAGCTTATCAATCAAACTAGAGAACAGAAAGCCCAGCCCGACATCTGACCAGCTAACAGGAAGCGAGCAGTAGCCCTCTGCTATCTAGTCCTTTTCTACTTATCCCGACGATGTAGGAAATGAACCAACACCTTGCAGAAGAATAATGAATGGAGCTGATGCATAAAGGTCAAACAGGCCTGACAGGTTCTCAAAAAAAAAAAAATGGAAAAGGAAAAAACCCAACAACTTGCTTACTCAAAGTCACTCCATTACAATCAGCGTTCATTTACGAATGATTAACGTAGACTGGAAATTTCCTGGTATTTCTCTGGTTTGAGAATCAGGAGAAGGTAGAGAGCTTCATGAAAGCTTTTTTTCATTGCAGGCCCAGAGAAGATTAGATCAGATTTTTGTGCCTTAGAAAGATGACTTTTATGGGGCACATAGCATCCTTTGGTAAGCAGTGACTTTTATTTGGGTAGCATAGGATTTTAAAGGATAAAAGAATCAAAAGCAACAGGTTTCCATGCTCTTCTGCTTTACAAGTATTAAATCCCCTCACATAAGAGGAAAACTGACAAAGTGTTATTAGGTGACTGGAAAGACAGAAAAGGGCACTGAGGGCAGGTCTGTGGCAATTATAAGAGCCACGCATAAGACATTTAATCCCAAACTTCTGCAGGAGCACCAGTCCATGCATCTTCATATGATCTCCCTCTGGATATTCAGGAATTTTGCTTGGCTTTCAACTTAGAGTGCCTTTTTTTAATTTTTTTTTTTTTAATAGCGAAATAGCTGCAAAACAGCCCCAGTCCAAATTTTAGTCTATTTAGTGCTGCCAGATTTTGAAAGTGTTCTCTTCTGATCTCTTGTCGCTTTCAGTTTTCCAAATCAGTGGAATACAAAACATCATGAGTAGGTTTTCTTTCATTATTACCAGTCTTAGAAGTGATCCAAAGGTATAACAAACAGGATCAACATCACCTTCAATCAAAGACGTCCTGAGTAGTAATGAAAGAAATCAAAGAAGCTAACTTTCTTTTAAGCCAATAAGAAGGAAATTGGGAAGGAAATTCGGGACTCAGTATGCTGGTTTCTAAACTATTATATACAACTGTATCTTCAACCCTTGGGGGAAAAAAAAACTACACAAGGCTTGGAGCCTATCTTTTTCTTGAACCTATATGCTCCTTTTAGTGCAGCTGTTTGCCACCATCTCTCTAAATCTGAGGACAATGTGTGTTTTATTGGAATGCTTTGTCCAATCTTAACAGAAATTTACAATAACCACCAGATATTTATTAAAAAAAAGAACAGAGAGGGAAAAGATTAAGAGGCTTAATTACACCACACCTAACACAACGTGAGGTGCTTAAGCAGTGACAGCAAAGAGATTTCTTTTCTCACAAGAGATCAGATATGATAAAGTACTGAAGCATTAGCGGGGCCCACCTGTGTGTTAGTCTTAGACCACACTAATGTAAGTTTGCTTCTTTTATTATTTACTTAGTGTGCACAGAATAGGAAGTCACGAGAATATAAAGGATAAATCTTACCACCCTTTCAAAACTTTCTAGTATAAAAATTCATTAGCATTCCACAAGTAATGAACCTTTTAAGTCAAATTAAGTGGATTGGTTGAGTTGGACCCTCAGATTTCTGGCTCCTCCTCTCCTCATCCAACACTTCAAAGGAATGCCTCTCTCTTCTATTAAAAGTCTGTGTCTTGTAAAAATTCACCACACCCTAGGAATTCCCCTCTTGGAATACGCCGTTCAGATTTATGATTTGGGCATCTTATTTTTAGGGAAAATATTTCCAGTACAGCCACAACTGGAATGTGAGTGATTAGAGAAGAGGGTAATTGTACTTTCTCCTACTCCTTCAATTACAGAAATGCACGCAAAATCCACGATTTGGAGAGAGAAGCCACAAAGGAGTCTGATAACTCCTTTCTAGCCCAGCAAGACACAGCTCTAGGGTGAAGAAACATGCAAGTAAACAGATAAGAACTGCATCAGAATAGAGCTGTGAAACACCAGGCAAACAGAGGGCAACTGGGCTCTCAAAAGTCAGTATTGGAGAAGATTTTGTAGAATCTTTTAATGAAAACAGAACAGGGCAAAACCCAAATTGACTGAAAGGTAGAATAAATTGGACTTTGAGGTGGGGATGGACTTCAAAATGGGATCTATATCCCAATATTGCCTGAGACAGCAACAATAAAACTGATGATCCATTGCTATGCTGAAATAAACAGTGTTGCCATTACTTGAGCCTCTTCACACCCGAGGTCATAAAGGAAGCCATTGACACATTTTGTCCATGCAAATGTAGCTCAAATAAGAGTTTGAGGCAAATCTGGGAAATTAAGCAGTCTCAGCCTTAAAAAAAAAAGGCAGGAAACATCTCAGGTTGTTTTCTGAATTACATTTTTCTTTTTTATTTCTACACAGATTAATTCTCTTGAATCACTGTTAAGGAAACAAAAAAGGAAAACAAAATCATAAATGCTTCTTCCTTTCCTATTTTTAAACAGAAAGGCTTGGGGACTTTTTTAGCCAAGTTTTAAAATTAGCATTAAGGTACAGTTACGGTCTAAAAAAAAAGGTAAGTATGCGTGGTGCTGGCTTTTACTTCTCTTATTGTGGTTTTACAGAACAAATAGACTGGAGAGATAAAGGACTATGAAGTCACCACAAGTAGGTTCTTTTTCTTCCTACTGTTTTATACAGATGTCTAACAGTCCAAGGAAGCCATCTCCTCAAGGCTCTCAGACAACACAATAGTCAACAAAGCAACAAAGACAGAATTAAAAGGTACCAAAACAAGGGTGATTGATAAATTGGGAGTCAGATTTTGAAGTAGGGGTAGACATTAAACACGGATTTTTATTCAGTGCAGAAGCAAGAGTAGTACTCTCATGCAAAGTAGTACCATCTGCAAACTTAGTCCCTAACTGGGCAACCTCACTAAGTGCTAAAAATACAGTGTATTACCTATCCAAGGTCAGAGGTGACAGCACAGCAAAACTCTTATATTGAAGCCATCTTTACAGATCATGCTCAGTCACTGCCAATTCTTAGTGACCTGTTAAGACACCATAATAAAATGAAGACTTTAATTTAGCAACACCCACTTACAGATCTCAGTTTTTGCAGAAACGGGAGAGTAGATTTAAATTAAGCTTTCCTTGGTTTTGAAGGGGGGATATTTAAGCAGGAAAAAAAAGGATACTGGGAGTGGAATGACTGCCACTTTTCTGCCACTACCGCTAAATCCAGTGGGATACTTTTTTTTCCTTGGAAATAGACAAGCAATGCATATACAAGCTTATATATCAAAGTAAACATGAGTCAGACATGGTTGGAACATACTGAACAGGAGCTTAAATATTAGTGAAAAAGTAGGTTCATCACATAACATATGAGCATTATTCAACAGATGCTGGTATGAACTGAACATCAAGGATACTTGATGCCGTATGTGTAAGGATTTGGTGGTCTCAATCCCAATTCCTACTCTGTTGCTGTAATCAGAAGGACTGTACAATGAAATCCAAATAAACTTCTCATTGGCATTTCCTCTCAGGCATTTTAGGAGGCAATTGATGGTCTCTGACCTGCTGATAAAAATTACCTAATATAATAAGAATTTGCAGTGTCATGAGTTATAATATTTGCAAGCAAGTAATCAATGCTCTGTAGGGACACAGTGAAATCTCCTGCCTTCCAAATGCTGCACCTTCACATTCAGGTCAAAACAAGCCCCATCCAGCCCAATTCCACTGCTTTTTTTTTTTTTTTGCAGAAATCCCTGAATTCATAAAAGGGAAAGAGCAGTGCATTTTCCCTGTCCAGGCTGTTCCTGGCTAGAGGTATAGCGGGAACAGACAACTGCCTAGCACAACTTCTTATGAGTTTGGTAATGCCTTAGATGATTCCAGTTCTAGCAAGGATATACTCAGCCATGTACCACGCAGGCCTCGCAACACTCATGCCTATGTGCCTGCACCATGTTTGTCATTGTGATACTGAACATCTGTACTTATTGAAGTGCTGCCTATTCAGCAATCACAGCTTCATCATCACCACGACTGCCCAACCACAGCAATATTTCAAGCCCTAGCATACAGCACACACTCCTGTTCACTGGGAACTTTTTGCACAAGAAACTCTGAAAAAGTAAGGACCAAGATGCCAGTTCTTACAGTCACCTGTGTTACAGAAAGAGCCTCGGTATCACGCTTCAACTCCACTGCACTGATTCAGAGAATCAGTGCCACCTCATGCTATTCCCTCAGATAAAAGGAAAAGGCTTCCATCTACAGTTCATTAAACACAATTTTACCTTTGTGTGTCTTCCACATTAGAATCCAGCTTGGATTACCTTTGTTTATTTATTTTTAAAGGAACATGTTTTTGCCAAAAAGGACAGATAAAGCCTTCAAACGAAGAGTGCATTGGACAATTATTTTTATATATATGTACTTCTGATTCACACTATGTAAAAGAGATACCACTCCCCCACCTCCCCACCCCCACCCCCACACACCAGAAAGGAAATTAAAAAGGAAAAATAAGGAAAGAAAAGACACCTTTTCTTTCCCACTCCAAACTGCACAAAACACTTAGGGGTATTTTGTTAAAAAATATCGATTGCATCACTATTACTTGAGTTCAGGTTCACTCTTAACTTTCAATCATATCACCTGTACTCTTCCAAAACAGATTCAAAGGTCTAAAAAAAGCAGCTTGATAGCAGAGAGGCACGTTTATTTATTTATTTATTAAAAAGACATTTTTCCCAGACTTTAACTAAACCTCATCCACTCTTGTCACTCTGGGCAGACAGTTGAAAGCAATATTAGAGGAGGTAATTGCATAGATCAGTCAACAGCCTTTGTCCCCTTGCCACTGAGACTTACAGTAAAATGGGCACAAGAAAACATTGTACTGGATTAAAGGCAGGTCTTTTTCTCCAGTGGCTTGCTGCTTACCAGCTGTTGTGTTCAATGGCAGGGACAGAAGCTCTAGCAGTATCTATAGGGGAAATCTAGCCTGACACTACCCCTTTCCACCCCCCCTTCTCTCTAGGCTTGAAACAGATTACTCTTTGTTTTTAAAGTGAAACTATACCAAAAAGTATTCTATCTTGTCATCTCCCATTAAGTCATTAATCATGTGTGCAGAGCACTTTACTAGCTATGAATTTTTAGGATTCTGCATTTACAAGAACACCATCGCTGTAACTTCTCAGATTGACAAACATTTTTCTGAACCCTTTGATCTTATTTGGAGCAACTCATGAAAAGGCTCAGAGTAGCTGCTTAAACAAACAGCACTGGGAACAGACAAATTTTATTAACATTTGATTGTAAATCACTGGCATCAGCCCACATGCTGATAAAAACAGATACTGCACTGTCAAAGAAAAACTGTACCTGTTATGAGCATGTCAGGACAGTTGCAGGAAAGCTCCACATGTACCTTGCAAGAGACAGAACTGCAGCTGCAGAGTACAGCGAGACTTAACACAAATCAAAGGGAGCTGAACAGAAATGCAACAATAGAATTAAAGAGTCAAAAACAGAAATTGTTTTGAGTCAGAACATACATCATCAACATCTTTAGCAGGGGAGTCATCACTCAGGTTTTGACAGCACAGGCTGTAAGTGGATACTGTTTCTACAATAGTACGTTTTATCCTTAGGTTCTGACCTAATTCAAGAGCATTGAAAAGCTCAGTGTTGAGTCTGGTGCTGGAATTTTTAAGCCAAATCCTATCATTTTAATCATGCAGTAGTTTAATAGAACTATTACAAATGGTAAAACAGTATCAGCTCCATTGCAGCATTTGCATCACTTTAATGCATTTGGTGAGAAAACATTCAAAGCCAGCTCATTTATATTTTTAAATACCTTTTCCACCTGAAAGTTACATAGACTGTCATATTTCTGGAGGGTTCAAACATTTATTATGTGCATTGATTATGTTTTTTAAGAGGTTGTTTCTCACCTCAAACTATAGTTTTAACTTGTGAGATAAAAAAAACCTGCTCATTCTCAAACGAACTATTGTGTTTTTTACTGAAGCTTCTGAAAAATAATAAATCAAAGGTATATAAGAAGTTATGTGTCTTTTTTAATAAATAAAATATCTCCATTTGATTAAGGCAGATCCTAAAAAAATATACAAGATTGTTATTGCCTTTGTAGAAATTTTAATCCAAATTTCTGATCCACACTTTGCAGTTGGGTACTTATCTCACGGACTGAACCAAAATCTCAGACCCAAAGAACTGTAAAATTCTGAAACCATTTGGAAAAATTTGTGAAAACTGATACAGAGACAGCCATCTTTACTGTTTTCCCTTCACTTCATTTTTATGAGAAACAAGTTTTTACTCTTTTAGACTTGAATAGATACCTAAACTCCAAAGTTTTCTGAGCAGGTGGCTCCAAGTTATCTTCCTGGTGGAAGGGGTAGAAGTAGGGCATAAATGTGTGACCACAGCCCCAGAAAGTTAAAGCAAAGAAACCCCTTTCCCTCCCTCTCCCCACGCATTCTCACTCCTGCCTCCTTGTCACAGTTTGCCTTCTTGTTTGCTGGGACATGCAGCAGCCTAGTGCGTGGAAATTTAACGTGGCTTCCCCACCAAGACCTGTACCATGTGCCTGGGAGCCGTTTCAGCCTTTCTCCCGCTTTGCACACCAATTCTTCCGCAAGCAACAACACCCCACCAGGGCCTCCTCGGGAAAGGTCTGGAATTCCTGAGCATTTGCCTCTGTTTAGAGTGGAAACAAGTGATTAACTCTCTTACTGTTAATGGAAGTTAAGGGCAGTGGTTAAACTTGCCACTTTCAGCAGGGTTTAACACACCTGAAAACACCAACTTTTACAGAAGGCAAAAAGAAAACATGCCAGCATTAAGGAAGCGGTTGGATTTGATTTAACAGCCCTCATTGTAAGGTTATCTGCACTGAAGTCTGTAGAGAGGCAGGGTTGGAGTCACAAAATCACTTGCAAAAGAGCTTACTCACCCACCTTCTACATTAGGAGACTTCCTGCAAAAATCATGTCCTGGAAGCCTATGGCACAGCTATATAAAAACACACATTTATGTCCCAAGATACCATTGGGTAAATATCCCTCCATTACCTCTTCAGAAATGGCCCTTGAAAAATGTGTATTTGCATTAACAGCTTGTGAGGCATCTTTGGTATCTTTACATTCCCATATGGTTTCATCTGAATTTAGGACAGACCAATATTGGGATTATGGACAACCACATACCAAGGTATAAAGACTTCATCTAGGAGAAACTACACATGTCTTTTAAGACTCTTTTTTGGCTGTCAGTTGTGGCCATGTCAGGGCATCCAAGCAGTTCCTTACATGCGCCACATGAACTTGCAGTTAAGATTCAATATCTCCGATGAAGACATTGGATGTTGAGCCTGAATCCTGTTCTCCTGATAACAGATAAACATGTATGGTACAGGACAGTGTTCAGCTGACCAGAGAGCCGATCTTACTTCAGATGCCACATTGGTGCTTATAGATTGGGTGACCTAGCTCCGCTACACCAACCTGGAAGCAAAACAAAGAGCAGGATTCCACGGAATTTGTAAATGCAAAAAGGTGGGTTGGAGTCACTTGGGCCAATTTGCATGACAAGCTACCACAACTGCATAAGATGAAGGGAAACAGCACATTAGCCATGGATTTGCACACGTAATTAGCAGGGGTTAAATAGAAAGACACATTTAAGTTTTACATATAAGTGCTTTTGCATGTGTACACATATACAGTGGAGAAAATTGGGTCTTGGAAGCTCCTGGTAAAACAACATGTAAACTAAGAGCTCCACGACACAGAGAGCCTGGGCAAAGGGCCAGGAGCTCCTGAGTTGTAATCTCATCCATGCAACTGAATCACTGTGGTTTTAGGCAAGTAATTAAACTTTCCACTGTCTTGGTTTTCTACTTGTGTTAGATACAGCCTAGTATTTTCCCCTTTACGTATGAGAAGGGTAAATAAAGATAAGAGCTAATACTTTACTGCCTGACCTTCGCATTTTAAAGCACCAACAGCAGTAATTTTATTACGTTACTTAATTCTAGATTTCTCCTCTCATCCCACAGATATACAGCGACAATTGCAGAGAATACTACAGACTTATGGAGTGTTCAGTGTAAGCACTATACAAAACCAACTGAAATTAGTGATTTCAGTGACTTTAGGATCATGCTTCATAATCAAACTTAATGTCTCAGGACACAGGTCTCCCTTTACATTACTTTGATACGATGGAGATTTTGCTATCTCCTGTGGTGGTAGATATTTCATAAACATCTAGTAATGACCAAAAAAGGGGTTGTTGTTATCTAGCAGATACCCAGTGAGCTCAATTACTTCATCATTCTACATCATTTTTCCTAAAACGTGAATCAAATAATGCAACAGCTCTAAATCCCTCTTATGATTAACCCCCCCAAAAGACCTTACAAATAAGCTGTAAAGCAACCATAAGTATAAGCTCAGGTTCAGAGAGTAGATGTCTTCTGAGATATGATTTGCTTTCTTTAACCCTTGCAAAACACAGCCCCATAGTTAAACTTAACCCTGCTTGACCAATGCCAGTTAAACAGTGTAAAAATGAAAAACAGACCTTCTACAGCACATAAGACAGCTCAACTTGTATCCTGTTCTACAACAACTTATACAAGCATTAGTATTTAATTTACAGCTCTTGATACAACTCTTGCCACTTCTTTTTTTGGAAACTGCACAAAATTGACTGAGCCAACCTCTTCAAGGGAAGTCCTGCCTGAAAGACTGGATGAGATGGCCACAGCTGAAAGGTCACAGGAGGTGAGAACTCATGCAAGGTAGTGTAGGTCCTTTCCTTGTTACAGAACTGTAAACCCTTATGCCTCATTACAATCTCTTCTTTGCACCTGTGAACTGACTTGGAACCTCTGTCCTTGAATCTGACCCAAATAAAAGTCTCCTCCACTGAGAAAGTGAGAAATACAGTGTGAGCTACCACCTTAAACTAAAGGGAAATGTTCCTATTTAAAGTTTATTACATCCATTTTTATCCATAGAGCATGACTGCTTCTAGCAAATGCCTGTAAGAATACCTGTAGCCCTTTTGTATTGCCTGCAATTAGCTTATCTCCAATTATATAAACAGGTACATGATGACAGTCTTCAATAATAGAGGTATTATGGGGAAAATAAGGGTTGCTTTACTTTGAGCATAGGTCTTAGCAGAACACAGATTAAAGCTTATGTGGATATACAAAATAATAGATAGGCTAATTCTATTGTCTGCCTTTCCTAAATTATTTTATTAGATGGAACATACTAATTATAATGAAAGAGAACCCCTGACTCTGTTGACTTCTAATGAAAATTCCTTTGTATGGTCACGGCAGGATTTCCCACCATTTTCTCTTTCTGATGAAATTAACTCCCTATGGTTGGTCACCAGGATAAGCTCATTTTAGCCAATCAGCTTGGGAGCTGCCATTTACCTCACAAAGAGAGAAAAAGGTATCAGCTGTCATAGCAACGAGTGGCTTTGCTCTGATCATCTTTGGATCCTTTAGCATAATGAAAAACACCGGCTTGCTTTTTAGATGATTAATCTTTTCCCCTGTGAACCTACTTGAATACATTAGCAAAACAAGTATGAAAAATTTGTTTATCCCAAGATAATCATTAGAAAATTACCTGCAAGAGTAATTCTCATTAGGGCAGAGTTTGTGAATAGCAGACCATATGGTGAATGAAAGCAGCAAGAAGCAATAAAATCTCAAGGCTGCAACAAGTTGCAAAGTTTAACAGCTTCAAACTGAAATATGAAATTGGTTAAGCATCAAGTTATGAAAAAATTGTTTTCTTATTAACATTTCAGACAGGCTATGACAGAAAGAGTCAACAGATTCTACAACCAGGCCTGAAAATCCTTCCCTACATAGACAGTCCTTTTGCGTGTGGCCAGTTGTGCTAATTCCAGAGGGTCTGATTCCAAACGCATCTTGTAACCCTGGAAAATCTTAACTTCAATGATGCTAAGCTTACAGCTGAAATTCTAGGACAAAATTCTTATCTTACGCTAGTATGAATTCAGATATTATATTGATATTTAAATGGCATTATAAAATTAAAATTATAGAATGTTATGTACAACATTTGAGAATCAATTCCAGAAGAAAATGTAAGACAAACTTAGCATTTCATAATACTGTCTTCTTTGGTATTCAGGAACTTATTTTAGCTATGCAAATTATGAGAAGTTAATATTATACTGGGGCAAGGTGAAAGAAAAGTGAGATCATTTGCAGTATTGAAATAGTTTAATTATGTTATACCCACAAGAAGTCCCAATAGAATGGATTTGGAATTCATCCTATGTAAAGCTAAAATGACTCCTCCAGTTTCAACAAATCATTAAAAAAAGATAGAAAAAAAAAAGGAGGAGGAAGAGATAAAAATTCCTATGAGGTATCATCAGCTTGGTTCTGAAAGCAAAAACTGATGTGATTCTGTGGAATCCACCACAGTGCACTGGAGCAGCGCTGTTCATACCAAAGGATGTTGCTCTAAATTCTCTTTGCAAACACAGACTTCTCACCTTAAGAATTTTTTTTCCAAACTGGATTTTTTTGGGATATCTTTCTAGTCATAAGCCTAAGACAAGTAAATCAGTAACGTCCTCTCTTATCACATTCTTTACCACAGAGAGAGAAATATTTTTATTCTAACTCTGTTTAGAGCATCTGTAGTGTAGTAGCATTCTAGAGGAATACTGAGTCCAACTCCAGATAAGCCAGTCCCATCATTTAACCTCACTGCCACCAAGCACCATCTTCCAGGCTCAAAGTTACATGATAATGACAGAATTCTAAGAGGACATTTCCCTGTGCAGCACTTTCATTTGAATTCAGAGAATTTCACATCAATCATACAAGCAGTTAGTTTTAAAGCTCTACCAGCAGTTTTAATTTTTTGCAGCTACAAGAGTTTTAGAAGAGTATGATATTGAGTTTTAGGTCTATTTTTTCATTTTTGCCTCAACTAGTTAACATTTCCCCCATTCAGGCTGTATTTCCTTCCTCAGACTCCTAAGAGCTATCAGAGATACTACTTAGGTAAGAAAGCACAGACTGTTGGTTTGCTAGAACAAGTTCATTCATTTGGAAGATAGTGGTTCTAACATAATTCCTGTCTTGAAAGACTAGATTTGCACTTCTAGGCTCAAGAATGTGTTCACTGTCCTAATAGGTAACTCCTAAATTTCTTAGTCATAGTACAGCAATTTCTGCTACACTCCTTTTACTTAAACAGAGAACTTTCTTACAGCTGCAGATATATCAGCAGGTTCATTTTGGAGGAAATTAAATGGATCTGACTCAAAAAGGCTGTGGTGACAAAATGCAACTTCTGAACTTGAAGTCCCCACCCAGAATTACATATTTACCTTTGGGTGAATCCAAACTTTTTTTTCCTCAAAGGCCTTCTCAACAGAAAGATTTCCCTTACAAATTAAACTTATTGGATTTGCAAGGTTTTGGTTTTCCTCCGTTTATTTAGCTGTAGCATCAAAGGGAAGGTGATTAAAGAACACAGAGACGGATAGGGATGACATTTCCCACTGTGGGTGAATCTAGGAAAAAAGAGAACTCCCTAGCTATCACAGCATTGCTCAGAATCCTGCAAGGCCCACTCATTTTCATCTCTCTTTAGGCTAAACTGAGAGGAAATTGCAGAAGAAATCTCTATTTCCAATTCTTCAGGGTACTTATACCCCCTGGAATTGAACTTCACTATGTAGTCTACTTTTTCTACTGATGACCTTAAATCCTTTATCCGTTTGGTATGAAGTTCTCATGGAAAATCTCAGGACAGCGGTCTGCAAACTGAACCTCCTTGACCCAAGATCTAGGTGGCAAGTGGTTCCAATCAGCCACTGGGTACAGCAAGATCAAAATAAACATGATTAACATATTCAAAAATCTGTTTTATTAAGCCAAGCCTGAACTATTTAACATGCAAATTTTTCCAGAGCCCTCGATGGAACATTACCATCAGCACCAACCACTGAAAGCAAAGCAATAACAGATGCAATAGCATCTCCAGGGTGACTTCAGGTTTTCATCCATATGAAGTAATTAATCCTCACTTTGTATAGATGCGGGTATGTGCATGTGTTTGTTCTATTATCTTACCTATACTATCTGCATTTATCAGGTAAAACAATCGAAAACTTCAGCCCTCCGGTATTATCAATAGTACAGGAATGCACAGATTAAAAAGCATGCATCATTTAAAATGTTTATCCACGGTCATTTCTCACATTCATATTGTGCTAATTTAACACATTTTTAGAAGAAAATTCTGTGCATTTGCTGAAGAGCTTTTCCTATACCCTCATACCAATCAAGAAAGGTGGAAAATGTTCTTTAACAATTAGAACTCCTTAGATCCGTGTTGTGCATTAAATGGTAACTATGTAATTAAAAGGAACAAATTTAAAAACTGACAGCAATTGGTGCATCTCCAGCATTTAAAATGATTCAATTATTAATAATTCATGCTCAAAACCCCATATGTGGGCAATGAAGCAGAAGGAGAGATGAAAACGAAGTCTGATCCATGACTAACCTTACATCTGTACAGAGCCTGACTAAACAGTTACAGCATTATGTTTTCTACAACACTTACCCAAATACAGTAGGAAATTGTCACACCATAATATGTATTTGCAGTGATGCTCAACAAATAGTTAATAGCATAGGGGTGGGGAAAAGCCACGCTAATACAGAAGAATCCAGTTATATGTACAGTTCCCTACCAAGTCTAATGGAATCAGAGCACTAAGTGGCTTAGATGTTCGAAAGACTTTAACTACACATGTGTTAAATCCAAATTTGCTTTGAAAATTATGAGGATCCAGTTCAATCTTTATGATTTTAGTACTGGTTTGAACAAAAATCAAAGTTCATCTCTAGAACTGCATGGTCAGACTTCTAATGAGAAACAGTCATCCTGCTGAGATTAGTCTATATTTAAAATAGTAATTAGAAGATGATTCACATTGTCTCTTAGCTCACTGATCCCACCCAACAATTTATTCTGAACATTATTAGATCTGCTCCCATGAATTTACTCTGAATTACGAATTTGCACAAACAACTCAGAACATCACAGATGTCTTTGTATCAATTCAGCCCAGAATCTAACCTCATGAGTGAGGTTTCTTCTGTCAACCTACAAAGTTACTTAGTTCTAGATCTAGGTTTTTACTTTTTTTCTGTCCTGTTTTTTTTTTTTTGCAAATCTGATGCTGCAACAAGCTGCATACGAAAGTGATGGCAGGGACACGTCTGAGTTAGCTGCAAAGCCATTTTTCAAGCAGCCCAAGTCAATGAAGGTGTATATATGTTATGCTAAAGCCCTCCTGAGTCAAAATGCTATAAGAGAAGCCTGAGGAACACAAAGTGTGGAAGTGCTAATTTCTTGCATTAATAATAATAAAAGAATATTAAATTATAGTAATAACTTGTACCACTACCATATTGCTAAATGCAATTGAAAGATCAGAGGATATGGTCTAGGAGACCTCACTGGACAGCAATACACATTTCTGTTCCTCAGAAATACAAACCCTAACAGGTATATGTAATGATTACCTTTAATTAAGGGCCACAAGTATTTAAGAAGTAACCCAAAATATATTTATGAAGGGTAGAGATAGAACATGCCCACATTTTTACCATTAAAATATATAGCTGATTTATGTCTATTTAAAAAGACTGCAAAGTTAGTATTTTAAACTTGCTCAAAGAAAAAGTGTCATAAATAGACTTGTTTACTCCTGCGACCTTTTTGATGTCCTGGTTCTAATCATCATTCCATATGTGGGGGGATGAGAGAAGAGACATGTTTATTCTGTGGCTGATTTATTGCAAAATCAAGACCATTCAGATTCAAATTCCACCCCTCTTTAAATACACTGTTGCTGTTCTCTCTTTCGCACAATTTGCCACCACATGTAAAGGTCAAGTCCACTGGTAAAGTAATTCATATGGTTATACAAATCCTATCCAAGCTATAAATTAACGTGACATAAACTGCCTAGAGCATTTTTTCTATTTCTAATGTTATACACAGGCAAGTCTAGCCTGGTGTACTGATAATTGAAGTAAAAAACTGCACACACCTCCCCCAGGAACACACACACCAAACAGGAAGTCAGTTGGTTCCAGTATGGGACCTGCTGGAGGAGACACAGCAGTCATCTGTAGCAAATATTAACTTTGGGCTTTCAGTGGAAAAAATAAGTACATTTTACCTCACAATTGTCACCTGTATCACAATCACAGAGAGTGAAGTGCCAAAGGAGGGAAAAAAGCTGCAGACTTTCATCAGAATCCTGATGTTCCTGATTTTACACAAAGCAATCAGAAGAGCTGCAGGCTGGCCTCCTAATGCTCTGAAAATTAAGACTTATGGAAATCACATGTGAACATATTGTTTCTCAGAACTTGCTGTTTTCTTAAAAATCTCAAGCCCGTGGTGGAACAGGATGCATGCTCTGCAAAGAGGCTTTACATTCAGTAGCCAGAATGAGCTTATTCATTTTGAGACCACATCATCGTCAGTGATGCCCTCAAGAACAGTCAAAGAAGATTAAACCAGGGGCTGCTTTCTGCCACCCCCCATTTGTGATACAGCTAACAGTTTGATTAGTAAACTTAATATCCTGAATAAACTAGAACAACTCACCCTGCAGACTTCACTGGAAATGAGCTAATGTACACCTGCTGAAGATTCAACCCACAAGGAGGTAGTCTCCTTGGAAACTGCTCTTGATGGTCTAAAACACAATGGAAGCTGTCACTG
Organism: Pseudotriccus pelzelni; assembly: GCA_035584735.1. Taxonomy (NCBI): domain Eukaryota; kingdom Metazoa; phylum Chordata; class Aves; order Passeriformes; family Tyrannidae; genus Pseudotriccus; species Pseudotriccus pelzelni. The sequence goes on along the minus strand of JAWMRA010000009.1, from coordinate 7,576,758 downwards.
AAGAAACTTAGATTAGTGTAAGTGCTGGGAAAGGTGATGAAAGACCAGGATTTTACACCAAAAAATTAGCTGTCTGAAGAGGGAACACTCAAGTTTGCTATGAAGTATAAGTAGTTTAAGGAGTCCACGGTAGACCCAGAAAGAAGAATCTATGTTTAAAGAGAGTCAAGAAGGACTTCAGAGCCTGCCACATGTCCTCCATTCCTAAATTACAATTTCCTTTGCTGAGACTGTGGCTGAACTAACGCCTTCAGTACAGTTTAACCTGTGAGAAACTTGTTTGCCCAGCATGGCTCAAACTCCACTCTGAGCCTGGACATTTACAACACCTGCTAACATTTGCCTGTTCTCACATGTTTTCAGAACATCTTTCATTCTTGATTGCCATTACAAACAGCTACTTTCTGCTGCCCTCTATCTCCTCCCAAGTCTTTCATAAAACCTGTCGACTGATTTATTCAAGCACTTATCTTTTAACTTGCTGTCACCAGACAGGTGCATGCTTGCAACAACCCTTGTAGCTGAGTCCATTTAACAGCTCTGTTAGGGGCCCTTCCTTGCAAGACATTGAGCTGCACAGAAGTTAGCACCCTAAATGCACATCAAAAAAGTGATTTAAGGCTCTGTCTAACTTGAAGGCTGTGCTCAGTGCCTTAGGCATCAGTTTCTTCCTTGTTAAGAAGACTATAAAAGGACCATCCATCTAACTATTTAATGTTATTTTAATAGGCTACATTACATGAACTTGATACACAAGTGGTTATCTGAGTCGGAGGCTCCATCTGCTCCAGGGACTTCAATCATAAAAGTAAGTCCCTATAACACAGACAGATAAGAGTTTGGACAGTGCCAGCGTCCAGGTCTGGGTGATCTTGCTTGCATATTTCAAGCCCACTTGACCACACCTGCACTCAGATATGTTTTGGTGACATTTTACTGTCAGAGACTAAACATGAAGAGGGAGAGAAAAAAAAAAACAACCACCAAAGAGCAGCAAATGCAGAGGGAGAGTTACTTAAAATCACCAACACAGTAAAGAATCCTAGAGAGGTAATTCACTTAAAGTAAGCACTTTCCAGAATCCCTCTCTTCCTGCCGTTCCATACTACCCATATCACAGGCTGACCTTTCATAGGAGCTGAATTTTGACGCTTTGTGGTAGCATGTAGGACAATAACTGCAGATTACACAGCCACATAAAAAGTACATTACTTGGGAGCTGAAGCAGAAGCTGATAGAGACGTGTTCTCCATGGAGATCACTCCAGCTGCGGGTGAATCATAGGTGACCACAGATACAGCTACACACTCCTCTTTCTGTGCAAAACCCAAGCTCAGTGCAAAGAAAACACCGTAATAGAATGTGAAGGGAAAGTTTAAGCAGTTTCAACCATCTTCTGGGTATTTTCCACTAGTTCTTCTGCAGAAAGTCATCCAGAACTCTGCATCGGAACTCTGGACTAAAGCTTTTTGGGAAGTGACATCAATCTTTATAAGAAGGAAACAAAGTCTCATTAATTTCACTTGCACTACAATGCTTCCTTCCAATTCCAACCCAGTACCACACTGTTGGATGCATGTCCTACAGCACAACAGCTCGCCTAAAATATCTAGGCTTGACTCAAAAATCTTAATGTTGTGAAACATTTGCTATAATTTCCAGGAGAAGGCACAAGATCACACTCAAACTTCTACACACACGGTGTTGCACACAGCATAAACAACACCACAGGTAAAATAAACTGTCAGCTTCTGTAACAAAAATTCCTTTGGATTCAAACAGTGAGAGTGTATGAATGAAACCTGAAATCCTGAAGTGTTAGAAAATGTTGATAAAGCTTTTAAGTATAATTTTTTAAACATTAAGTCAAATCGCATTAATACAAACCAAAAGATTCAAGTAACTGGGAGGGGGAAGAAATTCAAACCAGAAATAAGCTTGAGTATATTTTCTTCCATTCATGTAACATCATGACTACCTTTTCACTTTCTTATTCTTAAGTGATATATCAGGGAAAGTGTCTTTGGCAAACATCTGCTCATCTAGTCAGACTCCTAATACCTTTGTTAACATGTGTTTAAATGTCTTGTTTTCAGGTAATCTTCTAACTTAGCTCTCAAACTGATATTAGATACATCACTTTTGAAGCATAGTTGACATTATCCTACGTCAGACCAGGATACCTTTTTTTTTAAAGAAAATCAGCTTCAACCAATTATCCTGCATGGTATGAGCCACAAAACCAACAGCAAATGGTTCTGAGTTAGGACTGACAGAGACAGCTTTCTGGGAGGACTGTGGGACAGTTTTTTGGCTAGGGGTGCTTGGGTTTCAGCCATGGTTATACCTTTTTGAGGTTGCTGGCAAATCAGAGAAGGGGCAGCTCTGTGCTAACATTCAGCTGCTTTTCAAGGCTTCAGGTTCAGAGAGTGCCATCAAACCTTGGTCAGAAACAGACTGTCCTGACACACTCCCCATGGTCAGCTTGGGAATGAGCTGCATACCCAGGAGAAGGCAATTTTTGAGGAGGAGCAGCACTTACGGATGGAGGAAACCATGGGGTCAATGTTTTTGTTGCTTGCTTCAGGGCTGAAAGGAGGTTCCCAACACTGTCATTTCATTTATGGGTAATGACACCCAGCACTTAGGACCAGATGTTTTTAAACATGTCCTATGCTGAAAAGATGAAGGTTATTAATTTAATGAGACTCATACCTCACATAAATCCTGTAAGGACAAGCATGATGAGAACAAACTCCTTCCAAATGACCAGACACAGCAGTGCCATGCTACAGCAGGTTAGCCCTATCACAGGCAGAAACATGGGAATAAACTCTGAGACTAGCCATAATAATCCACAGCAGACTGGAGAATGTGGGGATTTCACCTCGTCGTTCTGGGGGTGAAGTGGGGATTGGGACCTCCAAACCTAACCTGCAGCCTCATTACCTCTTCCTGCAGAGAGGCACAAGGGGCTGGCCCAGCTCAGGGTGAGCCCTTCCCTTCGGGAAGATTTCCACCCTAGTCCTAAGAAAGCTTTCTCAAACCCCCTTACTGCAAAACTACTCAGGACTGACCCAAAACCAAGAAATTTTCTGTGAGAGGGAGGGGCTGCTCCTGAAACACCTTCCCAGTCCCTCAGCTTCATCTTCACAGCATTGTCACAAACTGGATGTACCTCAACCTGCTGTTGGAACAGGAGAGCTCCAGGAAGAGGGGCTCGTGTTCAGCCACTTCTTCAGTACAGGGTTCGTCCCCTTCCTAGCCTTGATTGACATTGGATATGTTTCAGACCATAAAGAACAAGTGAAACTTATGAGCTTCAAGCCTCAGGGCCAGATTTATAGGCAGAAAGAGAATTCTGTGATCTTTTTTCATGTATTTATTGTTACGGTCAAAATAGGCCTCTTACTTTCAATCCGGAGACGTTTTTATTGTTCACCTTTTACTCGTATGTCCTCAGGCACACGGAGTCACAGAAGGATCAGAAGCAAGACAGGCCCAGGATTCGGTGCAAATACAGCTCATATGGAAAGCTTTCTGCTCTCTGGATTCCCTCAGTGAGAGCAGAAAGCTGCATCTGTGCTGGTGTAAATCAGCCTGGTACTAGCAGCTGAAAAGCCTAAGCAATTCAAACTTTACCGCCCATAGTTAACTATTTCAGAAAAACATGGTCTGAAAGATTTCCCTCATCAAGAAGAAAATCAAACTCGAGCAGATAGTACGTCTTCTAGGAAGTCACAAATTCAAAAGTTCCTACTCATTACGGTGTTTTCCTTGAACTGAAATGGATTTCAAGTTGGACAAAGCACATAGTAAAGTTGTTCTTGCTCCTGGGTAAGATATTTCCTTTGGTTGAATATCTTTACAGCTCACAGATTTGTGGAGATTTTGTTGTTCTAATTCCAGAAATTGGATCTTGCTCTGGCCAGCTACTAAGCAAAACACCTTTTCGTATATAACATGTAGATGCACATTTACTAGTCAAACAGCTACCAATCACCATTTACTAACAGCAGTAAGATGAAACACAGTGACACAGACAAGTCCTTTTTACTTTGCACTGAAAAATATTAAGGATGCTCAAATACACAGCCTCATCTCTGCTCAGGGGTCCTGGCTGCTTAAACTGCAGTGAGAGATGGCTGTCTCACAGCTGAATATTTACTGTGTCCAAATTCTTCCTTTGAAGGTACTTATGTGATTAATTTGCTTTTTATCCAACTGTTAAACAAATTAAAGTTATTATGAGGTATGGAAGAACAGGGTTCATTCCATCTCAAGCCTTCTGAAAACAAATATCATAAGCGTAAAGATGTGGGAGTGAGTTTCCTTGACTACTTGGTGTTCTTTTAACCTTAGCTTGATTGTGTCAGATCAAAAAAAAGAATTAATTACTTTCACAACGAGAGCACTTATTGTTCACAAGAAGCAAACCTGTGCTTAGAGCTGTGGGAGATTCTGAAACTGCATTTTTACTGAAGGGAAAAATCAAAATGAAAACCATCCTTAGAAAGAGGGTGGGAGGGAATAAACAGAGAGAGTTTCATGAAAAACAAGCATAAGGAAATAACCTCTCCTTGGATCTTCCTCTCACCAAGAGCTAGTTTTGTTTTAAGAGAAACCTCTAGGAGTGACAATATTTCCTCCATTGAAATTGAAGGGAAAATTCCAATTGCCACTAGCTGGGGTGGGACTTGATCCTGAGAAACTTCTTGAGCCTCAGCTAAATGAGAACTATGGTCTAGATCCTGCTCAGACCACAGCACTTATGCTTTCAGTTACTGCACACCTCAGGACAAGTTCCTGCTTTAAACTCCTTCATTGCTGCTTTTTCTGCTGTGGCCTGATAGCATTTTGCTTTGAGGTCATTAAGAAAATGAATGTTTAAATGATTTGTTTAAAAGCAGTAAAGTAGTCTTTTTAAAACAAGAAAAAAATTTTTCTTCTTCCTTCTAAAGAACATAACCCTGCTCTACCTGGCAAAGGAGATTGCTGAGCTGGCCTTACTAATTTGTCCAAAGTGCTTGGAGATCCTCTGACTGCTTTTTACAAGATACCAAGTGTTATTACTGCATTATTTTACCTGCAGACTTCGACAAGATTCTCAGGGAGCTCCTGCAGAGTGCAAAAAGGTAACTTTAACTGAGCTGTCTGAGAGTCTGACATTAACCTCTCCAAACAGGTTTTGCTTTATGCCCAGGGCAGGGGTTTATTAATTGGTTGAACGAATCAGCCAGCGCACCAAGGTATTACAATTACAATCACTTATCTCTTTACATCCAGTGTGGACATCTAAGTGCCTGAACTTCTGTGCTTTTACCTCCAGCAGCTTAAAACGGGACTAGTGCCTGCATTGCTGGGCTTGTTTTTCTCCCTGAAACCTGCAAGCTGCATCATGCCAGAACGTGGAGCTCCTCTTAGATATCCAAACTTTCAGACAGCTACGTTCCTAAAGCAAACACCAAAGAGCATGACAGCCCACACACCTTTAGGGCACTTACATTGCCGACATCAGTACATGTCAGAAAGGTTTAAGATGGGATAAAATAAACAGGCACAGAGTTATTGTCCTTAATTATCCTATGGATTTTCCCCTTTTCCATCCCCCATGGCCTTTTTTTTAAGACACAGAACCAGAAAAACATGAATGATCAGCAAGTCGGTGAGAATCTACGGTTAGACAAAACCATCACAACAAGCCTCACGTCCCAGCCAACTGGGGTTTGCATAGGGACCACCCACAAAAGGGTCTGTAGACCTCACTAGTGCAAGTTAGACCAGTCCCTGGCTCCCTTCATAAACAGAAATAGTTTTAGAGCCTAGCTTGGGCAGACCGCCTTGGACAGACATTACTATCATCTCCCTAAGTTTTAAGCCATAGTCCCACCATCCCTGAACAGCACAGACCATCTCCACAGCAAGCCTTGTGGAGCCTGAATACTGCCCATGATTGTTCTGAGACTGTCAGCCAGGTCTCCCAACACACAGACAAAACCAGTCAAGGGTATGGTCATTCCTAGATGATGGGAATATTTCATTCCAACACCCCTCACCATTCTGCACATGAAATATTAGAATTCTCTTTTTATTTCTGGACTTCTCAGGAAAACACCTGTGGATGTTATGCACAAGCACTGACTTTTCACCTGCCTATTCTTTTTTCTTCTCAGATACATTTCATTATTTCATAGTGTATAGGATAAGGAGAATGTAGTGACAGTTTAAAAACTCTGTACATATTAATTGATAAATAAACCTCACAAAGCCATCATCTCCTATCACCACCTCTGCAAACGCTGACTGCACAAAGAATTTGGACAGCTGTACCTGAAATCTTAATAAATCCATTCAAAACAATTCAATGTAATGTTTGGATCATTCATTCTTAACAGAGCCTCTAATGGTTATACGACTATTATTGATTAATATGTACCAGGTATGCAGGTATGAACAAAATAAACATTCTACAGAACTTGGTATTATATATTGGATACAATTTTAAAAAAGAAAAAACAAAAACACACATCCCACAAACTAATGTGGTCAGCTAAATACTGTGAAGACTTCCTTTCAGAAAGGAAAATTTGGAAAGCAGTAGACATGAGGCACACCACTACAGGCAGGAGGTTACACTAGAGGATGCCGTTTCAATTAATCAAGTGGGAGAGCACCAAGTTCAAGAAAAAGAAAAATAAATACTGCCTACCAAAAAAAAAAGCTTCTCTCCAATTCCATCATCACTGAAATTTCAGGGGGATGGACAATTGTCTGCATCTGAAAATAACACTGCATTTTAATAAATACTGACATCTGGTTCTGGAATTACTCATGCAGAGATTTCTTTGAAATTTAAGTGGAGTTACCTAAAACATAACCAGGTGTGAGGAGCCCAGTCGCTTCAGGATTAGCTGTTCTTCAGAAACCTTAGCAATGATATGAAATCTGAAGCTCCTCTTGAACTTTCCTACTAATTCAGTAATTACTGCTGTGCCTGAAGTTGGCCTCCTTCCTGTAATTGCTCAGCATGTATTTTCAATCAAAGAGGTTAACACCTGAATTTAGATTCCAATTAACACCCAGGGCAGACTTTTTATTTAAAGTTGAATAAATCAGGGAGTTTTCCCAGCATAATATTTCACTAGCCCTCATAGGGCAACACACTGCGCATGCTCTCGAAATTTGATAATCTACAATAGAGCATGATCAAACCACTATCAACTCAGATTTGTGGAGTATTAGGATTATAGACATCACCTGGGGTCAAGCACCTTGCATGTGAGCAAGTCTGTTTCTCTGTCACCAACTAAAATGAACATTTTTCACTGATGCAATTTAGGATGCTCAGAGATGGAACTCCTTCAGTTTTTAGCACTGAGAAATGCATATAGAAAAAGATTTGCACACTTGCCTGATTGGAAACCACATTTCTTTAAAGCCTTGCCTCAAACTCACCTGAAGGTGTGCAATCCTACCAAAAACAGACAGAAAGCACAAGGTTGTAACCACTTGTTTTAAAAGCAGCATTTGATAGAGATGGACAGGGGCAGGGACAAAGGGCAGGTGATGTGAACAAGGTTATGTTAGACATGCAATACTAAAAAAAACTGAACCAATGATTAGCTCTTAGGATAAAAGAGTGTAATAATATATGGTGGATTGCTCTCTTCCAACTGTCATTTTGAGTTAAACCCTATGACCCCACAGTTATTTCCCAAAAGAAAGATTTCCATGATGAATTCTGGACAGTTAATCTTGAAACATTTAAGGCAGCAAACCTAGCAGGCTTTTTCCTTGAGGAATGACTGAATTAATAACTAAAGATGGTCAAAGTGCCCCTGTGTTCTCTGTGGAATGAAACTGTTGCAAGAGCCTGATTGTAAAGACGTGTCATTGTGCTGTACAAGGCTTTCCACAGTAGACAAAAAAAAATTCATGTTGTTTGTAAGGCTGGCACCTTTGGCTCAGGAAACCTTCGAGCCCAAACCTGCTAAAGCTGAAAATTTATGGAGCAACATTGCCATATGCTTGTATTGTTCTGCTGCAAGTCCCTAATCACCTTCTGTTGACCACCACTGGATACAGGACACACATCTCAGTAGACCTTTGCTCTAACCTGTTGTGGCAGTTTTTGTGTTCTTCTGTGTCCTCTGTTGGGTTTTTTATCATTTCCTTTAAAAGTATGTTAGTTTCCATGGAAACATTTATGCCAGCAACATGTATGAGTTTAGCAATGTCCTCAGGAAACATTTACAGTCAGTTCACAGAGGTCAAAACGTCTTTATGAGTACAGGTGTTTAAGCAAAGGTACTGTTAAGACAACAAAAACAAGTTCAGAGGTTTTCCAAAGTGATAGCTGGTGACTGCATTTCATCATGGCTCCTTATTTAAGCTCTACATCAGAATGCTTCTCTTTTGAAAATTTGGCCCCAGATGTGAGTGCTGAGCCTTTGAAAATAGGATGCAGAATGCTCTGAAATGCATAACCTGCTATGGAAAAAATTGTCACGCCCAGTAAGCTCTTAGGTATGATTCTGAGTTTCTGCGCAGACTGTCCCAGAGTTATAAATATAATTCCTGGTGTAAATATGATTCTCTTATAATCCAGTGCTAGAAGAACTACTATAAAACAGGAGCTAAGGTTAAAAAAAAATTAAGACATTCACATAATTATTCTTTCAACCACAGAACAAACCACAAAACAATGTGACATTATGCACACTGTTTACCAGCCCACATTTGTAAAAAAAAAAAACAAACACATAATGTTCTAAAAATATATCAACTTTTAAGCCAATAATCACAATAGCACTTTTCAGACAAACAGGAGGCTTGGAAGCCAGCCTGTGAATGTTTCTTCCTTGCATGAAAAGAAAAGCATGCAAGGAGAGTTCTTCCTTTTATAGCCCTCTCCATAGCTACAAGAGCATCTCTGTGCTGGTTGGTGGATGTTCACAGTCCACACAACTGTACAACACAGGGATGAAGTGACGTGGTCACAGCACTGCAGAGATGGAGGTGAAGAGAAGATGCACAAGGCCATGCCAAGCTTTGTCCATAGTGTGTGTTGAGGCTGGGCTGCATCTTCATGCAGCTGAAACATGAGGTGAAGGGTGGTTTCAAAGGCTTGTGGCACTGCTAAGCTGATATCCTGATCTCAGTGCCCAGCGCTCAGTTCCCCTGTCTCTCCTGCCGTCCTCTACAGCTCTGCAAAGCTGATGTGCAGCCAAATCCACACGTGAAAAGAAACTGGTTGATAGCTTCCTGCCTGGTAGAGCCTTAAAGAAGGTCAGGATTTTTTGCAGCATTTTGAAAAGGTACAGAGAGAATTAGTGTGGGAGACCAAGGTAGGCAAACTGTTCCAGACAGCTGATGCAGTGGCAATAGGAGATCCAATTTAAATTCACTTCAGTATTAATTGTCAGAAAAGGATGAGATCAGTTTATGAACTAGGAGCACTGTGCAGTCGAAAGTTACAAGCCTGAGTTGTTGCCACAAAGTAGCTGAAAGGCTTTTCTTTTGAAAAGATTAAACTTCAAAGAATTGCAGAATAAGATACACAAGAAGTGGCATGTGCTTTTGCTGGATAATGTTTGATTTTTAGCCACCCCCTCAGCCCTATCACACTGTAAATTCTTAACACTGAAGTTGCAACTAAGTAGCTGTTTTATAAGATAATTGACTAGGAGTATGAAAGACTTTGACCGAAGAAATAGGGCTGCATAAAATGGATTGAAAGAAATGTGAATAGCAGAAAACATTACCCAGTGTAGGAGACCAAGGTTTTGCATATTTCTTGACCAGAAAAAGCAATATAAAGTAAGAGATGAACGTGTCCTCTACAGGTTAACCCAGTGGGATGACATTTGCCTTGTCAAAAACACAGGGTATAACATCTGGGTCAGACTATGGTGCTGTGAAGGACTACTCCTCTCTCTGGTAGTAAGGGTCTTAATTCTCACTGAAACCAAAAGGAGAGTGGGTCACCTAAATGTGCTTTGTAACTGGGGCTCAGACAGTTCGGGATAAGTAAAACCCCTTGCATATTGTTCCCCAATGCAAAGAAAGGTAAACTGAAGTTGAGCTACTGGCAACCAAACTGCAAGAGAGGAAGCATTCCCTCCTGAGGCACAAGGGCTTTGGACAGTAAGAGCAATTCTCAAACCAATACAGTGGTCTCTGGGGCCAAAGGACTTCTGTCTGTCTGCAAACTGGGGCAGGCCCTTCCCAAGCCGTGGCTGTTTTAAGAGCTGAAAGTATATTTCGCCTTTTGTTTGTCCATATCTAATGAACTAAAGGATTTTTGTGACTTAACTCCATAGAAAGAGACAGATTCAAGGGAGATAGAAATAAGACAGTTAGCTAGAAAAGGAATATCTCCTTTTAGGATAACCGCCACCAATAATCTCCCTGTGATCAAGCCATACGTTCATGTAATAGAAATTGGAGCATTTTTACCATACCAGCGAGTTTGAGAGGGGTTTTTTTCCATTCACTCAATGCTTCTAGGGTTTGTTTTAGGCTGATTTTTTTTCCCTGTGGATCAAGAACCAGTAATATTCCTAAATACAGAAAACAAACCCAAAATCCTGATGATAATTAGGGAGCACAACACAAAACATAGCAGAGGAACACTGATGGGGGGGTAAGAATGAAAAAGCGACATCCTCATACTCATCCCTAAGATCAGCTACAGCATCTGTATGGGACTCAACAGTGCCATGAGTCTAAAATCCTGCACGGACCAACACCGAGCAATCTTCTCCCTTAACAACTGTGTTCCTTGTGAACAGCTGAATTCCCACAGCAGCCAAGGAGTAACCATACACCAAGTATTTTAGCAACCAACACATAGCATGGAACATCTCTCCTGAGGAGGCAAAGTCAGTCTTGAGTCTATTGCTAAATTCCTCTGCACTCTTGGCTTGTCCCTGAGCAACAAGTACACTAATCTAAAAATTAATAGCAACAATTTGCTCAGTAACTTTGGGACAGGGAGGGAGAGAGAGCTACCTGTACAGAGAAAATGAGCTTCGCATTTAATTTTTTTTTTTTGCAAAGGATTCATTTGCCACAATCCATGAGTGTATGACAGAAAACACTGAGTAAGCAAATGACTTCAAATTATCCGGTGGCAATTATGAATGAGAGAATGCATGCTGGAGGTGGAATGAAAGAAAATTAAGAGAGATTAATGTGAAATATAAGGGTATAATTAGGCATAGATATCTGTTTTCTACCTGCTTTTGCCCATGGGGAATTTGGAAAAATAAATAGTCATTTAATAAAATTCTCAACGCCATCAGAGAAGCAGGGCAACTTTTTAAAAGCTATGACAACATCTGCCAGACAGGCTGTGTTGCAATGGGTTTACATTTCAACATGGAATGGGTTGTAAGAGTACACAGCCTGCTACAGCATGTTTTGACAATATAAAAAGAAAAAAGAATTAAAAAACTCATACCAGGGGGAAGCAAAATAAACAATGCAATGCTGCTGCACTAGAACAATCTGCAGAAGCTCCCATGCATGAAGGAACTGAGGCTTCTAAGAGATGATCCAGATATTTTTTCACCTGGGGAAAAAAACCAAAACACCACAGCTACTCTGACAGGGTAAACAGCTTCAAACAGCAGAACCTGTTCTTTCCTCACCTTGGCAGCTGCCTGGAGGATCAGAAGCAGTACTCTGGCATGCAAGGTTGAATATTGATTTTTCCGAACATTTCTGTTATGGTCTCACTTGGTTTGCACTGCCACGCACTACATCAGCTAAGACAACCTCCAGGCACCCTCTGATGGATGCAAAGCAGTTTTAAGCATGCTTCTCAAATCAAGCTATATTTCACTCTCCTAAAGATTCAATTCCTATTCTCTTTAACACACTTTTTTACTTCTTTATATAGACTTTGGACAGCTCTGAAGCTGGTGAAATTTGTTTGCAAGGCAGAACTGAGCCTTTTTCTCATTGTGCTTTTTTTGTTTGGTTGGGGGTTTTTTTTATACTATTCAGATACACATATAACTTTCCCTCTTCAGTCACAATGCCCACAAACATCACCAGCTCTGAGCTCTGCTTTCAGGTTCAATAGATCGCAACATACTCTAAAGTAGATTCCTAGAAATTAATTAAGAGAATTTAAGATAAGGCTCTTCTGAGCAAACCCTCCATCAGTTCACATCAGCAATATCAAGACTTGATACTGGACCACCAAATGCAAGAGGGGTTTTGGCATTTATGCCTGTAACTACAGTAAAAATTAATTTTAGGTCGTAGAGGAAGTCACACAGCCCTGCTAGAACTGGACGATCAATGCCATTTATATCTTAGTCCCATTCCATCTGGATCTCTGCATTTTCAATTAATTTTTATTTCAATTGGTTGTGACACTTGGTGTTCTTAACAAGACATCTTGGGCACAAATTACTTTTTGCCTCTCTCAAAGAACAGAAGTTTATTACCGGCCTTCTCTTTCTACCCCTAGACATCAGCACCAACTTCTAAGATTCAAGCATCCATTCTCTCAAAAACCATAAAGGAATACCCTTTGTTCATCTGTATAAGAACTCAGCACAGGGAAATCACATGCAGGCATCAGCTCTGTTTAGGAGCGCAGAAGACATCCATGGCATCTCCACAATCTCTTTTCCTATACTGGTCCACTCTCCTCAGAAGCATTTTCTGTGTCTAGATCAAAGTCCCTGAGAAATTTCTGAGGTTTACGCACCCTTCACATTTTTTCTGCCAAACCAGAGATGCATCAGGTTTCCACACTCTTTCTTCCTCCTCTTCTACCTGCCCTTTTCTCCCTTTCTCCTAAATAACTTTTTTTCACTTAGGTGGTCTGGCAGTTGAAAACAATGTTACATGCTATGATTGCCCAAGCTCTTCTAGCTAAGGAAGGAAATTCTTCCCCCTCCAACAGAAGAGCCAGCTTGAGAGATTTCATCTCCCACCTGTTCCTTCACACGCTCTCCACCAGTTGCACCAACAAATATTTGGAGGCTGCAGCATTTCCTCCACAGTGCAGGCACAAAGATTTGTGATGTGCTGGCTTTTCGGTGTTGGAGTCAGGCAGAAGTGGTGGGGTTGGGACTCCTCAAGGGAGCACTGCCACCAAAGATAACACGATGTGAAACTGTGAAATAATTGCCTGCCAGCAGGCCTTTCACTGGCTTGAGAGATGAATAAGAATGTCAGGGTCTGGCCAGCTGTCAGGGCTTTAAGTGTAAAGAGGTTTTCTTAATGCCATTATTGCTGAGAAATAAACAATTGTCTGTCACTCATTACCACATGCAGGTCCTCACATCCCTGAAACACTGGAAAAACAGCAATTTACAAACAAGGAAAGAGTTATTAAGCAATTGGAAAGTGATTATACAATTATATTCTGTTCGGGTACCATTAGTCACAAGGAAGATGGAATATATCCAAGCTTTAAAAGTGAATTACTCATACAAAATTATGTCTGCTGAGAGTCACTTCTCCTTTAGGGTTCAATATCTCTAGTGCAAGATTTTCAGAGGAGGAGATGAAGAAGGCTGTTGTGGTAAAGCATAAATACAGAAGCCAGGTTTAGGTTCTATTCCAGCCAGCAGTGGTGAGCAAGTTGCAACCAGCATTAAGTCTGAACTGGTATAGACAGTCACAAACCAACTGATGCCAACAAAACTAGGCAGATTGGCAGCACTGCAGAAACCAGCTCCTGCCTCTTATTCGAATACGTGTGCAAGAATGAAAGCCAGTCAGGATTTACAGGCTGCAAATCCAGCAGTCCCACGGCAGTAACAGTCTGTCCCACTTACAAACAGCATATGTTCACTTCAAACTAAAACTAAGTCCTTTTTGGCCAAGACTACTGCTTATGGACCATTTTCATGCCAAACTCTATAACCCCCACACATTCCATGTCCTTAGTGAGATGAGAGTGGCCTCAACTACACTTTTGGATCTCAGTTGGTTGCTTTAGGCCTCTCCATTCTACAGCAAATTTAATTGTTTTAATGCAGCTACAGTTTAAGTTCTCTGGTTCTTTGCTGCTTGCATGTACGTTCCAAACATGCTTCAAGTTCATTCTTGTGTCAGCATTAAACATTTCGCACAGGTGTGGCCCCAGCAGAGCCGATAATAATTCCGCACTTTCTCTGACCTTTTGCCCAACCTTCCTGTAAACTGGGACATCATCTTCCCCTTTTCCCCCCAAAACCAAGTAATTTTGTAATATAATACGCAGCCTTCAACTGTGTTGGGGCTGCTTTGCTGCTCCATTATGTCTCTTGGAATGCTTTTTACTGGTACTTTAATGTAATAAATGAAAGGGTGTGATACAGGACAGGTAACAGACAAGATTACAGATTGTGTCTTCTTGTCATTAGCAGAAACTAAGTGCTATATCAACAAACATCATCTGTTCCCTGCCAAAAAAAAATCAAGTCAGGATGTTGCAGTTGTGGGTAGCACAGGAATAGAGAGGGTTAATAAAGTAAACCAAACCCCTGTAGTACAAGTTTAATCATTGTACCCTTTCAGAGCTTACTCCGATTTCATGACTTCACTTCCTCAAGCAAGCATCAACTTATAGCAAGTATCTTCTTTTCTCAACTACTGTCTTATTTTGTTTCACTAAACACTTCAGGACACAAGTTTCACCTTCGGGACTGCTTATAATACTATGTATGCAACTAAATCATTTTAGTTACAGAGAAACCTAAGTTTAAACCTTGGGTCTAAGCTCCCCTGGCTAGACACACACATGACATCTGGGTCTCATGGTGTTTTGCAACCCTGCTGACAGAAAGCACACAGAGGGGAATGTCTCCAGCACAGCCTCTGACTCATGGGCTGCACCAAGGATGAAAATCCATCTCCTTGCCTGGACAGACCATTGTTTGAACAGACTTAGCCAAAAGGCCAGCCACATCCCTTCAGCTTGCTAAGCCAGTCCCTCCCAGCCTCTGTGCCAGTGCAGTTGCATGGATGGGTGCAGCCAGTGCACCTCCTCTACCACTCCCAATGCAGACTTCCAGTGTGGAGGGCAGCACTAACCCAGCTTTGTTCTGACTTGTTCTTGAGAAGGACAACAGTAAAACCTGCAGCCAGTACCTTGACAATGGTAGCAAAGTTGAAACGAAAGCTCCTTACTCCTTGCCTAACTTGCTGATACATCCTCACAGAAACACCCCTGCATTTAATAAATAATATTCCCTGTATAAAGATTGTATAACAAAGTATTTGATTTAAGTTTCCTTTTACAAACTGCGGGCTTTGGGCCAGTACAAATCCACAGAGCTCCATCAGAGCTTTAATCAGTCAACACCTGCCCAGCATATCAATCCTTGTCCAGTATCAATCCACAGAGAAGTGCCATGAACTTGCATGGCATTCTGCCAATTCCCATCAGCTGAGGAACTGTCCTGATGAGCACAATGTTTCTCGGTGATGATTCACTCTCCTCAACATTGCCATTAGTCAGAATATTTTCAGAAGCAACTTTAACATAGTTTAGGAGCTCTTTAATAAACATGCATTTAAATAAGCTATCTTGGAGCAGGGAGACAAATGAAGGAGGCCCACTGCAAGCCAGAACTGAAGTGTGGCAAAACAATTCTGTAAAATGTTTTATACCTTATATAATCTCTCCTGACAGAACCTCAGGGGTTCACATTAAACACCATAAATCAGACCACCTGGGGCTCCCCTATGATTATTGCAGCTGCATGCTGCAAGCTCCACTAGAAGAAAGGTTCCCTTTTATTGTAAGAAAGTAATAGGGCATAGCCCAAGTCTGCCAGAAAAATGCACAAATCAAAAGCAGGCCTTGCACAAAATCAGCTTCTGATGTGTTCGTTTGCTCTGGATGTATGAGGCAAGCCTGCAGTCAGAATCACTTTGTCCTCATTGATCACCGATGCCTTTGCCAGCAAGGTGAGTAGCATGTGGAACAGCCAATTCTAAAGAAACGTCAGTTCAATGGAAAATAAAACCGAGACATTTATTTTATTTTTGTATCTTCTCCTTAGAGAATTTCAGCAATGGGGAAAGGCACAGGACTCTCAGCACTGAAGCCCAAGAGCTCACAGTGGTGCCACAGGCACCACAGCTGCGCCTGCTCCTGGAAGGAGACCCCAAGGGTCAGCGGTAGGGAATCACCCTGGGCAGTCTGAGGTATCTGCCATGTCCCTAAGCCCCATTTTCATTACAAGGTGTCAACTGCTGACTACCAGAGATGAGAAACAGATGTGCAGAACCTCAGAATATAAGCCCATGAAAACTGGTGGAAAGACAAAAATGTAGCAGTCTTTTCCAAGTACTAAAACTGTAACCTTTCCTTTACTTCTGCCTTTAGTCCTAAACCTGACTGTCATCATTAATGAAGGGGAAATCCTTATCTGCTGGATAGTGGACTAGCAGAAAACTAAATGCTGTTTCAGTCCAGGAGTGCAACACAAAAAACTTAAGTTAGACCCTTGCCTCAAGGAAAGTGTTTCCTAACACATCACCACCTTCAGATGCTGATTTTGGTTTAGGTTTGTTTGGTTTTTTTAATATATAAGTTTTATATATTTACACACAAAACCTGCACAGACCATCCGAGGCAGTAGCAATAAATTAGTTATTTCACCCTAAAATAATTATTGTTAAATTTTACTCTGTTCCTAAGAAGCTGACAACTTGGTGGGACAAGTAATATTTGATAGCCAGGAGCAATAAACTGACAGGCAGTCCCTCTACCTGCAACAGCCAGTTAAAAGCAGAGTAGAAGCAAACCTGCAGAAAACATCCTAAGTCAATGGACTTTTTTCAGGCAACACTAAAGCTGGCAAAATAGCCTTTTTCTCTTTCTGATAGGTAGGAAGTATGTCTGGAAGCATGTCTGGAAGCCAACTAAAGGAGGAAAGATTATGGTTTGAGCACACTCTGCTCTCTACTCATGGTAAAGAATGGATGTCTGGGACAGTCGCAGCTGAGTAAAACTTAAATCAGCACTAAGACTTTTTTTTCTTATTTACAGCAAGAAATAGGTAGGTTCTTTGCAGAGCTGACTACATTGGAACCCAAAAGGTGACTTCCAGCCTGCCTTCAGACATTTTGCTGTTCTCGGGCTGACAACAGAACAGCCAAAACAGAGAGTCTGATCTTGGCCATACTTCATTAAGAAGCCTATCAGAATTGCTGCCACCCAGAATGGGAGAAGCAGGACTTGAGAACCACCTCAGTATTCAGGTCATCTTAAAAAAAGGGAGGAAAAGAAAACCAACCCAAAACAAAAAAAAACCAGAAACAAACAACTCAATAAAACAACCACATTTTCTTCCTGAGCAAATTAGCTACCAGAAAAAGCATTCTGCCTTCTAGCCCATCACTCTGTTTGACAGTACCTGTCAAAGAAAATCTTTCGATGAATTAAGGGAGGGGAAAGGCCAATCTCTCCTAGTTAAGTTGCAACGATTTGCATCACTATAATTACATCTTCATTACTGTGGGAGACTTACTAGACCTCCAGGGAAATGCTACTAACACATAAGAACTTGTATTTTTAGTTGTGGTAGATCTGCTACTGTATATCTAAATCTATTGAAATACATTGGAACAAATCAAGATGAATAGAAATGCAGTGCTAGGCTTTAGTTCAGATTTGTTAAATGTTAAACTAATTGCACTGCATTCTTTCCAGCCTTTAAGTGGTAGTACACTGCAGTTGGGTCATGTCATTACATTGCAAGGCTAATATACAGATGATCTTTTTTTTTACTAGCATTACTGTCTCCCAGATCAATCTTAATATAAATTCCTAATGCTTAGCAATTCTGATACTTGCCTATAATTCAAATGCTAATATCAGTTTAACCTGGAATTTACTGCAATCACTTTCCATCTGAAGAGTGCCCTTGTTTAATCAATGAAAACTGCCATTCCGAGGGCCTTCTCTTCAAACAGTGAAATCAATCCCCCTCATCACTAGCAGGCTCTTCAGCTGGAAGAACACCCATCACTTGAAGAAACTGGTGTAAAGATGCAGAACACACACTGCCTGCTTCTCTGGGTACACTCAAGTCAGCTCAAATCTGACACCCAGCAATAACACATCTCACTTCACAACCAAATGATACAAGCAAGCACCTGCAATGACCCTCAGGCTTTGTCTGTGCCGTAAACAACTTGTCCCAGAGCTGTTAAAGGTGGCTTTTACCCCCCAAAAGAAAATCTGAATCATCAGATGCCCCAATGCAGCCCGACTTTTGTAGGTCTATGCACATAATGTTGTGAGTGTTGTTACCTCCCTTATAGTTTGTAAGGGCTAGCGTACATGTATGAGTATGTGTGTTTGGAAGGGTTTAATCTTAAGGTTGGCCTACAACATAGTTTTTCCAATGTTTCCAGATTCTCCTTGCAGCTCCCACCTTGCCCCAACCTGGTAGACCTGCAGGAACAGCTCTTATCTGGAAGAATTCTCACACTTAGTGCTTTATATAATGCTATACTCTACACAAATAATCAAGAATAAATATGAAAATTGAGGGAAAGAAGTGAAAAATCAAATTGGTTAAATAAAAGCCCTGTGTTAATGTAGTTTGTAGCATGCCCCAGAATCTTGAAATAAATACTAAGTTTTCCCTGTCTCTTCAGTCTCTTGTTAATCATATTAGTTAAGCAGGATGGATCCTTAAAACAAGATCCTTTGTCTTGTTTCAGTTTAGTTGGATGTTTACATGCATATTCGTAGCATTAGATTAACGGGGAATATTTTGGGGGGAAAAACAAACTAATATGCATGTGTGAGTCTATATTGTCTTACCTTTCTGTAATCTAATTCATAAAAACATCTTACATTTTCACAGTGCAGTGTTTTTCAGGTTCCATTCCACCAAAAGAGAGCTGAGGGGGACAAGAGGGAGAGGCAGGGAGAGAGAGAGAGAGAGAGAGAGAACTAGGCTTAAAATATAATGCAAGAGGCAAAAATAAAAACTCTTCTGAATTAAAACTTGTTCATTGTTAGTTTGGCTGAAGTTTGTCCAGACACTGCAACACGCGTCTTACATTTTGCCTGTACCCAAGGGACCTGTTCATTCCAGCAGACTTGCTTTTTGGGTGCATCCCTATCATTTCCTAGGACAGCATTTTGCACAGCAGGCAGAAAGGACTGCTCCTCACATATGCAAATTCATCCATATCTGTGGAGCTCCTCTAGTGCCACCCATTCACAACAAGTAAATCCTGCTTCTCTCTGTGATTTAACTCTGAATAGCTTTGCTTTTGCTGATATAACTTCGACCCTTGATGATAGTTAATGTCAGGGTTTTTTGCATTCAATTAATTTAACGGTCCAGATTTTTAATTTGCATTTCATTTAACATTTCAGATTTTTAATTTGCCAGATATTGTTTATCAAGTATTCATTTCAGTGCCTTTCACTGTATATACAGTGCATACTCCTCAGTAATTAGTGTTCAGTAAATTAATTCTCTCCTTGTTCCTTCATCAGATATTGGATTATAAACTTCCACTGTACCAACACAGTGAGCTAGATTAGGAATTTCCCATCTCTAATACCTTTGTTTAATATTTGTCTTGTATATGTTATGCTGCCTTAATGCTTTACATGATAAGAAATGTTATAGTTCGAAGCAGAAACCTCCAATTAATTTGAGTCACATATTTGTTTGAAATTAGCAGACAAATTAAATGTGTTCACATGGTTCTGCAGTCTACTGCTTTAGGTAGCCCTACGTTTTCCTTAAGGAAAAAAAAAGGGACTGGTCTATTTTTATAAAGGGCATTTAAATGACCTGATGATTTTCATCAACTGCCATGGGCCTTAAATCAGAGCCAAAGTAAACACCTCGTTATAGATCTGAGTTATGTCAATATGGGCCAACGACCAGCAAAAGTATCCTCTTACAAATCCAGTGAAAATAATACACAAGCTCAATAGAAGGACATCACCACCACAGTCCACTGAAATTATGCATGTTTCGCAAACATTTTCCACAGTTCATTTCACCTTTTCCACATCCACTAAGACACGCAGCATACAGGCACAATTGTTCCCAGGTCAGTCCTAGGAGAACACCTTTGCTCAGTGATTAAGGCTCCTCTGTGCAAACTGTAGTCATCTTTATCTGCCATGACTTCACAGAACTCACCCACCTGCACAGTTTTGGTGTAGCAGGCCAACCGTCCAAAGTATTCTACAAGGGATCTGTGTCTGTACAGTTCAACAGAAATTTTATTAAGTTATGTTTGGGTTTTATGCTTTAAAAGTCTACAAATTTATGAATGCAATGTTTTCCTTCAGTGACAGAAACAGGTAACATGAGTGATATGTGACAGAGAGGAAACATTTGCCCTTCCTGAAGCTGTGCCTAAAGTGTCTTATGTCACATTGGACACCAGTGTGGGCACACAGAGTACTTGAATCTAGTTTGGACAAGTCCCAGCACTGGCTACAAGGAATGGTAATGAGGTGGAGGAAGGATCTGGGGTGGAAGAGGTCTAGAGATTTGGGGTTTTTTTTCTCCAAGCAATTCACTGCTGAGGAGTATGAACCACAGGCCACCTAGTCTTGAAGTTATCCACAGCCAGAGGTGTAGCTCACAAGTCTCCCCACTGTTTCTGCTTGAACCAGCAAGACATAGGAACACTATTTACACCTGGAAAATGGCAGCAAAGGACAGTTGCTGCCTCTGTTCTCTGCTGACACAGGACATACAGATATACTGAAAAGAATGAGTTTCCAAATAGGCACAGGAAAATACCATTGAAATTCTTCAGAAAGCTAATAATGGAGAGGATTGTGCCTTTCTTCTCATCCAAAGCAAGAAGGGCTTCCTTTCCACATTTACTGCATTTTTACTTAAAAGCCACAGAATCACCAATATAGGTGTGTGACTGTGGACAGCTCTCAGATTTGGAGTGGAGCTGGTGTTCCGTCAGCCAGAACAGGTGATGTCCTCCCAGTCATTC
The DNA here is from genome assembly GCA_035584735.1 of Pseudotriccus pelzelni. Lineage (NCBI taxonomy): Eukaryota > Metazoa > Chordata > Aves > Passeriformes > Tyrannidae > Pseudotriccus > Pseudotriccus pelzelni. The sequence continues at coordinate 7,555,794 of JAWMRA010000009.1, read as the reverse complement.
ATTTAGAATGTGGCTCTGCCCAGGCTGGTATACATAGCCACTTCATGCCCTTTAGCAGAGAGGCAGTACAATAATGACTTGAAACAAGAGTTTACTACAACAACCTCCCTGCTTACTCTGGATCCATCAGACAGCAAAAATCAACTTTGTAAGGATTATAATTCAAATCAGTTAGGTCAGGTGTACTGGCAGACTTGCCTAGGAAGTCAAAGAGCTTGGTGTAGCTCCTTGTTTTATATGCATTCCATGAGTTTCTACATCTTTCTATAACCTAGCTCTCCAAAAGGTGACTGAGAAGGGCAGCATCCATAGTTTGTACACAGATGAAAATATGGCAGCCTACAAGGCTCCGGGATGCAGGGGGGGTTAGCCGTGAGCTTCTATCGACACATGAGATGCAGGAACAGCACTGCTGATTTTCTGTGTGATAACAGCCACGGAGGTCTCCCTGTTCCTGCCTTTTCTGCATGACCAAACACACTCAATGTCATCCATTGTGTGGAAACGTAGGGCAGCATGGAAGCGTCGGGCAGAGTTGCTGTGCACCAGCTCTCTGCTGCGTAGAAGAGACTTTCTACCTGAGGCAAGATCATTATAGGAATCAAATCAAGGCTCGACCCCCAGCATGCTGGCAGCACCCCTTATTAAGCTGCTGCAGCAAACACACCCTTAATTCTTCAGGAGCAGAAATATTGGGATATGTTGTGAGAAGCATTCACACTTGAGAGTTTGAACATAATTTATGGAATCAAAGATTGCCCACAAAAGCATCAGTAGCATCCTGATATTCTTTCCCAGGCTCCATCTGCCACCATGATGTGCTAAGGCTAATCTGTCTCCATGGCAAACTCTGTGACATACTACAGCTGGGAAGCTGAAGGTGGTTTATGGAAGATGCTTCCAAAAAAAAGTTTCAGTTGAGACTCACTGGAGAACACAAGCACCCTGAATTCTACAGCAAAGCTCCCTTTGATTCTTATGGCATGAAAACAAGGACAATCTGACACAAACTGATTCTCTGTGACTTCAAAGAAAGTAAGCAAGAGATACATTCACAAGCAGGTTCTGAAAAGCAAGCCAAATGTTGTGTTTTTATCAGCCTAACTGTACATAGAAGTGGAGGCAAAAAAAATCTAAAAACCAAAACCCAAACAGAACACAATTTCTGCTCTTGCTTTCTCTAGGAAACAACCAACAGATACCCTAAAGATCAGGTTGCAGTTGTACCTTTCTTCCCTGGCTGCTCATGGTCATGAGGGTCATACTGATGGGTAGCAGAAACACAGATCCTGTGCCAGCTCCACATTCCAACTTGCTGTGTGTGTTTGGGGTGGGAGAGGGGAACACACCGGAGCCACAGCCCCACCAGTGCTGTCCAGAGTTCTTTACATAGCCCTAGACACATGGCAAAGCACAGACTTTTTGACCCTCTGCTCCCTAACAACTCTTTACCAATGGACACAAACAGCAGGATTTAGTCCCAAGTTCTCTATTATAATTTCAGCAAAAAAAAGCTAATTGATAATGTGAAAACAGGCTTTTTAAGCATGAGACACTGATAAAACCCATATCTTTAAAAGCTGTGAGAAGGTAATAGTAATATTTCTTTTCCTATTTGGGCCCCAGAAATCCAAGCAACACACACAAAAAACAAAACCCCCCAAACAAACAAAAATCACTCAAACAAACAAAAAACCCACCATAATGATCTTCAAAAATGCAAAGTAAAATGAGGATCTTACACATCATGTTTCTCCACTGGTTGCAACACATTTTGTCTTCTAATAACATTGTTTTATTTTATTTAGAAAATTTAGACTTTTTTAATGTAAAGTGTTCAATTTATTCAGTAAATAGCCTATCAGAATAAAGGGTCACAAAGTATGCCAAGGGAAAGTATATCTTTTGAATTAAAGGACCAAAAACCCAGTCAGGCAGAATACTGGTTGCTCTCAAGAACATTATGGGAACTAATGAAAGAACCCCATTTCCTGCCTTATACAATTAAGTAATCAGCTGCCTTTGGTTACCCCTAACAACTTACACAGACAAGGGGATTACTAAGCAAACAGACTGCAGCATTTCAGAATACACAGTCAACGGGAATGCTGAAATGACATGCATTCCCAGGGGAGTCACTACCTTTTCAATTTTGAGAGAAGGAAGTAGGATTATTGAAAATTTAGGACTTGGCAGACCTTTACAGAAATGCTCTGGCTGATGTAATGTGCACTATTCCAAGTTAAGTACAAAAATAACCCTTGCCATCTAAGGAATGTTTCCTGTACTACCTCTTCTCCAAGACACAGTGAATTCCTGATCTGGTTCAAATGAAGGGATGCTTAGATACAAAATAAAACTATCCTGTTTGGACCAGAAGAGATTCTTATGATCATTCATTCAGTATGAATCACTATGCCGTGAAAAGGTATGGTGTTTGACAAACAGCTGGGGGTAACTTTTATTTCTGAAAAGTAAGAAAAATATTTCTTAATCTCTTCAGAGTGACTTAGTTTGCACAACTACCAAATAAGCAGTGAACATCCTTCCCCTCTGCCTCCATAGGTGCCCCTGTTGAGGACAGGATTTTTCAGGGTTTCAGTGCCCAGCAGTCACTGGAAATTTATTAGATTTATGACTTTGGTGGAAGTGGTGCCAAGAAGTTTTAGGAATCCACCCTAAACCAACACCACGAGGAGTGGTGGAATAAACACTGCTTAGTTCTCACAGCAGGGAAGTAGTATTTGGGGTTTCTGTCTCTTCATTTTAAGAGATTTTGCTGTCCTCTTTTCAACTAGTTGGTACTGCTGGTGTCATAACACCAACACCCAGAGTTACTTTTGTGAGCACTCTGAAGCCTTCTAGGGAAGGTGAGGGAAACTACTATTTTCCATTAGGTCACTTAAACCTGTCAAATAAAAATCTGAAAATCCATCAGTGAAAAGGGGCAAAGATATTTACAATTTGATGAGAAAGAAAAAATAAAGGGGAGAAAGAACACAAGCAATAGTCTCATTCTAGAGTGAATGACGTCCAAAGTAAAGAAAAATTAAAATGCTACGCTGCTCACTTGAAACCACCCGAGTGCCAGAAGTGCTGAATGGAATAGTGCTTCAGAAAGAAGGTAAATATTCACCCTGACTTACTATTATCTGCTGAGGCACTAGAGACATATTAAATAAACAGCTATGCAATGTTGAAAATACTTCCAAAATAATAAGGGAAAACTGTCGGCATTGCCAAAAGATAACACAGAAAGAGGGGGGGGGAAAACTTGTAGTTAAGAGATATGGAAAGTGAAATTAATTGCAGAAGTGCATTGCTTCTGGGTTATAACAATGTGAACTTTCTCCTTCACCATCTGGCTCCACTATCACCACCACAGGGTGATATAATTATTGGGGAAACATTTGCTAACAACAGCACCTGGCTGCTCTTTGGTGTTTAACTTTCCCTTCCTACTCCCGCAGCCTCAAGTTCACAAGACTCAGGAATATCTTCAGACCTGCTCATGGATACAACAATAATCTGACTTGGCCAATAATTTCAAATAGAGTAAATGGCTCGTCTATCATTATTCAACTGCCAAGCTTTGAGATGCCCTAAAATTATTATCCATCTCATTTACAGTCTCATTCTGGACAGATCCAAACCTGGCTCCAAAATTTCCAATTATTTAACTTGTCCCCTTTCCCCAGTGTCCTTGGGTCAGGTTTGGGCAATGTACAACTGTATGCTGTTGGGCACATGGAGTTTGTAAAGAGGATTAGGCAATCTGACAGAGGTGAAATTAACCACCAAAACACAGCCTCAGATCTTTCAGTTGTGCTGGTGGGTTGGATTTAATTGCAGAAGGATCCTTTCACAATTCCAGCCAAAAGTACTAAAAATACCACTAAGCTTTGCCTTGGAATCCATCACATAGGATGAGCCACAGTTTCTAAACTGAAGGAAGTGTGGAGTCCAAGCTACATGAGGCACCATGCCACTGCCTCCCAACTCAGACTCAAATCCCAAACCATCCCAGCCTTGGGAGCAGGTCAGAGTCTCACCTTCCCACTGGAGCAGCCACAGCTGCCACCTGCCTGGCTTGGACTGCAACAAACTTGCTGGTACAACAAACCTGCTCCGTGACTTTCATTAAGTACAAGTTGGGATATAAGATCACAATGCCCCTCACACTGCTTTTAGTACACACTGCTGATATTTTCCTGCACAACATTAGAGAGCTGACTCTTGGCATTGTGTACCTCCTTCCCTCCCCTAGATGTGTTTTTATGCTGTCAGTCAGACTTCCTATTCCACACTGCCTCATCTTTTATACTATGAGCTGTGGAGTCAGCATTTGAGATTCATGTGATCAGATTTAGACCCCTGGACAGAATTTAAAGACATTTTCTTCTGTTTCAATACAAACAGAATAAGTTTTAAAAACTCTTTATTTTCAGCTGAAATTAAGTGTGCTTTGTTGCTTTCCTAGGAAACTTCCCATGATCTGTCACCATACCCAGCATTATTCTTTGTGCTAAGCCTGACTCTGGATTTGGGAAAGCAATGAGGCTTTAAGACGTGGAATAACAGATCCTGATCCAGATAGGGGCTAACTCGGCAGAGAGGCGCTAAGCAAACTGAGATACCTTAAAGCAGGCAAAGGGTTTATTTGTATGCTCTGCTCCTCTCACAGGTGGAGTAACACAGCTCCAGACAAAGGACAGGGGACTTTGTTACGTCATTTCTGTCACAGTGAGCCAAATCTCTAACTTTCCATGCATCTGTTTAACCATTGCGGTTCAGCAGAGCAGGTCAACACACACTGCCCTCGCTGGAGATGTTGTGCCAGATCCCAGAAGAGATCCACCCCCAATGGTCCTTTCAAAGATAGACTTAACTGTTTCAGGGCAGAGTTAACAAGGGGGCACTTCCCTATTCCAGCCAGCAGGGGTAAAAAAATTAAAAAAAAAACCAAACTATCACGGAAAGTGTCGAATCTGAACATAAACTGTAAGAATCAGAGACTAACGGTTGCAAACAAAAATACAAGAAATAACTGTTTCCCGCACTTCACAGGGGTACAGGAATTGCTCCAAGTTTATATCATTCCCTGGACAGTACTAGGGACACACCTAGAAATTTTCTTGATATCTCATGCCAAAATTCTGAACAGAAAACTTACAGCAGGTATTTGTATCTATAATAGCATAGGTCTAGAAACAGAACTAAACTATCAGCTTCCCAAGCAAGAAAAAAGGCACTGAGTGCAAGGAGATGAAAGAGATTAAAGAAACAAGTCAGACTAACAGCAGTAACAGGTGCCTTCAGCCTCTTGTATGCACTACTTGTGTGTCACAGTGTTCACAATTGCTTTTCTTACTTTGCCATCTTGAGATGATTGCTCTTTAGATTAGAGAAAAAGCAAATAAAAAACTAAAACATAATGAACTGTAAAGGATTAAACTGGGTACTTCACACAACTTCTGCAATACAAGAACAGGCAGATGTGCAGTGAAGCTAAAAAAGGCAGCATACCTAAACAGAGCATGTTTAAATGCATAGTTTGCTGCATCCCATGGAAAAATCTGTCCTCGCTCTCCCTCGGTTTTTCTGGTGACACACAGGGATGGGTAGGTTTTATCCTGTCTTGCCTTCCTTTTATACAGATGATCTTATTTCACCACATCTTTGTGGCTCTAAAAATCCACACCAGATCTCCCTGCTGTTCCAGATTGAATCCTTTACTATGGGTAGGATATCTGTAGAGGATGGTTATTTTAAAAAACACTCAGAACACATCCAAGATTAATTATATTCTCTCCCTTTCTGGTTTTGCCCTTTCCTCACTGCTGACCATACTACCATCTTCCCCATCACTCATGGCCATTCTGTCATTCTAAGTTTGGACACCTCACCTGAATCAAAGATTCATCTTAGATTTGGAGCTTCCTCTAGACACCCATAGTCACACTATAGACAACTTCCACAGTTCTCCTGGATAACGCCAGTAACATGAGCCAACTTTGTCTAGACCGTCTCTCATATAATTTCACGTGACTATCCTCTGGCCACAAATACACACCATAATATTTTTCTGCTGTCCCATTGTGGGGCAGAGATCATTTCTTAGCTCTTCTCCTTGAGTGTATATTCCAGTTCTCAGCTGGTTCACCCTTTCCATTACTTCAAACTTAAGCTCATCTTGCTTGGCAAAGCATTTCACACCTTATCCTTCACCCCATCTTCTGCTTCATTGTCATCCCACTATACCAATCTGAAACACATTTGCTATGTTTACAAAAACAAAAAACCAAAACAACCAAAAATTCCCCACCACAGTACTTTCATGATTTCAGCCACACCACCTTTGCATTCAGTGGGACTTCCTTGCAATCACCTGCAAGCCTATTAACTCATTCATGTCCTTTCTCTTGCACCTCAAAAAGTCACAGGTGATGCTTTGACAACTATTTTTCATGTTGGTCAATAAAGTCTCATAACATTCTTCCACGTTTTTCTATCCATCTCTAGTTCTTCTCCAAGGTTGTAAGCTCTGTCAGACAGCAATTCACTCTTTGTTTTCTGTGTTTACTTAACACAAAGACATCCAGCCTTTAGACAATGAATAAGTACCTACAGTATTCATCATCATAAGATACCATTGGTTTACACAACTTTGCTCATTTCAGGAAATAAAATAGATCATGCATCATCATTATAACCAGGACTTTTTCTTTTCCTTTCTCTTTTGACTCAGAAGAGCCCATATGTTCCCACTGTGGGTTTTATTGTGTGCTCTCTGAAGCATCTATTACTGGCACTTGTTAGGCTACTGACTATGGCAGCAAGGAAACCTGTTTTTCTAAGCAGGCTGATAAATGAGCCTATAAATTCTAAATCCACTGCCATGGATGCTTCAATTTTTGCTATTATTTATTGTCAGCTGTTATGTGTGAACTGTCTCCTTGGGGCTGGACCAGTTGGCAGTACTGATCAGGGTGAAAAAAGTCTTCTGTTGTGTTAAAAAAGAAAACTGGTCCTGTAAAACTTACTAGGGAGAATGAGAGGAATATTAAAATAGTAACATTTTCTGATTAAGCAAGAACTCCCTATGGAAAAGGGAGTCCTCACATTGCTTACTCATTGTTTTCACCTGTGCATTGCTGATTAAAAACTTTACCAGAGAATATTTTGCAAAAGGGAACCTGAGCATCCTAGAAGGAAGGTTGGTCAGAAAAAAAGACAACTGATCCAAACAAATGGTGGCATGGGAGAAAAAAAAAATAGAAGGACATGAGATGTCACAAAAAAGAGCAAGTCTTACAAAGATAGCAAAATTGTGAGATGTAAATATCAGTTAGATAACTCAAGGTAGGATTTTCCACAAAAATATTAAATCAGTGATAAACTGTTAATATTTAAAATGCCCAAACTTGCTTGTTGACTACGGAAAAAGAAAAACAAACTCCACAGAAATGAAAATCCCAACACATCTATGTACAATTATGGAAAGAGAGAAGGTGAAAAGGGACAAGTGAATGACATGAAGAGTATAGCACACAAAGTGTAATGCTACCAGGGGATTAGAAACTCTTTAGCTCCTGCAATAAAAACACGCCAGCAACATGTGAGTGTCTTAAGTGGTAAATAATGTGATAATTGTGTATTTGTAAGAGGCCATACTATTTTTTAATTAAAATAAGCTAATGTTCTGGAGAATTCAAATATAAAAGTGTCATATGCAAAATGCACTGAAATCATGCTTTCCTACCCAGCATTACCACGTGCATCTAATGCTGATTTGCTGTGAGATTCACAGAACTATACCAGGTTATTGCTCAGCTCAAAATGATCTCTGGTACAGACAAAGTTGAAAATGATGGATTGGTTGAAGGCAATTCATTTGACAAGCATCAGAAAGTGGAGATCAGGGAGAAGAGAGGAAAAAAAAAAACCTTCACCAAAGCCACGTAACCTGAGTTAATGAAATTATATTTAACTAGGGGTGTGTATTTAGACTTGATCTTACCTTGGTGACTTAGCCATTAGTAGGAATTCACTGTTTACCTCCACGATTCTTATCGGTACTTAGGCAGTGTTTGCACGTGATTTTCAACTGATTGCTCAACATGCTCTATGTTAGACTGTTTTGAAATAAATGAAAACACAGCAAGATCACAGAGGGCTAATCTCGATTATCTAATCTCCTTAAAACTGCATGGTTTCTTTTCTTGTTGAGGCCACATTATGGCTTCCTCTGTGGGCTAAACTGTATCTACTGATGCCAAACCAGACATCTGTTTCTTCTTTTACAAGACTAAAACTTTTCTATCAATGAAGTGGAAACAGTTATTACTCCAAATTATTTTTCTTAGGTCATTTGAGGATCACTCCTCAAGAGGTAGTAATGCCTATAATTCTTAAAGAAACCTGCATATACTCCCCCCAAAAAAAACCAAAACAAAACAACAGAAAAAAATCAAACCAAAAAAAAACCACCCACACACAAAAAAAACCAACAAAACCGGAAAAAAAACCACACAAAATACCAACACACAAACACTTTGACTTTTGAGAACCTGATCATGGAATGGTGAATGCTGGACTTTGAGCATCTCTAAGAAAGCTGGATAGCTTCTGAAGGCTGTAACAATACAGGGCACGAGTGGAAATCAAATCTGAATATTCTGCCCTCAAGTCCACATTCCGGAAGCCTCTGGAGCACAAACCCTGCCTGCCCAACAATTCATGAGAAGAGCAAAAAATCAGAGTTCCTGGAAAACCATTAAGCCAATAGGCAACTTATAAAAACAACACATGAAAGAAAAGTTACAAAGAGCTTTTATAATTTTTGTTTGCACTGACTGGAGAACAAAACAATCAAAAAACTCTCTCATCCAGAAGGACTATGCTTTAACTTCAGGCAATCAGCTCTAAGATTTCAGTAGAGCACCTAAGTCTTATAACCAAACTCCCTCAATAACTTCAATTTCCATGTCAACTTGTTGCTAAGATAGGATTAACAACAATTAAGAGGAAAAAATTATCTTAGCAGCTAAAGAGTTAATGCAGACATTAAGGAGTTTACACATTAGCCTGCCAAGATCTAGTGTCTCTGTTGTCTTCTTAGAGAAGAAATTTGCCCTTTGGACACATCTTTCAAGCAGCTGGAGCCCTTGAGGCAATTCATGAGAAAGACTTCTAGGAACACTTAAACTCCCATGCAGCTACCCCCCTTTCTACACCAGCCACTTCTAATGCATCCCAGGTTGAGGGGTACAGCAAAAGAGCAATACCCCTGTACCCCACGGTCCTTGCAACAGGCTCCCAATAGCCAGGTAAATTAGAACTGTTAGAATGTACTATTTTACAAGTGGGAAACATTCCTATCAAAAGCTGACAAATATCTGGTTTTGAAGCATGTGGCTAAACTGAGCTGCTCACTTCTACCCCTCTGCATTTTCATCTTCTCTAACGTATTATTTCCCATGCAGCATCCAATTGCCTCTAGGATTAGACTCAGCCAGGTTTCGTGACTATCCAATGCTTCTCCAGGACTCTGCACGGTGCATGGCAGGCACAGGGCACCACCACTGAGGGAATAATCAGCATTCAGTGCAAGGGCCAGGGAGAAGCACATTAGAGCAGCAGGAGTTAGCACAGCACTGGCATTTTCATTACAGCACACACCGGTAAGGAAGGGCCTGGCTTAGGATGGAGCAACTGAATGGCAAAGACTCTGTAGCTTTGCTTAAGACTTCGTGAAGTCTCAGCACTTAGCTGATGACCTTCCTGTTGAGACAGATCTTTATTATAGTTTTTTTAGCCAGGAGTTCAAAGGAGTAGCACTGACAAAATAAGAGATGATTTCCTCCATACCCCGATCACAGCTTGACAGAGTGGTAAGGAATTATTTTGCAGCTTTTTCTTCTACCATACAACATGAATACTCAAATCAAGAAGCAGAAATGAACATAAAGGTTCAGAGAATCCCTGGTTAAGCACCCAAATTTGCTTGCATTGGAATTATTTGCACTCCTCAAGCCTGGAAAATGAGGTTGAGCTTTTCCTGGAGAACCGCTGCTGTCTGATTACATTCCTCATGTGATACACGCTCAGCAAAAGGAAAAAAATACTAAATATTAATTTTGCCAAAACATGACAAGATACTATTAAGAAAACCACAGTCAACTAATAAGTCAGAAGAAGGGGAAGGCAAGATAGAAAAGCATGCGCATTCTAACAGAAACAAGTCTCCCATTTCAGCAGAGTTCAGACCCAAACGATAGAGAAGTCCAACTGCTCTAGAAAACAAACAAGCAAGTAGAAAGTCTTGACATTTCCCTGTCATAATGCTTCATGGAAACCACAGCTTCTGTAGTCTAATTCTACACAGAAGTATGGATCTGAGAGTCAGAGCTCCAGATCTGTACTTAAATGTTTTGTCCAGAGCTGTCCAATAAGTATTACTGGCAAATTTCTTATATATTATTAGAACAAGACTAAACTCATAACTGTTAAATCTCTTATGGAACCAACAAGTCACAGCACAATTGGCAACAGTATGGTTTGTTTGCATATGGCATATTTGAGTCTTGGTTTTGCCATAGCTATAAAATAGTGAGTGTTCGTATTGTGAAGCCTTAATTTGTACAGGTCAATAGCAACACATGCTACCCAGGCTAACAAGAACAACGCATGAAATGAAAGTATCCTCAATATTCTAAAACTACAGGAAAATAAAAGGATATATTTCAATTAAAAATATGGAAATATGGAGGGGGGAGAAGCTATTTTCTACATATGAGAAAACAGCAAAATTTGGTCTACTGCAAAAGAAAATACAGAAGTAGAGTTTTGCTATTGAAAAATTTAAGAGACTCAGTCTGGAAGCTTCTGTTTGCATTTTTTTTCTAAAAAGCATCATTGTTGCCAAAACTTAGCACTTTGCTATAGTATTTGCCATAACCTGATGGAAAACCACAAATTTTTCATAAGCACTCCAGTTTCTAGAATCTTGTCATTATGTTAGAACCTATTTTACTTACAGAGGACATATTTTCAGTCCTCACTGATGTGGGCAAAGTAATATTTTTTAATCTATTTTCATTGTCTTGAAAGATCTGGCTCATAAATTGTAAACATTTGGGGTTGACCATGTATTTCACTATTTTTTTTGCCTGAGCATAGACTCAGACAACACTTCTCTTTTGCCAGAAATCGTTTCTGCCTAGTGATTTCTGGGAGTACTTGATCATTATTTTCACAGGGCAGTGGAACTGATTCTTTGCATGAGGCCAACAGAAGAGCCTGTCAGAGTAACGTGAACCTTGCCACACTGCCACCCAGAAAGAAAGCCTTTTATAGACAACTTTAGAGATATCTGTGGAGGAGGATGCTGCCTCTGCTCTACCTGAAAGCAATGGGTTCCTGCTGCCTTTGATGACTCAAGCAATATGCAACTTACCTTGGGAACATCCAGATTCAGTTCTGACACACTGCTCTTTCGACTTCCCTTTCGTTATCAAGTGTGTGCCGGTTCACACCCTTTTTACAGACTGTATTTCACTCTTTGGCAACAAGAAAAGTGATTCCCAGGACTATCAAATCAACCAGATGAAGACTGACTTCTTCTCACTCAAAATATTATGCAACACAATTCTTCAGTTATTTCCCTGCAAATGAGTCTGACAAGTGCTGTATAATGTGCAAACCAACTTATACAAACAAAAGCAAGAGAGCGCATGAGCAGAAATGAAATTATACAGAACAAACTTAGAACAGTTGTGAGGCTGCACAGACAGCAATTAGTTGACTAGCAATGCAAGAAAAGATGAATTTGCCATTCAAAAAAAACCCTGAGCAGCATGTCTAATATTTACTCCATATGAACAAAAGACAATGGTTTCCCGGACAGAGGAGCTGTATCAACACCAGCACGAATATCCCTTCTCCCCCCTCTCCCCCCATATGTCAAAAATAAATTTTCTAAGAAGCAGTCTCAGGTGGTGATGTAAAGATTCCTGAATTCTATCACCGAGTCATTATGTGACCTTGAGGAAAAAGATTCACTCAAGTGCGCAGGGTGCCCATTTACCTATTGTAGAACAGGTGGATAATCATTACAACACTTACCAATAAGCAAGGTTGTGAGGCTTAATGAATTGTTAAGTGCTTCAAGGCCTTCAGCTGCATAATGGCCATCTTTATTAATTAAGTCCTGTTTACTGGCTATCACATACCTTACTTGTGCAAATACACCAGTATTTATATTTATAGCAGCTCTAGGCATTTTCTAATCCTTTAGATTTTTTTGCCATGCTGTAGTCCAAAGATTTATTTTTATGAACAACTAGAACTGACTGATGGGGGAGAAAGATTCTGGGGCTTTGATATAGCGTTCTCTTTTTACCCATCGTAGCCCCTTGGTTCTGTCAAAGGTATGTAGGGGGGTTACTGCTTATGAAAGTTTGAGCAATTAAATCCAAATGGAATCTATGCAAAGAGAAAAGAATATGGCTGCCTTGAAGAATGGAGGGGCTTTTTCCCCCTTCCAATTAATAATCTGCCGTAGAGACTGATTTTACTATTTCCCCTCTGAAACAAATAGCCTATCACCAGCCTCCTTAAACACAGCATTTGATCCCAAAACCAATAAGCACCATTACCGTAATGATTGGTGCTGCTTAATGCCCTTTAAAAAAAAAAATCAGATTTTAAACAGAGCCTTTCTAATGCAAAGCTTGAAAACAGCTGCTGTGCATGACCTGACCATCGGGCTGAGGAAGGCAAGGCAGGAACATACAGGCTCCTACTCAACTCCTCCTGCAAGTTTCTCCATTAACCCCCGGTCACATCCGGCATATACAGCCCACAAGAACATTGCCATTGGCTTCCACTGATCGGGATTTTACCCACCAAATTTCAAAAAATCAAACAGCAGGTACAGTAGCCCTTTTACAAAAAGGACCCTAGCTGCAAACAACTGTAAAAAATTACATGAAGTTTGGTTCCGCATTAATTTAAGTGAAAAGGAAATGACAGATTCTGTAGCATTTCCTGGGGCAAGAGGGGGAAGAAAAATCAATGAATGAAACACATCAGGGAAAAGAAAAAAAAGGATGATTTATCTTTATTTTTGGATATACAGTCAGTTCTTTGAGGAAACTGGGTAAGAAAAAAAACCTCCACGAGTTACTTTCCGTCTGACAGTTCTGAAACATCACGGAAAGTAATATTCAGTATGCAGCACAACTAAGGAACTCTGTCTGTCAAAAGAGAGTGAGCATTGTCTTAGGCAGTAACACCTGATCTCTTATTAATCCATACTTCAGAATAGACTTAATGTATTGACAGCTTCAAGCAGAAAATGACAATGTACAGGCTCTTTTAAATTCCCCAGGGAAATCCAGAACTACAGGTGAAGCTACCATTAAGGGTGTGGGAGGAGGGCCAGGGAAATCCGAATTCTATTTCTTTACAATTTCCTAAATTAGTTATCATTAGTTAGCTATTATGTGTGCCACTATAACCAGATTGGTGAGCTCAACTTCACAAAACATCTGAGAATGTGTGTTTGGAAAGGGATACCCCAATTTGGGAGCATTTTGAAATAACTTACAAATCATCTAACTCAGTCAAAAATAACTCACTTGAGAATAATATAATTACTTTCAGTTTGCTTAAAGCCAAGGAAAAGTTGACACAGTGATTAAAAGGAAGGGGGGAGGGCAAGCAAAGGAGGAAAAAAAAAAGAGTTACTTTATACTGCTTGAAATTGGGCTATTTGGAGGCCTAGGACCTGAGCTTATTTGAAGAAAGATTATCTTGACAAATTGGATAAACATTTTGTGCATGACAGGACGCTGATGGAGAGTCTGTTCTGCAAGCACACCTGGGGGATAGTTTGCTTAGTGTGTGACCAAGGTGTTCAGCTAACCCCGAGTCCTCCCATGGTGCTTTGTTTACCCTGTGACAGGTATAGGCAGATCTGAAGTCGAGGCCTCCAAAACAGTTCCTGCAGACTTTGCAGATGCATTTCTTCCACCTACCTGGGACACAATACCTCTTGGCTAGACCAGTCCACAAAAAGCTCCACCAGACTTCTGCGAATGGCTTTCATTTAAGGAAGCCTGCAGGCTGGCATAGCCCAGGCCAGCGAGTGACCAGTGCAAACAGAGCATCGCATCTCCAGTCTCCCTTTCCCCTCAGCATTGACTAGAAGGGACCACTCCAACAACCTGATGGAGTCAAATGGTGTAAGCAAAGCACATCTATAAACACAAACTACTGATTAGTCAGAAGGGGGATGAGCATTACCTGTGTAGATTTTACTTTCCTCCATCAGGGAACAGGGGCACATGTGTCAGCATGGTCTTTTTGTTCTGCCTTCACTTTGATGTCAGAGATGGAGCAACACACGAATCTAGACCAAGGTGGCTGATGGCCACCGTGCAGGTTGTTGGTGACACCTGTTAGCATCACCTGAAGGACTCCCTTGTCCAGGCAGGCAGGAAGCAAACATTTGCTTCTTGCAACAGAAGCAGTTGTACTGTCAACTGAACCCTTGCAGATTCTCAACAATCTACCCTCAGGGCTTTTTTCGTGTGTGAATTCAGAGACAAGGATTCCGTTCTTAAATCCCACATCCCCAAAGCTGCCACACAACCCTTCCTCCACTTTTTTTGGGGTGGGCTTGTTTCCAGCCCATTGAGCTCTGGCCCTATGGCAAGTTGGTTCAAAGACAAGCACTAATGTCAGAGCAAAGGGACACACCAGTACATGGTCTCCTGGAAATGAGAACAACACTGAACTAGCAAACTTCAAGCCAGATCTATTAAGTGTTCTGCAAATTGATTATCAAGCAGTGTGGGTGGAGAAAGGCATCTGTTTTGCATTCTGGCAGCACATCTCCCAAATCCTCATTCTCTACATTGTTCTTGCCTGGTCTGTTTAGGGACAATTGGTTTCCTCTACCTCTTTGCATTCATAAGATATTTTAAGAGGGGAGATTAGAATAAGAAACCTAAAATTGATAGCTTGGACTGATCCTTTGGCCATCAGCCATAGACAACAATACGTTTAAGTGGGAATGGCCCATAACATTTCCACTTCTTGTGTCCACTGGACCATGAAAGCAAGTAAGCACTGGTGACTTGCCATATAGCACAAGCTTGTTAATATTGTTTACTAGACCAAGGAAGGACTATAGAGGTGTTCACAGCATTTATCCTGAGCACTAGAAATGGGCCAGTTACCTAAAGCAACCGTCAACCACTTCTGTACCACATCAATAAATTATTATTCCTCCTGTCTGACCAGCAATGGCAAGCAAGCAAAACAAAACGAAGCCAGAGCTTCTCTGCAGTCACCTAACACAGATTTGATTTAAAGCCCACAGAAGAAAAAGGCAGGAATTATGAAATGCCTGAGAAATATTTGAGAAACTGTTTTCAACTTAAGGAGGGGGGGAACTTCATTGGTTTTTGTCTTTCAAAGTTAATTTTCCAGAATAGCTGCCATCACTATATTCAAAGAGTAGCAATCAAAGCAGTAAAAGGCATAGTAAAATTGCTTTCTTCCAGAAAAGCATTTTTACCCAGGCTATTTACATTCCCACATCTGCTCAGGCAGTCACCCCAAAGCTAACACACATTTGTCCTACAAGTTATGACAATAACTCAGAATATCTTCAGATACTGCTCTCCACATAAGATATACAAAGGTGATGGAAATAATTTATCTCCATCCTGTGGAAGTAACATGAACCTTCGTAGGTAGACCTGGAGCCAGCAAAAAAGTACTGTCATTGAGAAGTGATCTGAAAATAAAGACTCTGAATGACAGAAAACGAATGTTTTTCCAGGATACAACAGCCTAAAGGGCACAACCAGAAACTTAAGGAGCTCTTAAAAGTATCTGTATACCTCTAGCTTGCCCTGAGGGGTATTTAGATGATGAGGAATGTTCTTGTGACGCAACCCTTGCATCTTGTATTTCATTAGTTGAGTGTGTTGTCACTATCCTGACAACAGGAGGGATTTTATTTTCAGGGTGACTGAAATACAATTAGGACAATATTTCAATCCATTTCATACAGTTATTAATAAAAGCAATTTTTCCTTGTTTGCCTGTGACACAACACTACACACAGAAAAAGAGAACAAAGGTTGTCAGAACCAGAGTCGGCCAAGCAGGAGTTTTCTGGCCTTTAACGTAGGTGATGATATGAATTATTGTGTCCCAGCTGACACGGCCATGGCTGCATGAGCACCCGCCAGTCAGTGCATCTCTGTTTGCAGGAAGGAATCCAAGCTACAGAGGAAACAATGACTGTGCAGTTTAATAGAAATCCCTCAGGTACAGACGAGACAAAAAAAAAAAGAAAAAGGCAACAAAAGCTCAGCACAAGAGAGGTTATTTAGTGATCTAACACCAGACCTCAATGTAAATCTGCCTGAATCCAGGCATGAGTCTCAGCTGTGAGCATCCCTTTCTGGTGGAACATGAATGAGACACTCATTAATAAAGTCCTTTCTTGAACAGCAAAAAATATTTCTTTCCTCCCAATTATATTCTCTCACTTTCTTTTCTCAGGTTTAACTTTATTCAATTTCAGTCAAATTCTTTTAAGTTGGAGAACAGTAAAATAATGTTCATTTTCTCTGTAAAACTGATCTTAGCACACAAAATACCCCACAAACCCCTTTTCTGCATAACTCCAAGTATCCTGACAATTTTTAAAAGCAATTAAAAAAATATATCTTTGTCATCAGATTGGTTTTGCATTTCCCAAGATTTACAAAGATCACACGTTTGTGCTCAAGAGGTGGAAGTTAGACAGCAGCAATATGTGATTCTGAGCAGTGATCAGATGGATATGTTTACAACAGAACTTTCCATCTGCACAATCTATCAGGCCCCAGGGATACAAAATTAGGTTTGCAAAAGTAGGTTTCCTTTTTAAAAATAGGACTTGCATGATTTCTAAAAATGGAGCAGAGAACAGTGCCAGCAGGATGTCTGCAAACAAGCTTCCTCTATATATTCCAAGTGCAAAGAGCAATGAAGCTGCAGCATTACAGCTCATTCTCAGTTTTAAAACTATGAGTTTAAAGACCACCTGGGATCACTGACTCAATTTAGGTGGTCAAATCCACTTCTGAAAGACATCTGTTCTTCAGTGCTTTTGGTCTAGCTAAAATTGGCTCAGCAAACACTACACACACTTGTTCATCAAACCTGGGAGATTTAGAGAACGTTATCTGTACCGGCATTGCCACAATATTGTTCATTCCCGTTTCTCTTTTTTTTCCTTCAAATATTGTGTGTGATTTTAATCTCATAAACAAAACATTCATGGCCACAATGAGAACTCTCCTTCCCCTGTGTGTTGGGGAGTACCCACCCAGAATATCTATCACAGGCCGTTACTAAAAGACAACCAGTCCTTTATAGCAGGAACAGCCCAAGCCCCATTAGCTGGGCAGGCAGACGCATTTCCAGCACAGATCCCAGAGTATAGGGAAGCCATTGTTTCATTTCAGAACAGGCCAGGGAGCCTCCATCACAAGGGGGAAACCTTTGATGTCTCTTGGATTTAGAGGACAAGTCCAAACGAAAGGAGGGGGCAGAGCAGCTTCTGCTAAGCAGGGCAAACTTTTCCTCTCTCTGATGAGGGGAGACTTTCCATAGGAACAAAACAGACCCCTGCAGATGTTACCAGTGAGAAGATAGTGCTGACTGGCAGGACAGAAAACAAAGGCTGTATAGGGAGGGACAGCCTGACAAAACAACCGGCTTCAAAGTTGAAGACAACCCCTGGTCTGATAACTAAGGAGCAGAAACAGAGCACTAAGGGTAAATGGAAGTATATGTATATAAATGTACTGATATTTTGCAGATGTAAAATACTTTTATGTCAAATTAACTTGCCATAAAAGGACTGACTGGTGATCTTCCTCACCACAGTAATTCATCATATAGTGATGAGCATCTTGAGAACCAACAAGGAAAATCTTTAACTCTTGGCCTTCTGGAGCAGAAGAACAATTGGGCTGTCCTGAAGCTTTAATTTAACTCTGTACAAAAATCAAGATGTGAGTTACGCCATATGAGACCCAGCCAGAAGCAAAGCCAGTAAGGTCATGGGCACGACAAGATCTGAAGTCTTCCCTCCTTCTCAACTTTCTTCCAAATTTCCAAGGTTGGTTGAAGTAGGGCATTGTTACTTAAGATCTATCTTTAAGCCTAGAATGAGGTGTGAATTTCCTCTCTTACAGCTAGACAATTACAAAGGCTGTCTACATTGCACAGTGAACAGCAAGAAAAACTGAGTCTCCTGGACAACACATTTCTCAATCACACATTTGGCTGCCAGTCAGGCTCAGGATCTACAGAGCACTTGGGGGGGATCAGGCCCAGGGATCTGCCAGAGATCAGGCTGCACCTAGTCATACAAGGATACACATTTTTCAGCCCCGTTCTGGGGCATAGAGGGGGAGGGGAGAGGCAAGCAGGTGGAAGGAAAAAAAAACCAAACCACAATTTAGTAATTCACTTTTTGGGACCAAACATGAATAGACAACTCTGCTCCAGGCTCAAGTCTAAGCTCCTACACAAATTCATGCCTTCATGTAAACAATGTGCGTGGGTCTGGACTTATGGAGTAGATCCTCGTAATGCAGATTAATTTTTAGCAAAAACAATCATGCATTACTGTGGAGCACAGTTGTCAAATTCTGAGAGGCAGCTAAGAGATAAATAAAGTAATCCCTACATAAGCAACGCGTAAACCACTTAGTAATCTTGGAGACAAGAACATGCTATTAAATGTAAGTGGTAAACTCTGAGGGAAGCATTTAAAATGAGGTGCAAGCAAAACATACACCACACAAGTGTTTTTTTTGTGCCTTCAGAAGCCAAATGCCCCATTCTAACTGACAGAAGCTAGATACATCCCCAAGTAGGCACTTCCTTTTAATTTTTTCCCAAGTGCAGTCAGAGAGCAAGATTTTTTTGTATAATGTTTGTGCAAGGTGAATACTTCTTCATGCTGAATCATGTTCTTGTTGGAGTGCTGGATTAATGCACAAGTAGGACACGCATCTAGATGGCTTGGTCAGATACCCTCTTTCCAGATTAATAGAACTGTTCAGGGAAATATCAAATTCATATTTTAGCAACACAAGAGAATTTATTCTGCATAATCTGCAGACAACATGGATATTAAGTAGACAGTACTTGCTTTTATAATAGAAAGCAGAAGCCTTGTAAAACTTCACCCCTATTGAAGTCAAAGTTTTGAACCAGAAATTGCTCTCTCAAATCAACTTTAACACCTCTAAATACCTCAGTCCAACAAGAAGTGATGTCTTGAGACATTTCATTAATAGTTATCAAAGCAAACAAAACTACCGCTCTAATTTTTAAGTGTTCCTTAGAAAAACGAGGTATCAGAATATTTGGGGTCAGTTCATTTTATTACAGAGCCAAATTCTATCCCTAGACCATTTGCCTTTTCACTGGCACATCATGCACATGGTTACTTTTTTTACTCAGTAGGCTTGTTCTATTCTGACAGTGCACGTGCAGGAACATAAGAATACAGTTTCTTTGGAAGCCAAAAATCAGTGGCATCAGCCCTCTGCTGCAAATCCTTTTATTCTGGCACTACTATTCACCACCCCCAACAGAAGTACGCTAATAAGGGGCTCGATGAAAACCAAACAAAACTATTCTGCTAAAACTCCACGTGAAATGTTGACCCAAGAAAAATGCCTCTTTGATACACATCTGTCCACTTTGCACAGCAGATAGCAGGGGGCCTGCCGCAGGTGCTAAGGAGGGGGATTTAAGCCAGCTTCCAAAGTTCACATTGATAAATCGTAAGTGTGCCACACCAGCCGTCTGCACACACCTTGTCACATCTGCAAGTCACACGGAGGCCTCGTAAGGAGCTGAGGGGGGTTTTTCCACACAGCTGAGCAAACCCTGCCTGCCTCCATCCATGCTGGAATTTTAGATCCCTCACGCTAGTTCAGCTCTTATGCTCGCCAAGAGTCTCACCTGTCTGCACCATGTCCCATCTCAAGGCCCTTCTTTCGACCTTGAGACCCACAAGAAGTGATATTGCTCTGTAGCATCATTTTCATCTTATTTCATCACATCATTTTACATGTTTATACATATATATACACACACACATTCTACTAGAGCTTCCCTCTTAAGGCTGCAAATGCAAATCTACCTGGAGAACTTTGGGGACCAATATAAACACATCTCACAGCTCACTTCGTTTATATCCCAATATCACAGTTCATTCTTTCTGCAAAGACTTGGTACCCATTTCCACAGACTGACATTAACACATACATACCTGGTTGTGGGTTTTTCTCATTAACAATAAAGGACACAATAAATGCAATAAGCCTGCACCATGATTTGATCCCTGTATAAAGCACTTTAGTGCCTATTTAACATCATTCTTATTCATCAAAACACTAAGTACAGTCTTAAATGTTTTGCTGAATAAGGACAAGTAATTTAAGTCATGAGCATGAGGGCACTGGTGAATAAGGCTGAAATCTCAAAGACTGACAGAAGTTTTGGTTTTTTCCTGTACAACCCTAGGTTAAACCCCCCATTAGATAAAAACCCCTAAATGAAGTTTAACTTTTGCCAACAGAATCCACTTTCAGATTTTGTTTTTCTTTTGCATAAGCCTGCAACTCTCACATAATCCACTTGCAAATAGCCCTATTCTGTAGATTAGAAATTATAAAAGACCATGTAATCAGATGACAAAAGAACTGAAAACAACCCCAGAGGAAACGCAGAGCTGCTCTGTGGGCTCACAATGTGCTGCTCTGTCAGCCTCCCACTCCTTCAGCAGATACTCCTGACATTTCTTGTGTCATTACTGGACTTTATGAATGGGACTGGAAAATGTTTGCTGGAGAATAATCAGAAAGAGAAGGGACATGGTATCACAGACAAGGGAGCTGCTTCACTCTCTGCTGACCAGATCCAAGCAATTAGTTCACTGCTTTCTCCTACCATCAACTATGAATCACAGCTCGACATTGTATTAAAGGCTGAATTGTTGCTCATCTTTTAACAAGGATGCTTAAGAAATTAAGCTATTGTAACCTCAAATAAACTGCACATGGTTTGGTGGCTTTATTTATTTCACATGTATCTAAATGTTTAGGTACTTACACAAAGTCCCATCAACCTTTTTGGGCCAGAGAAGTCAGCTGTAATTCTCAAAGACAGTTATGCCACAGAGCCTAAAGCTCTTCCCGCTCCTGGTGCGGACAGAACTATCACAAGCACAGCCCTTGCTGCTGCATTTCCCTGCTCCCATTTGGCTTGCCCAGCCACACACATGAGATGCAAATTACGCATAAGGGAAGGGAAACCCTGGTGGAAAGGCTTTGTTTGCAAGTCTGAGACAAAACAACACTGCTGGTTGTGTAAGAGATCAAACAAGGAGGAGAACCCAGTCCAGGCACTCTTCTTGTCAGCTGCTCTTAACAAGCCTGAGGAGCAGTTTCACCTGATTTTGAAAAAGGTCTTTGGAAACAGCAGCCTTACAGGTTTCTGGGGAACAGACAATTCCTCTAAAGGGAATGCCCCAGCAGATAAAAGGGATGCAACAGGAACACAAACCACAGCACCTGCACAGGAGAACTCAGACTACCTGAAAGAAGGGTTTTGACAGAGCTCAGGCTCCCACAGGAATCCCACCAAGACAGGCAGATCTGCTTGAGAAGATGCCTTCTGCTTGTGGGGCTGCTCTTCTTTTCCCTGGGTTGAACCTGCCAAGTCATGATACATCTGGGACAATATCTGGCTAATCAATAGGTATCTTCAGACATTATTAGGATCTCAACACCACCTTGGTATGGCTCTGTGGGATCACAGCCAGGGCAATTCCCCTACTTCTGCTGATAAATAACCCCCCTGTCAGGGCCAAGACACTCATCATCAACATGAAGGGGAAGGATGTTTTCTGAGAACCTGGAAACAAGAGGGTTTTCCAAGGTGAGTAAGTACTGGGTACTTTGAGGAAGGAGAAGAAAACCACTGGTTCTGGTAAATGTGCTCCAACAACAGCAAACCTGCCAGCCTGGCACACAAGCCCAGAGGTGGCCACTGGTGGTGGTAAAAGCAGAGTCCTGGCCACCATCAGTCATTAACAATCCCAGAGCACTATGCCAAGGCTGCTGCTGAACTGACTTGTTCTGGATGGGATTTCTTGGTGAGGTACATGCAAGATGCTTACCTTGGAGATAAGGAAATAGGGAAAAAATTATTCACAAGTGCTTGCTTGAATACAAAGAAAATCAAGTTTTAATCTCTTTATAACCCTTGTGCATTAATTTTTCACTAAGCTTTAGAGTCCTATGATTAGAGATCATTTTTTATAAGTGAATTTTAAGTTTAAATACCAGAATGTTCAATTAAAGTATGAGTAAAATATTATAAAACTCCTAATTCGTGATGTCTGGTGGAGTTGCATAAGCTACAAAGGAAAGTAATACCATCTGCCATGTAATTGCCCAGCATCAGCAAACAAGGGATTTTGGCTGGACCAGAAATATATTTAGTGTGGATGTAAAATCATTACAGAATGTTAAAAAAAAAAAGTTTCTCAGATTCAGTATTATCTCCCCACTAAGTTAACGTATTTATTCCATTTCAAAACCATATATTATACACACACCCTGGATGCATTTTTAGCAGTAGAATGCAGTTTGTCAGTTCACAAAAGCACAGTTACATTAACAAATTCATGGAAACTAGTGTCATGCCTTAAGAGAAGAAAATAGCAAAGGAAAACAGATATAAGACAAAAGAAACAATATCAAAGAAGACTTAAACAATCTACAGATAAATACTTTTTGATTTTTTTATATAAGGAATTTGGCCTGTTTATTGTCTATTTCAATTGTTCAATCTTTGTAATTCAAGCTTTTTTTTCCAACATGTTTTGATGTCTATTTAATCAGAAAATATTTTTAATTTTGCCTATCTGGCTTGTGATCTGAAGAGATGTGCCCTCAAACACTGAGGTTTGTACAGCAAGTGGAGCTGAAAACCGAACTGATCCCATCACAAGCAAATTATCAGCTTTCCAACTGTGGAAGCAGAACTTCACTTAATCTGATGGCAAATAACGTGCATTTCTCCAGCAATTCCTACTTTGGCTAATCAGTCAGGCTGATGGATGTTTAGCACTTACCTTAATGCAGATTTTTGCTTTAGCTAACATTTGTAGAAACAGAATCAATTACAAGCTGGAGATTACTGGGCTGATGGGCTTTCATGCTATTGCAGTTGACCGTGCAATTGGGTTTCTAAGTGACAGACACCACAGGACAGTCTCAGCTTGGCAAAATCCTCCTTTACTTTTCCACTTATCTAACATATTCTTCATTCAGCACTTTAATTTCCTACCCTTTGGCTTTTTTTTTCCCTGAGCCATCTGAGCAGAGTGCACACACACACACACTTTGCTCTTTCCTGATGAAGAAGTATCTACATCTGGGTGCCTCCAGCACAGCAGGATATTCCCCACGGCACAGCCACGGGGACAATTACAATGTTATCTTCTTGACCAGTGAATGTTCAAATGTGGAAGCACCGCGTGAGGGAAGGCTTTAAATGTGGGAGCTGCACAGAGGGCTCTTGGTCAAAGCAAAACAAAGCCCAGCAACACTCTAGAATAAATGAGAAATCTCCACAATTAATGCTTTTTACCAGCATGATCCCAAGCAAAAGAGCATTCTTGCCTTTAAATATTTTTAAAGCAGCAAATGGTTCCCATTTCAATGAGTTTGATTGCTCCTCTCACCCCACCTAATCTTTACTAAAGAGTATATATTTACCAGCAATTATCATAGCCCTTTTTCCCTTGTTTTATCTTGTTCCTTTCCTAGAAGAGTTGCGGAATTAGGAATACTCACTACCTATATTAGAAACAGTGGTGCCTAAAATCAAACCTATAAACCCTGCTCCCCAGCAGATGTATGACAGGCCCAGCACTTTGCAGAATCAAACCAAGCAATAAAGGTAATAAGAATTCAACTGTTTCCAAAAGGTCTCATCCATAGATTAAATAAGTATATTTAGGGGAGAAACAGTATTAAAAATTTAAGCAGGTTGATGGCATATGTAAGTAGGAGGATTTTTTTTGCAATTAGCTAACTGTCTCTAGCCCAGAGCTAGAGCCTCAAATGTTTTTACAATTCAGTTATACTCCAGTTCACATCTGTCAGCTGGAATATTTACAGCTCTGTAATTATTAAAATTGTCTGAACTCCAGAGTTACAAGCTGGATGGCTTGGATGGGGCAGTCTGCCATAAGGTACAGAAATAAGGCACTTGAATCTAGTCAGAGTTTAAGTTTGTCACACAATTCCTCCCTGCCCTTCAAACCCTCCTCCCCCCTTCCCATCAGGTACTTTACTAGACAAGTGAATTAACATTACATGGCTTTTACCATCTCAGATTAGGATAATTCCAGGGTCTCTCTGCCCTACTTTTAGTTTGCTGTCACTAATCTTGTGAAAACTTGTAGTTCTTTACCAGTTGGTGAGTTCTGGCTGAAGTCAACCGAAAGCATCAGGATTAGTTGAAAGGTGGGCTGACAGTATCCCTGGCCCTGGGCCTTAACTGCACAGACCTGCACTAGGAAGCCAACTTATGAGTCAACACAGCAGTGATGAAACCAGTCCTGCATCAACAAAAAGTGATTCCTCCTCACAGAAAAGCACCTAAAAGGAATGGGATGAATTGTCCCCAAGAGGGGAGCGCCACTGATTCCAGCAGGAGCACAGAGCGTACCAGGGGTATAGACAGGTAAATTGTAAATTTAAAAGACATGGTGAGGCCAAGATCTCACCCACTACACTCGGGTGAGATTGACTGAAAACTTGCATAAAAACATACCTGTAGGAATAGAAAATTCTGGGATGTTTCCCCCACCCTACCTCACACATAGGAGCCATGCCATGTCAGGAGACACCATTCTTCATGCAGAAGATCCTCTAAACGATACTTGCATCGAAAAATGTTTACCCTCTATGTGTTCCACCGCAGGAACAACACAGATGTGGGTTCAGGGGGTTTTTTAAGAGACACTTGGGTAAGTGCAAACACATCCCTTTTGTAATCAGTCTGGCCTGACCCTGTTTAGGCTGAGGTCAACGACCAGTGGCATCTGACCTGCCGAAGTTAATGCGGTAGAACAATAGGAGAGGGTTGGCAAGGCCTTATCCTATTACCTTTTTGATACCAAATTAATTGTTTTTCTCCCTCTCAATGATTCTCTGACCTTTCAGCTATATGTGTTGCTGGCACAAAGTGATGGATTAAATTTAAGCAAGTACATTTCTTGACATTGTCTCACAGCTTTAAAAGTTATTTAGGTCTTCCTTTCAGCACTAAGAGGTTTAAGAATGTGCTTATGATTGCAACCCCATTTGATAGTTAAAGAAGACTGCAAATATTAATTAGCTTGCAGTATCAGACACAAGAAAACCAAAGGAAAGATCACAGCACTTACTACCAAAAAAAAAAACCACACATAATGAAGGGATGGAGATGCCCTATAAACTCTACATGCCTGGCATTACCTTAATTGGCAGTGCTTTATTAAGTGGACAACCCAAAAACTACTTGTGGAATAAATTTAATTAGCCAGACTGATATTGTTCAAATGGAGAAATAATCCTTGATACTTTGTTGCATAAGGAGAGTTTGCATGGAATAGCTTTTGATCCCTATCACAGCTTTGATTTAATTAAGTTTTTATTTCCTCATTGTTTGGCCACTTCACCAGATAGAATAAATTGAGGTGACGTGGTAGGTA
The DNA here is from genome assembly GCA_035584735.1 of Pseudotriccus pelzelni. Lineage (NCBI taxonomy): Eukaryota > Metazoa > Chordata > Aves > Passeriformes > Tyrannidae > Pseudotriccus > Pseudotriccus pelzelni. Next base: position 7,529,924 of record JAWMRA010000009.1, on the reverse strand, counting down.
CTAACACCATATCAAAAAAATTAAAAGAAACTAGTTCAGGACTTCCCCCACCATGCACCAGTTAAAGCAAGAATGCTGAAAACCTGATTTATGAATCTAAAGCTCAAAATATTCAAATTTGTCTGCAGGTGATTGTAAAACACCACAGCACTGGGCCCAGGTGTATGTTCTTCACTTGGTTCTGAGCCACCTGCCCTGCTCCTCACAGCTCACAAACACAAAATGCAAGTGTCACGTTCTCTCAGATTATAAATACCCACAGGAATGACAAATAATTTTCCTTCAGACAATATTCTTCAACTGTGCTTGCTGGCAAGGGCCAGATCAACAGCCAGATATAACCTGGATTAATTCCCCTGAATCCATCTGAACAGTAGAAATGGCCATGATACTGGAGCTTTTTAATTTATGGATTTCAGGTGTTTTGGAAAACAATGGAACCTAGTTCCCAACCTCCTCTAACACACACAAAACCACAAACAAAACACACAAACCACCATCATGCCATTGGAAAGTTTAGTTCCCAGCTCCCTTGATCCTCTGCACAGTCCAGGTATTATGCACTGTAACACTGAAAGCATATGTTTATATCTGCAAGATCACAGCCAAAACTTATTTAGTGATGATACTTTTCCAAATAAATATGCCAGATTATTTTCTTTAACTGATGGAGTATAGAATCTCATAGATATTACCTCAAAATAAAGAAAACACTTTGTGTTATCAGAAGCCAAAAGAGTTGCATATTTAAGCCACTTATACCTCTGAAAAACTTATTAATTAAGCTGTTATAATGAATGCATTTATTCTGATTTAAGCACTATTGGATCACAAGGACAGAACAGGATCAACAGAAAGAAAATGTTACACCAGTGGAGCCACTGGGTAGTTTCATTTATTCGACACAGTTAAATATTCTCTTAATTCATACTCCAAACTTCAAATACGGATGATTAAGCATATACATTAGCAAGATGAAGAGCAAAGGATTTTACATGACAGCTCTGCCCAAAAGTGACAATAAAACCTGCCTTAGGGAGAAATTGGGAGAGAGGTAGTAAAAGGCTAATCTTGTTATAATGATTTATGGTTTATGAACAAAAAAAAAAATCATAGTCTAAGCTTCCTTCAGTTTTTCCAAAACATTCATACCTGCATTTAAATACTTTGGTAAGAGCAGAAACACTAAACTCTGTTTCCAGGATAACAATACACTTCATTAATCAGAAGCTCACAGGAAAATATTCAGGAAATACAGAATTGGAGTACTTTGATATTCATGACTCTGAAATTCTGCTTGGCATTTTCAAAGATGAGCATGGTCATCTTCACATTTGAGTGCCTTTCCGGCTATTGAATAACTTTGTAGACATATTTTTGGCTCCCGCTGACTTTAGTGCAACAGGGACAAGCCCATTTAAGTTATCCTGAAATACTATAACTGTATATAATTTGGAGGGTGTGAAAAACAGATAAAACCAAATCACTGCTAGAAGAAAATCATACAAAACCACACATGTGACCTTCCTAGGGTAAAGTTATTAGAGCAGCTGGATCAATAACAGGCAAGTCAGAATACCAGTTTCAACTGCATTATTCATTTTGGAGAGCAATAACACTGGTTTAAGCCTAAAAAAGTATTGTTGCCAAAAGCTGCCAAGAAAGGACAGTCTTAAATACCTATATAATGCAATTTTCTGTGCTGCTGACTTAAAATATTAAGATTTGTTTTACATATTTAACAGGAAAGTAACACAGAAAAAAAAAACAACAAAGGAAAACTGAACTGAGACTATTAACAGAGGAACTGCAGTTAACTCCAAAAGAAAGAAATATACTAGCAAAAGACTTGCAAGAAGTTGACAAATGTTGCAGGAATTATGACAGGAGACATCACACCCTTATCCCTTCTCATCAATGTTCAGGAGCATCCAGCACAAAATCTTTGAGCTCAGTTCAGTTTCATTTCTGGTGTGAAAACCTATGCTACAAAAACCTGATGCATTTTAGGTAATTGCCCATGAGCTATTGCTTTGGGTCTAGACACAGTGCAAGCAGTCAACATGTGACTAACAACTCATGCAAGTCTCCTTAAAAAGGCTGCAGAATATGTAATGCACATGAAAGGACTAATTATCCTCCATAAATAAGATTAATAAAAATTAATAAAAACAAGTTAAACTTGGGAGCCAATTTTCAGAAACTTCAAACTAGAAGAGGCAACTGCAGTCTGCTTCTAGAAAAGTGTGCTATGAATTGGAATGGGTGGTTGTTGCCGTTAAAGCCCTTACAGAGCCTTCCTGAAATAAAAAGAGCAAAGTCTGCACTCAAATGGAGAGCAAATGCATGTCTGTGGTGCATGGATTAAAAATACTTACCTTATGACATAGAAAACATCCCACATGAATTCTCTATTTATTTTACATTTTTAAACAGAGAGAACAGGAAACTTGCTTGTAAAATAACAGTCAAAAAAATTGATATCGCCACACTCCCAAGTACGTGATTTCCTAGACCATCAAGCAACTTAATAAGTGTAACAGCTGACAGCTATAAATATCAACAGCTTAAAGTGACAGCCATATGCTGTAAGATGTATTGCTCTTCAGGGTTTAGCTCCACACCCATCAGATTTCTAAACAACTTCTCTTTCAGATTCCAGAAGAGCAAGGCTTTGCTTTATGATTGTGGTCAACTGATCAGCCACAGATCAGCCCAGCAAGGCAGTTGAAGCAACCACAGATTCCGGCAGAAAGGACCATAGTATTCATCTTTTTCTACAGCAAAGTGATGCAAGTTTTTGTCAGCCAGTAAAGTCATGACGGGTAAGATTACATTCCTCATTCACGGAGTGAGACTAAGGGGAAAGGAAGTTACAGGGAACAGGAAAAGCTTGTGTTGGTTTCACCTCCCCCTGGAGCACAGCAAGGACCTGCAACAGAGGAGCTCATCCAGGACAGCTGGGTGCAAAAGTCACCAGGAGATCACTCTGGATGCCCCTGGCTGGAAAGAACACAAGCATTGTGTGAGCAATTCCCTTGGCAAAGCCAGGTAAACTTTACAAAGAGAATATAATGCTGGTATAAAGCAACTAGCAAAGCAAAGAGAAAATTTGCTGATATCACCAAGAGCCATTACTGCCTTAGTGGATGCTCTTTGTTAAATCAACATCAGTTATTGCTAAAAAATCCTAAGCTGGAGGACTTTCCAGGCTGTCCCTTGCCTGTTGGGTGATGTGGGGTTTGGCTGTTCCTCTCAGTACTTGCGGATGAAATGTTGTCACCTCCTTTACCAGCATATTTCTTGAGCATCTCAAAAGTAGAGGGGAAAGAATTATTACTCAATCTGAGCAAAAGTTCAGTGAAGTTATTGCCTCTTCCAGTTCCATTTTCAAACAGCCACGTCTGGTTGGTTCTATCGATCCATCACTTTACAAGCACAATAAAAGCCCCTACAAAATTCTGATGTAGGTTTTAGTTGAACAGGCAACTTCATCGCCATCATTCACACGCTGACATCAGCTTGAGAAATCAACAGACTCCAGGGAGAGCCTACACAGATGGACAACACCACACACCATCCCAAAACTTGCCCTTCATCTACCCCTGTCCCTCTTCCTACCATCTTGCCCAGTGCCATTTTATTAATACTGCAGCTCATCGGGCATTCAATGGCACAGCTCCTCACATGCTTCACAATAAGGCAGCACATTGGTGCTACCTTGCCTCCTTTGCCCTCAGCTTTCAATTAAATTTGGAATTGATGTTAAAGGTACAGCCTGAATGTATGTGGTTCAAAATGACCTTGTTACACTTTTCCTTACCTTCCTGAGCAGGGCTCTTATACTCCAGCTCAGGGTTTAAAACCTAGAAGCATGAATTTGCTTTAAGCTCCTGTGGCAAACTACAAGTCTCAAGCTGTTTAAAGTCTTTAAAGGTATGTCCAAAGCTAAAGTGTGCTCTGCAGAGAGAGATCTGGGAGCCCAGGTCCAGCAGCTTTCAACAAGATATTTAAAACCTTCCTGTGAGTCAAATGTGGAGGTTTTTTCATTTATTTCCTGAACTTCTAGCATGGTAATAACTGTATTTTGTTATAACTGCATTTTCTTATAGCCTTAAATTAGTCATCATTAAAGGTCACGACAGAAATTAATAAGGGTAAGTTCCCCACAAATAAAGAGCCGAAAGCCATTTGTACACAGCACATGACTCTTTCTTTAGTTTATTCCTTATGCAGGAAAAGAAAGACAGCTATATTTGGTGTGATTTGGTTTGATTTGGACAAGGGCTGGGGGAGGGAAGTGAAGTGAGTAGACCAGAAAGTGATTACATTAAGTTAATTACATACTTTCAGTGTCCCCAAACACAGCTCTAAACCACTAAAAGATTTCTGCGGCCTATACCCGGCTGAAAACCAACAGATAACCCTTAAATATTCATGCAGATACTACCACCCTTTATACTGAAGTTCTGGCTCTGTGACCCCTGGTCTGTCACCAACATTCCTCCCTATTCTCTTCTGAAAAGTCTTCTTCAATGCAGTGGGAGGACATACAGGGGACTCACAGGACGGTGAGGCTGCCTGATCCACAGCACGAAAGAACTTATGCAAGACAGTCAGAAAGAGAAGTTGCTTTCACCCTCCTTGCCACAGAAATCCCCTTTGGAGACAGAAATCAGGCTCTGCCGTCTGATCCTCAGTTTCTCCCACCCCCTTGTCTCCACTAAAGCCCAGCCCTGAGCAGTGCTCCAGCCCTTGCTGCTGGGAAAGGGCACAGTCCAGGAGGACACCCAAGCTGGTGCTCCTGGTCCTGTGTCCTTGCTGAGCCTTGTACCCTTTGCTCCCTTCTGTTGCTCCACACAGGAGCCCCCGGTGCCATTAGGAATCTCACAGGTGCTTGGGGTGGGCTTTAAAAGCCTCATTCCTACAGTTACAGGTGTTTCTAAGGTACAAGTGATTAAGTGCACATCTCCAACCCCAGGCAAAAAGAGAAAGCTGAAAAACATTCTTTGACTGCACAAGCCAGTAGACAAAAAAGCTGAAGGTTATTAACCTATTGACATTTTCTGTGTGTAACCCTGACCCAGGATTTTTGATTGACAACACAACCTTCTCGTACCGTACACGCTTAGCATTACTTAGCATTAAGAGGCTCTACCTTCTACAGAGGGACCAGACCATAGCACCTTACAAAGTGTACAAAATTAACTTACTCCTCATGTTATTTTTCAGAATATTCCCTGGACTCCTAAAAATATTCACCATTTCAGTCCTAACACAGGCCACCATTAAACTTCTCTACTCAGCAAGACACACTACAGTGGTTAAAAATATATTTATAATAAAAGAACAAACTTGGTTTTATTCTACTTACACCTATGACACAGCATTGCTACCCCTGATGAAACACGTATGTTTTCTGTTTGAGTACAAAATTAACTTTTCCACCATTTGAAACTAAGGGTATTAATTGTTTTCAACCTCATTGTGAACTTTTACGTTAAAATCAACTTTTTCTAGAAAAAAACACCACCAAATTTAGACATATTTGCAGGTTACACACAGAGTACACTGACAACAACATTAAACAAACAAACTTCCTTTAACAAAAAGAATTTACCCATCCTTCTCTTAGAGCAGAGATTTTTTTTTCTCTAGTAAAACAACAAATTAGCTCATAAGTTATAAGAAAAAACAAACAAATAAAAATAAAAGTAAAAATCCTTACCTAGAGAAGAAGCAGCAACTGTTGAGCACCAACCAGACCCGCACCGAGTGACCACAGGCAAGCAGGTGGTATAAATAGCCTAATAAAAGGCACAGGTGGGACCTATTGCATCAGGGTGAGTAAGGACTTCACTGCAGAAAAGGTTCCTGTTTGCAGCATTAGCTGATGCACTCAACAGTGAGGCTCAACAATTAACATCATAAGAACAAAATCCTACTCCTTGTGCTCAAGATGTTATCACCCAAAATTAGAGGTTCTATTTGGACCATGCCCCCATTGACCAGTGAATTGCAGTACTCCTAAATTTGTTTCGTATATGGGCAACCCCAATGCTGTGACAGGCATAGTGAGTGGCTCCAGCTTGATGTCAGAAGTTATGTCCAATCAGACGATACTGCACCTTCACTGGGAGCTGCCAACACCTGAGAAAAAGGGCAGCCCTAAAGGCTTCAGTTCAACATGTCACATTTGTGAAAAACAGATTAAGATGAAGGAATACGATCAAGAACGGTTAAAGCACAGGCCCATGTTTCAGCACCAACCCCACCCCACCTGAGTGACCTCCTTAAGTGCAATGAGCTGAAGAAAGTGGTCAAGACTGCAGATGTTGGTCCATGTAGTTAATGACATATTGAACAGAACCTGAACAGCTGAGACTCCCCCTAAAAATCTCCTACTACAGAACAGCTCTGTATAAAGTTAAAAAATGAAGGCCAGTAGACAGGGCCTGATAAAAACGGAGGGTGAGGCACAAACTTCCTTCTGTGCAGCAAATGGCTCTGTCTGACATCCTCTGCACTTGTGTTTCACCTGAAGTAGCTGGATTGCTCAAACTTCAGCAGAACTGCACTGAGATGGTAGAGTTTAAACCAACACTGAGAATACAGCAAAGGTTTATACTAATAGCACCATGGCAACTTTCCTTGGCTGGTGACTGGTAATGCAGGGTTTGTTGGGTTTCTGCACCTGCAGAGGAGGACAGGACATGCAGATGATCTAGTTGCTGGTCATGGCCAGAGAAGATCTCCTGGTAGCCACAGATGTGCTAAACATTTTGAAGACTTTGTTTATAGAAAACATGTGATAGGGGTTATTTTTTTTCAACAGCATCAAGTGTGTGCATAAAGTTGTGATAAGAAATTCAAGATCCATTTGGGCCACATGAAATACACCTTGCTCATTCTGTGAGGATTCCAGGCTACATTTTTATTCCCTCAATACCACCAGTCTAAAATGTTAAAGCTTGTAGAGCGCGGCACAATAAAGCAGCCTGGACCCAAGAGCGCTGCCAAGCATGACATCAGATCTTCCAAAGACTGAGGTTAGATAAAGCACCAGATACGCGGCAAATTCTGGATTGAAATAAAACACCGAACATTTCTCTTTGGCTGGCAACAGGTAATTTCACAGGATGGCTTTCCTTATCCACAGGAGTTTCTTTTATAGCAATTTCAAGGGTTTCCCTGCTTCCCAGGAAAGCTCTGTCTTGCAATATGATTAAAATGTTATCAGCTTGGAAAAAAATAACACTGCATTAAACTGATGGGAAAGGAGCCCATGGGCTCTAAAGTTACCATCCCTGAGTCGGGCACTCGGGGCTCTTTGGGGCCTTTGTTCAGAGTCAATCAGCCGTCGAAAATCAGCCCTCCCGCTCGCTGCCTGTGCAGGGCGGGATGACCAGGAAGGTTTCGCGCAGCCTGGTTTGGGCGCTAATTACCTGTTCAACCTCCTTGTAAATGCCTGTCAGAGGAGGGAGAACTCAGCTCCTGGCTGCGAGGGAATTAGGGGGCTGGGGCATCTGGATCTCACTGGGGTCTCCCCCCTGCCCCCTGTGCTCCCCATGGCCAAGACATGGCCACAAATAAAATGTTTACATTGAGACCAGGACTCATTTCTTCCCCACAAAGGCATAGATCCTTTCTCCCTGTTCTTCCTCCTCCCTCCCTCTGCTGACAATGATTTCATGCACACAGCAGCCAATCTCCCAAAGCTGTTTTACAGACCCTAAAGCTGAAGGTGGGGGAACTGCCATCATATAATCCCAGTCCGTATTATTACCCTTGCAAAGCATAGGAGTCTACAAGTTGCTTTTACCGAGGACTCACATTCACCACAGGGCTAAAAATCCAGAAGTCCTAAGCTTCACCTGCCTGAATAGGATGGGGAAGATGAGTGGGTGAGTTGGATTCCTTGGGCCTGCGGAGCCACTGAAAGGGAGATTTATTTCCCAAAATAAATGTGATGCTCCGGAAGCCTTTGTTTTTATGTTCTTAAAAAAAAAAAAAAAAGAAAAACACCAAAAGCATAGCGATCCACTGAACGAGATTAATGAAAAAAGTTTTCTGATAATCAACGGAAGTTTTTACTGTCGCAGTGGGGAACACCACGGGGGAGCAATTGCCTGTGCCTGTCAGCAGCAAACACACAGGGTGGCTTGGCTGGGCTGTACTCCTCACCCCAACATCAAAATGAGCCTCCCATGGGCTGTTTCCTGGGAAATAGGTTTATTTTTCCATCAAAACAGCGCCCAGGGCGGTGGGCGCGGGTGGTGGGAGGCTCAGCCGCAGCTCCCCCTGCCCGGGAGTGCAGGTGGGTTTGGTCTGTATGTGGCACTGTGGTACCAGTGACCGCTGCTGCGAGGCAGGGAGGGGAAAAGGAAAGGAAAAAAGGGAGAAAAGAAAAGGAAAAAAAAAAACCACCCTTAAAATTTTGCAAGAGCAAACTATCCTCCCGCGGACAGCGGGAAATAAAATAACAGCAGTGGGGTGATTTGCAAGCATGTAACGGGCTTTTGTCTGGGCCCATTTCTCGCCGGCGGGAGGGTTTCTGTGTTCCCTCTCCGCAGGGTCCCGATGTTCCCCCTCCGGCTACAAAGGCCGGGGGCTGCAGCCCCTCCCCGCCGCTCCCCCCGCTCTGCCCACGCTGCCCCCCCAGCAGCCTGGGGGGCTCCGGGGGTCGGGGGCTCCGCAATTTTGGGTTCTGTAGAGCCGGCGTAGGAATTGCCAGGCTTAAAAATAGCTTTTACTCATCTTTTGAACTCTTTTTTTTTTTTTTTTTCTCCCGAGTTTACATTAAGCCTGTTGGGTATTTTGTTCCCTGTAGGAAAGTTAAAGGTATTTATAAGTCTAATTAGAGGCACTTATAAGAGTGATTAGTGTGAAGCATCAGCTGCTGGCAGGATTCTGTGCCTCTGTGTGTGTGTGTGTGTGTCTGTGTGTTCACACATGGATGCAACACTACAGTTCACAATTTGTTCCTGTGCCTGAAAGCTGTGAAATGCCCTTAATTCCCCTGGCAGTGATGGCAGCAGTGGGCACTGGCTGGCTCCGTCCAGGGACTCAGCCCCACACAGGATCACAGCTCTGGGGAGGGGTTGTGATTCCGTATGTTCGTGCAGTGATGTGGGAGCAATTGGCTAAGCAAAAAAAAAAAAAAAAAAGGAAGAAAAAGGATGTACATGCTGAAAGTTGCTGTTAGCCTTGTAGGGACAGACACCAACCAACATGGCCCCACTCCTGCCTGCCCATGGACTGCCTTGCAATCTCTCATCTCACAGGTGCAACATCTTCTTTCCCTCTTTTCCTTTGCTGCTGGGCATTAACTCTGCATCCTCACCCTGCATGGGTCTCCTGGAGGAGAGTCTCCCACAGAATCTGCTTTGGGGAACAAAACCATCTGAAAGTGAACTCAAACCCCAGTGTGAGAGTTGTGGAACGGGATGAGTGGCTGCCCCAGGGCAAGGGAAGCTGGAGACCAGCTGTGCTGCAGCGACTCCACTGAACACCCCCAGAGCTCAGCTCTGGTCCCTGAGCCATGTCCCTGCCAGGGGGGCAGCTCCTACCCTACACACACAACTTCTTCTGTGGATCCTGTTCACCTGGTGTGGCACAGTGGGAAGAAGGCTGGTGGCAGGTGATGCAGCAAAAAATCATCCAGCCATCATTGCCAAACATCCAGCCTGTGAACCTTGAAGCTGCCAGCCTTGAGCCACAGGCTGGACAGGACCTGCCATCAGCATGGGGCAGCCCCACAGGTTGCTCTGGATCCAGTGAGCGTTTCCCCAAGCACCTCAGCTCGGTGGGAGCAGCACCCAAAAAACTACAGCTCAACCACCAGCCTTGGTGCTGGGCTCCAGTGCTGGCACAAGCAAACTGCATCTGACAAGATTTTGAGCCACGTATAAGTGCTCACAGGTGCAGAACCTCAGCACTGTCCACCTCTTAGGACTCCTGGTGCAAGTGCTTGTGTCTTTGTGTCTCCCTTAAACCAGGGACAGCCCCACAGGGAGGGCTGGCTGCCTGCAGAGATACCTCGAGCTAAAGTAGCTTAAAACCTCTTGAGGCAAGTCCTACGAGTTCAGGCCCTCCTCGAACAGGGATTTCTTTTTTCTAGTCATCATATAAACAGAATTAAAAGGTCAGTGCTGCCCCCACACGCTTACAAAAGCTTTCGGTTGGAATGGCTTGAGAAAGATAGGGAGATATGCAGGGAACACTTTAATAATGTATTTGTTTTGCATAGCTGTGGCCTGTTTCCCTGTCACAAAACAAACAAACAAATAAAAAAAACCTTCCTTGATTTCTGCCTTTAAAAACTTAAAAGAAAAATATGCTCAGATTTATCCACATCAATTTCAGAGCTGTGTTTAAAGCAGTTTCTGCAAAAACAGTTCATAGTACAGTTACACTGGGGATAGTTTATAGGAATGGTTTAGCTTGACTTTTAAAATTTTTTTTAGGGAGACATTAATAACCTGATTGTCCCCAAAATCACCTACAAAACAATCTTCTTTCCACTTAGCCTCCTGTGTCTAGTCCATGTAGCCGATATAATCCACACAGTGATTTTTCTGAGGGCGGACTTTTCCTTGCTGTTTCCTTTTCCCTCTGTCCATGTTTATACAGCTACAGAAAGTCCCACACAAACTGAAGGTGAAACACAAAGCAGAGGAGTTACAATGACCTCACTTTACTCCAAGTAGTAACAAGTGACCATGTGAAGCGATGTACAAAATCAAGCTATTTTTCTCTCTCTACTCTTTTCAGCAACAGGGAGGTTAAGGTATCCCTCCTGGTAGGGGGTGAGACTCAAATGTCACGCTGAAGAAAGACGTTGTGTATGTCCCTTTAAAAACTTTGAATAGAAGCTAGTTTAAATTTGAATTTAAAAAGATAAAGTGAGCCGGGTTCGATCTGGAACGGGATAAAATGTTTCATGCTATGCCTCTCTCAGGGAAAAAAAAAAAAAAACCACAACTTTTTTTTTTTTATATAATGCTTTTGGAAATTTTCAGTGGGAAAACGTTAAAACACTACTTTATTTTATGAGGACAAGATTACAGGACAAGAGCCAGACCCTGCAAACGGGGTGGAGAGTCAGCTTGGAAATCCCCTAGATTTCTGGCTCAGCTTGTCCTTGGGCACAAAAAACAGGCACCACAGCCGATAAATTTGTTTCAAAAAAAGCGATGTTTGCCTAAGAACACCCCAGGTGTGTGGGTAGGAAGGTTCAGGCAGGACATGGGCTGGTGCAGACCACCAGTGCTCACCCAGTCTCAGTGGCAATGAGGGGTTTCACCAGCTTAGTCTGCCCAAACAGCCTCAGAGGGTGTTCTGGGGTCCCCATGGGGCTTCAGCAGGTGGCAGCCCCAGCCAGGTCATTGCTGCTCTGCCCCTGCACTGAGCCAGGTCTGTGGGCTGAGCTGGCAGAAAGCCATTCCCTTGTTCTGTCAGACGGAGAGAGGGATTGGGAAGGTGCCGGCAGGGCTGAGGGGACAGGGGGGTGCAGGCAGTAGACGGACTGCAGATATTCCCCATTACTGGACTCCCATGAAAGCTCAGCCCGGGCAGAAGGAAGAAGCAAAGCTGCACCTTGGTCTCCAACACTGACCATGTCAATGGCTGGGCCCGATTTTTGTCAATGTACCCCTCGGACGGTCTCAGTGTACAAAGTATCAGACAAGCGTCTTCGCACGGGAAAAAACTAAGTCTCATCTTTCAGGGGAATTTATTTATTTATTTATTTTCCCATGCAAGAGAGTTCAGCTTTAAAATTAAGCCTGCAAAACATTTTTTTCTCCAGTTCTCTGTAGATGCTTTTTTGCAGTCCACAAAGGAAACTTTGCCACAATAAATTTCATTCAATCTCCATTTTAGTCTTTGTCAGAGTCTCATTTGAATATATCTACTAAACAAACCTGTCTTCTTGCCCAGACTTCTTTTAGCTTTAGCTGTCCTGACTATGAAATCTACCAACTCTAATTCAGATATTTCAGGGCTTCAGCAGAAAAACAAAAATAAATCCAAGGCACTGAATTCAGAGAGTACTGAGACCAGCGGTGGGGTTAAAGAACAGATTGACTTGGATGGAGGAGCCATGAATCTTTTGATCCTGCTTTCCTAATTAGCCTGGTTACATGAGTTCAGGTGCCAAAATCATAACTGAAAATATATAAATGTCACAAACCACACAAAAATTCCTGCAAAAGTATTTTAATGTTGTCTGATTAGAAATTCCATTTTTAGAAATATAACAAATACAAATGATATTATTACTTTGTAAATGTCTTCCCTCAAATCCTTTGAAATATAAATGCAGATTTTAAATACAGTTACACCAAACAAAAAAACCCAAACCAAAACAACAGTGTAGAAAAAGAACAAATTGTTATGATGCATTTGAGAAATGTCCTGAAATGAATTTAGAAAGGACATGACTTTATGTCAAAATACATCTGGAAGAACAGCATTTTTCGTTTGTTTAACAGTCCTCAAGATTTTCTAGCAGGAAAGCTGGATGGGCACTTTCTGTACCATCCCTCATTATTTTCAATTATTGGTTTGTTTGCCATTAGGTAACCGAAGTGAAACTACTTTGAGTTTGTTATAAATAGCCAGTGGGAGTTCTGAGAAAGGTATATTAAATACCAGAAGGAAAATGAGCAAGAAGATGTAAAATGGAGCCTGATCCTGCTAACCCCTGCTCTTCCAAGCAATCCTCTTTCTTTTCTACTTACTGTGCAGTGTAAGAACTTCAGGATTAAGTCAGATCTTGGAACCATAATTCCATTTATTTGGAGAGGCAAACATGCCTTTTGCTCAACATAAATGTTTTCATTTAAAAGGAGGTTGTCAAGTCTGAAAGCGTATTAAATTTGCGTTGAGAAGAAACTTCGTGCACAGTTTCTCACGGGCCGGGGGGACTGTGCAGAGAACTGAAGGGATGGGGTGGATCTCAGCAATGCCAGCACCCAGAACCTCCCTCCCCAGCCCCTGTCACCACGTGCCCCGACGAGCAAACACTCCCTGCGCTCACACGCCCGGATGCCCATGACAGCCTCGGATTCAGCTTTGCCAGAGACCCCTTGAGTGTCCGACACCTGCAGGAACTCCAGGACCGCTGATGTCTCCCACTGCCATCCAGCACCCCGAGAACCCATCTGGCCCCCATGCAGCCCCTTGGCCACCAAAGTCGCTCCTGCTCCCAGCCAGCAGCAGGGAAAAGCTCCTGGAAGTCCGGTATCGCATCCCCGTCACGAGGCTGGTGGGGTGCTGACAGCGCCGCAGCACGTTACGCTTGCTTGGGATGGGAAAGAGCAGTTCAGGAAAAAAAGCAGCAGACACCACACAGAAACAGCGCCATGCACTGAAAGTTTACATTAAGTCATCCGTCACGGACACCCCCACTTGAAAACAAGCGTGCCAGCAGTAGTACAGGCACACACACGTGTGCGCTCACAGATGCTCACAACCCGCTGCTTCATTTTATACAGGGTTTTTTTCCTCTTGAATCATCTCCTAGAGATAGGAAAGACAGAACAGAACGTGATTTACTGTTCGCAACATTCTTCAACAAAACTACAAGAGTTACCAACTAAAAAACACCAAACCATCATAGCAACCTCTAAACCCTGTCTTACATGTATTAACAAACAGCTAATTCTGAATTTTTGCTTGCAAGCCTCAGGTCTGTGTTGTTAACATTTTTGAAACCTGCATCAGAAGCTTAATCAGAAACAGTCAAAGCATCCTTTTGGAGCATTCTTAATTAAATAGCATCATATGTAGTCCCTGAAAAGAAATAAAAATATTCTGCTGTGATTAGTTTTTTTGTTTTTACATTTCATCCAGGTCAGGAGTGCTGCAAAATAGCTCAGCAATTGCCATCCTTATAATAGTTTGGATTCAACTAATGGGTGAATATCACTGACTCATACATTCCTTTTCAAAGAAAACTGGGTTGAGCCATTAAATAACAGAAAAATAAGTAATTTTTACCCCCAAACTAGTTAGACTTCTCTTAAAGGAGCACTAAGACATTTTTTTCTCACTTTAATATGAAACCATTCCTTTTCCCCAATTTCAGTTGGTTAGGCACAAAAATCTCAGGACTTACTCAAGGGTTTTCAGTGTCTCAAGTGTAAGAAGAGAGTCGTATTACTCGTGTTTACCTCTGTCAAACAGCAGCTGTAATATAGCCCTCCTGGGCAGAACACTGTGAACACATTAAAGCAGTAAGTGATTCCTGGGAAATTCATAAAATGTCCTTTTCTAATGACTCAAGGTATTTTTGTGGAGGCAGATTATTTACTATTTTTAGCTTTTCCCAATGTCTAGCTTGTCTAATTGCTCCTTGTGCGAGTGCTCTGGCCCCGGGGCTATTTTTCAGCTCTAATTGCAAAGGAAAGGATTACATGGCTTTGCTTGTGCCAGAGATGGGGCTCAAACCCTCAGAAAAACCTCCCTCTGCTGATTTCATACCAACCCAGCATATTCACTCCATTTGCTGGTCTCATCTATAACTTCAGGCCTGCTGACAACATGACCACGGGTAGGTGGGTACCTGTTGTGTGCCTCCAGCTCTCAGGGGAGCAGGTCAGCCTGACCAGTGCTGGAGTTTTCCAACTGGTGGTTCTCTCATCTACTTACACAGTACAGCAATTACCAGAGGTGTTACCTTTGCAATTTTCTTTGAAAGGTCATGGAGAGATTCCTATAAAATGTTCCTTGTTGCAATTCTAGCTGAAAAGCCTGGAAACAGAATAGTGAGATCGGGATCCATGCTGGAAATGAGCACTGAGCAGACAATTTTTATTATAAAGCCATCTATTTGCCTGCCTACCTACCTAAGTTTGGGGAAGGAAAATCAAGGTGCCAAATTACTTTGACTTTGTTAAAAACGCCACAGTGCCACAACCAGAACTATCTCAACTGTATCACCTGAACTTTGAGAAAATGAGAAAATCATTTTGTGCCCAGGTTTAGTTAACACTATTTTGTGGATGCATGCGAGGGCTCTTCAGGATGTTTTCACCTCGCCCCACTGAGAAATTTTACCAAGCAGCAGCCTGGCAGAAGCCCCTCTCGCTTCTCAGCTTAAAACTTGTGCAACTCACGGCACAGCTCCTCCCAGAGACGGGTGTCCTCTGGGAAGGCAGAAAACCTCAAATCTGCAATTTTGCCTTGTCTACATAAAGAGTGCTTGCAGTTTGGCCCAAGCCCGACTTTGCTATTAAAGTAGCCCTTGTCTACACTAATGTTAAGAGACAGTCCAAGCACCATCACAGCCTGGTACATCACTGTGAAAAAGCAGTCACTGTCATCTCCTGCAAGGGTACAACAGTCCTCCAGAGCAGCATCTATCTGAAAATAATTTCATTTTTCTGTGATAATACAAACATTAGCAAGAAGGCCTGGTCTATAAAAGCAGTTGTGCAACACTCAATATTTTCAAATCCTGGCCTGAAATGTTACACAGGCAGTTGGAGGGTCCAAGGCTGAGATCCAAAAACACCGATGAACCCAGACCTATGCAAATATTAGGAACTACTGATGTCTCAACACATGTAACGTCTTACATTATATTTAGCAGACTCTATTTAAATTCACATGCCTATAAGCTATAAATATTTACAAGAACTTGTGAAAAAAACAGTACAGATCAAGCCAAATAATTTTCCAGCTGTTACTGATTTTAGTCAGAGTTTTTTACCTCTTGGGAGATAGAGGTTCCTAAATATTCCAGTGGGCTCTAAATCAGTAAGAACACCTGAGACACTGTCCTCCTGCATGCCCAGATACCCATGGGTTTGCTCCATGTCTCCTGCTTTCTCTGCAGCCCATGTGATGCTTTGTTTACTCACTGCACAAGCAGATACGTGCAACAGCCATTCCCCAGGAGAATGACTTGTCTGAGTCCACGGTTTTCTTACACTGGAGTCTGCAAACACTGGGCAGCTGATGTGTTTCCCTCCTCCCTGCTCTGCTACCCTCTGTGTTTTGGGTTCAGAGTGAAACTATCCCAGACTCAGGGACCTCGAGAGAGCAGGACTTGGGAAACACGAGGAGAGACACTGAGGGCACGAGCATATTATCAGAAAGAATTTGAGTGCTCCCAGAGCCCAGCAGCAAATTAGAAAGTTTTGGCTCCCAAGAATGAGTTGTGTTGTTTGTTCCTGCATACTGCAGCTGCTCGTCCCTCTCCCTCCCCACCCCCCTCTTTTGGGTGGTTTATTACACACAAGCTACTAATGAATGGGAGCCGCTGTTTTACAGTACACCACACTTACAGGACTTATCTCTAGGCCTACCACAGATTTGACTGATCAACAGCAGGGCACCACCACCATAATTCTTCCTAGAAACAGGAGGATAAAAAGGGGTTTGTTGGAGGTTGGCTGTGTCTGCAGAGAATCCTGCCTGCAGGGCCTGCTGATGCCATCGCTAGCTGCTATGGTCTTTGGCCTAATAAGGTACAGAAACAAAGATTGTTCACTTGTTCAAGAATACTAAAGTACCCAAGTGACGGAAAGTGGAGGCAGCAGGGCACACATCCAAGTGGGATTAAGGCCACAAGTGCAATGTTACAGGGCTAACTGGGTGGCAGAGGGAATATCTTCCTCTGAAAAAAAAAATTCGGTTCAAACATAATTTATAACATGTCACTCACAGTCAGAGGTGGCTGTCATTAAGAGTTAAATGTTGCATTGTGTTCAACTTATTCCGATAAGAATTCTCTAAGCTGCTTATATGTTATCATAACTCACGAATAACTGGAGCGTGGGCATGGGGAGGGGGGAGGCTCTCTGGGGCAGGACGGGACCCAGGCTGGGAGGCAGAAATGCTGGAGCAGAGCTGGACTGCTGGGACCTAAGTGTAGTGTACCCACAGTCTGCACACTCCAAGGACTCTACAGTGAGTCTTAAAGCCTGCCAAGCCCATAATACTTGTCAAAGTCCAGAGTCTACTTGGACATATGCACCTTTTTTTAGTTTTATGCACTTCTCCCATATAGGGAACCAGGCAGTAACACCTAGTAACACCTAGAGCATCTAAAATGGTGTATTCTGCCTCTCTTCAGCTGGTCTGTGCAGTAAGGCTGCCTGTGGAGAATGAATTCCCCATAGCTGGAAGGTTCAAGAGGTGGCATTGAAGGAGAAAAAATGGCCAGTGTCGCAGCCAAGTAAAAAGATTTAATACTGCTCACTGGAAATTGAACTAGGAATCCAACAGAAAAGCAGTGAAGCAGCTTCTTTGGGGAAAATATTAAATGCTGCTGACTGGCTTGGCAGTTTGGAAGCAGTAGGATTGTTTTCTCTGGCTTAGGGAAACCCAGCAACACACCCCACTGAAGCTCAAGGAGCTAGATCAGGCCCAATCCTACTAAACTTTACAGGCTTATTGGGAAAATTTTTCTCTACATTTTTCCCTACCTCATTTTAGGTATAGAGAGAAAAATCTGTGTGGAACAAGAAGAATTAGAGTCATAGGAGCCTGTCCATTCTCACAGGTCTCTCAATAGCAGCAGACAGCAATTACCCACCATAATTCCCAGTTAGAAGTGTTTCTCTAGTGCAACTCCTTCAGAAAGCAGCAGTTTGTTTACTCACTGGTATGGGCTACCTGGATCACATTACACCTGCTGAGGCTGCTGGTAATGTGGGAGGTTGATTTTAAGCTGGCACTGTTGCTTTTATAAAGCCTTTAATGTCATGGGCTCTGGCTGTGTTCAAGATCTCACCCACCAAGCCAAGGCTTAAGGGAGTTTGGGCTGAGACATTCCAGTCCCCCATTCCTCTGTCACTAAGCTCAAAGATCACATATTTTCTGCGGTAGGAGTGGGACAAATATTGCAGTACCTGCTCTCCACACCAAAACAGCCATCCCTCAACTTTACACAGTCACTGATATAACCTTTTCTTGGGTTTTCCAACTGCATTTCTTAGTTACACACACCAGGGCCTTGTGGTGTATCTGGCCTCGAGTGCTCTGCCAGGTGCCAGAGGATGAGCTACAAAGGTGAGGGTACAGTGAGTCTGGAAGGAAATATTACTCACTCCTGGGAGGGCAGTGAGCAGTCTCTGCACAGCTTTGCCCTGGATGGGAACAAGATAGAGGGCACCGGAGTACCAGTGATGGAAGGGCTTCAACAGTTTCCATACCCCCAAACCCTGGAAAGCCAGTCTGCTCTTGGTGCCTCTCCACAGCTTTCAAATTTACTCCAGTCAAAGGAGAAGGAACTGAATGTTTTCCCTGCTTCCCTGAAGCATCATTTTAGTTTGTCGTCTGTACCCGGTCTGACTAAAGACCAGGGGTCTTCAATTTGTCCACACTATAGAAACACTGCATCAAGTACCCAGTTTTCTGAGTACCAAGCTGAAAAGCAAACATCTTACCTGGTACCACAGTGCTGTCTTCACATGTGCTTGAAAGCCAACAGGTTAATCACAGTGAGCTCTTGGTGTCCAGAGGTGGCTGCTTCGTGCCTGCCCCTGGGATGCTGCAGGACATCGGGGCAGGGATGTGGAGGCTGCAGGGGCTGCACGGTGTGTGCACAGACACCACATGATGCCAGAGTGCATTTCAGTTTGTGCTCTCTGTGACTCTAAGGAGCTGACAACTCCAAACCTCTGTCCTTGCAGAGAGCAGACAATTCACTGTAGCCACCTCTCTCCATGGTGAAACAGCGGGTGGATGAGATGGGAGCTGTGTCCTCCCATTCCTCCCACCCAGCCACAGCAGCACCTGGAGCACACCTACATCTGGGAGGTGGGCACACAGAAATGTGTCTGAGGGTGGGTGTCCCCACAGGGGGTTGTGTTTGACCCTTGTGCAGCCTTAAAGGTGTGAATGTTCAAATGCATTTGTCTGGGTGCAAGGCATGGTAAACAGGAAAAAAAAATAAATTTAAAAATAGATGTAACTAGTGTGTGAAGACATATTTTGCCCAGCTCTGACTTCTGCTGTATATGTGAGTAGAGTCGGGTAGTAGATTAACTATGCAGCTCAGAGACCGTAAAGGCTTGCAGAGGATCAATTAGGCTAGAATTTGCATTTCATGAAATTGAACCTCTTATAAAACTTACGACACAGCTAATGACAAAGATTTCTTCAAATAAGTATTTCCCTCTGATCTTTGTCAAGTGGGGGTTGTAGCATCTTGCCAGTGTGTGAGAACCTAAAAATGTAAGCGGCAGTTTTTCAGAAAAAAATGAAGCACGCTGGTTTACCTTTACCATCTGTGTGGAGTGTAAACAGAGAGAATAAATAAATAAATACCAAAAAATACATTTGTTTTAAATTATTGTGAACAAAGGGTTTGACACATTTGCAGCATGTAACACTGGTTTTAAAACATGTTTTTAACCACCTCACACATTCAATTAAATACAGAAAACTCTGCAAGCTGTATTTGCATTCTGGAAGAGCAGCTACAAAAGAAAGTGTAAGTGCAGCAAAACGTTCTGAAAATAAACTGAATTGAACAGAGGATGAGTTCTCCCTGAAAAGCTGCAGCACCACTGACTTTGTAGTATTACTTGGAAAAGATGCAAGTATCTTATTTTTCCTCATAAGAAAGACCCACTTTGGGAAAGACAGGCTGACAGTTCGGTCTGCGCGCCAAGAAACTATGAGCAAAAAAATCACTTCTATCAGTGCATTTTTAGTTAGGCCTCTTCTTTTCTCCAATATTCAGGGAGATTTCTAATGCAGTTAATAGTCTTTACTTAAAAAAAAAAAAAAAAAAGGCAGCAATAAATGATGGAACAAAACTGAATCCCTTTTCCAGGCAGTGACACTGCCACTTTAATAGTTTCCCACTGTACTTGGGGTTAGCTGCCAGAGAAGCCTTGTTCAGCCTATTTGGGGGCCCCATGAAATGCTGCAAGCGTTACTGAAATGAGCACTTGTCTTTTGTTGAGCTGCATGCTAGCACCATACAGTGCTGAGCTGATAAATCCACTTTTTCTAGCACAAGCATTTTTCAAACAAAACTACCATGAGACTGATGAGTAATGCCAGCTTGCCAAAAAAAAAAAAAAAAAAAAAAAAAAAAAGAAGACACACACCCCTCGCAGCCGCTGCTGACACTGACAGCTGTTAAATTCACATATTCACAAAATGAGATGGGTTACATAACTGGAAATTACAAGAGCAACTCACCAGCGAGAGGAACTGCTAAGCAAGGCAGCACTGGGGCTCAGGAAGGAACAGATCACACATTTCAATGTGTGCTGGCCCACTAATGACCACGACAAAGCTACGCTCTGCCTGGAGCACACAAAGGTTACCGGGCACTCCACACCGCGCATCATCAGGCTGTTTGTAGTTTGTTCAGGGTTGGGGCTTTCATTCTGCAAAGTGAGGATGCATTGTGGGAAAAAAAAAATATACCAGTGCTAATATGTATGTTACAAGCACAAGGGTAGTTTAAAAGCCCAAATGTCACTTTATGCAAGGCATGACACAAAAGCCTGACTCTAAAGGGCTTATCGGCAAGTCTTCAGTAGCTAAAAAACAGCAGTGGAGAAGGCGAATTGTTGGGTAGAGTTAGGTTTGACAAAACCTAGGTGGGTTTTAATTTGCATCAAATCTTTCAGGGATATAAAAGCAGTTTGCAAAGTTCATATGATTATTCTTATTTTATGTTGAGCTCTAGAATGAGCTCTATGGTCTGTGCTCTGCCAATGCAGGGCAGGAAGGCAGTGAAAAAACACAACCCCATCACCAGATCACCTGCCTTTATTTCAGTATTTCTTTCTAGATTGGCTTGAAAAACTTTGACAAAAGCATCTGATTCTGGATGAGCCATGGGGCAGATGATGGAGGAAAGGCATCATTAAGGGCTCCTGAGAAATGACAGGCTGGGGAGCTGGTGTAACAGTGCAGAAGAAGGAGCAGGGAGGGAAGATGGCAACGTCTGCAGAAGTTGCCAGACCCCCACGTGTTGCTGAGATTGCCAGAAATGGGGTTCTGAAGAGGGTTGATCTGGACATAAATCAAAGCAGAAAACAATGCATGTCTGTATGAATAGCAACAACAACAAAAAAAAAATCCTGTAATTAAACCACCACTAACCTCAAGCTAAAATTTTTACATCCAAAATAATCTGTGCTTCCATTTTGTCTGCTCGTGGCTGAATTCATTCTTGTTATATACTAAGAGGTTTTAGGTTGTTTTTTTTACAAAAGGGATTCAACCTGCTAAAAAAACAGCATGTAAAAGCTTTTTTATAAGCAAGTTTATCAAACAAGAACTGAACCTGAAATTACTAAGCAAATGCATAAAGTTCCATGTGCTTTATCATGTTATCTGCAGTAAACTAGGTTAATGCAAAATCAAGATGCACTGACAAATCAGAGGGAAAAAAAGAAGAAACACAGAAATGAATGTGTTGAGAGTGATGTCACCTAAGCCGGTGTGTAGGTACAGTCTGCTGCGTAGGAGAGCAGTGAAAGCATAAACAGAATACTAGATGTGCATTAAGCCACAAACAGAAATAGCTGTGAACAATGGCAAAGTCTGGTTGCTCTTGGAACCTTAATGTAAGGAAACATCCTTATAAAAGGTGAGACAATAGCAGGTCTATAAATGACAATCCCGTGGGTAGGGAAGGATTAAGAACTTCCTATAGTTTCTAAAGTATCAACATATATTGTAACCCTTTCACAAACACTTCTGCAAGTGCTTCTCTGGCTTAGTCCACCCAGAATAGGAAAAAGCATCAGAATTAGTTTGGCTTTTCCTCAGGATACCAGCCACACACACCCAGTGCAGAGAGGAAGAACTAAAAGGAGAAGCAAGTGGAGCATTTGTTCAGGACCTTTTGCCAGCACATCTAAAAGTCCCAGTGCTCCCTTGCTCTCCCTGCTTCCTCCAGAACACACAGACCTTTGCCAGCCCTGATCTGGGCTATGGCCACATGCTGCTCTCTACAGCCGTGCTTCTCCATCTCTGCAGAGTGCTGGGAAGAGGGGAGTTTAGACACCAGCAAACACAAACTAGGCTGAGGCTTCAGTGTCTGTTTATTACTTTTATTTTCTTCATTTTATTTTGAAGTGGATTTTTTTGTTGTTGCTGTTTTGTTTGCTTGCAGGGGTAACAAAATGCATTCATTCCACTGGGCATGCATTTAATCTGAAAACATTAACAAAATGCCCTCTAATGCCTCATGGCCCATGGGCTGAGATCTGTTCCCGTACAGCAAACATCCTCTAAGCTTTCAGTCTAGTACATTACTCTCCAATGACAGATTTTCTTGCAGACTGTCACATATTCTTCTCATAAAAATTTTAATAGAAGACTATGAACATTGCTATTTAATACAATTCCACAGACCACCCTCAGCCGAAGCCTCATGGATTACCAGTGATCCATGGGATATGGGCTGGGAACCACCACAGACTTCGGTGATTCTGACTGTTTATCTCTAGCACTGCCTTAAGCCCATTCGTACACATCACTCCACTGAAACTAACCGAGCCTGCTCTTCAGAAAGTGTTCCAAGGAATCAAATGGAGCTGAGTGAGCTCTTCACTGCGCTAACAGGGAAGAGGAAGAACAATTGCCCCACTGCAGCTACTGCTAACATCCCTGGATGTGGATGAACAGCTGAAAACTGTGAAGAGATACGAAACATGCAAGTCCAGGACCTGTTTCAAGTGATGTTTGTAGATTTGCAGATGATAATAAATGCCACAGGATCTACGAAAAGTCAACACTGAAGAATTTGCAAGTCCCAGCTCTTGAGGTCTCCTTGTTGTCCCCTCTGCCAACAGTTCCTCATTCCAAGACAGATGATTTGGGGTAACGTTACAAAGGTGGTATATTTTAAAAAAAAATCTGTTAAAAATTCTGCAGATGCTTTTTAAAATACTGAAGATTCACCTTCCAGCTATTCACAGTCCTATTTTTAAATGGTTGGGTTTTTTTTGTAAAAACAAGAAAATGTGCTGTTCCTTACTGAGGGCTGTAGGCTCCGTCTTGCTAATCTCAGTCACACAAGGCACTCTCCTGAATCAACACGCTTCCTAATGGCAATAAATTGTTTTCCACAGAGTTCTGTTAAAAACCACTGACAACAACAAACTACGATTAGCATTCAGGGTAGAATTAAGTAGAGTCATCATTGATATCTGCATGTGCAGGTGTTAGCCCTAAATTATTTTATGGCACAATTCAGCCCCTATTCTTATTCCTCCTGATCTTCAAACAACCCACTGGAGCAGATTATGCCAACCCCATGAGAGGCAGGACCTTGGCCAACAAATACCCGTGGATTTTGGGAGATCTTCTGCAGACCAAGGTGTTAACTGCAAGTAAAAATTAGATACTCTTGCTGTTGTGCCCTGTGGGACTTCTCAGCAGTACAATGATATTTAGTGCAGATGCTCTTCCTGAGCTGTGCTTCATAGCCCCATCTGTGCAGCCCCTCCAACCTCGGGGGAACTGTTCAGAAAGGAAGCAACTGGAAGGGGGACATCAGAGCCAGGCCCTCTCCTGTGAGGCACAAGAAATGTCTGGGCAAGATTCTTACTGGGATAAGTTTGCACAATTTTTCTAAGACTGGGAACGAATACTGAAACAATTTCCTTCTCTAAGAGCAGTTTTAAAGTCACTTAAAGTCTGAGGGCACTTTCCAACGGGAAGACTGGACTTTACTCCTCAGTGGAGTTCCATTTACTCATATGGTGACCAGCAACTACTCATGTGAGCAATGCATGAGGGTTTGTAGGAGAGGGAATAAAACACAAGAGCAAATCCACCCGCTCAGAAGGGCAAGCTTCCAGATTTGATAACAAAATCAGAGCTCTGCAACAGTCCCTTCTGCCCCCACATAGTTTGTTGCTTAAAATCTTAGAGGAAAAAATATCACATTCCCTATAAATATGATCTTAGTACCATAAATATTTTTTTTCTACAAAAATACATAACCAAATATGTGGCTTGTCTATTTGTATTGCAAACCAGTAAAGGAAAGCTCCGTGAAACTCTCACACTTTCATTCCACATTATATTCTGAATGCTACTGAACTTCCTATTTTAAAATAAAATTACATGGATTAAGGGACTTTTGAATCTAAAAAGGATGCACATATTAGGGAAATTACTACCTAAAATAAACAGCCCACTTTATCAAGCAGTCTCCTAGTTTTTGTGATATTAAGGGAAAAAAAACCCTACTTTACAGACATCTAGTTTAACACATGTCAGTCAGCTTCATTTGCAAGCTCAAAATCCAGAGGTAGATAAAATGGTAGTTTGATTTGGAATGTGTAAAGTAGTCGATTCTTCATATATTAATGCACTGAAGTACTTGATACTATGTTGTTAGGGAAGGATAAAAATAGTTTCCAGAAGGGTTTACTTAAGGAATGGTTGCTGCAAATAAAAACTTTCAACTAAAAAGGATTCTTAAAATAGTTTTTTAATATGCTTTTAATGACCTCTACTCCTCATACCTACCTCCTTGCTTCCCAAACTGTTTGTACTGTCCCCAATAACACTCAGTGGAAAGCTGTCGTTCCTGGCTAAATCCTTACTTAGGTTGGATGCTATGCCTCCGTTAGACAGGGTCACAAGGTCACAATCGATTTTGGAGGCCACCTGGAGAGTCCAGGCCGTGAACTGACTCAAAAAATTTATATCAGAGCTGGAATGGTCCACCTCCCAGGGCTCAGCCTGCGCTAACACCCCAACCGCAGGATGGAGCCTGCCAGGCCCAGCTCAGAGAGAGGCCAGAGTTGTTGACCCCGTTAGCTGACCTCTTCAAACTTCAGGAGAATTTTTCTGGCAGTTACCACGGTGACTGGGCACTCCAAGCTTATCCTTCTTACTGAAAAAAAAAAAATTTAAGAAGGAAAAAAAATGTTAAAACCTACCTCGTAGGGATGTCTATCAAGAATCAAATACGTAAATGTTTTAATTGTTTGCTTCTCTCCTTGGGCTGCTCTGGCTCTAACTGGTATATAAGAATATATCAACATCAAGAACATCAAGAAAGCAGTTTGGCTAAAAACATTTCAACTTCTGAAAAAATAATGCTCAGTGGATCTAACCAGTAGCATTTCTAGTATCTGCCAGTGATTGCAAATGACACTCTAAGAGGTTTATTGTCAAATAATATTCATTTTTCTTTCTGTGTCTTTCTCCAAATTATTGCCATTCAGAACAAACTGAGAAAAGGCTCAGGGAGAGGATTCTGTGCTGAATTTGTCTTTTTTCCTGTTAAGAACTGTCTGCTTGATGCATGCAGCAATACATTGCTTTGGTCTCTTAAGAAGAGACTGCATAACCTTATTTAATGTACTGTGAAATGTTACTTAAGAGGAAAAAGCAAAAAAGACCCAAAAGTTGTCAGACATCATTACTGTTGTTTTTTTCAGGCACTTTGAACACTAATCATTTCACACATAAAATTTAGCAGGTAAGTAAGGTCTCGTGATTCTGACAGAAAACACTTGAAACACATCAAGGGATCACAGAGCACGCTAAGTAAACAAGAAAACAAAGTGCACTCTTCATTTCTAAAACAATAAGGGGAAAACTGGTACTTTTTAATTTCAGAGCAATCATGTATTATATACAAAGCTTTTATGTAAATTTTCCTCATGCTTCTATACTTGAAATAGCATCTTGCAAGAGGGAGCACTGAAGAGTACACTGCATTATAGCTGGAAAAATCCTACTTAAGGGCTCCTGATGGCAAACTGTCAATCAGTATTCCCCATTTGTTATGAACTGCTCATTTCTGGAGTACAGCTAAACCGAGGTTTAATGATTGAAACTTTAATGGCATTTTTGTCTCACACGTGGTTCTGACGTATCTTCTGTTGTTTGAAGGGTTAAATATGAATATTCAAATTGTTGCTCAGCCACTGCTCTGCTCCTCCTGGGCTTTTCCACTGGCAGTGCTGAGATGGCAGTGGGGACCGAGCTGCTGAGTTGCCTCTCACGGGAGGAGATCACGCAGACCCTGTGGGTGAAAAAATAAAGCAGGAGATTTGGGTATGAAAAGCAAAAAAGCACATTACTGATCTTTTGTTCCAGATTTATTTTTCATTTCTGCTGGAAGGATGGGAAAGAGGCAGTCCAGCATATGTATATTAACGAACATTAAAAAAAAAAAAAAGTGAATACACAGCACAGGATTCTTTCTCCTTTCAAGACTGGTTCAATTGCTTTGAAATATCATATGCCTCAATGCTAAATAGATACATAGACGCTTGATAATATTATTTAACAATTTTGCATTAAACATGAAAACAATTTAAATTAAAAACACGTAAAGATTTGTTTTCCTATTATTAAGGATGTGTTAGAAAAGGGCTAAACCTCTCATTAGGAGATGAATTTTTTTGTTTGTGTTTTTGTTATGGCTATACAAGATGGTTTTATATTTTCCCTTTTTTTTCTCTGCATGAAATAATGTAAATCGAAACAATCAGGTGACTGATTAATAGGCTAGTGGGAAGAAAAGAACTGTTTGTTGCATTTTATTTTATTTTTTGCACAACTGTAGATATAAGCATGTGCCTTTCAGTTAGATACCATGATTTATGAAGTCATGCTCAGCACTAGCCAGGTTGTTGACTCAGATCAGAGCTATGATGCCAGCTCATTCCCTGGTGACAAACACTGACTGTCCTTCCCGCAGCCAGGCACCCCTGGCAGCCTTATGAAAAGACCTTGTGGTTGGCAGAGCACTGAGCAGGAAATGAGGTCCTCTCCGGTTTGGGACAGAGATGACTGGAGTTACAGAAAGCTGTAAAGCAAAATCAGCATCTCCTGAGTCACAGACTTTAAGCTCTAGTGGACCTCGCAGTTCCCAGCGTGACCTGGCCCACCAACGCTGCATCGCCTGCACACCCACCAGTCTCCCACTGACTTCCCAGGGGTGCACCCTGCAAACTGCAAGTCCATCGTGGGACCAATTTCATGTGGGAGAGGGGAAGAGAGGGCACTACAACCCCCCCCACGAAACACCCCAGCCAGGTCCTGGTTCTCAGCACTCTCCTGAGGGGACACTTTTCTCCCTCATCTCCACTAGAGAATTTTTGGCACATTTCAAGATGTTTTTCTAACACTATCACAAGGCTATTATCTCGATCTTTAGCTTGGGGATCTTTCGTGTGGCCTACCCTCTTCTAGGACTTTCATATATAAATCACTGGAAAGCAGGAAATCCTTAAGACCTAAGGGAAGCTCTATACTATGTTTGCCCCTTAGCATAGACAGCTGCAGACTACAGAGCATCTTGCCGTGTAGGTACTAGAGCAAGCCAACACCTGGACCTGAAATGGGGGAACTCGGCCCCCTGTTTCAAAGATCTCGGAGTCAGTAAGTGAGGTCCTGGAAAGGGGTGAGAGACTCTTACTGAATTCGTGGGGTAGGACTCCCTGATGTTCTCCTGTGTAACATTTTCAGTCCGAATTCCCTCAATGCAATGGAAACAATAATATTTAGACCATTTGGGGATGAGATTATTGCTTTAATAAATTGGGTTTTTATTGGTTCATTGTGGCAAATAAGCCCCCGATTGATTTTGCTCCTAATCAGCATGGAGAATGCATTCCACTGTAATTAAATCCCGTGTAACTGGGCACTCTGTGTTCACTCGTCTCTTAGCTTGCAGTGGCATGAGATACAGCACATCAAACGCTATACTCCATATGATAGGCACCCTGCCAGCCCGGGGAACGATGATGCTGGCCCGCCTTTAGTGTGCTTACAAACGAGTATAGCTGGAGCACGTATGGAGCAGCAGGCATCGCTTGGGAGACGCAGAAAGTTATTAGAGGAGGAAGATGGCCAGGGATAAGGTCTTTTCTCTCGAGGAAGGTTTGAACCCTCTCTCTGAAAAGGCTCCCCCTTCCCTTCCCGCAGATCCCGCAGCCCCCGCCGCGGCTCCTCCGCCGCCGCCCGTGGGGCTCCGGCCGGGGCGCCCGGGGCAGCCGGGTCCCCTCCGCCGGCGGGAGCGCGGCCGGGCTGCCAGGCGGGCAGTTTTGAAGAGTCGATCTTCATAATACAAATCCCCCGGCTTCGCCTCCCCGCCAGCGGCGCGAGCCAGCTTTTTAATTGAATCCCGGGGATTTGGCCGCAGCCGAAAGCCCCGGTTCGGGCCCCAGCGCAGTGGGTCCCCCCTCCCGAGAGCGGCACCGTCTCTCGGGGGCTGATCTCTCGCCTCTAAAACCGAGGGAAGGGCGGGTTCCGGGGGCCTGGGTGAGCCCCCCGCCCCGGGCCCCCGGGAGACAGAGCGCGGTCTCGGCGCACCCCGGGGCTGGGGGCGGCGGGGGGGCCGGGGGGCAGCTGGCAGGGCCGCGGCTGCTCCCGCCTCTCGCCCGGGCAGCGCTTTAGGGGGGGCTCAGGCCGGATCCTGCCCATTCTATACGTTAATGCTCTTTTCTCTCCGGCTGCAGGGAAGCAGGCCAGCGGATAATTACCCCTCACTGCAATCCGCAGAGCTGGCCTAATCCGAAAGCTCAAGTGCCCGTAAGTAAAACTTCAGGAAAAGTTATTGAAACTGACAAATACAGGGTGACAAATAATCAATAAAAGCCCAGTCCCACATCCTTTATTGTTTCCAGGCACTAACAGCAAGTAATGAAACCTCGGCGAAGACGGGGGAGTGAGTGGCAGGGACCGGGCACTGGGCTGGCTCCTGGAAAGCCCCCACTGTAAGAAGCCCAGGGAAGGAGCTGGCAGCATAAGGGGGACGATCCCGTCCCCCTGGGAGAGAGGAAGTTGTCAACCCCCCACCTTAGCACATCCCTCTCCCCCAAGTCCTCCCTGCCACCCGGTGGCGGGTCCGGGGCGCTCCGGGCTGGGCGAGCCCGGGAGGCGCCTGCCTCGCCAGGAGCTGCTGCCCGGACCCGGGCACCATCCGGTGCCACCCGGCAGACTCGCGCAGCGCACCTATTTCACGCCCCCGCAAAAAAACCAGGCGCTGTAATCTGAGTTCTGAAATATATAACACTCCTGGACACCCAACGCGCTGCTTCTCATTAGCATCTCGGCCCTGGATTTTCCACGCCGCAGTTTCTAAAGTTTCAACGAAGGACGCTGGGCAAGATAAATCCGTGCTGTCGTTTCTCTCCCTTTCTGTCTCTCCGAATTAAGTTCTGATCTATCAGTTTAAACACTGGCCAGAAAGTTGATTCACTTTCTGTTAGGATTTCGGGTTAAACTGGGGGCTCCTCCAGTGTCTTTAAGCTTTTGAGCTGTGTAAATGAACTGCAGTGTCACATAATCGATGGGGAAAACTCAGCTGTCACAGATACGAAAGCAGCCTCCTGCCACAGCAATAACGTGATTTGGCATTTCAAAGTTTGGAAACGTGCTGTCTGCGCGTCCGGGGCTCGGGGAGGAAGAACTGAGCAGAGGAACGGGGGCGAAGCACGGGGGCGAAGCGCCGGGGCGGGTGGGGGGGACAGCCCCCAGCCCCGGTGGCCCACAAGCCCGGTAGTCCCAAGCCCCGGCGCCCCGCACCGCGGCACCCGCTCCACTGCCGCTCCCTCCCTACCCGACACACGCTGCGAAAGTTGTTTCCCAACTTTGGCGTTTGGGGAGGGTTGACCCAGAACAAATCTCAGTGTCTCGGTGGCCTTTCCAAAGCGGCCGTGCCCCCCCGCCCCGAGCCTGCGGGACGTGCCCATCTGGAGCACGCACCGTGAGAGCAACTGTGCCGCGTACAGCCACAGCGGCCATCAGTCACTAAAAGCCACACGCTTCAGTGGGCCGAGGATAAAACGAAGTCCTGGTGACGCCTGGTTAAACCACTGACCCTCTTGCGAGGGTTGGAGAAGGGGGGAGGCGACCCCCTCCCGACAAGCCCAGCTTTGGGGGGCTTCTCGCAGGGCTCTGCGGGGCGCTCCCCGCAGCGCCCCTCACCCCAGAGCCGGCAGCGCTGTCCCCAGGAGGACTCAGAGCAGCCTTTTCGGGGTGTCTCACAAGGAGACGAGGGAAGGGGAGAGCCCCGGGAAGAGCTCCCACCCCGCCGTGCCCCTGGGGCAGCGGCAGGAGCGGTTCGCGTGGGCACGGGGTTCCCATCGAAATGTTTATTTTTTATATCGGCTCGGGTGGAAAAACCAACCCGCGGGCAGGGTGTGCTCTAAGCCGCGGGGTAACCGCTGCCCTCGGACCCCTGCCCCCTCTGCACACCCCGATTTACTCTCACACACGCGCAGGAAAACAACTTACACAGCATGTTCAGATGCTTTCTGGAAGGGGAGGGCTTTAGCTTCAAATTAGGAAGCTCTCTCAGATGAGCGATAAATTCCCCTTTGGTCAGGCTATGGTGTTTGATCATATCTTTGTGTTTTTGTCCTCACCACAAAGGGCCCCATAGGCCGAATCAAGAAACAGGATTTCAGATAGTTTGATTTTATATAAAGAAACTGTTGCATTTGTAATATTATAAGACTCTAAAGGGAAAAATAAAACCTCTGTAGCTGAGACAAGAAGTGTGCCTAAGTGCTACTACATTTCAATCCCGATTTGGATATAATTTAAGTCTCCTTTGGCTTACAGTAATATACTCTCCAACCTTGAGGCTATCCAGAAGGGGGGATTTAATGAGGCCGAGTTTATACACTTATATAATTTAGAGGTTTTGCTGTAGCTGTAGAATGACAATTGGTACATGTGTAGTGCAAAAGAGCTGAAATCCCATCCAGGGACCAAGTTGGCTATTTCTGAAGGAGCTGTCATTTCCAGCAGGGGGGCACAATGAGAAGGCCAGGAGCGATGGAGCTCTGATCTCCACCAAGGAGAGATAACCACCTGATTAAAATGGGGCTCTTGTTCCCTCGTTACTCGATCGTCGTGTGAACTTACCTTATTTACAATTATAGGCAATGAGTGAGTCGCCCAGACTGCAATACCCCTATAGCTTTGGGTTTACCCCTCCCTCCGTTATCAAGACCATCTCTTGGACAGATTTGTGGACCACTCATAACATGGGAGCACGCAAACGCTCTTAAGGAGGGAGGGGATGTGCTCAGAGCCCTATACTTCGAGTGCAGCATGTACACCCTCCCACACCCCCCCCAACCTGGGAACCGAGCGGGAGGCTGGGCCCAGCAGAACCAGCTTGTGGAAATCAGGATGTTTACAGCGCTCAGACACGTGTGTGCACCACCAGAAAGCAAAGGGGCTGGGTATTAGGGGAAGTACTGTTTTGTACTCCACATCTGGTATTTGCTCATTTTCCAGGTGAACTCAGTCACGGTGGCTGTCGGAGGACACCGCCTCTCGGGTCACTCTGGAGCCCAGGTGTGGACCCATGGCATTTCAGACAACGATGTACATCTATGCCGAGATTTAACTTTGTTCTCAATTTTAATATTAAATGGTGCAGTGTTTGCCAGATTATTATCCCACTATTGCTTGTGCATTTGTCTCTTATGTCTAGTGCCTGTCATTACACAAAGCGTTTTGAAGAGCTAATTTCAAAAGACAGAAAGTCTACACTTACTATAAAAGTCATTAAATTAGCATGACAAGCATAAAGTTCCTAGGTTATAATTTAGTTATAGATCTGAAATCTTCCCTGCTTTCTTTCTCCCTTGAAGGATGAAGGCTGAAGCGAGACACCGACTCAAAGTAAGGACAATTGAGATGTTGATTGTTTGGTGAAGAAACAGGGAAGAGATGCGGGCTCCATCACCACCTTTCTTGCAATGCAGTGCGTGACAAGAAAGAGTTCTGGTTTTCCCCTCACGTCTCCCAGCAGCCAGAGAAAGGTGTGATCAGGTGGGCTTCTACTGCAACAGGTGGGGAAAAAAAAATCTCGATGCATTTCTCGTCGATTTAAGTGTTGCTGGAATAGCAGGACGTGCTCTTGCCTTTTATATCCCGCTAAATGCTAAGATGGGAAGATGTATTATAAAAGCAGCCATTGGCTGTTTCCCCTAAAGCTGCAACATCCCATTCATTTTAATCGCTTCTTCATTTCGGAAGCAAGCCGGGGAAAGGAGGGGAAGAGCTGCTTCCCTCAGCTCCGTGTGCATCTGGAGTGACGGGGGACTGCAGGAAGCCCCGGTGGTGCCAGGAGCGGCAGCGTGGGAGCGCCCGATCTGCCCGGCCGGCCATCCTCTCCCTGACACGTTGCATTTCGACAACGAGAAAATTAGAGAAGGGACGAGGCATTCAAACGCTGTGCTCGCAGAAGAGGATGCCCTGGTAGTTATTTAGTCTAAAAATCTGCTGTCAACTTTTTCTTTTTTTTTTTCATCAGAATCAGCGAGGTGCGTTTCTGTTGGCTGCTTCGTTTGCTTTTAACCAGGCACGCTGCGAATTGTGGAAGCTTTCCATTTACCTTTTCTTCTTTAAGCGTTTTAATTATCATCACTGACCTGTTGGGCATACCTACAGTATCAATGTCCCTTTTACATCGCTGCCTTCCCTTTCTCTGCATGTTTCTGCTATTTAACACTTGCTACCTTTGCCATTAGAGTCCTAGAGTGACCCCCATGGGTATCTTTGAAAGAAAGACCCTCTGCATTCCAGCACTGCCTCCTTACCCAAGTAATAGCAAAGGGACCATTCAGACACATGGACCACACTGAAGCATTAATTAGGCTGATGAAATCCATAGAAATGTATGGATTCAGCATAATCGAGTTTCTTCTGCTGACTATAGTTAAGGAATACGTGAGCAGCTGGGAGAATAGAAAGTACTGTTAGGGTGAAGTCATGCATGTAATTGAGTATATTTAACATAACCATTTTAATGATCGGTGATTAAAAGTGCATCTACTTAAATTGTATACCTCTGCAATTTGTCCATATCAACTTTAGAGCACACACAAAGAAAAGGTCGTCATATAAATTTATAAACAAGATCCCTTCCTAGCTACACATGACTCGAGCTGGAATGATAACTCGGCAGCAGCAAGGGAGGAAAGGCCTTTCGCGAGAAAATAGCTACGCTAGTGCGATATTAATTAATCACTAGTTTGGTCCCCTTTCTCTCTTGTGCAGTCACAGTATTAGAAGTGCATAATAAGTGAGTTTTCTTTTCATCCGTAATTATTTATAACAATTAGATCACTCGGGGAAAAAAAAACCCTGGGTTTCTTTCCCATATTAAAGAAGTAGCTTTTCTCTCGCCTGACGTTATTGTGTGTACATATACATATATATATACATATATTTAAATACCATGTTTGGAGCTTTTATTTTTTTTTCCCTCCCAGAAACGTTGCCGGAGACCCTGCAAAGAACCGATAAATGTTTAAACTTCTCCTGTCGCGAAACTTGTACGTGGAGAGGCTAAGGACTAGAAATATGGACAGTGTCTGGGGGAGACGTAGTTGCTGGGCACGGCCGTGTCTCCTCGCAAAAGACCCCGCAGAATGGGAAATTAGCAGTCGAAATCTGCTAGTGGGGACTAGATCCCACAAAGCCCACGCGTTGGGAAGGCTGAGTGTCTCTCTCTCGCCTATTCAATCTGCCCAGGCTGGTTGCAGCGAATAAATAGAGTCATTGTGGAGCCCATACACAAACCGAACCAACTTCCCTCCCCCATCCCTTCTCGCCCTCCCCCCGTCCCTTTATGCTTAAACGCACACAAGTCTGCAACCGCTTTGCACTAAGAGGAGCCAAACTTTTCTTCCCTTTACTGTACGACGCCTGTGGGAAAGGTTTATTCACACGTATGGAATATGTACTTATGTCTGAGAGACCGGGGTTCACGCTGGGTAAGGGCAAACAGGAGCCTGCCAGGGGCAGGACCCATCCTGCCCTCTCCCCGACGAAGATAACGGTTCAAAGTAGCCAGATGCATTAAACAGCCACAAAAGGAGCGAAAGGGGGGGGAAAGAGGGGGGGAACGAAAGATTCACTTAAGTTTCTGATGGAAAACTTAAATCGCGCTGTCTCCCCCTCTCCCAGCATCGCTGCAAGGTGAAATCCATTTGGTCGCATCCCTCCCGAGCGGCCCGCAGCCCGGCGGGGCGGGCGGCAGCCCCGCGCCCGGGGAACTTACTCCGTGCAAGAGAATTTGCAGCCTTGAAAGCATATTTTTCTTCCAGCCATGGTGGCACTTAAATGATAATGTAGGCAATGAAACTAGGGAGATTTATATCTTTTGGAAAGTAGGACGAGCCAGATGGTAATAGCGTCATTAACAAACAAACTTAGGATCTGCAAGTGAAGCTTGAAATTGGGAAAGAGATCTGGAGAACAAAAGGAGCTGCTGTTGAGGGGGGGGAAAAAGAGTCCCTCTTCTGCCGGCCAAATCTAAGAGCACAGTCTGGAGGGGCTGTTCCTGCCCAGTGCTAGATAATAAACGATGGCTTTTTCCTCCCCTGTTGTGACTGAGAAAGGACAGAGAAAACTTTTGCAATAGGCAAATGTGGCATTTATTTATGTGTAACCCTTTGTAGTCTCAAGTGTCCCAAATGGGCCTTTAATTCAAATCCCTAGTTTGATACAGAGGATCGCTTCTCCCAAGTTTGTTTAAGAGAAACAAAGCGCCGCTTGTGGAAGTTGAAGGGCCAAAAGTTCAGTAATTATTTTTTTGAATTAATAGTAACGAATAAATATTAAAGGTTAAACGTTATTTGCAGAGGGAGTGGAAGCATCTGCGGCATTTATTGCGTCCTCTCATTTTTGGTGGTTTGTTTTCCTTTTTTTTTTTTAGTTTTTGGTTTTTTTAAGCCCCCCGAAACTGCTCACTGTTTACACCAACACAGCAGCGGGTGAAGGTCCCAGGGCAGGGTCGGGACGCGGGACGTTCGGTGGTAGAACAGGAGGGCTCCCCGACCGGGCTTCTCCCCTGCGTCACTCTTCGGGTTGGCTCTCTAAACCCACCTCTGAGGGGTTCTCAATAGCCAGGGAAAAGGCTTTCGGCACAGATTTACCCAGCAGACAGTCCATAAACACCAGAGACCCACCAGCTCCAGGGCTTCAGCAGGGCGGATGGGCTCCTTGACTCCTAAATTTTAACCAGTATGATCCCAAATACTACAGAAATGTTTGGAGGTCTTTAGAAGATCCCTTCTACAGTAAGGTTGATGGCTATTAAATGATTAATGATTTAAAAGATGCCTGTTAACAGCCCCAAGTTGAGAGACATGGACCTACGCTCTAAAGTAAAAATCTAACGTGTTTTTTTTTAAATGTGCTGGAGATCTTTAAAAGCCCTGAGGACTTACCCTTAAGGCATTATTCAAAGAAAAAAAACCTGAGACTGGCGGTTCGTCACAGGCAATTGTAAAGGGTTTCAAAGGACCGATCAAACGAGTTGGAGAGTAATCTACATTAAAGTCCGGATGGCAGTGTTACAACATGCACCTGCAGGGTATTTGCTATCCGTGCCCCTTACAGAGCTACAAATCACCATTAAAGAAAGCTGCTTAAGCTTCCTCCGCGCTTCTAGAAAGACTTACTCGGGCTCCTTCACTTTGATATTTATACATCTTGTTATTGATAAGTGTGGGGCTGTTCCGCGCTCCCTTCCCCCTCCCGGACTGTCCCCGGGCACTCTTGCACCACCACCCCCAGCCGGCGCACGGCTCCAGGCGAGTATTCAGGGAGCCCGGCCCCACGAACGACACGCGTGGGCGTGGGGTTCCACCGCCCCTCCGGCGAAAACCTGCGATGTGCCGGGTTCGGGAGAAGTTTTGCTTTATTTTATTTATCTAGTTCCCCCCGGACTCTGTCACCGGGGCGACGGGGGCAGCCCGGGCAGCATCGGCACGCGGGATGTCCCGGCGGATTTTCTCACAGTTGCGGGAGGCGCAGACATGGAAATGAGCTCATTGTGGGGGAGTGACGGCCGCCTGGACAGCCCCCGGCCCGGCCCGGCCCGTTGGGTTCCGGGGCTCCGGGAGATGGCCCGCTTTTTGAAGGCATTTGGGGGAAGTCCCGCGGTTTCACCCATCGCTGCGCAGAGCCCCCGAGCGGGCACGGTTAACCCTTGGCTCCCCGCGGGGCCGCGGCTGACGCTCTGGAGGGCCTTGGCGACCCCCGCTCCCCATTGCGCTCCCTCTTCGTCCCGCGCTCCCACGGGAAGCATCCAGTGTGCGCGGTGCTCCCCACCCCTCAGGTGATGTCAGCGGGGAAAAGTAAAGTTGTAAAACAAACAAGCCGGGAAAGGTAGAGGAAAAAAAAAAAATAATTCAAGATTTTCCACCCACTCGAGGAGAAAAAGCTCAAAGGTCAACAGGGATTCATCAATCGCTTCCCACGGCTGCAGGCAGGGCGAGTCGCTCAGTCTGGATTTCTTTTTCCGGTAATTTTAGTGATCAAGTCTGTGTTTTCAATACTTCCCTCGAGTGGGTGCTTGCAAACGAACAAAAGCCCCACCCGTCGCAGGTGTGAGGCTGGTGCCCCCGGGGTTTGGTGTCGGCCGACAGCCCGGCTGAGCCGCCGGGGGGGCCGGGCAGCCCCAGGGCACAGCCCCGGGGACCCGCATCGCTGAGATGTGCTGGCTCGTGCCCCGGGCAGCTGCGGGAGCATCCCGGGAGAGAACAGAAAGGGGCTTCGCCAAACTGGCGGCGCAAGAGGATTTAGTTGGTTTGTCAAAAGCTAAATGAATAAATAATTTTAAAAACCCCAAACAAACAAACGCCAAACCACAACACAGTAAGGGAAGGGAAATATCCCGAATTCGGTGTATTCACCTCATCTCTTGACAGTCCTGGCAGCGATGGGCTGCTCACAGGGCTGGTACCCATCGCCCTGCCTGTTCCCCTCCCCCTACCCCCCTTCGATGACGGGCCCTTCTGGCGCAGCAAAGCGCGCATTGCTGGGCCCGGGGGAAGCTGGGACGGGGCGGGAGCCCCGCAGTGCTGCCAGCGCCCAGCGCAGAACTTTGCCAAATCAACTCCACTCCGCGGCATTGTCCTCAGAGGGGCCGGCGGTGAGGAGGGGAGCGGGTCCCGCCACCCCGACCGACCCATCCCAGGCAGGGCTCCTCCAGCGCAAGGGAAAAGGCGAGCAGCGCCCAAAGCGCGGGGCGCTCCGTGGGGCAGCGCTCAGCTGCGGCAGCGCGCCGGGAGAGCGGATGCGCGCTGGGATGAGCGATTTCCCCTGCCAGAAGTCGCCCAACTTCTCTCTTGGAGCCCTGTCCCCGCAGCCGTGCCTCCCCCGGGGAAGGCTTCTTGCTGATGTCACGGCGGAGCGGGAGGGTTTGGGTCGGTGCGGCCGGACGAGGGGGGAAGGGGCAGGAGCCCCCCCAGGGCAGCGGGTGGCACAGAGTGGGGCGCGGCCGGGGGGCCCGTCCCGCCGCCCCCGCCTGGGTTGGCGGGCACTGACACGTCTCCTGCCACATAACGGCGCGCAAAACTCGCAGTCGCCTCCAACTGTTGCAAAACAAACCGCCAGCACGTTTAGAGGGTTGGCAAGAAGGTGGCGAACAGCAGCGTCGAGAGCCCAGAGCCCCCCGGCTGCCCCCGCCGGCCCGACACCCCCCCGGCCAGCAGCTGATGGGGCGAGCGAGGGGCGAGCGCGCCTTGGGCCAAGCGCTAATTTGGTGTGTACGTTTAAGGCGGCCATCTGAGGCCTGTGTAGCAACGAGGGGAAAGGGGTGTATTCGCGACTGGAAGATTTAGGTTGTTGCTAGGATGTGAGAACAAAAAATCTTCAATAAGTCGGGGAGGGGGGAGGACGGGGCAGAGGGGGAGGAAGGGGGGTTACAAGGTTTGTCACAGGGAAAAGTGCAGACATCTGCTGGAACTTCCATATCTAAGCTGTTCATTTACAGGAGCCAACTTCTGAAATCTCCACAATTAGATCTGCATTGTTCTTTCTCAACAACACTGCCTAGAAAGAAAAGGTCTTCTCTGTCGGGGCCAATCCAACGA
Organism: Pseudotriccus pelzelni; assembly: GCA_035584735.1. NCBI lineage: Eukaryota > Metazoa > Chordata > Aves > Passeriformes > Tyrannidae > Pseudotriccus > Pseudotriccus pelzelni. The sequence goes on along the minus strand of JAWMRA010000009.1, from coordinate 7,492,107 downwards.
AGCGTTTGACGTTATTAAATAATAAAGCGATTGTGATTTACATTGTTGTTCAGAAAAAGGGCCAATTATCCACTGTTATGTTGCCATAAAGATCATATTAACTCGAATTAGTAATCAAACAATATGCTAGCGTTAAAAGTATAGAGAGGACAACGCGACTGGTCTTGTTGCATCCTCACTTTTCCTTGTAAAACCAGAAGCATAAATACACTTGAAAGAGGCGCAGAAACTTCATCCTTAAAGGGAAAAAAGTGAAAGAGGTACCAGCGTTTGTGATTAATGGTCCCCTGTGTTGACTGTTTTCAATTAATTCAAAGCCACCCAAATCTTATATTGATTTTTCTGTTTACGAATTAAGTCTCATTCCAAATATCACGGGAAATGTTCCACGGTGCTCAGCCGATCGGGACGATTTTTTTTGTCGTTGTTGTTGTTTGACATAAAGTCCAGATTAGAACCTGGATTTCGGGGCGCGTTTTTTTTTGTTGTTTTTTTTTTTTATTTTGGTTTTGGTCTGGGATTTTTTTTTCAGAGCAATGTTTTTAAAAGACTTTTGAGTTCGATCCAAAAACAAACCTCACCACCACCAAAATGCAAACCCAGCCGCATCCCTGCACTCCAGCAAATTTCCTCTGCCATAATCAAATAATTATTTTTATTAAAGCAGTTATTAGGTTTATAACTCATTTGCCACTTAAATTTGTGCAACCAACCAAGGCGATCTAAATAGGTTTGAGTTGCCCCTTGGGTCCGGGATGTAAGCGGTAAGAAGGAGGATTAATTATGGGTGTGTGCAGCAGGAGGACACAAAGGCTGTCCGGTGGCGCGGGGAGCAGCGGCGGGTCGCAGCCCCTTTCCCGGGCGGGGCCGGGCACCCCGCGCCCCCCGCCCCGGCAGGGACGGGCACCCCCGGCAAAGCCCCAACTCCGCTGAGTTTATTATCGAGCTGCCACGGAGCGAAGGCTGGGGCTGGGGGAGCTCCAACTTGTTGGCAGTAAACAAGGCGCTGTCAGGTGATGATGCTCCGGCGCTTTCGAAACATCCCGAACAAACTGTAAACCAGACGCATTGTGCATATAGGAGCATCGATATGATCTCTTCTGTCCCATGTAGACAAGGTCCGTTCTTTTGTGCACGGGATGACAAGATCTGACCTCTGGAAACGTGCTCCAAGCACCCACCGGCATCAGCCTGTTAGTTCTAATGTCATTTATTGCCAACGCGTTTTGTTATCAGCTGAGGGGTGGGGGGTTGGGACTGGGGGTTACTCGGAGCTCAGGTTAGCTGTCAGCTTCTCCCGTTTAGCAGTACCAAGGCAAGAATGGCTTTGCCAAACAGTTCCAGGAGCTGATGCTATTTGTTACCACGATTAGGGGGAAAAAAAGAACATTCACACTAACATGGGTTTCTATAAGCAAACGCCGAGCAATTTTCCTCAGCGCAATGCATCAGCAAGTATATCCAAAAGGGCTTAATCTACTTCTTGCAGGTTAGGTGCAAGAGGAATCAGCGAGGGCTGCTCCGGGATGCCATGAAAATCCCGGCTCATTGGCTTGGCCGCGATAGGACGAGGCACATCAAATGCGAGGCGGAGAGGACAGAATCAATCAGCCCCCCTGGCTGATGAGTGAGCCCTCGCTCTGGAAATAATTTCGAATAAAACTTGTGTAACCAACTGTAACCGTCTAGCTTCCTCTGAGCAGATCGTTGAGAGGGGAAAAAAAGGTAAAAAAAGAAAAAATGGTGACGGAAATAAGCCAAGAAAAAATAATCTGGACCTAATTAATAGGAGCGCAAAGTTTTTATCCATGTATAAGGATAATATATTGAGCCAAAAGGGACAGGCTATCTCAAAACAGGATTAATATGCGTTCATGTGCAGGATTAGACCATCTCATCCATTTAAAAACAGTATCTCTTCTCCTCCCCTCAACACTTTATTATATATTTAAAAAAAAAAAAAAAGGAAAAAAAACTTTCCCCGTTAGAAGCACTTGGAAAATGCGTCTTATTAATCGAGAGCCCTTTTTTTTTTTCTTGCAATCAAATGCAACTGATGGCCCTGAATAAGCCGCCTTGTGAGGAAACGGGCCATTTTTTAAAACCTGTGATCAAAACAGACCTGTCTTCAGAGAGAGCACAGCAGATTTAAATGTTGGTCAAAAGGAGTCACAACTGTTCATTAAAAGCAAACCCTAACTAGTGCTAATGTATAGCCATTTTGTGAGCTCAGGACTGTGGAAAGAGGCGAAAAAAGTCTGAGAGTGTGAGCTGATGCCGTGCTGGCTGGCAGTGTGTGGTCTATTGTAGGGAATGTGCTTTTTCCACTGAACAGAGAGCCCCCCTCTTTTATTCCCCAGCTCTACTGCACCTGCACTGGATCAGGGAGCTACTGCCATTCACCACATCAACAGAGAAGACATCTCTGACAGCACTCAATTCATTACATTTCTTCCTGCTTTTCAAACCAACACAAAAAAAAAAAAAAAAGTATTGCCAATCAGTGCCGGGGGGGCAGGGAAGAAATCTTAGAATACTTTATATTCGCCACTCATTTTGGATTTCATTAGTCAGAAAACTCACTTCTCGGCCAGTTATAACTTCTTTCTTTTTATTTTTCCTCTTTCTTTCTCTTCTTTTTATTTTTCCTCTTTCTTTCTCTTCTTTCTTTCTCTTCTTTCTTTCTTTCTTAATTTCTTTCTTTCTTTCTTTCTTTCTTTCTTTATTTCTTTATTTCTTTCTTTCTTTATTTCTTTCTTTATTTATTT
>JAWMRA010000009.1:7403574-7482142 GCA_035584735.1 Pseudotriccus pelzelni | reverse complement strand
CAACCCCAGTAATTTCCGGGGTTTTTATTTTTTTTTTTTTTTTTTTTCCTTTTCTTTGAACAGGATGAAGTCTGGAAACAAAAAGTTATTATAAATTAACAAACGGCGTGTGAACCTGCATGGCAATTTTTGCTTTTTAACAAGAAGTAAAAAAAAAAAAAAAAAAAAAATTTAGTACAATCTAAACGTTTGCCCTTATACAGCAAACCAAGCCCATGGTTCGCAAGTACTCATCCTACCTTTTTGTGTCTTTTGTACAATTTCTAAAACAATTTAAATGTCCAAATGCCGTAAAATAATTTCCTCTCGCAGCTGCTATAAATTCAGCTGCCAAAGCCACAATGCTCCAAGAAGACACTATTTTTAAAAAATAATTGGCAAATTCGCTAGCTTGTTTTTTTTCCTTCTCTCTATATTACCAATGGACATTCTGATTGCCATGTGTCTTTTGATAAATACTGTACAAAAGTTGCCTGCAAATATTAAAACATTTTCCTCTTCGCTCTTTGAGTCTAGCTCTAAATATTATTGGTAAAGACTTTTGCAAACTTTCTGCAAAGTTCCTACCGTTTTCACTAGAACTTTTTAAAAGTTTTGTGTAGTTGCTTCCCCTTCAAGATCTATACAAGTTCCTTGTCGGTTTAATTTCTGACACCCCCCCCCCCAACCCCCACCCCTACCCCCCGCCCGGAGCTTTCTCTGTACAAAAATAGTCCAAAAAAAAAAAAGTCCAGAATTTCTAATAAAAGTTTTTTTGTTGTTTGTTTTGTTTAGTTTTCCTTTCCCCCCCCCCTCCCCTCCCCGCCCTCCCCGGCCCCTTTGTCTTACATATGTGATAGAGGGAGTGTGCCATTAATGGCTGTGCCAGGAACAGGTGCACTCTGGTAGTGTTGGGACATATGAAGTCTGCTTGGGGCAGCTGGTTCTGGTACTTCAGCACCTGGTAGATACATGCTGATCATGTCCCGAAGGTCCCCAGCTTGGCAAGGAGCCCTTGAATGAGACGAGGAAGTGACTACGGGGGGACTGGAGCTGGATTCCGTCTTGACCACCGAGCCCATGGAGCCCAGGGCCATGCCCGGGGTCCCTTGCTGGGAATAGGACATGCTGTAGGTAGGCGATCCGTTCATGTAAGTCTGCGAGCTGGTCATGGAGTTGTACTGCAGGGCGCTCACGTCGTAGCGGTGCATGGGCTGCATCTGCGCCGCGTTGTGCGCGTTCAAGCCCGGGTGCTGCGGGTAGCCGAGCTGCTCTTGCATCATCCCATAGCCTCCGTTGGTCCAGCCGTTCATGTGCGCGTAACTGTCCATCCTCTGGTTCACCCCAGCTCCCAAGGTGGCCCCAACCCCTACCCCAGTCGTCATGGTATTGGTGCCCGGTGCCAGTAAGCCCCCCGGCAACGTGTACTTATCCTTCTTCATGAGGGTCTTGGTTTTCCTCCGGGGTCGGTATTTATAATCCGGGTGCTCCTTCATGTGCAGAGCTCTGAGCCGCTTGGCTTCGTCAATGAAGGGTCTCTTTTCCGCCTCGGATAAAAGTTTCCACTCCGCCCCGAGCCGCTTGCTGATCTCGGAGTTGTGCATCTTCGGGTTCTCCTGGGCCATTTTCCGCCGCTGCCCGCGGGACCACACCATGAACGCGTTCATCGGGCGCTTGACCCGGTCCGGGCTGTTCTTCTGGTTGTTGGCGGCCGAGTTGGAGTTGCCTGTGCCTCCCCCCGAAGTTTGCTGGGGGGCGGGAGGTTTCAGCTCGGTTTCCATCATGTTGTACATTCAAACTACTTTTGCCTGGAACCAGCCTTGAGCAGAGAAACGAGGAGCAGCCGCAGCGGAGTCCCAAGCCGGACTTTTTTTTTTTTTTCCTAGGGAGGGGTAGGAAAGGGGGGAGGGGGACTCCCCAAAACCACACTTGGATCAAGATCAGGATCTTCCTCTTCGCTGATGGATTAATAATGCTAATAACTGCTATTATTACCGCCGGAGCCTTGATTTTAAAAAACTTCTTCCTCCTTTTTCCCTTTTCTCTGCCTGCCGCTCTCTCTCTCTCTCTCTCTCTCTCTCTCTCTCTCCACCTCGGTCTTAAAGAGCCAGCAAACTACTTTACCCCCTTTTGCAAACACACACACTCTCTCTCTCTGCCTTGACAACTCCTGATACTTTTTTGAACAAGTTAATAGACAACCATCCATGTGATGGGGGCTTGTCAGGCAATAAATGCGTTCGCCCCGGCCAATCAGCGCTCGGCGGCTCCGCCACTGAGGACAAGTCTCTTCCCCTGGTTTTGCATGAAACGGGGCGGGGGCTGGGCGCGCCGGGACGGCTCGGCGGGGAGGCGGGCCCGGGGGCGGCCCGGGCGGCCACTGCGAGCCTTTGTATCTCCCCTTCCAGCAACAGGTCACACACGCCTTTTGGAGGAAGTGGGTAAACAGCATTGTTGCTACGTGGTGGTTTTTTGTTTTTTTTTTTTTTTCTTCCCTTTAAGTTGGTGTTGGCTTGGGGCTGGGAGAAGCCGTGGGGGGATGCGGAACGGCTTCCCCCCGGCCCCCACCCTCTCTCTGCCAGCGCCCCTCGGGGCGGAAGGGCCGCCCGGCTCAAGGGGCCCTGTGCTCGCCCCGTCCAGGCCGAACTCCCGCGGGGTCCCCGTGAGAGCCGCGTCCCCAGCCGGGCCCCGCTGCCTTCCGCCGCCGTGGAGCCGAGAGCGCCCCGCACAGCCCGGGCAGCGGCTGTGCCCACCTCCCGGCCATCCCCCGGGCCCCGCTCCGAGCGCCGAGCTCCCCCCGCGACCTCCGGCCTCGGCGGACGGCGTTGTCCAGTGCGAACACGGGTCCCTCACACGCCATCCCCGCAGAACACAAAGCGCGGCCGGGACCCCTCAGCAGGGGCCGGGCAGGGGTGCGGCGCTCGCCCCGTCCCGCGCACGGAACCGGCCCGGCACCCCGCACACACCGCGGGGCGCGGGCGGCGCTGGGTGGGCTCAGCCCGGGGGGGGTGAGCAGGGGGGGCGGGACGGCCGGCGCTACAAATAGGTAGTTTTGTTTCCCTTGTTGTCACTACACGGGCCGCACAAAGCCCCGGCTAAGTTTACTTCCACTCTCTTGTTGGGATCTTTGTTGCTAAACCGCACTTGACGACAAAGGAAGGAGGGGAGAGAGAGAGAGAGAGAGAGAGGACGCGCGGAGCGAGGGAACGGAGGGGGGGGAGGCGCTCTCCGCCACAGCCGCGGTCCCCCCGCCCCGACGGGGCTGCTCCGCCTTTCGGTCGTGAAGGCGGAGGGGGTGCGGGGCGGCGGGGGACCCCGGGGTGGGGATGTCGGAGCGGGGCCGTGCGGGGCCATGAGGGCCCGTGAGGGGCCGTGAGGGGCCGGGGCAGCGCGGGGCGCCCCGACGGGCTCAGCCGCGGCGCTGCGGCGCCCCCTGCCGGCCCGGCCGCGCCCCGGGCGGGGAGGCGCCTCCGGGAGAGGGACGAGGGGGAAGGGAGCGAGCAATTACACCCCGTCTAGATCGTAATAATAACAATAATAATAAAAACCTGCCAGCGAACAGAGACCCATCTTTTCTTTTTTTTTTTCTTTTTTTTTTTCTTCCTGTGCGTGGATTATGCAGATAAATCCCATCGGGTTCAACGTGTTCAATTCGAAAATATATATATAACCCCTGTATAAGTGATAGGTTAAACTGATGAAAAATAGGTGCGAATTATGAGATGTGGGATATAACCGGGTTCTGATTGTCCAGACACTCCTGAAAGCTGTTTGCTTTCTTACTGTTCTCCCTTTGGTCTGCAGCTGATAAAGTTTTATTTTTAAAGGATTTTAGGGATAATTATTTTTGATTTTTTTTTTTTTAAGACAGGGGTGTGGGTGGGTGGCAGGGGTGCTTGTTCGTCGTGCTGAACTGATAAGTGAGGGCTGGCGGTGCGAAGGCAAAGTGTTATTTTTGCTCCGGCTGTAGCTGCGGGAGGTGCGTGGGGTGCACAGCATAGGGCTCCGCGCAGGATCAGGGCGGCGTGGGCTGCCCTGTGCCCGCTGGAGGCCTTTCGGGGCCTGGTCCTCTCCTAATTGCATTTATCATATGAATAAAGGATGGGAAATGCCTAACAATTGTGCTATCGGGAGTATTTACGGCTCTATTTTAATTAACGCTTCTAATTATCGATGCAATAAACTGTCATATATACATAATAATGCACTACAGGAAATAAGGTGAGGGCGATGGCTCTTTTGGGGCATTTTGTGCCTTTCCTCTGGGTATAGAGGTTTGCTTAGCTGGAATACACACATGGGTGGGCGAAAGAAGAGGCAGACCGGGAAGCTGGCTATAAAATAAAATTAAAAAAAAAAAAAAAAAAGATTAAATGGTCCCTGGTTTTCTACATTAATGACAATAACACCACTGCTCTCTAAGAATACAGCCACGTTGGAAGGGAGGCCTGTGGAGGGACGGTTTAATCTGAGTGGATTTTAAAAATCGTTGCCTTTGGTATAATTTATGGAGATGAAAAGTGCTTACATTAAACAAATAGTCTGCAAATGTTCTCAGTGATGGGGTCTGCGGCACACGCATTCTTATTTCCAGGTTATGAGTGTCTTAAAAAGAAAATGAATGTTAACTAGTAGGATTTCATGTATTTTTTGTTCTAATACTCGCCGATTTTTCTAAAAGCCCTAAGGATACAACCTATCGTGTTAACTGTATCGAAAAGAATATACACATTTTCATATTTTTTTTTCTGAACCTACTAGTAACCAATCTAAAGCAAACTATTAAGCAGACTTGTGGAGATAGGAGATTGCAGCTCCATTTTTTGTCCTTAGCTGCAAATAGAGGTTTAACTTGCAGTAATTAGGTGAGAACTAGCCAAGCATCTTACTATTATGATGCTTGTTAAAAACGCTTCTTTTCTGCATCTGCATTTGAGTGTGTTCCCCTCCACTCTTAATCTTCTTATGGAAATGAAGGCGAACGGCAGGGAACCTGCAGAGACTTAGAGAATGTCCTTGTTAACTGGAATTTCTCAGCATTGCTAATTAGCAGAGTTTGACGACCACCAGTATTGGGGAAAGCTCTGTTTAGCCACTCACAAACCCTTCCGAGGAAGAGCAGACTAATTTTATTTTGTAATTAAAATCTGAAAAGGGCCCTATTTGACAGTTAGGGCTATGAGAGTTTTATCTCCCTGTGAAATAATTACTGCCTTGATAACTCAATTTTCTGCAAAATGTCAACTGTGAGCTCCAAAAGTTTTAATTTCATTACGTTAAAAAAAAAACCAAAACCAAAAAAAACCAACATGCAAAGACGAAAATGTGCAGATAAATTTCCTCTCGCCCCTCTGATGCTCTAGCAGTGCAGAGCCCAAGTTAGTAAGATAAGTTCTATTGCACTAACTATACCCCGCTCTCTGGGGAATTTCAGTCATCACATGGTGAGTTGCGGTAGCATGGCGAGGAAAACTTGGGGAGATATAGTCTGGAATGCCCTAAAATAAAAGCCACATTTGGTGTGGGTACAGCCAGGGGCAGAGGGAGCCGCCTTCCTCAGTCCCTGCACGCTCGGATGCATGCAGGATGTCCTCGGCCAAATAAGTATTTCACACGACGATGGCCGGAGACCCGGGGAGACCCGCCGGGCCCAGAAAGAAAGAGCTCAGGGAAACCTGGGAAGTTTGGCGGGGCCGAGCGCGGATGAGGCTGGGGCCACCCTCCCTGCGAGGCCCGAGGGCGGCTGTGAGGGGGACCTGGGGGGAGCCGAGGCGCCGCAGCAAGTGTAATCCACTCTGCTTGCGTTTTGGATATTTTTTATTATTATTTAAAACGGTTTAATCTCCTTTTTGTCCCTGCCTGTCCAGCAAGTAGCCCGATTGTCGCTCTCAGAAGTGGCATTACACGTACAAACCAAGGAGGGGGCGAGCCACTGCCGGTCCCGCCAAGACCCCATTTCGCCCAATAATTTCATTCAAGGGCTCTAAGGACCCTTGAAAAGCCGGGGAATGCCGAGGGAGCCCCGCGCTGCTCCCGGCCTTTCCTTTCATCCCGCTTCTCCCGAATGGAACCGCAGGGCGAGCACACGTGCGGGGAGCGCACGACCCGGGCCCGGACCCGGACCCGGGCCCGACCGCAGGGCTGGGGGGTTGCGGGGGCGGCTCCCCCGCACCACCGATCTCACCCCGTGCCCTCCGAGCGGCCCTGCTGCCACCGCACCTGCCGGCGACCACCGCATGCGGGAACCGGGGCTGCGGGACTGGGGCGGTAAAAAACACATTGCCGAGAGGTTAAAAAAAAAGAGGGGTTGGGGGGTGCGAGAAACAAAAATAGAAAGAAGCAGCTCCACTTTCGTCCAGTGCTACAAGAAGCAAATTAAAAAAACAAAACAAACAAACAAACAAAAAACCCCAAACCAAAAAACTCATATCCTGGAAGGAGTTTAACGTACACAATAAACGGCATAAAAACCGATACGCACACACCACCTCTCGAAGTCGCTTTCAAAAGGCTTCTCAGTAAATGGAGAAGCCAATTGTCCAAACAGGCTTCCAGGACTCTTCATAAATAGCCAACAGCCTTCTCAAACTGTCCGCGATTTTTGCCCTGCATCTAAAATTACACTCCCGGGATTTCTTTCCAATAGGAGAGTGAGTGCAGCCCGTACTTTTTCTTACCTGACCTTAAAAATAAATCAGAAAATCAAGACCATAGATGAGGATAAACTTAGGAATTACAGCTTAACATAACGGGGTGAAATTACAGTTGAATGTTGGCTCTTTAGCAGGAAGGCAGCCCCCTCGAGCGGGATCCTTTTTGGCAGTCTATTTAAAGTTATCTTTCCTTCCTAGTTTTATAAGAACAAATGAGTTTTCTTTTCCCATTGTAGTTGAATGAACTCATGTATATTAAACACAAAACCCCTCCTGAAGAACGCTAACTGCTTTGCCTAAACCCACAAAGGCACAAAAATCCAGAATTGAAGGTTTCCAATTCCTGAATAAGTCCCCTTAACTCTCTCAGGCTCGCAGGAGAGAGAGATTGGGGACATTCTCTGAAAGTCTTAATGCCTGGAAGGGGCTATCTCAAATGTATTGTCTTTTCCTAAAGTTGAGGCTTCTATTTTATTTCCCTCTTTCCTCTTCACCATCTTTGTGTTGACTTAAGAAAATAATGGTCTAAAAAAGTGTCTGTTCATGGGATCACACGTGTCGCCCAAATCAAATGAAGTCCTCTTTGGCCCCAGCACAGTTTTGATGGAATTATTCCGGCTCTTCCATTGAATTCACACCATTTCCCAAAGAAGCTCTGGCAGTTTCAATGGGAACGCCTGAGGCACAGCTTGGGGTGCTTCAAGGATGCTTCTCTCAGCGCACCTCAAACCCCGGCATCCCGAGGCATGGTTTGAAAAGTACATTAAAAAAAAAAAAAAAAAAAAAAAAAGGAAAAAAAGTCCTTTCCAGTGATTCTCAGATCACTGACACGATCGTCCATAATGGAGCCAAGACGGTGACTTTTATCTCGCTGTTCCTCATAATCCTTAATTTGGAGCTCATTGACAGGACAGACGGTAATGACACTTTCAGAACTGTTATGGTCTGGAGTGACAATCTCTCCATCTCGCCCATGGTTTATTGACACCATGGGCTCATTGTGTCAACTTAGGCTTGTGATTTCAGAATTCTTCAGCGGCTGGCTCGTTGGGAGGATTTTAATTCAAATTATAGACTAGCTGTCTTTACTGTGAATTCATATTTAGACGGCGCTTAATCGGAGCGGAGAGACGGTGCTATAAATAATAACAACAACACTTCCCATGTGTCTATCCACTGTCCTCCATCTGAAGACCCGAAAGAGCCTTTGCCGGAGGAGGCCCGGGCGCAGGGGAGGGAGGTGAGGGAGTCTCAGGCTCCTCCAAAGCAGCAAAGGGGAGCCCGTCTGATTCCCCGAACACCCTCACCCGGGCCAAGGCCACGGATGTATTTGCGACCATCTGCGGCAAGAGAAAGGCTTTAGACCTGTAACAGTGCTGGGCTGGGTTGGGGTGTGGGGTGCTGTCCGAGGGGTGTCACAACCCTTTTTCCGTGGAAATCACTGGTCAGCGGGACTTGTCCAAACACTCCGCCTGCCCTTGTTGGAAGGTTTCCCGGTGGGTCCAGATGACTGTGAGGAGAAAGACCCGGGGGGCTTGCTCCAGCAGCGGGACAGCAGGGGCAGAGGTGCGGGTGCTCAGGCCAGCAGATGCGTGGGACAGGCTCAAGAGGAAAGCAAGAAAAGGTGAAGTGGGAAACTGGCATTTGAGGTTGTTTTTCTGATTTGTTTCTTCAATTCTCCCCTTCCACCGCTAGAAAGAGATATAGGAAATGCCAGCATCCCAAAACAATCTCCTTCCAAAAGACATAAATAAACTAAAAATGCACTTTTCCTCCAACTGGAGATGAACGAGACTGAACAGAGAGCTAACCCCCTCTTGCTGCCAGCTGAGCACAGAGCTGACCCCCCTCCCTTGATGCCAGCTGTCTGCCAAGCCTGGGACCCGATCCCAGATTTACAGCATTTGCTCCCTGGAGTAAAGTCCGTGGAATAAAACGGGCAGCTGAGTTATGGACTGAGCCCCCAGGAAAACCGCATTTTGGTTAAACCGATCACTCGGGACCCTCGACTTTATGTGCCAACTTCTGCCTTTCGGAGGGGGGAGTTTACGACCCCTTTACAGCCCCTGTTGCAACTGCTGTTTCTAAGGCGAGGACTAACAGCCCCTCTCCTGGAACCGGGTTAATCATTCACCTTTCGGCAGGAGTCACTAAATTTTTTGTAAAGTGTCTCCTGACGTTAAACCGTGTGTACCAACCGCTCTTCTTTTTTTCCGTTTCCTGTGGTAATTGACATATAATATCTCTTGTTTATAACTAGCTTAGCGGATCTATACAGATACATATTTTTGCTTAATTTCAGTGTTATATATGCCGAACACATGCTAACTAAACAAACAGTAGAGGAAATCTGGGAATTCCGTTGTGCAGGAAATCTGTGCAGAGCTCTTGCTATTATTTATAGAAAATGCCATGTCTTTATTTTGGGCGCTCTTACTACAGAATTGCCTTACTAGGAGTCTCTAGTCTACTAGGAGATCAGACTGAAAGAATGGAGTCAGTACACTCAGCGCGACAAACAATAATATTTCATAAAAATCTATTGGAATATAATTTCTAAAGTGAAAAGTTTACTGTGAGACCAACAACCATAGGGTTCCTCTAATAGCAAAACTGTGGCGTTATGACTTTCATCTAGGCTGTCAACCGAAGAAACAAAATAACCCCAATTTAGCAGAAATAATCTGGTTTCCATTAGTCTTTCTCTTCGCACGCAAGACGCGTAAACCGTTCTGGGTATTACCGCAACTCGCAAATACCGCCGTTAAATGCACTACACAGAGCTACGCGGATGCTTATAAAATAAGTGGAGAATTAACCTAAAAAGTTAGTGACAATGCAGCCCGTTACATATTTTGGCTAATCGTTTTATATCACCAGGTTTCTTTTAAATCTGTCATCTCCACAGCGAGGAAATAAAAACGCACTCCAGGCATTCACTTAAAATAACGCTTCTTCCTTTTCCAGAACTGGGGGAGGGGGTGTTTATTTTACTCCTTTTTCCTTTTTATTTTTTTTTTTTTTTTGAAGGGGGGGGATTGAGACGACTTTATTGCTTCGGGTTTAAGCATATGCCATTTTCGAAAATGTTTCCTTAATGAAAAGGAAACGTTCAAGGCTGCTCACAAGCAACACCTGTCAACACTGACTTACTTAAGACACCTTCGGAGGAAAACACAAGCACGAGCTTCTAAAAGGCTGGCATTTGCTGACAGCACTGGAACACCGAAGCTGGGAACGAGGAAAAATTAATCCTTATTTTTGTGCCTAACGCTGCCAGTAAAGAAGATGTTCTTTCGGGGGTGTCCCGCTACCCGCCCGGGGCGGCGCGGTCCCGCAGCAGCAGCTCTGCTCTGCCTGGATGCGGGAGAGCATCATACATCGACATTTCTATAAGACCCAGGCTTACGGGAAGCTCTGCTTAGAAACAAATCCATGTCATTTTAATTTTTTTTTTTTTTTTTTGGTCCCGTTTGTATATCCACAGAGCAAAGAGCACAAGCTGGAGGCGACTTCCCTGCCCGCGGTTCCTGGGTTGGGCTATCCGCTCACCCTGCCTGCACCTCAGCGTGCTTACTTTAACCCTCCCGCTCCAAGCGACTCCAAGACGCTTCCATGCACGGGTTCCTCGCCTCGCCGTGGATCCCGTCCCGGCTCTCCCGCTCCACCCGCGGGCGCGTCTGTCCCGCGGAATTCCCCGCGGGCACCCCCGGCGCGGCCGACAGGGGGCGCCACATCCCGCCCGGAGCCGCCGCAGGAGCGGGGGGAGCCCGGGGGGGTCCGGGAGGGACCGGGGGGGGTCCGGGGGGAACCGGAGAGCCCGGAGCCGAGCGGGGTCGAGTACAGATCTTTAGTCGTCGTGGATAAAAAGAGATTAAAGGCTAAATTCTTTCCTCCTTTTTTTTTCTTTTTTTTTTTTTTTTTTTTTTTTTTTATCAATTTTAACCAACTACGGAAATGTAGAGCTTTCATTCCTTTGATGTTTCCCCAGAAAGAAACTGTTATATCGGGTTGTGAAATTACATCGTCTCAGAGCCAGCGAACCAGCCGTGGAGTGCTAAAATAATTTAATTAAAAATAATAATAATATAAGGACCCGAGCTTCCGCAGAGGCACTTAAAAGCTGACACGTGTCCCTCCGTCTCCCCTCTCCCTAGCTCTCCCGATGTTTCCTGACTGCCGTTTGATGGGAATAATTAAAAATAAGATAACCCCACGCTGTCAGGGAGCTCGCATCCTTCGCTTGCAGCGCGCTGTCCTCATCCTGCCCCTGCACGGCCGGCCCTGCCGCCCAGCCCCGCTCCGCAGGGGTAGAAGAGCATAAAAACCCCAAATCGCTAAAATCATAAATCAAATGTTGGACTTTTACCATATTAACACTAAATAAAATTGTAACCAGCTACCCACTTTCCCCCTACTACAAAACCCCTTCACCTGTATTTAAATAGCACGTCTTTAATTACAGCAGTTGGGGATGTATGAGGCTGAAATGAAATTAGCAGTCATTACCAGTCCTTTAACTCTGTGGTGCTTTTGATCAGCACTAAATTAGCTTTCCAGTCCTAACAAAGGCTCTATAGCAAGCAGTGGGCTGTAAATAAGACAGCTCGACCTGCCCTCAACACCTTTTCTCTTGTCAATCACAGCTCTATCATTCAGCCCAAGATTAACCTTTATCTACCAAATTCTTACCAAAAAAAAAAAAAAGAAGGGCCGAGGGTTGGGGGGGAGGAAGAGGGGGGAAATCCAACCTCAACTTTGCTAACTGTAACTAAAAAGAGCTTCCCTTTAAACGGTATTATAATGAGCCCAGGTGTCAAAATCGGTCCTTTCCCAGCCCCAAGTGCATCCGAAGGCGGTTAAACGTATGGATGATTTATTATCAGCGGAGCGCTGCCCGGCCGTGCGCCCCCTCTCCCCCTCGGTGTATCCCCTTCTTGGGCTTGCGAGGCCCGGGGAGCCCCGCCGGGCTGATCCCCCCTTTTCCCGGGATGGGGCCGGGACCGCTGCGCGCCGCCGGAGGGATCGTGCCGGGACCGCTGCGCGCCGCCCACAGGGGGCGGCAGAGAGAGGCGGCCGCGGGCTCTCCGCCAGCGCTGCGCGCCCGGGAACCCCCGCGGCGGCGGCTCCGCGCCCCGCGCACGGCCCCGGCCCTTCGGACCCACCTCCCGGCGAGGGGAACCCGCGGCGCAGCGCTGGGAGCGCCGCGGTGGCTCCGCGCCCGCCGCCCAGAGCGATGCGCGCTGCGCAGCCGAGAGCTGCGCGCCCGCTCCGCGGGGAGCGCCGAAACAGCGGCCCCGTCTGAGACACCCCCGGGGCGCGGCGGGGGGAGCGTCCCGGCTCCGCTCCAGCGCTCCCCGCGGGCCGTGTGCTCCCGGGGAGAGGGGAAGGCAGGGCAGAGGCAGCCTGCGGACCGGGAGCGCCTCTGCCCAGCCGTGCGCTCGGCGCTGCGCGGCCGCGCAATTTCAGCCGAGCCCAAACCCGCGCGCGAGTTCCCCGAGGTTAAGACTGCGGAGCTCAGGGCGGCGGGTCGTAGGTGGGAAGCTACATTTCCTGATCATTTTAAAGGTCACGGGGGAGGAGGGGGGAAAAACTGTGAATGTCAAAGTTGTGCTGCAGCTACTTACATGTCGGTGCCAGAGCAGGGTGGTGGCTGTGAGCGGTTTGATTGGCAGCTCAACGCGAAAGTCCACGCGGACTCCGGAGCCCGGCGCAGCCCCGGGGGTCTGAGCACTTTGCACCGGACAGAGGCAGCTGAAGGAAGCTCGCACGTCCCCTTCTCTTCTCCTCTCCTCCTCCATCCAGGACAGAGAATGAATCCATTTCGGTTTTTCTTCCCTCGGCTCTCCTTCCGTTTGCCTACACATCCTCCAAGTCTTAGCCCTAGCTTTTAACTGCAGTCCCTGGAACAAGAGAGGAAAAAAATCGTTTATGGCTTAAAAAATCCAAATGGCTGATTTTGTGTATGTGTGTTATAAGAATGCACCCACAACAACAAAAAAGTCACTTCTCTGTCCCCCACCGTACAGCAGAAGAATAATAAAAAAGCTTTATATTTTTGCAGTGGGTATTCAAAGATAATTTGATGCCATTGTTTCTGCTACAGATGGTTCTTTTTAATACAATAACACTGCTCTTTGTGCATACTACACACAATAAAAATCGAAAGCGTTCTCCTGAATAACCATTTTGTTCTCGCTTGTATACAGGCCAACAAAAGCTGCCGTGAGGTAATGGGTTCTGTTTATTGAAGCCATAGAATAGAGGTTTGATAAAGATTTTTGTATATGGGGAAAAAAAATTAAAATAAAGACCTCGCAAGGTCGAGCTGATCTCTGTGTATTTATTACCACTGAAATATTTTATCAATATATTTTTTGAGTTGCAGCTGCAGGGATCCTTCCTCCCCTCCCCCCATCCATAATCAGCCCAAACATCTGTTTCTTTGAATTTGGGGAGATCTGCAGTCGTGGCCAGACCTAAAAATCCAGACTTTATGAGCGAGCGGGGCAAAGGGGCTCAACGCGAAGGCAGCGGGCGATGGAGAGGCGAGGCTGAGCAGCCCCGGCTGTGCCTGTGCGCGCCTATCTTTGTGTGCCTTGCTTTGCAATCTGCTGTCCACGCACACGCACACACAAAGGCTCAAACTGGTGCTAACAGCCGCCGGGATTAGCCCACGGGATTTTTTTTTCCCGGCGCGCGGCGTGTCCCTGCGCTCCAGCACCCTCCGCGGCGCGCAGCTCCCGCGCAGCGCGGCTGTTGCGCGGGTTTTGCGCCGCTGCTGCGCGCGGCGGCGCCGCAGCCCGCAAAGTTCCCCAGAGCCTCCAGAGCCGCCCCCAAAAGCGGGGCTCCGGGTGTGCCCCCGCCGGGACCGCGGGCTGCGGAGCGCAGCGGGCAGCGGCAACCGGGAGCCGGCGAGTGCCGAGGGTGCTGCGGGCTCCAGCAGAGTTCTGGTGCGTTGCTAACTTTCTGCCAAGTAATGAATAAATTAGCACCGCTAATAAATGTTAGAGGGAAATGTTAGGGAAATAAGCGTTAGAGGGAACCGCCAAGACCCGCAACGATTTTTTTTTTTTTTTTTGACGTGGAAATTGTTTCACAGGCCAAGAAATCTGCGCCCGAAAGTCGCCCGGTTACCTAGTTTGGGATCTGGTTACGACTATAGCAACTCGAAGAGAGCCCCAAAGCAGAAGAAAGTGCTTAGACAATAGGGCTCTGCGGGAAAGTTGTTAGTCAGTGACTGTGTTTGTCTACCTTTCTATAGGAATTAATGCCACAGTTCTCTGTGCCTCTGTAGCCTGGACTGACAGTAATCCACCTCTGTGACTTCTGCCCTTTGTGTTTTCACAAAACTCTGCTCACTTGTAGCACGACAACAGCACGGAATAATGACTTTAACCTTCAAACGTTCTTTAATTAGCTTTTTCAGCAAACTAAAAGATGCTCAAATGAGCCCTTTGACAAAAACTGACCTGAGCCTTCAAATTCTACTTTCACTTTTAGGACTAAGCCGTTATTGGTTCACAACTCGTCTGAAGTCATCTAATAAGGGATTATTTAGGAACTATTACCCACACGCCAATTAAAGCCTCTCCGATGAAATTCAGGAGACAAAGATAAGCATCAAAACGGAAAATTAAACTATTTGCACATGGCTTGTTTTTCAACAACCCATTTTCCATCTCAGGATAAACATCTTCGCTCCAACTCGCTCCGCCGGAGCGGGGAGGGTGCGGGAAGCCTCTCCGGGGCGGCCGCGGAGCGGCGGCCGCGGCCCCGCCGGCAGCTCCCGCAGCAGCGGCCCCGCATCCCCCGCACAGGGGGCCGTGCTGCCGGGGACGGGAGAGCTCTGCTTTCCAGGCTTAACGCCAAGAGGAGGCTCGAGGGGAGGGTGGCAGAGCTCACCTCCGGGCACGGAGTTCAACCAGCCTCCCGTCATTTTGCAATAGCCTTTACATGTAAAGGAGGAGCGGGGTGGGGTGGGGGATTGAAGTGGCATAGAAGATCCAAACGTGCCAAAGTTCAGGGAATCGTGTAAGAACTTTCCTAAGATTCGCGAAGAAAGTACCGCTTCTCCTGAAGATGCATTTTCTCAGAGCAATGAAGGAAAGAAATTAACAGGAAATGAGTATTTTGCTACCTACGGTATATCTCTGGGTTAAATGGGAACAAGGTTCTGAACAGTTTAATACTGACTTATCAGTGAAAGATGATATCTCTTTTTCTTTCCAGCCAGAATATCCCGATGGTTCAGAAATCCTACGTCGTTCTTAACCGTTGTATACAAATTTTGGAGAGAGTTTGCAGGCAAATTACAGCAGCATCCTACAGCAAGCTGACAAAGAGATTCCAGGAATGCCACGCATCTAGGAGGGAAATATGAATCTCTCTCTTTAGCCTGTAGCACGAAATTGGCTTAAAGCTCATTTTGCAGATAACCAGAAACGAAATTAGCAGTGCATGGACCGGGCTGCTACAACTTTCTAATGCGTTGCAGCAATAACTAATACTTTCTGGAGGGAAAGAAAAACAAACAAACAAAAGTAAAAGAGTGAACCACAGATTGGAAGGGCTGTGAAAGAAATTCGCATCTCAACACGCATTTTTCTCGCTGGTGTGCGGAGTGCTGGGCTGACCACACGGACATTGGTACCCTTAAGCCTCTGTGCCGAGACCGACCCCACGGGCTGGGAAAATGAATATCCTAGGTTTGGACTTTCACAATTCATTTTAGGCTCGGGAAAAAAACCCCACCTGCATCCAGGTGCATAGACAAAATAACGGACCACCCCAAATGGGCTATATATAGACATAGCTCTAAGCTGTGTGTTCAAACAGAACAGAGCAGTAAGGTATTAACCAGACACGGTCTCCCGTAGAAAGGCTGAATGCCGGAGGCTGACTCACAACTATATCCAGGAAAAGAATAATTTCAGACTTTTGGAGTTCTGACCCAGGACAAAGCACTAAAGCACTGACGCTGTTTCAAAAAAGAGGGGGCAGCCAGGATGCTGCTGATATTTTCCGCCCTTTCCAATATTTCTGCCCTTGCCGTGTCCGACACTGCTCAGCCACAGCCTCTGCAGGGCTTCGCCGCGCACGGACCCCGCTCCCTCGCCACGGGACTCCGCAGTTAATCTTCCCCGGAGGAGTTGAGGTTAACACCGAACAGGACAAGCCCTTCTTTCGCATTCTGACTCGCTGACAAGAGGGTTAAAGTTTAATACCCGCTGGCTGACCCGAGTCACCGCCTGCCCGCGGCTGCCGGCGGCCACGCGGGACCCGGCCGGGGCAGTCCCGGGTGGGCACAGCGGGTTCCGCAGCCCCCGCTCCCCTCGCCCCGGGCTCGGGGGAGGTTGCGGGACCCGGGTGCGGGGCCCGCAGCAGCGCTCGCCCACCCGCCGCTAACCCCGCGTTTCCTCCGGGACTTCTTTCCCGACCAAAGGGGCTTCCTAATATATTTCCAAAGTTCTCACCCTCTGGTTTCACTTTAACGACGTTTGTGCTTTTCTAGCCTAAAAAGCTACAAGGGGGAAGCGTGGTGTGCTGTACGGGCACCGGTGTGCTCCAGGGATACTGGAGAATACACTCCTTGGGAAAGATGGACACGCTTCCCGCTATGCCACAGTCTTAAAACACACAACGTCTCGGGACACACCGACAGCAGGTTTTTTTTTGGTTGCTCCCCCCAGTCATCTGGGATATGATGGTAGAAAATCCAGTTAGTGAGAAGCAAAGAAGCTGTAGAGCAGCTCTGGAAGAGCGGCAGGTTTGCAGAGTGGGCAGGCCCTTCACTGCATGGAAATCCACGGAAGAACTTGAGATGTGCCTCCTAAAATTTCAGAGTTTTCAACTGTTTAGGTTTTTTCATGATTGCTATGGGAGACCCAAGATCTCTTCATTTATTACCTCAACATTTACTGCAATATTTTTGCTATGGGTAGCTGTGGTGCCAATACAGCTTTACCGAAGGATGACCACATGGTATAGGATAAATTCCTCCTGGGAAGAAGAGCAGAAAGTACAGCACTGGTAATATTATGTATTTTGTCCAAGTATCTCTGGCACTTGATACCTTTATACATTCAGTTCCTTAGATGGCAACTTCCTTTGGAACTGGACTTTTTTTTTTTTTTTTTTTTTTTTTTTTTTTTACATACTAAAGCTGAACTTATCAAATAAATGAAACTTGTTTGCAATAACTCTTAAATTCCTGTGTATGCTATGTCTGCATTACAAATATATTGATTCTGAAAAGGTTTGGTAAATAAAAATAAAATAAATAGACAATGAGCGTAGCTGTGCACACACACTATATATATACACATGTACACACACATATATATGTATATATGCACACTTTACACTGCACTCTTCATGCCCATGAAGATGGTATACACTATACACATGGTAATACACAAATACAGTCTAGTGGCTGGTATATAATGTTGCACACTTAGAGGAGTCAGAGACTCCCTTCACTCATAATTCCACACAGGCACATGGAGTTTGCATGTGCTCTCACATCCTAAGTCATGTGGGAAACATGATTCTTAATGCTATATTGTGAATATATTACCATGGGATAAGGTGACAATTCACAACTCACCAGCAGGTCCTTTCTCAAAACTTAGGTGTTCGTTACACACTTAGTTCTGCTGTTAGCAGACTGGAACTGGAAAGCAGAGCACCAGTGAAGTCCAGAGAGCTCTTCACTGGCAATATTCTGACTGGTGCTTTTTTTCATCATCACTCATTTAAGATATAAGGGGTGAATCTGGGGAAATTAATTTCTTTGTCTTTGGTTTCAGTATGGTTTCAAGTAGTCCATCACCACCTCATGACAGTAACATAACTTGCAGTGACTGACTGACTTTCTGAGGTAAATTCAGTTAATTTGGACACATCCATGTTTAGTCAGACCCCTGCAATACTTGCCCCTATTGTTCTCATTTTTCCCCATTCTATCCATTAAAGAGCTCAAGTAAATCAGGGTCCATAATGGGCCACAACACACTTCTTCCTCTGAACAACACAGGCCCTAAGCAGGAAACCTTCTGCATAATTTGACACCCTCCGCCAGTATTACAGAGCAGCAATTCCAACGTTCCTGACAGGTCAAGACATCCAGGTTATTTGAAAGAACGTTAATAAATGAGAATATGCAGAAATGAGGGATGGTTATTTGCAGCAGGAAAAGGGCAAAAACCTCATACTGTAACTGGCACTGAATTAAAAAGTATGCAGCGGATTAGATATCAAGCACTCCTATCAAATACAAGGCCCAGGAACCTAGGGGGAGTGAAGTGTGTAAGAGCAGATGCTTAGAACGTAAAACACCCCAATTAACCTCATTATCTGTTACAAAACTGTACTATTAATATTCTATGTTTTTTCAAATCACAGTTGTTGTTGCTGTTGTTGAAGAGAATCTGTTGACTGTAGCATGTGTTTTGCTGTAGTCTCCCAAATCAGCATTGCCCTTCTTAAGGTCAGAAGAATGTATCTTAAAACATTTGTATATTTTAAAAATATGTATTGTTATTTTAATAGGCACTGTGGATAGTTTAATTTGTATCTGTATTAAATTAAACATATGGTGAACAGGGTATAATAGATTTTCTATAATTTAGCTGCCAATGTGGCAACAGAAGCCAGTTACTCTCACCAGCAGACTTGTCAGTGGTTTGTTTACTAGCTTATTTGAATTAAAATAAAGCTTCGCTTCTGCTGACTGCACATCATTATCTATGAGACCATAATCCTGCTAGCAAATCCTATATCTTCCAGAACTGGCTCTTTTGTTTGGGATTACTGAGAGCTTAGCCTATAACAAAGAGGAATAAGGCATCCCTCTCATCCTCGTAATTAAGTGTGGGGAGTAATTTAGAAACAAACCCAGAAAGATGTACAATTTGGAGTTCTGCTTCTATACAGGACTGGGGAACAGAAGAGGCCAAACACTGATTATGTTAGCACAATATTTAAACTATTAAACTACTGTATAACAGGAATCCAGCTTTTAAAAAGAAATGGCAACTATCAATAAAGTATTAAGTTGCTTTACACTGGAGACATTTTTCGCTTATCTGAAGGTATGCTGGCTAATTTGGGTGGAGCTTGAAGACTGAACACTATTTTAAATCTCAGTTTTTCTGTATGCATATCCTAACATTTAAACTTCTACAACACCTCATTTTTTAAATTAAAGAGCATAATTTAATATATGAACCTTTTTTTTTAAAAGTACTCCTTAAATATTTTAACTATTTCTGAATAAGAATATTTTCTAGGAACAGGAATATCTCTGGCAGCTGAACATGCTTGTTTAAGTGCTCTATTTTGATACCACCAAGATTTATGTTTTCCTTCGGGAAAACAAGTAGTTTGAAGTTGGTAGCATTTTACAGCTATGACCATAGCAGTCAGGAAGAAAATAAAGAATATTTTAACATAGGTATTCTGAGGTCAGCCAATAGTATATCATCAGTCTCTCGGATCATCCAAATCTGTTTCTTCTCAAAACAAGAGTTATGCCAAATACAAGTAATAAAAATTAATAACTAGGTCACAAAAATAGAAGCCTCGGGAGTATACAGATACACAATATCTATTAGCAGAGGGCTAATAAGGACAGGGGTTGATTTATAGAAGTCTTCGACATTAATTGTCACAGATGGGAATTCTGAGGACCTCTGTGAAACCAAATGAGGCCCTAGTGAATTATAAAGCAGGTCCTTAGACTTTAAAAACATTTAGGCAAAGTGACAGTTCAGAACATCTGTTAGCCTTCTGTCTGAGTATAAACTGGATGTCATGGAGTGCACAGCTGTAGGCATTTTCTGCCTCTTTTTGCCAACATCTGTCACAGCATTACAGTAATATAGGTAATTATCAACACCTCATATAAACTGTTTGCTATTTTAATTTCTGAATAAGTAAAATTAGCATTATAACCCCTTGCACAAAAAAAAAAATCTAGCAGGAAAAGAATACACATTCCCTTTTAAAGCTGAATGACAGGTCTCATAATTTTAGGAGAGCTGATATTCAGACAAAAATCTCTACTACAAATAAGGTCCTTAGGATAACATAAAAGACTTAGGTGAGAACAAGTTTAAATATTCTCCTTTTCTCTCTCTGTTACTTTAAAAGAAGACATCTAAGTCTCATCTGTCATAAGCAAAGAAGATCAGTAGCAAGAAAAGATAGGAAACCGTTAATCATCTATGTTTTTTAACATGCACAAGCAGCTGTCAAATGATGTATGTTTTACCACAGTAACAAAGCCAAGGGCTCATCATCATCAAGCAATTTTACTGTCAGCTGGTCATCCTTCTTCTCAGCAGTAAGAAAGTAAGAGACCACCTTGCAGCAGTGCACAGAAGCTCGACCTGATGCCGAGGTGAGTGGGGTAATAACCCACAGGACTTTTAGAAGAAGGGCACATGTGATAATCAGGCTCCTGTGACTTGTTGCTAGCTGAACACCAAAACCATCAGCCACTTTGGGAACAGTGGCCCACCTGGTGGTTGCCTTAACGAGAGCAATTTTGTGAGTGCCCTTCATGGCCTTGTAGAGCAGAGGATAAAGAATGGTAGAACGAAAAAGCAATGCTGTAACAACAGCAGTGGAGACATGTTGGCCTGAACATGCAAGTAGGAACCTGGTGATAGAAAATAATCATGTGGCAATGAGCTTTATGAAATTTCATGGAAGTTATGATCATATCCAGCTCATATTTATTTTGTTTTCACCACAAAAAGAATAGCACCTCTGCTAGAAGCTAATGTTCCAACATGGAAAACCTGAAAAAGTGCCTTTAGCTCTTTTTATAAAGGAGACATACGGGACAAAGTGGTCACCAATATGCTATTTTTAGTCCCTGAACTACAGTTCAGAAGATAATACCCAATTACTTGATATACTGCTCTATACACTCTCTGAACAACAATAGTGGACTGAGAAGCAAGAGAAAGCACCAGAATATGGTTTTGAAGTCATTCAGATTTCATGTATTTTATTTTCTTCTAAAAATAAAGGCTTTGAAAAGAGGTACAGTGTTGTCCAGGTTGAAGGAGGGGGGACAGAGAAGAGCTGAAAGGGAGATGAGAGCAGATGGAGGTTGAGACCTTGACTACAGGACAAGACAACTAGGGTACAGATATCCAGAAATGTAGAGAAAAGAAAGAGAAAATGCATCTGGGGTGCACAGCCAGAGAAAGGCATCCACGTAGCTATGAGCCTGTCGAACCTGTACCTGGTAAGGAACACCACATTCAGGACAATCTATTCTGCTGGGGCCAATACAGGATTTTACTAATTCTGTTGTTTCCCCTAATTTCCACTCTGATAGACTGTGAAGTGTGGTGGCTGAGTTGCAGATGCATGGGTGTTTTTTAAATAACCTCTGCTAGCAATGTGGTAATTTTACTGAGGACACAGAGGACAGCTCTGTGCCAGTACAGCTTGAGGCTGACCCAGCAATTTTGGAAGGAGATGCACAGATGCCTTGTTGTCTTGCTTTCTTATTTTCCCCTTCTCCGTTTCTTACTGCCTCTGCAGCATTTATTACACCTCCTGCTATTTTCTCATCACGCACAGTCAGAATTCGCTGAAATTGTGGACCTACTCCACGCAGTCTGAGGTCCACCACTCCAGCAGACTCTTCAGTGATGAGAACTGTTTTTACTGTGGTCCTAAACCACTTGTGAGATGTCCGTAGGTTGGGACTATTTCTTTCAAGAGCTCCATCCCTCCACTGAACAATTATGGCTCTGGCTTTTCTTGCCGACTGTAACTCTGCATCCAGGTGGATGTTAGGCAGGTTTTATAAAATTACAAGCTGCAGGACAAATATTTTGCTCCTACTTTTGGTTTCCATGCTAAGATTCTTAAACATTTATTTTAACACTTGCAAATAAAACTATCTTACATATTCCCATCACCCTACTACCTAAATGCATTGTTCAAATGCCAAAGACTATGTGAGCTATTGCAGATCACATAATAGGTGCCTACACATTCACTATTCTAGTAATATTTATTATTGAAACAGACTGTTTTGTAAAGAGCTCTGAGATACCTAGGCCATAAAAAGTGTGATATAAAACAAAATGCTATTCAGTTCAATAGATGTCTGATAAGAAAAGAACCCTAAAATTTGAACAGTTCCTCCTCCCCTTAATCAGCCCTAACAATGGTACCCCAGTCTCGGTGCTCCTGCACGCAGCAATATCTGTCTTTTAAAGAGAGGAATAGGAACGTGCAGCTAAAAGAGAGTGCTCATTGGTAGAACATTGTTAGGTGGTTTATAATTGATAGTTTTCAGCATCAGCACAAAGGTAAGGGCTTTAGCCTTGAATACTACTCACTAACAATATACCCACATTCAGAAAACTAGTGCTAAATGTATTTATTAAAATAAATGCTTTAAAATAGTCTGCTTTTCATACAAAGTAATTATCTTACACTATGTGTAAAAGGTACTTTTGTAATCAATGGTATACAACCAGCTTCAGATACAACCACACACACATCCCATTACACACAGTGATGCTCATCAGATTGCTTGGGACTGAATCATTTCATTATGTTCTGTAGCTTAATTCTTCAATTCCTGTAGCTTCAGCTGGAATTCATCCAGATCAGCCCTGCTTTCTAAGATTCAATCAAAATACTTCAAGGCCACAACCACCAAATAGTACAATCAGCTCTAAACACAGAATAAGGTATTTCATACTTTTTAGAGGCTCGTAGTTCCTGTTCTAATAGTGCCAGGGCAACAGAAATTTTTTTCCCCTTTTCTTTCTTTCTTTTTTTTTTTTTTTTTAAATTCCACTTCTAACCTATTATTTACCAAAGGGCAAGAGAAGTGTTTTGTGGGATAAGTGAATTTTGTAGCAGTCAAAATAGGCAGTCAAAATAGACCAGCTGGAGAATCTTAAATGCTCTAAATTTACAGAAGTCCTGCCTAAGAAGTGAATCACTAACAAGCTAATGCATTATTTTTTATATATATACATTGGGTATTCCAGAACGGTCAAGAGATAAAACAAAAAATAAAAAGCAGAGAAAAAAAGTAGTAACAGGTCATGTTTTTTCCACTGACAAAAAAACCCTCACTAATAGAACTAGGTGAGCAATCATAAGGGCTAAAAATGGTTAATTTAATTTGGTTTTCTGTGGAATCCTACCTCTCGTAATTAATTTATTTGCGAGTATCTCGATGACTATCAATTTATTCATAAAAATATTTGAGAGTTGTAGGCTATGCAAATTCTAGTACTAATTAGGGTCTGGCAGTGTCTGATGATCAGATACTTGTGCTTATAATTCTTACACCTACAAATATTTTTTCATACAATACACCAGAAGGCTTCTGTACTTGCCTAGAGTGGACAGCACTGATCTTGAGTGGCTTTTTCCCCCCAGGATCAGTGTTTCCATGGCGAGTCCTGTGGGGATCTATCTCGTCTTTTCTTCTCCGCAGTAGGCATTTAGGGATAATAAAATAGACAGTGAAGAGGTATGTTCTGTGCTATTTCCAATAAGCTGATGACAGTCAACATCACAATCCAGACCCACAAAGGCACTGGGAAATCAAAGAGCCTTAGGCTCCTCAATACATTCGTCCATATGAGCCTACATCTCTCAAGTATCTGATTTATCCTTTTAAATGTTCCACCTTGTGGGGACAGGGACACTGAAACAGAGTTAAATGACCAAAGATCTCTGGATAAGATTGAAATGGTGCTGGCTGATCATCAAATGACAGTCATACGACTTCTCTACCTTTGATTTTGTCTATCCTTTGTAGTACATATGGACAATGTGGAGCTGTTGTTGGCCCTGACTGCTCTTGGGTGCATGGTGACAATGTCCAGGGCACTTCTTCCCATCCAGAGAAGCAAAAGGAAACTGTGCTGTTCTAATTTTTAAGTAATTGAGATTCCCTTAAGAACTTGTCATAGCTTGTCATAGCACTACCCAGGCAGTGACAGAAGCTGAATTAGAAAATTAGAATCCTATAGACTAATTTAGTCCTGGTATTTATAAGATCCTAGAATCCTGTCCAGCCTAATGTCTATAAATAGTTCCACCGGAAAAAAACCCACTTATGAACTTGAGCACATTGGTAAGTGCTGGACTGGAGCCTTGGTGAGTCAATTCCTACTGCTAGTACTGCTCCTTCAGTGCCAAATGCTTGAAATTTGCCTTTTTGTGTCCTTTTTCTACATTTACTCATGCTAATAATCTAATCTTACATACTAAATATGATGATATCATTTAGGATGTTCCAATTATGGTAAAAAATAATAATAATCCAAGTGAAAAGTCCTTTGCAACACATATCATCTCCTCATCCTATTGCCATTAAAATGTTCAATTTCAAGGACCAAGCATAATTTTCTTTTCCTTAGGCTCTTTTTTTTTTGGTCATTCGTTTTTTTCCATTACAACTCTGGAAAAGGATATACTTCAGTAGATGATGACTGAGACTACACTATTTAATAGATGAAGAAGGTATTCTACATTTCAGAATGACTAAATTTACTCCTACTAAGAAAACAGAAGTTTTACATTTCTTTTAACAGGATACTTGTTGCAGATTAACTAACTCATATTACTTGTCTTGAAGGAAAGTAAGAAAGAGCATTTGTTTGATTTTAGGCATTCTGCATCATTAAAAACGCAAATTATAAACACCATGATACATGCACGCAAACGTGGAAAAAGTCATCCACTTAAATGGTCAAGTCACAGAAACCCTCATATGAGCTAATTTACTCTCCCTTCCCACTGTAAAATAGCACAGAAATGGGAGTGCTCTATTGCAGAGAGCGAATAACAATTTTATTTCCAGTATGTATAAGCCACCTTATCAGCTGCAGGGCTGCAACCAGACTTTTCAAGTACCTTCTGTGGAATTTAGAAAAAAGTAAGAACTTCATAGCTTTAGTTTGTGTGATTGTAGATTCACACAGCACAAGACCTGATTACATGAAATCTGAAACCACAAGAATGGTGGCACCATGGCTGCGTCCAGCCCTGCATCCTCCTCCAAGAGGAGAGGTCAATGGAAGTGCAAAGAAGAGCATTAGGATAGAGTGAGCACAAAGTGCTTATTCACTGCCATATTCATCCCACCTCAGCTACCTGAAGTTCAGGAGCTTTCTGAGTCTAAGACAGATTTTAACAGGATTTTGATAATTTTTTCATTCCTTTACTTGCCCCCCTCCCCCCTCCTTTTTTCCCCCTAATCATGTGAGCATTACCAAAATTCCATGGCAACGAGTTTCAGAGGTGATTTCTGGGCAATGTAAAATACTTCTTCTCTGTTTGTTTTTAATCCTCTGCCTAATAATTTTCTTTGCTGCCCTCATTTCTTGCTCTGGCTGTTGCTGATTCAGCTTAGGAGATTAGTGTCACCACCTTTTCTTAGCTGCTTCCCATTGGAAGTTCCCATTCCAACACGACTGCACGTACACTCAGTCTGTGAACAGGTTTCATGCAAATTATCTGGTTTATATTTCTTTTTTCCTTTGGCTGTTTGTTTAAAATTGAATCCCATTGACAGGACACATGCAGTTCTGCCAGCAAGTGTCAAGCTGCCATAAATGTTGATAAAGGAGGAAAAGAAGGGACAAGTAACAGGTACAAGGAGTGGCTGGCAACTTTTCACCCAGATCAGCAGCGTATTCCTAACATGAGAATGTTCACACGGATGTTCTCAAGACTGTGGGAGTCACAGTGTCACTGTGTCATCATGGCTTTATGTCTGCCATGCCAACAGGTGGAAATTTGCAT
This sequence comes from Pseudotriccus pelzelni, assembly GCA_035584735.1. NCBI lineage: Eukaryota > Metazoa > Chordata > Aves > Passeriformes > Tyrannidae > Pseudotriccus > Pseudotriccus pelzelni. The sequence continues at coordinate 7,456,700 of JAWMRA010000009.1, read as the reverse complement.
GGAAACCCGCCGGGATGGAAAAAGTAGTCTGTGTGTGGTTCTCTGCAACTTGCTGGTTGGAAAGCTTGACAAACCTGGCCACAGCCTGGCAGGAAGGTTGTGGTGTGACTGTTCCTCCACAGATGGTCTTTAGTAATTCCTTACAAGTAAATGAAAACTGCTCAACTATTCTGGCCTCTGCTTTTGCTCTTTTTAAAAGAGAAGATTTTGACCTACCTGTTTTTTGTTTGTTTAGTTTGGTTTTTTTTAAAATTTTTAATTTTTAATTTTTATTTTTCAATAGGAAGATTTTATTTCTGCACATTTCACAGGATTCAGTTACTTGCTAGTCAAAAATGATTAAAAATAATAGTTTATTTGCCATTGGAAAGAAATGGTTTGCCTGCCAGCTATAGAAATATGCAATGGAATCCTCAATGCCTGCCTCCACTTATGTTGCAGGTAACCACACCACCCAGCTACCTCTTCCTTCCTGTTTTTTCTATCAAAAGTTTAAACAGAGAAACTGCAAAATTTATTTCAGCTGTTAGATTGAATAGTTTCCACTGGACTTAACAGAGAACCTAATGTTCCCATCAGCGGACTCAGCATTCTGAACTCTGAGGATGTCACTGAAAGCTCTTTGCCTACGGCACAGGGTATTGCAGGAGCTGCTGTGCAAATTGTCATATCCTTGTTCTGAATTACTCGAAGATCACCAAGCCTGTGGGTATATCATATTATCCATCTTTGGTTCATCATCTATTCAAACTTTTAGGAACAGAGGGGGAGAATTACTTTCATTTCTGGGTAACAGAGTGCCTGGCTCGGATTTCACTTCTATTTGTGTCTGGACATTCATTTAATCACGTGGGTTTTAAGATGAGAAGATGTTGCAGGATTTATACTTTGTCAGTAAATAAGTATCTTATAAAGATTGGGATAGACATCTGATGTTGAAAAAACCCCAAAAAACTCTTATCTGCTGGAATGGCAAAAGCTCTTACTGATATAGCAACATTTCCTCAAGTCTTTCCTCAGAAAATACCTTGTCTTTTTCCCCTTACTACTATGTTTCAGCCTGTGAGCCCGTTTTCCTCCTGCCAGCACCTGCTAGAACATAAACAATTTTAAACCAAGGTGTTCTGTCAGCTGAAAATAATAGTAGGACACTCAGTTTTACATTATTTTGAATACTGAATTAGCTGTGTCTACCCTGAGACATTTCAACAATATAAGTCAAATGAAGCAAAAGAGCGAACTCAAATTTAGAGCATTACTTAAACTGAAATAAATTCCTGCAAGATTACTTTTATTCAGAATAACTGGTTTTACTTTGTCTGTATCTCTGCCCCACTGAGTTAGTCACTTTTTCCAGCAAATCTTGCATTTTTAAGTCTATTGCTGAGCAGATCATGCCAAAGGAGAATCCTCTTCTCTCCAAGAAGATATCCTGGAGGATAAAAAAATGCATGGAGCACACTCTCCCCGTGCTGGTCACTTGTATCTACTTTGGTCTTGCACTGAACCAGTCATTTCCCATCCATTTACCAGCTTTAACCTGGTAAATCCACAGAGGATCAGGGTGTACCATCTGCAGATCAGCACTACATTAACACCTCCTATGGATCAGGGTTTCCCTGACTGCCTGACATAGTCTCCTGATTTTTTTAACTGGAAAAATATAAGGAGCCTTCAAGAGAAAGGAGTGAAGTATAACAGTGCTTTGTTGCTATATATTGTTTACCAATTAATTTGATTGCTTTCATTAGCTTCTGTTGTTCACTTAATGAAAGTTGTGCACGAACAGTAGAGATTTAGTAGATATTTTGCTGGTAAAAGCTACAGAAAGCGGGAGGAGTTGGTGCTGTGAAGATTCCCTTTCTGCACAAGGGTTGCAGGGCAGTGGGGGCAGCAAACTGAAAGCTCACGTGTCCCTTTTCCAGTAGAAGGAAGCAGAAATTAAAGGAGAAGGATTGAGTAAGAGACTGTACTCAAGAGACAGCTGCGTGCCAGGGAAGTTTGGAGTCCTACAGCCTTAGAGAGCTGAAGGAGAGCTTTACAGTCCCTGCCCTCTTTTCTCAATCCCACAACAAGTCAGAAGCCAACCAATGCTCCATCCAGCCAAGGGATCAGGTTTGGTGTTGCAGTACTTTTTCTAGGCTAACTTTTCTCAAAGCTCTATACCCGAATTTGTAAAACTGAAACTGTAAATGCCACTGATTGGGGGTTTTTTTTGAGATTCAGATGTTGCTAACATTTCGTTTTATGACCAACGGTATTGTTTGTAAGCTTATCAAAACCAAAATGAAAAATTGTTCCTCTTCCCCACATGAAATTTGAAACAGACTTCTATTTTTGTCATAAAGCTCCCAAGTTAAAACATTGTTTCATTAAAAAGGTTTATTTTCCTTAGTTTAGAAACATAATCAGGAGTTTAATGAGAATGCAATACAGCTGTAACCTTATGTCCCATATTTATTTTTGATCTTCAATGCAAACACAATGTATATTTGGAGCATAATTATATATAATTATAATATTTCTTCCTAATGTGATTTTCCAGTAATTTTAAAGAAACTTTAGTTACATACAACATATTCAAACTTCTGTCATTTCTACTTACTTGCACTATCTTAGCCATGAAAATAAATCATCGTTTCATTTGAAATGGTGAGTACTATTGACTGAGATCCTTGGAAATTTTCACATAACAATCTCCTTGGGAAGATTGCCTTCTGCATGGTCTATCTTTTATCCTCTCATGGCAGTTTCCATGATGTGTGAGATTATTAATACTCAGCATGTTCCTGGAGTTTCAAGGGATTTTCTTTTCAGTTATTCTGGGGCTCAGATAATTCAGAAACGTGGGCACGAGGACTAAGAATTTCCACCCGATTTTCTGGAATAGCCTGCATCTGCTACAGCATCCGGGGGACAGAGCTAAGGTTGTCAATAATCAATACTGCTGAGGCAACACTCCTGCCTGTACATGCTGTACTGCGGTACAACTGGGAAGAAATTACTCAAGTACTAACAGACCATTTATATACCCAACTGAAGATGGTAGAAAGCTTTATTCACAAAGACGTTTCCACTAAATAACCCCAAATTGCAGATTGTTCACCCAGTGCAGCCTAAGAGCAAAGCTACTCACTGCAGTCACACTCCCTTCTCCATAAGAGGTGGAACCTCCACCACACCACTCCTGACACAAATCAGAGCTGTAACAGGTTTCTCTGTTTAGAAGCACTACAAAATACTGAGTGCAAGTCAGTGTTGAAAACCACACTACACAATATTAAGAACGTTCTGCAGTCACTTCTCAGCTGCAGAGTACAGCTTCCTGAAGTGTAAGTCACACTGTCCTTAGGCAGAAATAATGTGGTATTGTTTTGTAACACAACGCTCCAAAATATTCCCAAGAACACCTTGTCTCATGTAGACACATGCACAGTTTGCTAATGAAATAAATAAGCAACATGCATGGAATACAAATCAAAAAATGAAGTCCAGTGGCGCTTGTGCCTGGAGAACTCACAACTAAATGGATGATGTTACTTGTCCACATTATTGGCCCCCTCACTTTTTCTTAGAACTGCCATTCACCACTATATACAAACCAGCTACTTTGCCCCTCACAGAAACTGGGCACCTCAACGAAATAACCGGGGAAACTCTCCAAAACTGGAGGGCCATCAAACTGGATTTCTACCTGAAAACCACACTGCAGTGCAATGAGCCTTGTGGATAGAGTCCTGATTGAGATGGAAGGGCTGTGCCCTGAGCACACCACAAGGCTCTCCTTGGGAGTGAGTGAGCCTCAGAAGTGGGGGACTGGTTTTCACCCAATGCAAAGAGAACTGGGAAGGCATTGGATTCACCCAGGGAGAGAGGTCAACTATAGAGGGGTCTGTCTTTATTCAGTTTCTAACTAGTGTGCTGTAAAAAGGAGGACAGATAAAACATTTGCCTAGACCAATGTTTCTTGCTTCACTCTCCCATCATCCTGACGGCATTTAAATGGAAGACAGAGGTCCCTAAGGAATTATCTTGGTTAGCTCAGTGCAGTTGCTGTGCTAATGCAAGCTACCTGCAGCTGGATCAGCTTGTGTGAGGCTGCACCCCTGTCCTCACAGAACTCCTGCAGCTCCATATCCATGGCCATCCAAGGCGCTGACCCACTTAGAGCAGAGAGGGATGAGCAATTTGCAAAGAATTTTGCAAGTCTCACCAGCCAGTTCACATCCAGCTATCTGGTTAATTGCCTCCAGCTGTAATTTCTTTCTGTTTCAGTTGGCAGCATGCACCCCTTATGAATTTATTGGGAAATACTATGCAATTCCTTTCCTTTCTTCATCAAATCTACCCTGGTTTGAAGTTTTTGGTTATACGGCCAACTTATATGACCACAAGCATTATACAGCCAAAGGTGAGAACAGAAGTCCCCTACACAGAGACTACTCCACTTTGGGCACTTCTCTAAGTACAAGCCAGGTGCCCAGAGGAGGGAGATGAGCACACACAAAAGGGCTTCAGTAATTTCCTGCAGTGTTCAGATTCCTCAGCTTTGAGTTACAGTCAAATCTTTCAGAATACTTTCATATTTGCTCATATTTGGTTTAATTAGATTAAAATAATAAAGTGTCCAGTTACTAAACCACTTAGCATTCACTGCAATATGAAGCAATAAGCCAGTCTGGTGAACTACAGGAATGAATGGCAATTATCAGCTAAATCTTGGAAAAATCATAAGCCCTTGACCAAGTATTGTGCCTGTCATACAGAGGTCTCAAATGACTAAAAAAATGCCACAGTTGCTACATCTTAAAATCACAACAAACTTCAGCACCGACAGGTGCCCCCTGCTCACAATGACGCAGCAAATCATGCCAAAAAGTAGGGATCTTTCAGTGGCCACAAATTTCTAGCTGGTAATTTATATCAAGACTTACACATGTCCTAAGCGTGAGCACACAACATTCCTGCCACCTGAGCTGAGGAAGAGCCAGGGAAAGCACTGACCCTCACGGGAAATAAACTGGGCCCTGCAGGCACAAGAAAATCTGCCAGATCTGGAGTCTTGCTTTTCCCCGAGCCATTTCTTTCCTCATGGCAAAGAAAAGGGACTGGCAGTGACAGGGGAATAACAGCCTCTCTGCTAGAACACATTCAACCAGCACTGCCAACAATGAGGGAAAGGTTCCTAGTTTTCTGTTTGTGATTACACTGTTTTGTCATTGCTGTCAGGATGTGCCTATGCAATATGTGCCTCTCTGATGTCTCGTGCCTGTGTGTTTCATTTTTAGCTGAGTGGGATGTACAGTAATTAGCCACTCATTCTCCTTGTCTATTCTCTGCGTTTTGTTTCGTTTCCTTCACTTACAGGATTTTGGCAAGCCTTCGGCCTTATTGGCAACTCTTTCCCTTCTCCCCCATCTGAACCTCCTCTGTCAATTTTCTTCTCACTGCTTGGGAGATGACAGTTTATATATTTGTACACAGGAGTGAATGTGCCAATATGCCCCAAATATGGACTGTGCAATCAAATTATCATGAGTTTGGCAGAATGCTGTTCTGGATTATTTCCTCCAAAAATATAACATTCCAATTGCAAACAATTTACAGCCAACGGTACTGTTTGAATCAAACATATGTGGTGAAGTTGAGGGTTTTGTAATTCAAGATGGAAAATTTTTGTTCCTTGGCTTTTTTTTTTTTTTTATCCCCGTCTCCTTTTCATTATGAATTGTTGCCTTTGGGTGGATTTTTGCTTTGAGAGTGCAAGTTGCTCTCATTGACATTACCAGGACTTATATGAGAATAAAGAGTGGAAAATGAATGGCTTTCAGTGGCTTCAGGTTGATGGAACAATTTCATCTCTTCTCAGTTAATGCTTTACAACACTCCATGAGTTTTTATCTCATATCAGAAGTTTTACAGCTGTAGGGACCAATTTGAAGATCCCCTTTAGAGTTCTTTTCCTTTGCAGGAACGTTGCCAAATTAGTGAAAATAAAGGACACAGAATCAAGTCCAAAACCAGCTAAGGATGACTAGTCAAGTTTTTTAATTGATATTTTATTTTCTGATTTATTTGTAGCTTGCTTAAATATATACATATCTTTTCCTATTTAATAAATGAGCTTTAAATTTAGCATGTGCTAAATGAAGAAATAGCTCTTTTAGTAAGGCAAGAAATTCATAATGTAACACTTCAGGGGATGTCTGAAAAATCCAGACCTGTCAATGATTTTCATTCTGGTTTTAAAGAATAATTAAAACTGAGGAGTGAAAATTAAGAAAGGGTCTTTTCCTAGAGTCCTTTTCTCACAATTATTAGTTTGGAAATACACTTTAATATCAGAACCTAATTTTTGTTTCTTTACATTCCTATGGCTGTAAGTTCAGTTGAATCAATTCAGGTCATTCAGATTAAAACCAATTCATAAAATATATATTTGAGTCTATATGTGTGAATAGATAAATTTATTGTTTTGCTCAAAACAGATCTGGGACCACCAAGGTGCTGAAATGCTGACTGGCAGTGACTTGCCTGTGTTTCGAGAATAAAGCAAATATGCATAAATTTGCAAAATACCAAACCTACGTTCCCTTGCTCTACTGACATATTCCCAAGTTAGGATATAAAGAGGAAATGAAATATGAAGAACTTGTCTCAAAATGAAGAATTAGAAACCGTTTTAGCCATGCTTTCCCAACTCACAAGGAAGGTGTCAGACGAGATCAATCAGTAGAAATCCTGCTACTCCTGAGAGCCCCAGAGCAAGGACCCTGTCCTGTGCCCCTGCAGATGAGATCAAGTGAGCAGAACTCAACTGCAGGGAACTTATATCTGCCTGGAGAGCAGCAACAGCACAAGACACAACAGAGCTGCAAGTGCACAGACCAGCAATTGCCCTCATTACAAACCAAATCCCACCAAACTGGAATGAAGATGCAGAGGGACAACATACACCTACAATAGCTAGAATTTCATTTTATGCAGTTTAAGAAAACAGTAATTGATCTTTGTAACCTCCCTTTGTAGTAAGCCACTAGAGAGATACTACAGCTTGTCACCTCAGCTGTAGACTCCAGGGGAGGATTAACACCTGCTAACTCACCAGAACTGCACAGCCGTACCGCAGCCATATCTGTACGGCACAACATGCACATGTAGCAGTCGTGCAACAGCCCTGTGCTCACCATTCCGCTCTGGGATGTGTGTCAAGCTAACAAGAAGTACTGCACGCATCATTTTCTGTAGCTTGACATCATTTGTTCTTTAAGATGCAGGAGAGGCTGTCTGGATACTCCAGCATTTTGAACTGCTGGTCCTTAGGGCCCTATGAAGCAGCTCTTCCATTTTGCACTAATCTCTTTTTTCCCCTACTACCAAAGAGATGCCATATGGCCCTTAAACAGACAAATCATATGGTGTTTTGCCCTTTCTTTCTAATTCCATTGGCTTTACCCTTCTCAAGTTGCATTCCCAGTTGATGAACAACGTCCTTAACCTCTTGAGTGGTCCTGGACTACCACTAGACATACACCAACATGACACTTATGCTGACTTCAAATATATACTGGATGTCAACAACGTTACCATCATTCACTGCAGGGGTTGATTTGCATCTAAGCATACCATCAGGGACTCTACTGAAGCACCTAAGAGTAAACTGAAAATACAGCACAGCACGACAGAGCGTTGCCTTCGCTGGCATCCAGTTTCCAGACAGCAGTTGGAAGTCACGGTGTTAAATGGCTAAAACTACATAAGCAGAATCAAACTCTGAAATATAAAGCGCCCTTTCCATTGATGAAACCCTATTTGCACGGATTTTTCTTTCAAAAGGAGGTAAGAAACCACTGTTTCCTTAAGCCTTTTTTTTTTTTTTATTATTGACAGAGCCACACCGGTTTTATGAAAGTTAAAGTTCCTCTTCATATGACTCATTTCTGTTTCACAGAAATGAGGGATCGGTACCACTAGGTAGTAGAGCAGATACAGTTAGAATATAAACAGGCATTTCATTTATTGTGCATCTCACACATGACCATACATCCTTCAGGGCCTCCTGTCGCATAAGACAGAGCACAAAATTAATAGCAAAAGGAAAAGGTTGAATTCACAGTCTTTTTTTCCTCTCCTCATTGTACAAAACAAGCCCATCATATATCTCGAGAATGAAAATGGTGTTACTGTCCTGTCAACTTAATACTTAGCATTGTAAAACGCCATATAAAAGCATGACACCCACTTGTGTCTGTGTATATCTATCTATAGAAACAAGACAGAAGAATATATGCACAAGCATCACTTGCATAGCAAAATAATGGTAAATGCTCATCTGTAGAAGTGACTGGATACAAAAGCAATTGCAAATGTTTATGCACTACAAACATGGAGGTGAAGTTAAAACACCTTTGAAAATCTGACCCATATTATTGGCAGTAACAAGTAAATCCTCCCTCTAAAGATAAAAGAGAAAGTACCCTCATTATTTAGTCAGGCCTTCACACCATGAAGACCCAAATACTGAGGGGTTATCAAAATGCCCTTAGAATAATCAAATCAAGCACTGACAGACCAAGAGGCAAAGTTTTAAAGTGGAGGCCCCCTGACAAGGCTCTGCTTTACTTCCAGAGGCTGGCTGCTCTGATTACCACATCTGACTGCTAGCAGAGATACAATGCTGGATATTCATTAGTGGAAACTGCTGTCCTAGCAAGAACACTATTGGAATTATGTCAATTAACAGCAGCTGAAGACATGCCTTGTAAGTTTTAAATACGGCAAAACCATCAGGAGCTTTATAAAGTTTAAAAGTAGGATTCTGAGAGGCAGATGGCTAACGCTGAACATTGTAAGGGTGCAGGTAAGCAAGGCCTGCATGCTGCCCACCCTGTGCCCAAAGCAGCAAGACCGGCTCAAGTGTCTTGCAGTTGTGGCTTCGTGTGGATCACTTGCCAATAGGTCAGGGTAAAGGTGAGGAATACGGAGCAGTGATATCTGAAAAGCGTCCCCCTGAATTTTAAAACCTGATTTCTCTCCTTCCTTCAATTCAATTCCAGCATCCCTCCTCGCAGCAGTGACCAGAAGTCCTTCCCTACAGGACCCCCCGCATGGTATGTTTTTCATTTAACTGTGCCACAGGCAATACTGGCAAACACAGGCCATGACTTTAGAAGTACAGGCAAGGTTTCAGTGACACTGGTGATGGATGGATGTGAAACCAGAAGGATCCCTTTTTAAAGCAATTATAACTGTGTTTCTTTATTGTTTGATTACAAATTACTCTGGAGACCAGTATTTAAAAACATGATTACTTTAAACAGATATCATTAGTAATACACTATACTCACAAAAACAATGAAAACAATGGGATAAACTAGCATTTGCAGTTTTAATTTACTTTTTAAAGTTACAAATATCTTTGCTTTCTCCTCTTTCCCCTGAGGAAATATTAGCCTCCCTCAACCTCATTAAGGAGTGTTACCATTCCTGTCGCACTAGCTTGTGACCTAAAACCTAGCAAACTGTTCACACTTCATTACCTCATGTTTGGTAACTAACATGGAGATTTTCAAAGGCAGCCAAATTTTCCGTGCTTCATATTTAGACATTTGAATTAATGTCTTCTGGTTTTATAAGAAGTTATATGAACCTTGAAATGAGACCACCTAATTCCTATGTCTAAGTGTAGACTTAAGTGTTCTCCATCTGAAAGTCACGGTCTTCACTTCAGGCACTGAATTTAATTTAAAATAATTTGTTCGTGGTACATAAAGAGACCCCAAAGTGCTTTTTGGTACTAGAAAAGGTATTCTGGATTTCATCTGTCATCATCTGGTATTCAGACAATAACCAGAATGTCTTTTAAAATTTTTTTATAACTTTCCATGTTTACTTGCTCTTGGTAGAAACATAAAAAAAAAAAAATCATTAAAATGATCATTAACATTAAAATAATATTTTGAAAGTAAGCCAACAAATATTTAGTGCCAGGAGTTTTCAACTACTTAGTGCTGACTCTGCCCATACTAAATTAAAAGTGGGCCAGGAGATTCCCAGATAGAGACATTCAGTAGTATTTCTATATTTACATGTTCATCCCAATTTTGAGAAGCTGCACTTCTTAAGTTTTTCCTTGCTTACCACGGAGTTCAGTTCAAGCTCTGTTAAATCTATAAAAATCAACACTGAGTATATGTATTATGTGACAGTTCCATCCAGAAGTATCTGGTATAGAATATGGGCCAGATACAATAGAGCAGCCAAGCACATGTAATTTACCCAACAAATCTAAAGCACTCCCACATCGATTTTTGTAGTTTTGTAGCCCCTAGTCACAGAGAGGAGAAAAAATGGCTTACTCATAGAGTGTGCTAGTACTTGAGGCTACATCATGTTTATCTTAGAGCCTCTGATTTGGGTTGTCTTTTTGTTACCTTTGTTGATGGATTTTTTAGGTCATTTAATGTGCTCTCCATTCTAAAATGTCTAGTTCTATGGCAAGAAAATAAAATGCATTTTCTAAATTGTTCTGATCTGTTGATTACTTTTTGCAGACTTACAGTGTACAAATGGAATATTTCAACATTTTAACAGTTCCTAAATGCAATTATCTTAAGCAGGTTTGAATAGAAAATTGTATATAAGTAAGGGGATAAGCTTTCAACAATGTGTTAATGTACTTCTCACAATAACTAATGTAAAGAGATTCCAAAAACATATCTGAGAATGTAGTTACATTTTAAAGGGTCATTTTTAAAATGATAGGCATACTTATTTGTGGAGTATAAAATATCTATATATATGTACAATAATAATAAATTTAAAGTGTTTTCAAATCATAAGACAATAATACTTACACATATATATTTCTATATCTTCATCCTTACTGAGAAATAATAAACGCACATGTTCTCAACATATATCAAAATAATATTCTATTCATATATGTCTGCTATATTAACCTATTTAATTTTTAAAAAATATAAATTCAGTCATAGATTCTATCAGCATTTGGCCCTAGGTGGCAGGCTATAACATATGTCCAGATTAAAAACTTGAACCCCCAACTTAATGAAAAACCCTACAGGATTTAAGCATGTTGCATGTCTAGAGCTTTTTTTTTTTTTCTATTTTATTTACTCATAAGTATCATCAATACCAAAGATCAAAAACCTTTAGCACCATGTGTGTCACTCTCTCTCTTCAAGTCTTTAGTAGTTGTATGCTTATCTATTTCAGTCAAATGTATTTCTTATCGAAAAAAAAAAGAGTGAGCAACCTGACAATACAGTGTTATCGAATTTTTTCAGCTGAGACCCACATGTCATTCAGCATTCAGACATGCTTGTGCTTGATTGATGGATGGGTTTGTGACAAATAAAACTAGGATCAAGAGCTTTGCACCTTTTCCCCCATCAGGCACCAGAGTAAAGCATAACTCTGTAACAATGGTGGGATTAGGGATGCATTAGCTCTCCATCGACCAAAAACCACCCATTCCCATCAATACTTTGCACTTAATAACCTGAAGCTATGATAAGAAAACAAAAGAAGGAGAAAGGGACAGGAGAAAACAAATCAATAGAAGAAGGGAATGTCTGAAAGATGCACTGTCCAAATGAAGAAAAATTTTTGCTGAATTGCTAGGATAATGCCCCTTGACAAGAGAACAATGTACTGTCAAGGTTTATCAGTGAGGAGGCCTTTTGGCACAGTGTTAAGCACAGGTTTGGCATTTGAGTGGTGGCACTTACTGTAGTTGTAAAATACATAATGCCAACATGCAGATAATAACCACTCATATTTGTTTTGTGTTAGCAGCTTGGACGCCCATAAGGAACACAATAACATCTCTAAGCGTCCTGAAACAGATGCTACAGACACAAGGACTGATCCTGTCCCCCTGAAGTGCATGTGATCGGTACTGGGATGATGTGTTTGACTAAAACTCTGTGTTAAAAGGAAGATTCATTTCTACTAGCAATTAATTTTTTTCTCGCTTTATGATTAATTAATATCTTACCTGCTCTTACAAATTAACCTGGAAAACCTAATTTAAAAGGTCAACAGATTCTACATGGCTTCTTTCCTTATTTGAAACTCTTAAATCTGGGACCTAGCACTGAGATTGGAAGTAAAAGAAAGCCATCCTTAACCTCTCCTCCTCTTCAGGATTAAAGTAAGAGAAAACATATTTCTTAAAACATTTGAGGCTTTCTCAGCAAGATAATGAAGCGTCAAGAAACAGCTTATGGAATACATCTTAATACAGAAACTGCTCTCGTTTTGGCAAGATTCCATGCCTGATCTTGCTGCTGTGGTGAGAAAACCATAACAAAAATTTCTCTAAAGCTGTGCTTCAAGTGCTAGAGGAGGGCAGATTTAATAATTTTCTCCCTTCAAGATCCAGAAAGAAACATCAACCTCAGCCCACAATCCCAGGTGCCCAATGGCCCTGCTTTGGCCTAAGGCTGAACTGGATGCTGAATTCCCTAACTTGTATCTGAGCCTTCTGGAAAATATTTGTGCTTATCAAGGAAATCTTGTAACACACTTTTGCCCTTCTTCCCTCTAATACGTCACAGTTTTATTTTATACTGTCTATTTATTCTAATTAAATACTGTTAGACTGAAATTCAACAAAGGTCAGGTAAACAGGGATGTTGTTGATCAATATTGCTGACATTCAGGTTTTTACTCAAACAGATGACTCGTTTTCGGGTAAGTCTGATATGGGAAAAAGCTCTAATATCCAAGATACTAAACAATGCTACTCAAACTCTAAGTTCACGAAAAGCAACAGAAAAGATTTTTAAATGTTTCCTCCAGAAAAAGTTTTTCAAGTCTGCTGACAATTATACGATTCTACTCAAAATATCAATATACAGATGTTTTAATATCTTCATATTAGCCCCATAATCCCTACGGTGTGTACCAGAAAGGACTGATAAGACAGTCCAACTGTAAAAACCCAGCACTATACAACAAGCAATAGGTGCTGTGCTGCTGGCTCTGCCACACTCCTCCCTTGTCACCCAGGGAAAGTCATGGAATCTCAACATCCCTGCTCCCTTGTATGTAAATGATGGTTATGATTTACAACTTCAGCCCAGTCTATTCACTTGCTCTGGTCACAGCGTGTTCTACAAAGTAGAACCAATAATGAATTAAAAGAAGTGCCAGAAGAAACAAGCATGTTGCTAGAAGTCAATACAGTCTTTACAAGTTCCTTGATGACTACATGAAGTTACTGAAAGGATATAGAATTAAGTAAAAAGCGCTGCAATGGCTCATGAAGAAGCCGAAATGCATTCACATGAAGTGAGATAAGAATGGCAGGCAGAGGAATATTTTCAAGACATGCTAGCGGGCACTCTGAGCAAAGAAGAGCAAGAATAACTATGAAAGGAAATAGCTAACAGTGAATTTTTCAATTCAGTATATATGACAGAAGTGAAGTCAAATGCAGCATAACATGTACAGAAGTAAAGGATGGAAATAAATTTATAAAACATGCAAGAACTGCAAAAAAAAGTGATAAAGTAGGAACTTTTCAGACAGCAAACCCTTCCTTTTTTACTGCTTTTCTTATCATTTCAGAGTTATGTTCCACTGCCCTGTGAAAAATGAAAATGGTGTTACTGTGCTGGCTGCAGTTCCTCTCTATGGAGTAACCACCACAAACTCTCAGTTATTTCAGTTGGATAGTATTGTCACTGTCAATGTACACTATCAAAAAGCCAGTAGGACACTCTGATGAACAGCCTGAATTTCAACACGTCCAGGTTTCCTGATTCTGATAACACAAGTGATGACACAGAAACACATCTCTCATTTCCTTAAAACCTTACTGAGCTTTAGAGGGTCTGTCCAAAGGGAGCTAAAACAAGCTCCCAAAACTGCAAGAATTGTTAACAAGGGGGAGAGATAAGCAATTCATTCATCATAGCATAAACTTTATAGTGGCGAAAATTATTTCAATACCATTACATAAAACAGGACTCATTCTGATGACCTCATCAGTTATAAAATGAAGTTCTAAGAGAACTTCTTACTTCATTTCACTACAATTCCAAATTGTCTAAATGTACCGTTCTTCTCATTAAATTTTCAAAAACCTGCTCACACTGTTTCTACTAAAGGGATCCAAACATCTGAAGTCTCTCACTCCGACTGTCCTAAGGATAACTGCCAATAACTAAAATAAATCAAAAGATGTACTTGAAAAGTTCTCAAAATCAGTAACTTTCCATTCCAGAAATAAACAACATAAATTTGGCAGGCCCACATCATACAAATCACACACAATCAAGCAGTAAATATCTGTTTTAAGCGCAAATCTCAAAGCTATTTCAACTACAGAGCAGCTCAAGCACTTCCACGATTAATTACTTATTTATTTCATACCAGAAATAATAATGATCTGATCGAGATATCAGCAGTTCCAATCAGCCAGTTATTTCTTAACTATTGGGAAGGGAGTGAATGAGCAAGATTGAATAACAAATACCCCAATTCAGCAGTGAGCTGTATGGCATGTAAGGAGGAATGAGAAAGCTCTGTGTGTGTGTGTGTGTGTTCCAGGAGGGATGCAAAGGCAAACAGACCCATTTTGGCCCGGCACGGTGACTGTACCCAGACCTTATCCCAATGACCAGGCACAGGTGAGGAGCAGATGTTGTTGGTGCTGTGTTAGTCCATTTCTCTTCTTCCTATTGTCTCTCAAGTTAAAAAACCTATCGATTGGAGGATAATTCCTACAGTGGTAGCTGAAGATTTTAATCTATGGGTGCTTCTAACACAGGAGTAAGACCTGCAGATAATTTAGTTACTGCCCTTCTTGTATGATTTTAAACCTAGATCTATGGACAAATTTTCCTCCAAAATGTAATTGACTGGGCTAGGCCAGGATATCTGGTCCCCAGTGGTTCCAACATTTTTTTCCTTCCTGTTTAAATTTATTTGGATTCATATGCTATAAGGACTAGGTAGAAGATATTTCTAAATCCATGCTTTTTCTTCTATGTGCTTAAAATGCTCATATAGTATTCCTCAATCTTAACATCCCTCTAAATCTAGATATCAGCCCAGGTTTGCAAGACACTTGACTAAGAATTGCTACAAAGGCTTTCTAATTCTAATGAACTCTGACCAAGTTGTTGAATACTGAGAAAACGAAACACCAAAGATTTGCTTGATTCCCATCCCTCACAATAAAGTATCAGCAGTGCTTTTAAAAACAACAATCTTGTATCAACACTGAATCGAGTGAGAGAGAACTGTGTTTTGTGGTGCCTCAAGAAATATAAGGCCAGGTTTTGAATACAATGCTTACAGTATGCATTGATGTCACTAATGTAAACATCTGACCTTGATCAGTCACCCATTAGGTACCTTCCCTATTTTATTTATAAATCTGTAGCTTCTGAATGACATGTAAGGTTCACAACCTGCAGAGTATTTATCAAAAATCAATGTTTTTTTCCAGCTATGCATCTCCTTGCATTTATCAATACAAGACATCAACAACTCACGTCTTAATTGCATAGATATGAATGGAGAATTTCTCTTTGTTCAACTATTTCCAAACATCCCAAGAAATAATTCTAGGGACAGTGGTAAGTCAATATATTTATATTGAAACATTATGTGTGCACTTTGTAAGGCTGATCTCTAAAATTTGTTCCTCACCATCAAAAGACAGAATCCAAACCAACATTTGGATGGCCACAAGAAGGTCCATCAGGTTATGAAGCATTTGCCAGTTAGATCTTCAAGTCTTCATTTTGGAATCAATTCTTTTTCTTTGGTGGAACTAAATGCATATGCTCCAGAGGGTTTGCCCAACTTCTGAAGGACATGTGCCTATAATAGGCCTTTCTCATCTCTGTCTTGTTAACAAGTATATAAATAAGAGAAGGCTTCAGTAATTGGCTCAGAGTTACTAATGAATTAATTAACTTCAGTCTATTTTACCTAACCTTTAATAATAAGAATCTTTTTTTGGTCTAGCAATAGGTCTGACAGGCTGAAAAAACAGACATGCAGCAAAGCTCTTCAAAATTAATGAGAAACGAGGAAAGAATCAATGTACATTCTGCTTGCAGAGAACTGACACAAAAAAGACACAATAAACCATGAACAAACACAGTCAGTTTAAAAAATAGGTTAGAAAAAGTGGGCAAATTCAATTATAGAAGTAATTAGAAGATATAGGGCAAGGCTGCCTTTTGGGACTGTGCCAGAAAACATGAATTAATAAGAGTGAATAGAAAGCGCCCATGTAGTAATTAAGAGGCAATCACCTATGGCAATGAATACCTGAAAACAGGCTGCAAACTATTAATTCAGTGATCAAAAATATTTTTAGATGATTAATATGGCAAATTTGTTTTAAAAGACTAATTTCTGGAAAGATATCAAGACAATAGCACATTATTTGTTCCTCTGGCATTTATATAGCTAATTAAATTTTATAATTTGCAACAACATTAAGCATTATCTGAAAACACTAAAAGCAATATTTCCTCCAATAATTCTTTATTATAGTGTCTTCAAAATCTGTAAGTTAAGAGTAACTTAACTTTTTTTTTTTGAAAGAAAATTCAAGTGCTCAGAGCTGATTGCTTCATTTATTTGAATGATTTTTGTTGTTATTTATTAAAAATACACCATGCATGAATTTTACATAGTAATTTTCAGCTACTCTAAAACAGGTACTGAAATAATTTAATTATAATTCACAGAACTGTAAATAAAATTCTTTGATACTTAAATAAGCCATGACAGATGTTCATGCATGGCCAGGAGAGACTCTTCTTCTTTATAACATGCTCCTCTCCTTCAGATACAAAAAATGAGCAAGTTACAGTCAAGGTGTGCAATATTAGACAGGGAGAATAAAGATCTAAAAATCTAACATGAAGTTGTTTATTCTTTAGTAAATCATGTGAGGGTTAATTTACCATATCAGTCGTAAAACAAGACTGATTTCTCTAAATCCAACATTTTTCCTTGCCATTTCTGAGAACATTAAAAATCCACCCAGAAGTGTCCAAATATGACCAAGAAGCAAAGACTGATAATAAGTTTCTATCCTAATACTGACCATGAAAGATTTTTACATTCTGTTTGTATTGCTGCGGAAAGGAAGAACTGGCCTGAGTGGTGTTGGCAACTAATGCATGCCTTGAAGCATAAAGATTTACATCTTTTTTTGCCTTTCTAGTGTAATTTTAAATAGTGTTTATTGCTCCCAATTCAGAAATATAATCAGAACTATAAGCAGTACATAAAAAGGGCATAGATACTAGAGATAGACAAAATTGCCTGCACTGAATTAAACACTCAAATTTCATGGTTCAAAAGTCTGTCCTGATCTCAAACTTCTTTCCCTGTCATTTGCTCCACAGAAAGGATTGTGGATTGTGGAGCAGCAAAAGGACTAAAGGGAAAAGGACTGTAAGACTATAAAAAATAAAATAAAATTATGACAGGAAACGAATTGAAGTAACTAAGGGAAGAACAAAAAAGAAAGCAGGCAAATATTACTCAAAACCAAACTCAATTTATTTCAAAATTAAGTTGCTGACCTGCCTCAGTATATTTGGAGATTTAGGGAGAGAGTGTTCCCTCAATATATACTAAAGGTTTCCTGTTTCGGCTAGAAAAACTCAGAAAAAAAATAAATCTCCTGTGAAAAATACGCAGCTTAAAACTATGGGTAGAAGAAATTAGTGAACTCACACTGGTTTTGTGAATGTTTCAAAATGAAACACAGCTTGAGATGTTGCTGCCACACCTTTAGCTCCAGGTAGCCTCTGTGGGTCTCTTAATGGGTTGTTTTCTGCCACAGTGCTCAGACAGAAAACAAACCCAGATGTGCCGTGTCTGGGCTAAGTCAGTGGTTTATAATGCTGTTGTGAGAGCAACCCCTAAAGAATGGAACATATGCTGAGATGCAGTGAGGCTCTATTAAGAGACAAATTATTTACAGCCTGTGTAGGAGAGAGGTACCTGTTTGGTTGATTCCAGTGCTGATTCTGAACATCTCTGCCTGCTTTTACGATGCTGCTCTCCTGGGGCCAAAGCCTTAACGCCTGGTCACAGTTATGTAAATACGCCATGAGAAACACTGCTAGACAGGATTTGGAGCTTTCTATCCCCTACTTCAACCCATTAACAGGAGCCATATCATAACAGCAGCTGCTTTCCAGATACCCATCCATAGGAATGGTACAGCCACTCTGGCCTATCTGTGTTACCCAGTGTTAGGTACCCAGTTGCATCTCCATCACCTCTCTAATTAATGGAGACACAGAAGGTCCTTTGGAGCTCTAATTTAGATTTTCTTCATTGCCCAAATGGAAAAACTTTAATTCTCTCATTGATTGCAGAGAAATCCCAAGGGATTTAATGAGACTCAAACAGATAAAGTACCTTGTCAACACCTCAATATGCTCAGTTTCTTAGGCATCAGCACCTGGATCATATCTCTAAGTTTCTGAAGCTGTAGCTCAGCAAGACACTCGTTTTAGGACTTCTGTCTCATCCCCATTTTCATATAGGAAGTTCACCATCTCATCAGCATCTATTTATTTCCAAGTGTGTCTTTTTTGAGCTTTTGAACTGTTCAAGGTCTAGAGCTATAGCAACCTGCCCTGTCATTTGGCCATCTTCTTTCCAGCTTGCTGGATCCTAGTCATATTCCTTGAACCCATTCTGTCATGGTGACCATCCTTGCCACCTGTCTTTCAACTTTTTCTGGTTTTACTCTGTTCTTTCTAAGCTGAGGAGGCTGGTACTGCACAGCATATTCAGGATGTAGGTGTACTATGGATTTATATAGTGTCGTAATGATGGCTTTTATTTTGTTCTCTATTCTTAAAATTTTGGTTCGACTGTTCTTGACATGACAGTTTTGCAGAACTATCCATTTACTTCAAGATCTCATTTCTGAGAAGTGATGGTTAATTCCCAACCCATCACTTTATATGTAAAGATAGAGTTATTTTTCTTGTGTGCATTTGTCTGCACTGAATTTCATGTCATTTTTTTGCCCACTACTGCCAGCACTCTTTCTCAATACACCATAGCTGGTTCTTCTCTTAACTTCCCTGAGCAACTTCATACCATCAGCAAATTGTGTTTCCTCACCATCCACTTTTTTATTTTCAGATCACTTATGAATATGCTGAATAGCACAGATCTCCATGGGGTTTTCAGTGCTGACCTATCTCCACTGTGAACACTGACTATTTATTCCTATACTCTGCTTTCTACTGTCAACTAGTTATTTATTGATGTGAGGATCTTCTTTTTTTGCTCCAGCATATTTTATTTTCTTAAAGGCTTTTGGGGATGAACCTTGTTAAACCTCTTTTGAACACCCAAGCAGGTGATATCAGCTGGGTCTCTCCTGTGTTCTCCTACTTGTAGACACCTTCACAGAATTTAAATACATTTTTAAGGACTTGTCTTCCAAAACTTACAGCAACTCTTCACAATATGCCATAATTATGCAGATTACACTTGTTCTATTATTTGTTATAATTTTTACTCATTTTCCCAGCACAGATGTCAAGTTTATTGGAATGCAGTTTTCTGGATCTGCCTGAATCCATTTTTAAAATCTGTTGCTGTATTAGTCAGACTTCAGTCCTCTGGCTCAAAATTATTTGAGCTAAGAAACTGTACACCACAATCACCTGTTTCTCTCCTGAATTTCCAAGTGAATGTCTCTGCTCCTGATGAGTTTTTGTAGCCTGATTTGTTCATTTACTCTATTAACTATTTATGGATGCTTCAATTTGAAAAAAATCCTAAAATGCTTTCAATAAATCAAGATTCTGGGATGGAATTCTCACCAACCTCCCCCATGGTAAGCACAGGTGCAAAAAAAAAAATCACAGCTTTTCTGCTGTGGCTTTATCTTTTTGGAATGTTCTTTTCATGCCTTGAGCATCTTACAGATTTTCTGTCAGTAATCATGCTCCTGATGTGTTTGAAAAAAAAAGGCTTATTATTACTTTTTATTCCTTTTGTAAGTTGTTTTTCAGCTTCTTTTGGAGACCGTTTCTTAAGTTACTTGTTATCAAGATTGACTCAAGACTCTGGCTTACCACGCAGCCCTAAAAACCACACACCACAGGAGGTGCGACTTCATGGTAGGCTTGAACTTTGCCAACTCTGAGTTACGATCTAGCAAAAGGCCTCCTTCCCATCCCCAAACCACACGTTCCCTCCAGCTGTCACATGCTGGCACTAGTGCTCTGGTGAGCTGATCAGGCTGAAAACCAACCCTTGCAAGACACTTATCAGTTTTCTCTAACCACGCAGTCCCATGACACCTGCGCTGTCACAGGGAGAAGGGAAGACAGAGATAAAGCTCATGGTGTAACTGGTGCTTTTAACAGCAGTGAATATTTAGATTAACTTAATTTTGAACCTCTATCTGGGATTAGGGGAGCAAACCTGGGCCATGGGCCAGAAATGAGTGGGTGGGAGGGAGGGAGTGGTGAGGTGAGGACACCTAAGACTGCTGCCAAATCCATCTTCTCATCAAACTGCATGCTGAGTGTAATGCAGAATTCTGACACTCAGGAGCTTAAGATAATCAATTACAATAATCAAACTTAAGCCTTTTCTAAAGGGGTATTTAGGAAAACTTGCAGGGTGTATTTTCACTGCTCAGTGAAGCTATGTCTTGATTTTCAGATTTACGAGTTAATTTATTGGAAGAGTAGGAGGGAAAAAAATCAGGGACTGGGGAACCTTCAATACCATTACTAAAATACAGAAAGCTTGGGGGGTACGTAATCCCCATCCTACATTTCTGTCATCAGCTAAACATTGTTCCCCATTGTGCACACAAGGAGAAGTGCAAAGCTGACCCAGCAGATTGAGATGAAAAGATTAGAAGCAGAAATTAAAGTCTCCTGGAGAGACTGTTCAGCTATTATATACTGATAAATTTTTCATGGATTTCCTTACGTTTTTAAAAATCATATTAATCTGAACTTGGGAGCTTTAAAAACGTAACTCTGATTGTCAGTGTTTTCCTCTGATTGCCAACTAGGTGCACTGTGGAGGACAGATCCTTTATTAGTTTAGCCAAAGAGGAAGATGCACTCAAAAAGAATGTAGAGCTTTCAGCATTCAAACTATTCACCCGGGATACTTCTGCTTCAGTTTCTGACCTGTCCATCATTTGGATATGAACAGAAAGTATGAGCTCAGGACATTAATGAATGGTATCCTGACAACATAAAATAGCTGTATTGGGTGAGACCAAATGTCCATCCAGCCAAGCACTGCCTCAGTCAGTAGGCAGAAGCAAGTACCTAGAAAAGAAGAGAGTGGGCCTGTAATAGCACTTTCTCCCGGGTGCTCTTCCAGCTTCCACCAGTCCAAGTCTCAAAGACTACTTCAGCCAGATAAGGTTCACGTGTAATTTTAACCTCTTTGAATTTCCCCTTTGGGAGCATGTTCAAGGTTCCCTTGAACCCATAGAAACTTTAAACTCTGACGGTACCTTGTGGCTGCTTAATTATGTTATGTTTAAAGATCTTCTTTTGCTTCCTTTCCAGCTGCCTCATCTGTCATCTGCCATCATTTCTTGTCCTGGCAAAGACTGTGCACAAGGAGCGTGTAGGAACCTTCTTTGTGTACGATGCTTTAGACCAGATACCTTTATCATCTTTCCCAACAGTCTCCTTTTCTAGGCACACAAAGAGTCTACTTTGCTTAGATTCTTTTTAATGGAAATCTCTCTGTTCCTGTGATCATCCTAGTTGCCCTTTTGTGAAGCTTTTGAAAAGGTAGGGGCAGGCAATATGCAAGATGTGGGTGCACCATGTATTTATATGCTGGCATAAATATTCTCTACTTATTTTCTGTCCTCTTCCTATTTATTCCTAACAGTCATTGAATACCACTAACCACTAAGAAGATTCTTTCATGTACCTGTCTTTTATCATCCCAAGATCTCATTCCTTGATGGTAAGACAGCTGAAAGCCCATCATTTTATCTGCAAAGTTTTGATTATTCCCAGATGCATCACTTTAAGGCTTATCTAAACTGAATTTCATGGGATATTTAAGGACTACTCATTGAGTTTCATGAGATCCTTCAGTCAGTCCTGCAAAGTGTTTTCATCTTTATTGTCCTGAAAAGCCTGGTATCATCAACAGACTGCCACCCAAATAGTCACTCTTCACTTTCCTCATGAATCAAAGACAGAAGTTTCCACATCTCTAGGCATAACCTCCTCTTTCAAACCAAGATCCCAATATTTCTTTCTCCACAGTGCTGCCTCCTTCATTTCATCTCCTCAACTCCTCACTAGAGAGACAGTAGCCAGTTTTGAATCTCTATGTCTTTTAGCAGCACCCAAGTATTTTTGGCTCTGATGGATGTAACACACGGGACAATAAGGTTTTCAAATCACCTCTCTCAGAAGGATGCCAGTCTGAACTCTCCAGTTTTCCTGGCATTGCACATACAGTGCAGTGCTTAGAAACTAATTCTCTTCTCGGTTCATCATCTGAGGTCAGTGACAAACACAGCTTTGAAAGAACGGTACATTTGAATCCACTCTTCTTTCCAGATGAATAACAACTGTGAAGTGATGCATCTTTAACAAAACCCCCTAATAAAGGTTTCAAAGCACGGTGATCATGGGAATTAGCTTGAGAGAACATGCAAAGTGCAGTCCAACTTAATCTAATTAGGGCTCTAACACACAGAAGTTAACACCTTTCCCTAGCACTTGTCATACATAAATTAAATATTATTTCAAAGATAGAAAAAAGGAAATTTTGAAGTGCTTTGGAAAGTTTGGAATGGAAAAGTTTTTAGTTCTAGCACACGTTTCTGAATTTTTTAAACAACTTCTTGAACATATTTAGCAAAAAAAAAAATTATAGAAATGACTCTTTGAAAATGGAATTTTAATAATGAGAAACTAATAGCATTTTTGAGATTGTTTTGCCATTAAAAAAGTACAGAATTAAAAATGAAAATGTAAAAGTGCTGTTTTACTGAAGTATCTATGTCTGCCTTTGAGGTAACTCTAGAATAGCTACATGAATCAGGATTGAAATCTCTCCTTAGTCCTCATCAGCATATTTACTTTTACAGATACACAGAACCTCACAGAAGCTAAGAGTTACTTTATCTTTCCTCTAGTCAATGGCAACATAAAACAACTCAGCACCACTTTTTAGCTCTCCATTTGATTCGGAAACTGTCACGAGAAAATTTTGAATGAGTCGGGGCTGGATAACAGCAAGGAATATTATATTGAGTAAGCTGAAGAACTAGACAATTTGGAACGGGAAAATCCATAGGACTGAACTGAAAAGGTAATTACAGGTACAGAAAAAAGCAGAAAGAAATAACAGCAAGCTGTGCAATGAAGACACAGAGGGTAAACAGAAAATTAAAGAAATATTATACGAAGGGGTGAAATGAGAGCAAGGAAGAGGCCACCTCTAGAATCCATGTCCTCATAACAACGCCAGTGACTCACAGACAAAAGAAGATCTGCCAGAGACTTGGGTATTCATACTATTTACTGTTTCTCAGCCTGTGATCTGTGGATTAGCTGAGGGTCCACGTAATATGTGAGATATCAGAAGATAACTTACAAAAAAATTGCAAAATCATCCATATCCTTTTTTAATTTATATTATTTGTGTTAGCCATCTTCTCAGTTATGAATGTGCATCACAGCTGAGTTTCTAAAAAGTAAAATATTACATATTCCAGGTATTAGGTATCCCTTCATCTTCAGCCTCATTAGTCATTGACATCACCACCTTCTGCTAACTAACAAGCCTATACCTTGGTTTCTCTACTGCTTTGAATGCTCATACAGGGCAGTTTCATGCATCTTGCTGGTCACATCTCATTTTTTGTGTCTTGATTACTTCAATTCTATCTCTGTAGGCTCATGGTAGTCCTTTAGGCTTGTCATTAAAAATTCGATTCCTGTAAAATTCCTTTTTGAGTCTTTGGCTAAGGCTCATGTGTTAACAAAAGATGTCTCTCAGTACAGAGCCTGTCATCCCCTGCAATGGCATAGTTTCTGCTTGTGCCTGTGGTATCTGTTCTTTGAGATTCTGCTATCACCATGTCTTTACTAGTAATTTTTTTCCTTCTCCTTTATACGAAATGCGAATTGCTTAGATTTGTACAAAGTCCCATGAAATACACTGATCCAATCTCTTATTTCTTAATGCTTGTCACATCCCACTAACAGCCAACGCTCACTCATTCCATAGCCTACTGTAAGACTCAGGACAGAAGGTTCTCAATGGCATAAAGGAATTAGGTATTTTATTCCTATTGAATTTCATCTAAGTGAAAATTGAATTGAAAATCAATGGGAACTGGGAGCACAAAACCCTGTAATGTGTCTAAAAACTCTTACAGGGTGAGGTTTTTCAGCTGCTTTTCCTACCATGAGGAACAGGATGAGTAGAAGGGCTGAGAAGAACCTGCCATGCAAAGGAAACAGTTCCAGGAGCAGAAAAGCAGATAGATCATGGCTCAGGCAGTGGGCTTGACCTCTCATTCTCTTCCATATTACAAAACCTCTGTCATTTTCTGCTAGTACATTTAGCCCAACTCATTTCCCAAATCAACAGTCCCAGCAGTCATTTGCCAAGTATGTTTAATCACAGAATAAGGACAAAAGGAATATGCACAAAGAATGCAGCTGACAAACTAGAGACCAGCTCATTGAGTGACTCATTCTCTGAGGAGACAAGCTCCTACTCCTTAAGTGAAGGTCCTCAGCTTGTCAGTGCTGAGACTGGCTCCTGGTTGTTTACAAAAGCTGATCAGAGCCCATCTGCATCACAGTCACACACTCCTGACCTTGTGATGATGGTGGGTTTGTCTCTGGTTTGCTCGTTTGTTTGTTTCTGGTTTTATGTTTGGTTTTTTTCCCCCAGGCAGAGGCCTCATTACCTCAGAAAACAGATGCCAAGAACAGATACTCTTTCATAGGTATATATGAACTATGGTACTTAGATGTTATTCCCATGACTTGATTTATGGCACAGAGATACCTTCCAGCTGAGCTCTGCTAACACGCTGCCTGATTTGCTAGAACAGCAGTGACACCAACAACTGAGCCAAAGTTCTTCAATAGAGTGACAGACCATAAACCAACAGGGCTCAAGAGCTGGAGTGCTGTGGGGTTTGAGCATTAAGGTCTGATCATCATCCCACTGAAACCACAGAACTGCATCATCAATGGTGTGAGAACAGACCCTGTGAGTTTGTTATTTAAGAAGTGAAGGACAATCTAAATGACCACAAAATCCAGAAAGTTATAAAAGCACCTCTAGAAAAAAAGCTGTTGCAATGCATTACGAGGGGAGATTTTAAATAAACTCCAAACACACTGCCAAAGCAACAATCCACACCTAAATGTAATGTTGTCACTCAGCCCTTCTCTGCCTCAGTTTTTTCATATGAAAAAATGGCACTCTGAAACTTTAATTATAGGTAAATACTTAATAGGCATAGCAGTGCTTGGAAAACACATTTGGAAGGAGAGAGGAGAATTAGAATTTATTCCTGGTATTATAGGTAGAACTAGATTTGCTCTTGGTAGAAAAGTGATGAAAGGTGGGAACTGATCTTTATCTCCTTGATAATAACTTCACAATTAACCAATCTGACACAGTGATTCACTGCCAAAGCTCACAGCTCAACCATGTTTGTGTAAGTACTTAACCTGAAGGCCACAATATGCAAATAAGAGTTACAAATTAGGATGGGTAGTCCCTGTTCAATGTCAAATTTTCTTGGTCACTGAAGACAAAAGGAAACAAAAAAGTGAAAAAATCTAACTAAAGTGCATTTGGAGGGTCTGCTGTTCAGAGCCATTACTGGGAATCTGTCAAGCGGTAAAAAATTTCAATTGCTCTTGTATCTTTTTACACCAACTCTTTAGGCCGAGACAAAATTAGCAATAATTTTCTTTTCCCCTGCACTTGAATGCAAGTTATTATTTTGTTTTTCTGATAAACAGACAAGAAATTGGCAGATATTAATATCTGGATAACAATTCTACACAGTTCCTGACTAAAGCATCATCAGTGAATCCTTGGTCAATGTGTTTCTGAGTAACCAAATTAGATTTTGACCTGCACTGTGCTATCATCTTCCTGGTGTAATAAACAACACTGTCGCATCATTTTCCATAGATGCTATCAGAAGATCTACAAGAGAAGGTACTAATTTGTTGTTCTATGCAGACTTTGTGCAAATGACCTATTATGGAATTCAAGAGCACTGCTGACATCTTTAGAGAAAGCTCTTTCTCTCTGTAGCCAAAGGAAGCTGTTGAGTGACAGCCATCAGTCAGCTGGGAACGATGAGCGATAAATACAAAAACAAGAGGTACCTGATTGAAGTGGGCAATGTGCTAATCTTGTCATCACATCTACAGTCCCTGCTAACTGTATTTCTTGCCATTAATGCGGCCAAGGAGTATTTGCTGAATGGAATATTCTGCTGTCATGTGCCTAAAGCCACCTTCAGGGATTCCCAAGTACCCCTGTGTGGAGACAGACACGAAAAAAATGACGGTATAAACTTGGAAACGTGTGTTTGCCATCTTTCACATGCACATACGAAGATTAGATCACACATTTACTTTTTTTACAATTACAAAAGACAACATCCCAAATACACAGTTACCCAAGCATAAACCAGAAACTGCTGACTCGTAGGAAAACAAAAACTCTCACAAACAAAACACTGTGGTTATGGTTGAATGCTTGATGTTCCTATTACTTTGGCAACTGCTTGCAGTGCTATCTAATCATACTGAATTTTAGTTTTGAACAAGATCTGACTGAGTACTGTCTCCATATATTCAGCAAAGATACCAGCTCTACTGGAAAAAAGTAGGTTAAAATTTTATTTGGCATAACCAGCTCTTCTTTTGAACTTCAATCCAACTCATATCAGATTTTTCCTTACTCTTAGGATAGCAGGAGATAGCAGCTACACACTCAGCGCTAACCCTTGAAAATGTCTGACTTCTGTATGTTATATTTGAATTACAATTTTTGTTTCATTAATTCTTATCTTACAGTACCAAATATTTTAAAAGTTTACATATATGTAATCATTCATTAAATCTTAGTAATACCAAAAAAGATTATTTTTATGATGAATGTTTTAAGGACCTTAACTAATTACATTTTCCTATAACATAAACAGAATTTGCGGAGCAATTTTTTTTTTAAAATGCCTGATAGATAAAAACAAAGGTCAAAAGTCGTAGTGGATAATAGCTGATGGTTTTGATAATGCTAATTATATATTACCAAAGAATAAAGGCAGAAAGGGAAATATGAGCATTAAAAGAAAGATAAACATCCCAGTGCTGAATTTAAAATGAAAAAAAGAAAAAAAAACTTTAAATGTCTTTGTAGCTCACTGTCATAAACCGAAGACATAATGAAGCCTGAATTAAAAATGTCAGTTTCTGTGAATGTTGATAACTTGGTTCTTTGTTGTACAAGTCAAAATGTGTCTGTTTGATGGGTTAAAATGACAGTCTGCAAATGGGAGATGCTAGAGCTAAAAAAAGAAGACCCCCCCCACTTCCCAAAAGACTTATAAAAAGTAGGCCCGTAATGCAGTACTTTAAGGAGAAGACCTGTAGGGTAGAAGAGCCAGTATCTTTAGAAAGTAACCAAGCAGCACTAAAAGGCAATGTCCATGGCCAATCAAAACTATTTCTCTAGCTGCTGGGGCTCTTGCATCTCTGTCTTCACACTAGACTGGAAACCCTTTGTACTAATTGCCAGACTGTACCAGATTTTCTGGTTCAGTTCCATCCCATAATTGACCGACAATGATGGGCAAGGAAGGGGAAAAATTCAGGCTCACCACTGCAAGCAGAGGGTCAGAAATGGTTTCATAGGGAGCACATCACTGCTTGGCACTAAATGCAGGGTTAAGCAAGCATCATCTGTACTTTCTTCTAATTCCTAGGTTAAAAGGGGGATGGGAAAAACATCACACTGCAGCAGGGTAAAGAGAAGATTTTGAAAGCTGGCATATCTTCTGCAAAAATCTTCCACAGAGAAGAAAATACCTGGAGGATTTTTGGAAGTTGGTCTCTAATCACATCAGTACATTACTTATATTAAAATAAATAAAGCGCTTGTGAAATTCTGTTTCTCCATAAAAAAAAAAATCTTCCCACATTTACAGTAAAAGTATTTGTCGACAAAGTTATTTCTCCAAGAAAATAAATTAATTCAAATATTTACGTGCTGAAAAGATCAAAATATCAATGCATACACAGAAAATAATTTGCAAATAAAAAGGTAGAAATATTTTAACATAAAATGCATATATTGAAGTTAAGCATTTAACAAACACTTTTAAGTTCACAAATAAATATTTACTGTGCATCTAATCTAGCTCACCACGATTTATACATTGTACATTCTTACTGTTGTAGGGTCTTTGCTTATTGACGAATTGCTTTAATAAATTAGGAAAAACTTATTTGAAGAGGAAAACCCACAAATTTTTTAGAAATTGAACTAATGACAGAATCTTTCTGATCATTAATCTTATTTACCCTGAATTGTTCTCCGCCCACTTTATTTCAAGCAAACAGCACCCCCAATAGCATTTCCACAAAACATTAAGGCAGTTCTGAGATCAAAGTAAAAAAGATGGAGAAAAGGAGAGAAAGAAAAAAAAAAAAGAACAAACAATTTAATGCTCATGGCAAAGCAGTTCCAAACCACACAATTTTCTGTGCTACCCATGTCCTGGAAATACCATGCCCACAGGTCAAACACTTTCCCTTGTACCCTTCCCCTATCTCTGAAGGATACTTATTTGCAGAATACCCGCCCTCGAAACACCTCATTGTGCAGGTAATATTGTCCTTATTTTCAGTCGTTAGTTACAGTTCAGTTTCTATAAGAGGAAAGGCAGATTTCA
Organism: Pseudotriccus pelzelni; assembly: GCA_035584735.1. Classification (NCBI taxonomy): domain Eukaryota; kingdom Metazoa; phylum Chordata; class Aves; order Passeriformes; family Tyrannidae; genus Pseudotriccus; species Pseudotriccus pelzelni. The sequence goes on along the minus strand of JAWMRA010000009.1, from coordinate 7,427,704 downwards.
ATCAAATCCATCCCCCCTCTAACCCCACCACCTCTCTCTCCAACAATAGTTATTTCCCCTGTTAAGCTGAAACCTGCTCCCCTCTACAAAAGCTCCAAATGAGTGATAAGCTGCAAAGTTTCAGAACTAGGCCAATAAAGTTAGCATCCTAAAGCACAGACAGCGGAGGACTTCGGCAAAAGCTTACCTTTGAAACCCTGAACAGAGCTGTCTTTTATGAGGCCTATACAGCTGACAAGTCCTGGGACTTTCTCAAGCACAGGACCCATACAGGTGGAAATTCTAATAGGTGGTAAACACCTGAGAACTGGACAAGAAGACTACAGGAAAAAAAAGAAATCAAATGAGTAAAATGTCTTCCCAGAGCCACAGTCAGCTCTTGTGCATGGGGAGTTACGAATGCACTGGCTATAGACTTTTGTCCAAAGCTGTAGGTTTTTTTTTTTTTTTTTTTTTTTTAGTGAAGCTAGATTAGTTCATACAAAACTCAACAATACAGCACTGAAACCCATTGTTGATATTCAACATTTTTCACATAGCGGAACAGAATAGACAATACGGTATCTAGGAAACCATGGGCTGGATTACAAACTGATGATATCTCATCCTTCTGGAGGGCCTGTAATCCTTTTTATTACCTACCACAGAAGGGGGGAAGAAAATCCAAAACAAAACACCACAGCATAAACCACCCTGTATCGATAATGTTTGAACTCTTTTCATAAATAAATGAATTTAATCTTTTTCCTACTTCTGTCCTAAGCTTACCCACCCCTCTGCAATATGCATACGTAATGAACACTTGCCTTTCACACTACTTAAATAACTGTTAAATGCACAGCGTTCATTCCAGTCTGTGCCGTGAGGCTCATTTTGAAAACAACTTCCACGTTATATATGTAAAAAACAGTGCTATACATGGCCTTATAATATTGCTTACAACACTTTGCAACCTAAATGCAATAATGCCTCTTTTATTCTGTAACAAGACAAATCATGTTTTCCTTCATGCACAAGCATATAACTGCAATTACTGCTGGACATATAAGAACATTTGAAATAATTTGGCTGTCTGCTAATTTTTTACAAAAATAATTCTTCCATTTTCAAACCTCCATTTAAACAGTCCCTATACTCACACCACATCACATCTCCAGCTCTCAACATGCTCAGTTCAAAGGTCCCTCAGTGCAAACTCTGCTTTGTCTATTTTTGCAGCACTTATGCTCTGCACAAAGGAAAATAAATATAGTATTTAGAGGGGATCCATTTACCCCAGTGTCGATTATTTTTTATGTTTCAACCTCACTCCTTTTCCTCAGACTCCAGTTCCCGTATTTTCCTTAAAACCCCAAATAGTCTAGGTAGCCACAGAAGTGATTGTTCCTACCAGTTTCTTTTCATCACTTCTGCAATTGACCAATTGACAACTGATTGATGGTTATCTTTTCACTTCCACAATGAAAGAAATTACCATCACTATAGCTATGTACAGTAAATGCCTCCAGAGTAAATTACATGATTCTAAAATTCTCCTTAGCTCACTTAGTAAAACATCAACACAAAAAGTTTCTTTTTTGCCTCTCTTCCTGTACTGCAGATTTGGCCTTTCCTGTCAGCTTCAGAAAAGAACTTGACAGCTTCTTTAAAAAGAGGAGTATAAAAGAACTTGAATAAGGGATGGCACAGGGCCGGGCTAAGGCTTCCATTCTCTGCAAGTGGCTATTCTTTGCACTGAAAAAAAAATTAGGCATGTGAGCACAGATAAGCCACATAAGAATACCCCAAAGAATATTCCCAGTGACCTTGAGATTTTGCTGCAATTCCGTATCCATTCTCTGCTGGAACAGCTTCATGAATTCTGAACTTCAGAATGACTAACTTATTTCCAGAATGTGCAATTTATTCCTTGTAGGGAGAAAAACACTCCCACAAAATTAGGAGGGAAAAGTATTTGCCACTACAAAATAAAATAAATTTGTCCTTGTATTGTTGCAACAGTTCAAGAGTATTAGTAAGAATTTGGCTCCTTTCCCATAGCTGGTTTTATTGACATTGAGATGGAAGAGAGATGCAATTCTATCTAAAACCAAAGTCCTCTTAATTTTATCAGAATTTTTAGCTCCTGCATGGAAATGCAGCAAAAACTTGTGACTGCTGTACAATTAAGGGCAGCTTTCAGAGCATTAAATATACCACTGAGAAAGACTGAGAATTATTAATTGGGTTTTGTTCCTTCCTGGAGAGCACTTTAAAATAAGAACAAAAATAGACTCATTACGCCTCATTATTTAACTAAATACTATAGGAGAAATGTTATAAAAGCCTGGTTACTTTACAGCACGGGATCCAAATGCTAGCAGATCCTCTCCAGTTCAAGTTATGTCCTTTAAAAGCTTCTATTACTTCCTGCAGGCTGATATTCTCAGGTCACCACTATCACTAGCGTTTACATGTAGGCTTTCCTGTGTTCTGGTTATAAGCAAACACCAGGACCGTTTAGTCTTCAAGTCCTCCTGGCTGATTTGTTCAGGAAAGGAGTTTTCTTGTAATTTATGTTATGATGCCCTGACGGAGCCCTCCTAAGAGGTGGGTCCATAGTGGAGGATGTTTTACCCTCCTCTGTATCAGGCATCGTTCATGCTAGATCTAAACAGGACATTCTGTAGTAGAGTAAATGCTTCTCAAACATTCTTTTCAGTTCTTTTATCCTCTCTGAATCTACCAGCAATATTACTTCTGGGTATCTCTACCCTGTACTGGTATCCAAAAGAGAGGGGCAAACAAGAATCAGAAGAGATGTGATCTGGAAACCTTACCCTCCAACAAAAGGCTAAAGCTCAGCTAAAAGAAGACTAAGCATAGTCTGCAATTACCTATTACTGAAAAGACTTCTGAGACTAAAGGACCCTTTATTATGAGGGGAAAGAAAAGTAAAAGAAATTACAGAAGCTAATGCATCTCAGCTGTTTTGCAACAACTATTAGAGAACTAGCAAGGAAATACTTATTGTTACTTTTCCAAAGAATTCTATGCCCATGTACCAATATCCAGTGAGAAATAGCTGGTATTAAAATCAGTAAATTACAGAGTTAGTGTTCTGCTGTGCTAACTACGTGAAAGGAGGACGGCTGCTAATAATATATATAAATACAATTTGAAAGGGGACAACTGAGAATAAAAAGGAAATATAGTGAGGGTCATCTGTAGTTGATTTAAAATTGCATTTTAAACAATTAACTGCAATTGTAATACAAATTTGTTCTGGAAAAAACTGTAAAAAAATTCAGATAAAAATGTATTAAAATATGTTTTCTCAGATTAATAATTTTTTCTAGGAAACATCTTCCGCCCTGTATAAATTTTCTTAAATATTTCTAACAGGGCTATTTCCTACACCAATTATCTTTTCAGAAGCTGCAAAAGGTTCTGGTAATCATTTATAGGACAAAACTCACAAATGTTTACTTGTAATATTTGTTGAACAATTTAAGATATGAGATTAAAGGTTAATAGCTTTGAAATAATACAGCATTCTTTCTTGCCAACAAGAAAACACTGTAATGATGACAGATAGGAAAGATACAGCTTATTCTCACACAAGAAAACTTTAAACTGGAGGCTTTCAGACCTATTATGTGCTGTTATACACACATATTTAAGCTCACCTTTTTCTTAGCCTGCAGGATGGTTTGAAAGTTTAAACAAGAAAAAACAGAAGAGAATTAAGTTTTAACTTCTGTAGGTCTGATTTCCAATTCTTTCTGAGAGAAAGACTTATTTTAAGTCATTTTTGCACCACTGCATGTCAAGAGGACAGCTCTTCTGCAACGTGTGACATGGGTTACTCACTTGAAGGTGAAAGGAAATTTGAAGAGTAACCTTCAAATCCTATTATGTCATAACTACTTCCCAGGAGAGGTGAAGGAGACAGCAGGGACTACATATATAAAACCACCTCTTGTTTCATTCTCTTGTCTCTGGGTGCAGGCTTTTAAGTATTTGTATAATATAGGATCTTTGCCTTTTTGTTGCCAAGCATTCATAGTAAGTACTCCACAACATACCAAGGATTTTGAATAGAAGCCAGAAAACCATCTATCACTTCTATTTTCTTTTAGGTTGCTTCGTTGGGTTTCATGACTGATGAAACCCATATACATGTTCTATAAAACACCTATTTGTGTACATAAATTAAAAGAAAAAAAAATATTTACTAGGCCAAAATATAGGTTGAGATTCATTTAGAAAATTCAAGGGTCTAGTTCCTTCCAAGACAGCAATTACTTGTGAAGAGAAGTGCTGCAGGAATAGCAAATATTTTAACTTCATCTTTGTGGAGTAAATAAGTAAGCTGTACAATGACTGCTCCTTCGGGGATACCAGCAGACTATTTCATATCAAAAGGATAACTACACAAAAACAGAGCTCTCCATAACAGATCTAAAACCAAAAGAAGCTTTGAAAAACCAAGGCATCACTCTCTGCCAAAGCTAAGGGTTTTGTTATAAATGTTATCCTAAGAGATTCTATCAATCTAAATGAACCCTTGTTCTAACACTCATCAATATGATTTTTGAATGCTTTATAGGCATCAACTCAACCAACATCATAGAGACTAATGGAAAGGTTCTCAATATCATCTCCTTGAAAGCCCATAGAGTTCAGAGTAGTCATAGCTCTTATTTTAATATGAACTAATTTTTAATCATACTGAGGTACTTGAAAATTAACATGCCCTTAAACTCTGTTCTCTGTGTCACCATCTCCATCAAACCAAGTGTGTTTTTCCTGCTCCTTCTCTGTGCTGTGTTTGAGAGTTTGAACAAGGCCAGAGTGTGGCACAAAGACTTACTAGTAACGAAAGTCAACAAAGAAGAAAGGGAATGTCTTCAGGACTACAGCTTGCCTGGAAATTTAACCACCTACTGGGTTTGCTGCTTTCAGGCAGCAGTGTTGATATTTAACGTGATAGTCCCTTGGGTCTCATGATTTAATACAGATTCTTAAAGACTGACATTGTCTTCGCTATACAGATAGTGAAGTCAAGGACCACTTAGACTGCAGGAGGATATGAGTTCAGTGTATAATTCCAATGCATTGCTAGGTAAGATGTTGAGATCTGGGTTAGGGGAGGGGACAAAAGTGTTTACAACTGCCACGGGTTCAAAATTCCTGCTGAACATCAGTTCAGAATTTGCCACTACTGCCCTCCAGGAAAACAATTTTCTTTGGGACCACCAAGTCCAAATCCTTCAGCTTTGAACTCAGTCTGTTATAAAAGACAAATGACAGAAGGATGTGAGTGCTGACACCTCACCTTACACAGCAGATCATGAGGTACCAAGCACTGAACAGCAACAATTTGAACACCGAACCTGACCTGAACACTTTGTGGTTTTGTTTTTGAGAGTAATCTATTAAAAGAACCCAACGACCCAGAGCAAGAGAACATGTGGTCAGAGTATCAAAACACACTTTTAAACCAGGAACAGGACTTGTCTGATGTACCAAAGGAGGAGGAACATAAATGTATAGAAGCAGAAAACATGACCACTTTCCCTCTAACCTCTGAAACTCAAAAGTGAGATCCTGTGAGCTTTGACTCTGAGGAGGAGCATGTTGAGGAGGAGCATAACTACGGCAACACAACAAACAGGGCAGAACAATGTAGGGAACCAGAACAACTGAAAATGTTGCAGTGGGATTAATCCATGAAAGAGAGCAGCAAGGACAAAAGCTGGAGAGTTCTGAGTTGGAGGCAACATTCCACAAAGAGAGGCTGCCTGACCATTGTGTACCACAAAGAGAAGCACAGCAACATGTGTGACCTGAATACCTGAATGCAACCAGCAGATATTCCTAAGATACAGCTTTCCAAAAAGAACAAAAATGAGAACAACATCACACGAACTTTGAACTTCTCAAAAAGAAGGGTTTTGTGGAGGCGCCAAATGCAGAGAAGCATCAGCCAGTGGAATAACAGAATCACCTTGGGTAGTTAAAGAACAAAAAGAAGGTCCCATCTGTAAAAACCATTTGACTAATAGGAGACAGTCACAGCTTCAGAAGAGGAAACAAAAAATAGTAAAAGTTCTGCTAAAATACAAATTATTTGAAAAATCACAGAAGCGCAGTGTTGAGGGGATGGAAAATAAAATAAATTGCTATCAATAATTGCACCATATTACGCCATGTGATTCTAATCTTTCTTTGAGCAATGACACCCATTATTAACAAATCCATATGCAGGCTTTACGTGGAAAGGGTTTCTGCTTTGGGTAATTAAAATGGCTTGTCTGAAATTACTGCATAAAAAAGTGATCTGATTTTACTGACCAACTATGAATCCCATTTCTCTCAATTGAAAGTGTATATTCAATTTAAAACCTAAAAATAGACACTTTAATCCACATTTAAGAACCAAATAAGCAGCGTGGGGTCTGAGGAAAGCAAGCTTTTAAACCACTCAATATTACTTCTAAACACATTCCACAGGGATGAAGAAAAGAAGTAATATGCTAATAGTGTTGGATGCTGAAATGGAGACCTGAGGCTTCATCCAGCACCTAAGAAATCAGGGGCTTTGTCATTCACAAATACACAGAGAAGTGATCTACTGTGCACTCCTTGCTCTTTGCTTTAGAGTGAAAAAATGGCGAAAGGACAGCAGAACACAGGTATCTTCCCCAGCTGTGATGTTTGATCAAATGGATGGACCATGGCCCTGTAAGCTGTCCTGCAATGACTAAGATTGTGAGGATCTACACCGTGCTCACTGTCCATGGGGCAGTTATACACACTGCACATTCCACAAAGCAAAATGATAAAAATGATAAAAAATATTTTGTTGGGTATTTTGAAAATTAAGTTTTATACTGTTAATACCACTTAAGGTGCAAAGTGATAATATTCTGATAGAACATTAACCCAGCATCCAACAGGTAGCAAAAAAGATGTAAAGAAAAGAGGGTGTGCACTTTTATAAAAAATAAAAAGAAGTCTATAATAAAACTGCTGGAACCTTTCGTCTCCTAACCATATATATTACTAACTGATGTATTGGATAATCTAACACACAGTTTCCTTTACACAGCTGAAGCAACTCACTCAGCTTAGTTTGCAAAATAAACAAACCAACAAAAAAGACAGAGCATAATTTTATATTTTCACACACTTGGCATGGAATGCAAGCTCATCTGTTTTTTTTTTTCAGGAGTATTTTGCATTCTTGGAGTACACCAGCAGTGGCTATAATGTGTGATGTAAGTGTATCATAGAATGTGTTTATTATAACCATTTCTCTGTAGCTGCTACAGAGGAACCCCTTTGAGGCTAGATAAAAGTTTGCCAAAAATAATATTCAAATATCCTTTTAATCAAAACAAGATAAAGAGGAGATTAGTGCCACCAGTGTCAACACCACCACTTCCAAAACATATGCTCAAATAAAACATGAAAGCTTTAGGGGATTGGTTTTGCAAGCTTCAGTAGCTTACACTTCCTCTCTCTTCCAACTCTATGTATTATTAAAATGCATCAGCTGATGATGTGTGTTAATGACAAGCTCCATCCTCAAAGGGTTCTGATTCATTAAAGGGGACTATCAGACTGTAATTCTCAGAATTGAAAACAAAATACTTATTTAAATTATTAATTCTGAATTTTATTTCAATATGGGAGCCTAGATTCTTTTACTGTGATTTAAAATAACAGAAATAAAAAACTATGTCTCAAGAAAAAACCCCACATAATCATCTAGGAAAATTTAATTCTCACCTAAACCTAACAGCATGAGGGATTTTTCTCCATAAAATATCAATTTGTCATTACTATTCTACCTGATAAAAACGGAATATTTCCTTTAAATTTTGCTGTTCTTCCTCCCTCCCCCCTATTGAATAATGATTACGAATTTTTTTCTTTTATTCACTACGTGTTTAACTTTCAGATTCTTGAAGAGAGTGTAGGACATTCACCTGTCATCAGAATTATGCCCAATGAATTTTTATTCGAAATATAGAAATTTCCTTTCTTCCTCTGCCTCAGAAAAATTTTATCTGTACAAAATCTAAGGATTGGGCCTAAAAATTTCTAATTAAAAAAAGCATAGTTTCTGCTATAATGTGAGAAAGCAAATTGACAAGAATGAGGGACACCAATTCACCTCAGTGCTTGGTGAAGTTACCAGCAGTGGATTTACAAAGTGTACCTTGACAGTCTATTGTCACAGGAATGTTTACACAAAAATGCCAGTTCAACCCAAAATCTATATCTGATAGGATGGATCTGACCACCAAAGGCTACAGGTAAAAATGAAACCCACACTGCAATACAGAGAGCATTTGGGCAGGTAAGCATCCTTAAAACTCGCAGTTCTCTGCCTAGACCAGGAGTGATGATGTACCTTTTGTGACCATGAAATCCTGTCTATCGTGTTTTCCTTGGGGAAAGTCAGCCAAAACCTTGGGAAGGCTCCTGTGGCGTGTTCAACACTGGTCCCACACTGCTGCCCACGACCAGGCAGCACCCAGGGGCTGCACAGAGCTACCAAGGTTAGAAGAAGGGGAAGAAGTTACCATTTGCATAAATCTCCAGCAAAGTAAATGGATTAATGGAAAATACGGAAGTAACTTAAACCCAGGGATGTGTTCTGAATGTCTTCCTTGGGCAAAACTGCCATTTCCTTCCAGGTCATTCTATCCAGTGGAGCACTGATCGATTAGAGCCATCACACTGCGCTCCCTGAGTCGCCGATCCACGTCTGTCACTGTCATTTTTACCCCACACACCCGGACTGCAGGTGTTCCATGTTCATAATGTGACCGTGGTGGCACCAGGAAGGGCCACAGCCGGGGTCTGCCGGGTGGCTGCAGAGCCACATTCAAGGACAGTCCCTGGAAATGGGTGCCAACGACACAAAGCTGAAGCTGCATCAGCCACATCAACTCCTCTGATGCTCTGGACAAGCACATCACTGAAACTGGCTTATGGGAAACCACAGCCATGTGAAAAGCAGAACTAGAATATCACACAAATTTAAACCCACTAAACTTCTGGTTTTGTCAGCTTTGAAGCTCCATGAGAACACAGACTTTGGGTACACTTGCATCATTTCATCAGGTGCTTCTCTTCAGGTGTCTGTCACTCCAGAGCATTTAAATGAACATTTCTCTTACTTGAAATAAAGAGGTGTCTATTGGTGAAGTGAGTCACGATGGCATTTGAAGTAGAAGCTGACTGCACTCTTTATAAATAGCCATTACAGATACCTTACTCTGGAAATTTGGCATGCATTTAAAAGAAAAGTGGTGTTTTAAACCGTGGGTAGCAAAAATAAAAACTTCAAAGAAGTTTATAGTCTTTACAGAAATCTTCACTGGATTCATACATATTTACTGAAGAAACAGAACATTTTAAGCCACTTTATTCTTGTGTGACCATTACCAATTTGTCACTATGGGCTTCCTAGGCAATAGTACAAAATGCATAATGCCTGTATTAAATATGTTCTGAAATTCTGAAAAAGTTTTATTTAAGTAGTGCAATATATAGGGAAAGGCACAGTATTTGAATACAGCTTGTAAGTTTCACTGAATCTGCAAGAAAAGAATTAACTAGGTTAGCCATATTCCTGTGTGCAAAAAAGGAGATCAATTCCAATGGCTTTTAGTTGCACAAACAGTGTCATGGGATACAAGCCTTGCTTGAAGGTTTTGAAAAATGATCTTTTCACTATTTAGTAGCCATGCCCATAAAACTTGCTTGTATCAAAGTATGAAACCAATTCCAATGGGGCTTTCCCAGACAGGAATTATCCACCATTAAGGTAATTATGAAGGGAGAACTAAATTCATACTAAACTCCCGGACATATTATGCCAAGAAAGTCACTGAAAAACTCTTGTTTACTTATATTCTATTCTTTTCAAGCTCGTTTTTCATATCACCAACATAAGGATAAAATGAAACCACTAGAAAAAGCTCAGAGCACAAAGCTGTCTTTTGAAGAGCACAAAGAAAGCAAACCAGACAAAACTCCAGAGCTCTGATAGATGAGCAAAATCAAATCAGAGTTTTATGGAGGAAGGTGGAAAAGGTACTTCACTGCAAAGTGCAGCAACAGTGAAACTGTGTATCAATGGCAACAAATTATTTAAACTCACAGGATACTTAATTTATTTAGCACAAATTTAGTGATTTATTGTGCAATATCCCTCAGTTCTAGTTCATCTTCCCACAGCTAAATACCAATTTCCTTCCTACAGTGAATACTTAAAACTCATAGTTACTTGTTTATAGGATAAGGTTACGTATCCTCAAAATCACAGTAAATCATTCATTACTTAAATATCTGTGAAAATGCTTCTATAATCTGGTAAGTTTGGATAAGTAGCAGAAGAGGCTAAAAACCACATTATATCAGGCAAACGTATCGGTGTGTACATAAGTAGTTTCCACGAGATGTGCTAGGGGTTTGGGGCTGAGTTAATGTTTATTGTTTGCTCTGGATAAACAATCTCATTCTCCCTGTGCGGTGCTTCCAAGAGAAGATGGAAGAGTCCTTATTCTCCTCTCAAGTGCTGAGGAACCAGAGGGACCAGGCCACTAATTTTCACCACTGATTTGAGATTCTGATTTAGCTGTTCTACTGATCCATCTTAGAGTTCAAGCATGTATTTATGAAGCAAAGCAAATATAGACAACTTTTAAGCCCTTAAGTAAAGTTAAGTTATCAACCTGTCCAGAAAAAGTAAAATTTTGCCCTCACAGTGGCAGAGAGAAACTAGAAAATATGACCCACTGGACTCCAGTGGTTCAGAGTTGAAAAGGCAAAGATAAATGTTTTTGTGCAGTGGAATTATAATTTTTGAGAAGCACAAGCAACTTTTCCAAGTTTTTTCACATTGTGCTGGCTGTACCACCATTATTATAAACAAAAGACACTGTGTGATTATTTAAGCTGGTATCCAGCTATTCCCCCCACCCCACCCAGTGTAAAAGTAAGATTAGAAAGGAACAGCTTTGACATAAATTTTCCTGGAGAAAGTTATTTGCTTGAAAACAATGCTTTTAACCTAAATATAGATTGTCTTTTGGAAGAAATCTGATATTTATTGTGAAAAAAGTTTAGAAAAATATTTTCATAACCTAATTGGAGTTAAACAATCCTAACTAGAATTTTGTTCTATAGCCAGCCTTACCTTCCTTACTGAGACCATGTCTCAGTGAGGAAGCTCAAACAAAGCATTTATTTTTCAGTACTTTCCAGTATTTTCAGTGCTTGTGATTTTTAATTACAAAATTTGTAGAAGATCTTTCACCAATTACTTCACAGCAGATGTACAATAAATTTAATTCATAAAAATGACTACTTGGCTAAGTAGCATGTCTAAGTAGTGTGTCAGGGGTTTAGAATTTTTATTAGTTATCCATGACCTAAATAATGTTGTGCTGGTGTGCGCTATTTGAATTAGAACTGCATAGATACATAACAGACTTGAGAAACCATGAAAACAATCACTTGCTTATATCTTACTTTATAAACTTCTTTAGTCTACAAGATAATAAAAATAGGCTTTTCTATTCATAATTATGCTGTTATTAAGTATCAAGAATAATAAGATTTTTCTTCATTTAGAAGAAATATTAAAAATGAAAAATCAAAAATATGCTTGGTTATTTTAACATTAAACCCAGAAATTGTTTTCTAAGTTTTGTTAGTCTACTACAATATTCATCATTGGCAAAATCATTATAAATCCAATACTAAAATTGTGACTATTACAGTTGTACACATCTCTCAAACATCTCCTGTAGCTGTTTCAAAGAACTTTTCAAAAAATATCTGTAACACAACACTGGTTATAGGAAAGTTTAATTTTAATAACCTCAAAATGAGGCAAAAGTTTGTTCCAGCTTGAACAAGAACAGGAAAGAGAATCCGGAATCTTGACTATCCATATTTTCCTTTCATTTATGAATCTACTTTATTATTTTATTGGGAAACACACTTTAAAAAAAAGTCTGTCCTACAGTGCTGGTATTAAGACTGCGAAGTTCAAGAGGTAACATATGGCCCTAAATTATATGTACCATCTCCAAAACCTCCATGATTCCCAAACTTAAGTCTTGCCCAAACTCAGGATAGTGCAAGCTGAAATGGAGGTGCAATCCTTTATATCCCCGCGGCCAAAATAAAGAGATTTACCAGCGAAAAGAACTGTTACAGCTACTTGGACAAGACCTCTCATGTCGTATTTACTCTGTCTTCAGAAATCAGAAGTATCTGCTTGTCAGCAGGAGCCACTGAAACTGCTCTGAAGAACGGGAAGAACCCAAACATCTCCTTCCTGGCAAAGCAACGAGAGGGCTGCTACCCTTAGCAATTAAAAAATGGACGCACGTGTTTCAATATGAGCTTTAATTACTCTATGGGGGCAACTGACCTTTTCCCAGACAGTTGAGGGGCAACTGTATGAAGGGCCCATTTCCCATGAAACCAGCCTCCAAAGACTTCATCAGGCAAAATGATAATGAGCTACTGCAGTTGAAATGAGCTGATTAGTTTTTCCCCCCAGCTGCTGTTCAATTAATGAACCACTTTTAAAAATTTTGAAATGAAGTTCATGAATCATCTATTTTTATTTTCTTAAATTGAAAACTGATAAATGAATTCAGCCTCTTGGTGACACAAACAAAAATAGTTTGAATTTCAGATCTTGAAGAAGTGTTAGCAATTTGGAAAAAAAAAAAGGCAATCTTAAATGCAGTGTGAATATTTAGCAGTAAATATTCCTAAAGAACTGTTAAAATACAGATGATTGAAGTAGCAGCCAAAAAAAGGGATGCAAATGGCTCTTAAATGAAAGGTTATAGAGCACGAGAGGTGTTTAATCCAAATAACAAACTGTTGTTGTCAATGAAAGATCTGATACAAACCGATTTAGATAATGCAGAAAAATGAACACACAATTTGACAGCTACCCTGGATTTACAGAATCATGGGATTAAATGCTTTCCACTTATTCAAAGAGGATTAGTCAGGATACATTTATTTATTTAAAGAAGATCTTTTACAGAACTAAAGAGTTTACAAATGATACGGAGCGATGGAAAATAGAAAATCCATATCAGCTTTAGCTTCTATCATTCAGCCACAGATGTGAAACTGCTTACTACCAAATACGTAAGATAGCGCATTAGCAAAATAATAATAAAATTAATAAAGTTGGTATAGCTTTAAACTACTCAGTGCAGGAAATAGAATATTAAAATACTTGTACAGGCCACTTGCAGAGAAAGCTAGTAAAATGTGGACATGCTAATGAAATATCCACAACTAGAGCTGATCCTGAAAAAAACAGGTGCAAGACAGGGATAATGCTGGTAGAACTGCTATAGCTCCAGTCAGTATGAGAAGGAAGATATTAACCAGATGAGATTGGAAAGCAGGATTCCTGCATGCAAGTCCAAGAGCTGCTGATGACTCAGTACTGGACACTGATTAAGTTGCTTCACTTTTCAGTTCCCATCTCTGTTAAGTAGAGAAGATTTCAACCTGAAAAGCACTAAAGCTTTAATTAAATGTCTGATAAGTGATTTAGTCTTTTAGTAAAAGCTTCTCCTCATGAGCAAAATAATAACAGCAATATTGTTTGAAAGTTTCTGCCTGTGCCAGAAATATGTCAAGAGCCTAATTTTCATCTCTGCTGAAGGATATTTATCAGTCCTGGCAGTGCTTTGCTCTGGCTTTGGGATTCTTTTTTATCCCCAAGGTGGTGAAAGTCAGATATGGTGAAGCAAAAAACCAAAATCTCATATTTAGTTTTTTGGTAAGAAAATCTATGTATTAGAGGTCAAGTAAGTAAGAAATGCCTCTAAATATGACAATAAATAGAAAATAAACAATTCAGTGTAATTGGGTCATGCAAGTGTTTGCAGATTCACAGTTGAAATTTGCCCAGTAATTGTCTGTTTCTGAGTTCAATATATTTAACATCACTCTACTGTCATTTCTCTGTTGTTGTGCTTCTGGCACTCCTGTTCCTTCTGCACGTCAGTTCCAGATACAAGTGCAAACAGGTTGCACAATTGCAGCTCCTAACAATATTTGGCCAGCCAGGTAACCTTTCTTCCCTTCAGAATATTCATGCTCAACATGCCCTTTTTGCCTATCGAACCCCAAGCCTACAAGAACTGTTTAAAGAATTCAGATGGGCCAAGCTACCACATCTCCTGCCTACTCTTTGCACATGACTGGTACCTAAGACACCGCCTTGAAGGGAGCAGTATGAGCCTTTGCAACTAAAATTAAAACTGATCAATGGGAAAGCCTTCACTAAATGAATGATATGCAGTATTAGCTGCTGTGATGTACCTGATTTAATTTGCATCACATGAAATGATCCAGATAATGACAGTGACCCCTGTGCCTGTTCATTTCATTTCCCCAAACTGCTGGGCCTATCATTAACCAAGGCAAGATAAGATAACAGATGGCTGTGAATTAATCCTATCTTCAAATATCAAATGCAAAAAACTGTCTCAATTAAGACAAATTAATTTAGATTCAGCATTCTAGAAATAAAATAGATTTTGTGTTCACTTTCGGGTACAATAATGAGTTCATAAACAAACTCACTAACACTTTCTCACCGATGGGGATGTTGATAAGGCAAATACTGCAAAACTCCCCAGATGTGTTACTTCAATCATATTGCCCAGACCTGAAAAAGCAGATGAGGGTGAACATGCAGATTATTTTAAATTTTGACCCTAATTTCCTGATTAGATGCAAACAAACAAGACCTGACAATGTGGCCACTGTTTTAGAGAAATCATCGCCTTATTAAGATCACTCTGAATTTTCTATCACTCAAGCAGACCCGTGAACTCAATCCAACCCTGAGGACTCCTATAATAAATACTAATTTTTTTTAATATACCTATCTAGGGGACTTATGTATCCATTTATATAACATACATATGCATATATGCATTGCTTTATCATTGGGCAGGGGCACTGACGGCAACAATAGGAAACAAAGACCAGAATGGAGAGGAAGTTGTGAGCTTTGACATGCCTAGACCTGTGCCTTGTTGTTTCATAGCTCAAGTCTTGCTGAAACTATGAGTTCAAGTCCTTTGAGCTGCCTCTGGTAGACAATGCTTCATTGTGGAGACAAGTGCCTACAGGTCACCAGCGAAACACCAAACACTGAAAAGCAGCGGTGAAGTACCTCAAAAAAGAACAGGTAGATACATACACTCACAAAGCTCCTCTTGTGAAGATGCATCCTATGCCAGCAAACAAATGCTGCTTCTTTTCTTCTTTCTAAAGCTCAGAACACTCACAAAGTGTGAAATATTCTAAATGATACACGTCCAAGATGCGTGAATCCTACTTAGGCTCTTCTTGACTGGTAAAAGTGTTACAAGGAATCATCAGCACTTAAGACTAAGTGGTCAAGTACCTCATTTGGTGAACAGCACTCCCGTTTCTCCTCCAAATATTCCTAAGTGCCACCAATACTGTAGATATCGTGGCTGCATAGATCTCATCCCAGAGCCATTCAGAATATAGCAAGCCACTGTCACCCGTTGAATATAAAGCATATCTAATCCAGCCAATGAACTACAAATTACACAATCTCAAAACTGTTCCTTATGACACAATGGCAAAACACAGAAACCGCATTTCATTTTCTGGTAAACTGCTGCTGCCATTGCAGGCATCATTCCCCCAGACTTCTTTGGAGACTCTGATTCTTTTGGATATGAGATACTGCTGCCAATTTGAAAGAGGCATAAAAGGACCTCTGAAGTTTCTGTCCATGTCTCCATAATATGTGGAATAATGAAGACAAAGTAACAAGAACACTTGGTAAAAATTCCAGGAAAAGGGCTGTGACATGCAGGCACATTTTTCTGCCCCAGTCAAAATTCCAGATTTTGACTGGGATTTTTACTCTTATTACTTCCAACACAGCTGTTCTTCACTGAAGCCATTCTAATCTGTTGTTTCGTTCTTCTTACTACTTCTTGTTTGCCCTGCCTCAGTTTTATTGACTACTTTCGGCTTATCCTGAATTCCCCTGTGTTTTTACAATTCATCACTTCTCTCTACCCTGATGATTCAAGTCTTCACATTTTTATGACTGAATTCCTTTTGATGTTACTTAAAGAATTCTGCAGGCAGTTATGAGAAAACATTGATTTCAGCTGGACTCAATATCTACATTCTTATCAATATCTATCTTGTTTAGCACAAGATCAATTTTCCATCTCAAGGGAAAAGCAGATCTAAATGTTCGCCTGACCTTCAAATATTTTACGTGTTTGATTAGAACTACCTGGAAGCCTCATCTCATTATGGCAATGGATGTTATGGACTTAAATTATAAAAGCAGTCAGATTAAAATAATCAATATACTAAGAGGATGGGAGTTAACAGCATAAGAAATAAACTGTCACCCATAACTAGATAAGGATTCTCCACTTTTCCACGAGGTGCATGTTAGAGTTTTTCCAGATGGATGTTATGTGAAAGCCCAGTGAGCAAGTTGTATTTGTTATCAGCAATTATCTGGTCACAACTGACACACAAGATGTAGTCTTGAAACTGAAGAGCCCAGTACACAGAGGCACAAAAAGCAGTATTAAGTTGGCTAATCAACTGATTTCTCTCTTCCCACACCAAAAAGAAATAAAAATGCCTCTTTACATATTCTCTGGTGAAAGTAAAGAAAACCCTCCAAACTTTTTCAAAACGAAGACATCTTCAAATCTTTAACACAATGGAGCAGCTGCTACTGAGTTTCCTTGATGGATATATTCTGTCATTAGGGAAATCAGAGGCCCTGCTAAATACCTTTTTTGTTTGGTTGTTTGTCAGTTCAAATACTGATTAGGTTCTCTGACAACCACATTGTTTGTTTGCAAAAATACAGAGGGAAAAACCTTCAGTAGCAACTTGCATTCTGCAGAAGCAGTGTATATACTCAGAGAGATTTTGTTAAACTCATTTTAAGTAGGAGATTTTACCATTATTTAAAAAGGCAATGTAGAAAAGCCCAACTTAGATGATTCTTTCAGTATCACTGAGCAAAAATGATACAAAATCTATTATATGATCTAAAGCAGATAGTAAGCTTGCAATTTTTACTCAGGAAATACTAACTGTGCAATTAAAGCACATTTTAAGGAAAACAATACTGGGTTCTGAAACTAAGCATAGTATTGAAAAAGATGAGTCAGAGCATGAGCTATTTGACAAAAGAAACTTCAACAAAGACGAGTTTGTGACAGAAGGGTAAGGGCCCTTTTTTATCTTACCATAGCCTTGGATATAAATCAGAGCTGACCAGAACAATAGTATTTACATGGCAAGCTGTGAAAGCCTAAAGAGAGATTTCTCTACCTTCATCTGGAAAAACCCACATCCAAACACACCATCTGCCATGGCCTGCCCAAAGCCAGTGTACCATTGAGTGCTGTGGACATCCACAGGCACCACCAGCATGCGATTATCCCGTACCTTGCTCTCCTGAAATTCAGTCAGAGGAGAGTGGGATGAGTGAGGAGGCACATTATGCATGACTGCACACAGCCACATCCTAAACCATTATTTTTAAATGGCAATGTCCATAATAAACTGGCTTCAGCTTATGCAAGACATAAATTTTACTGGTAGTTAGAATAGAAAATACGTAAAATTATCTGGGCAGCATTGTTTTTATTTATAGTTTAACTAAGAATACATTCTGCATAACATTATAAATACTAAATAGGCTCTGAATGAAATTTTGAAATGTCTAATGGCAGAACTCTGACAGAGCGTCTGTAGCTTGTTACAACTTTTGTCAATATGCTAAAATTTGCCTCTGCAAAGGACAGAATATCAATTTAATGCTGAAAAAAATCCCACTTATTTACTCTATTTATGCAATATTCTGTGTCAGCCAGTGATCATAAATATATGTCTATACAGTCAGTCCCTCAGCAGGGGAGAAAGTGAATAACAGTGCTGCCATTATGACTTCTTGTGAAAGAAATACTCAGTTTACAAACTTCATTATAAAAAGCATAGAGGCATGTTTCCAAAGAGGGACTCTGAAGTCCTGAAGAAAGAAGCTAGGATATGACACCTGCTCAAAGTTCCATAGAACAAGGTTCTGCACTCAGGAATTACATTTATCATTTTACCTGCAACAGAGAAAATGGAGATAAAGAAATGGAAAGAAAAGTGCTGCAGGAAGAGCTCGGCTGTTCAGAACCTTGAAACCGAAGACACTGACAGAAAGGAAATGGAAGATGGCAAACAGGGTTGAAGGCCATGTGGACATCAGTGATACTGAGAGAAGGGCGAAAGAATGCAATGGCATCTTGGTTGGATGGGTGAAGGAAGAATCAGAAACAGAAAAATCCAGGTGAGAAACCTCCATAACTTGCTCAAACCAGCTGTGTAATTTTACAATTAGTATGGGAATGGTTTCAATGTGTGTCCTCCTGACTGTACTGATCAGTTCTGTTATGTTATAGGCTTCCTCTAAGTCCACCCACCACATCAACCCCTTCTGTTCCTCTTGGAGACAACGGTGAGATCTCTGCATTGATTTAATGTATCACAGTCTGCATGTATCCAGGTTTTAGAGCCAAAAAACAAATGTTTAACCAATTTTTGCCATTTCTCCTCCAAAACCTGCAGTTGTGAACATATTATTCATATTTTTTTTTCAGCATTTCTGAAAAGTACCATAACTATGTTACCAAGAAAACTGCATCTTGAATTTACCCACAGCAATAAAACCAGAGTGACAGCAATGCCAGCATTTTCAAATGCCTGTGTCTTGACCTAAGAGTAGGATCTGGTCTTTATCAGGTCAGTACTTGACCTGTCTGTGAATGCCAGCAGGAGTCCACAGCAGTGGCCATTGAGAGGATGATTTCAGGTGCAAACATCTGTCTGGTGTACACTAATACAGTGTATTGCACAGTTAGGAAAGGATGATTTTTTGGGTAGTCAGAACAGTAAGGCACAAAATGAGGAGCAAAATTTTTTAGGAGTTCTTTTTTTCTGATTTCATTTAACAGACAACAACATACACGTTGTGTGGAGAGTTGGACAAAATACAAACCAGATCTATCTGCACTCCTTACACTACCTCTGTTTGAAGAATTACGTTTAGTAAAAGTGTTGAAAAGCAGCTAAAGATGTCAAAAAACATTTACAGGCTAAACAGATCCCAGCTCAGATAACTCCATTTCAAATAATCTAAATTCATCCCCATTATCACTTAAGTGAGCATTACGGCTGTTAGCAAACCCTACACAAATATTCAGATTTTTGTTTTTCCTGTCATGCTGAAGGTTATCTCCCTAGTTGCTCTGAAAAATCAGGTGACAACCATTTCCCATGATGCTTTAAGGGCTGTCAAACTGTCCATCAAACTGTCACCTGACCAATCGTTCCCATGGTTCTTTTAGACTTCTAGTATGATAAATTGAAAGGCACTATTATCTGCCTGTTGTGAAGAGGAACTGCTTAGGCTTTGATAAGATATCACTAGTCCCAGGTGAGAGGAGGCTGACAGCACATCAAGACAAGAAAACACATGGAAACAGTGAACACAGGAGCAAAAGGTTTACAAACATCTGTTGTCATTATTTATTACCCCTTTCCTTGGTTTTAGCTCTACCCTTGTTCCATGTCAGTTTAAAAATAAATACTTCCCTTTCTTCCCAGCCACTCTTAACTGCTGCTATTTTTAAACCAGCTAGTTGTAGAATGAGAAATGTTTTAAATATGAAAGATATCTTTAATAAAAGGTTGCATTAGCTACCTTTTCTGATACATGTTGCTTTTACCATCATTATGTTTGAAGTTTTATATGATTCCCATGATGCAATTATGTCACAAGAAAATGAGAACCTCTATAAGATATGAAGACTTTTTAGGCTCCACAGTTATTCTTTCATTGATATTTTGAGGCCAATTCACAGTTTTCTTGCTAATATTTCAGATCTGTCCTCATACAAGTATCCAAAGTTAGCTGAAGATACCCCAGAACCAAAACAATATGTAGTTATTTATTGTGTGTTAATAAAAAGAAGCTGGTTGCTAACATCACCACCTTGTGTACAAATATTTGTTTGCATGCAGTTTTAAATGATTTAGGCAGTTCTGTGATTTCCTTAAACTGCACTACAAAACCTCAGTTGCACAAAAGAACATTTAAAATGTTTTTATCATTAAAATTAAAAATATTTGAGGCTCATTTAATTATAATCTTATGGTCATCTGAATTGAGATTGACAGCAAGGTCTTGTACCCTGTGGACAAACCCTATTCACTGGAGTAAACAGTCAAAAATCCATGAACTACTAATGTAGGTAAAGTTCTTAATTAATGTACATTCAGCTAATTTCTAAAGTCTCTTCTGAGAAATGATGGATTGTTACATTTTGAGTCCCTTCCAACTTCCTCACATTTTAAACATACACCCAATTTTAAAAGTGGAATCTCAGTTCATCCATGGTTACAAAGCACCCCTGATCAATAAGCATGATAAGATACTCCCTTCATGAGCCAGGTGAAAAAGAAACAGATATAGTAACCAATGAACTCCATAATATCAAGCTGATTTGAACAGGATGGTTTCTCCTATCCCTTTTCATGTAGAAAATCAGTTAGTGTCAAGCGTGGTAGCCAGAGAGGAAAAACAAGAAAGAAATAACAGGGCATTTTCCCACTCCCAGATGAAAAATTCTGCTGAGCTAAAATATTCCCTCAGTTATTGCTGACCTGCCAGCACACACAGCGGTGCTCTCTGGGCACTTTTCAGTAAGAAAAGCACATGGTCCCTTTCTCTAGGTCATTATAATGGAAAGGACGTAGGAATATTGAAAAGAAAGGGACAAAGTACACTGAGTGGTTGAGGTGGTAGCTGACTGTTTGGATAATCATGTTCTATCAAACCCATATTTCTTCTGTTTTCTCTAATCTTTGAAGGAGGAAGCACGAGTGCAGTGGGGTAAGGAACTTTCACACAGTATCAGGAAAAAAGTGTTTTATGTGTAGAGAGCAGGGAGAAGAAGCTGCACTCTGCATATGAGAAACTGATGGGCAAACAAGTGGATAGGATTGGAAAACAGCAGCTGAAAAGGGCAAGGCACAGTCATGCAGGACTCAGCACAGGGACAGAAAGCGTCAGGGTGGTGTGGGACGAAGCTCTGAAGGCTTTCAAAGATAGGCAAAGCAACTGGATGATCTTAGAAGTGGGTTTGCACAGACAGGCAAGACTTCAAGTTAAGTGCTGACATGTCCAGGAAACTCCACTGAGGAAGAAGCTAAAAATGAACATGCTGCTCGCTATAACATTTTGGTATTACTCTCAATACTGCCTTTAGTGTTGATCCTGCAGTAACAGAAACTCTGTTAGAAGCAGAAAGTCTTCTGCAAATAGAACATTTTAAATTGCTTAGATAGTGTTAAAGTCAGCCTTAAATTGTGGGACTGTAAAATCCTGTGGCCACTGGAGTTATAGATTTTTCTCCACTGATCATTTAGAGTTTGAAGACAGAAAGCAAACATACAGAATACACAGCTCTACAGCTTTACAATAATAAATTAATTATGTTTACAGTGAAGAGTTATTAAAAGAGATAATCCACAATTCTTTCTTAATAGCTTAGCTATACCTTGCTCACAGGTTGTTGCATTTACCTCCTGATAGGGAGTTTTGCTTGCACAAACTGTAAATGAGGAACAGGCAGGACTGTGGGAAAGCATCTGATCCTGAACAGCTCCTTATTTGCTGCCTCACCCACTCTGACAGAGTCCAGAATTCCAGTTCTGCACCTGTTAAAATACGCAGCCCCTTGCAGTAGCCAACATATGCTTAATGAACCATGACAAAAACATTATCTAACCTCTGTTCTATATTCTATTTCTACTTTACAAGTTCTGTTAATAAATATAGAAGTGTCACCAATACGATTAAAAATGAAACTGATTTACTCTTCTAATGACAATAATTGTATTTGCCAGCACTGTTGACATAGCACAGATAACTGCCTGATAACTGCCAGAAAAATGAAAAAGGAAGTTGAAATAGGAGAGGAATGAACAAAGAGAGGTAGAAGGGCAAAGAAATCACTGATTGTAATGGTTGAGAACAGGTTGGCTCAGGTCGGCCTGAAAGACAGGAAGTGGCATAGAAGAGACACTACTTGATTATAGGAGCTGAGTCTTCTTAAGTTATGAGAAAAGTTCATGAGAGACTCTCTTCAAAGGTCAGCCTAAGGAATTTAGGTCACGCAGGAATACTCAAATCACTGAATTTCACCAGGAGTTTTCCTGGTGCCAATCTCTGTGTTGTTCTGCTGTGTTGAAGGGCAAGGATGCTTGGCAGTTGAAATAAGGAGCTTTCTCATTGCATTGGTTATACTGTGGCCACCACATATACCAAAACAGCAGACTGGGATCACCCCCCAGTTTGCGATCCTGTTTCAATGTTGTGTGGTCTGAGATAGTAGAATCTCCGTGGTCAGACATCTCAAAGCAGCTGACACACCGTGGTTTGGTATTTCTACTGTTTTTTCCAATACCTTATCATATGAACACATTTTTACCTCCACATATCCCCCTGGACCTACAAAACCTTCTGGCCTTCTGGAAGCCCACATGTGCATCTAGCTTGTGCTAACACAGTAGGGTATGATGCCAGGCGTACCATGGAGGTAGGCCAAAAATCTTACAGAAGAAATGGTAACATCAGTGAAAATATATGAGAATAAGGACTGCCACCCTAAGTAACCTAAAAAACCTCAATGTTACTACTTTTGAAAGTCTCTCTTCTTTTGGACCTTGGCCCTGCCTATGTGTACAAGTAACTGAATGGAGGCCAATGTAATGGGACTACTCATGCATAAAGCCAGTCACATGCATTAACGCTGGCAGGAACAAGGACTTTCTTTTCATACTTACACTAGAGGATAGTAAAAGAAATGCTGCTCAAAGAAATCCATCAACTAATTCAAACTCTAAGCTAGCTACTTCAGAACCTGGTACAATGGCCACACTCAATGAGTCCATTGAAGACCTGGGGATGAAGTAAAAACAGGTTTCTTTTTGAAGAACATTACGAGATCAATACAGTGCCGTGGATATTAGGAAAAGTCACTTTAATAAAAAGGAAATTGCACATAATGTAACAAAACAATTGCTATTTGGAAGGCCCTGAAAAAATGGAACCATGTAATATGATATTTCTTAACTTCATTTCCCATCCATTGGAGAAATCATAACAATAAAGTTTTCTACATAAGCAACTTTATGAGCTGAAAGAAGAGAATGTATAATTCCCTTCCATGGACTAAGCCAAAAGAAATGAAAAAAAAAAATTGATTCTTCTCTGTTAGCCTCCTGTGTAAAATTTTTCTCCTTATCATCTCATCTAGTCATATCTTTCTGCAGTTTGAATTACCCTCTTTTCCTCAATCTGGTAAGGCAGTGAAAGGATGTTTGTTCTGCTAATTAACTTTATTACCCTGATAACTCCCTGCAGCCTTTGACGAAAACAATTACCGTTCCTCCTTTTTTTTTTCCCCACTGGCAAAAAAAAAAAAAAGAAAAAAAAAAAAAGAAAAAAAAAAGTCGACTATTAATTAGAAACGAGGCCCCGGTCCCTGCCATGTTAGCCTGCCACGTTCTCAGACCCTCGAGCGGGATAGCATTACATTGTCAGTAGTAATTTAGCTCTCATCTGTCTCTGCTAATTATTGTCACATTCATCAAATTCATCAACAAAAGTGCTCTCAGAAGGATTGCATATTTGCAGTTAATACAGCATAAACTGGTATTACCCATCACCACATTTGTGATGATGAGAGGGACACAACTTATTCATCCCTAATTAGAGCAAGCTGGGTAATTAATTATACATTCCGCCTTATTACTTCTGAGTTCCCAGATATTGTTTGTCTAAAAAGGGGGAGAGAGAGGAAGAGAGAGAAGCCTGAAAATTAAAAAAAAAAAAAAAGGGAAAAAAAAAAAAAGAAGGAAAAAAAAAAAAAAATATTTTTATAACCACACTTCCCAAAACAAATTGTCTAAAAGATTTCTAAAA
>JAWMRA010000009.1:7336192-7403564 GCA_035584735.1 Pseudotriccus pelzelni | reverse complement strand
AAAAAAAAAAAAAGCGAAAAAAAAAAAAAGAAGGGGGGAGAGAGAGAGGAGAGAGAGAGAAATGTGTGATGTGTTTTGTCACATGTGCTATGCCATAATTCCCACCTGACAAACTAGCTGAATCAGTAGAAAATTGCAAGTTGTCAGCAGCAGAATAAACTGCTGTAATAGCTGATTAATGATCAACACCTGTGACAGGTGCTACACGGGACTGTAAACTTGGTGTGATTAACAGTCACCGGACGAATAAATATTAGTGACAGTCAGTGGAGAGCGAGTTTGTGTGTTTTAACAAATCTCGCACATTACAGTTATTGATATTTCCAGTGCAGGCACTTTCTTTTTGGTAATTATCTGACAACACTGGAAGAGTGTTTTAATCTAGTATGTTTGTTTCTCTTCCGTGCATTCAGAGTTCAAAACGGTGTTTTGACGAGATGACCTAGAGGAGTTCAAAACTGCAGACAAATTCAGAATAGTCACAAACACTTTGTTCCATGTCCAGCTCATAGCAACACTCCCAAATATTCTGCCAAGGTGCTTAAATATATGCATGTATAAGCCTACATTGATAAAAATATAAATATTATATAAATATAGATATATATTTATAGGGATACATTTTCAAAGCCTGTAATTCCAAGAGTCAACTCCTGGAAGTTTTGTTTCTTATGTCAGTGGTTATGACATATACCTGACTGCTGTGGGAAATAAGAATTTCTTTCCTTCCACCATCAAAGACGCATGAATCTCTTCTGAAGGACAACTTCATTCTCATTAATTTAAAGTTATAAAATTCCTGCAACAGTGGGGCACGAAAGTTATCCATTGATGTGACTGCTGTATGCTCAGCACAGTAGTATCTAATCAATTCCCAGACAGAACTAGAGCTATATCAGAATACTCTTTGGATAGCATAAACTACATTTTTCATCCTCGTGCATGGTTACAGATATGCTGATTAGGTAAAATACATATTCTTATGCAAAAAGGCATGTATTAGAAAGTGAAAAGACATGAACATAGACTCAGAGAAGCCAGTTAATGCAGATTTTGCCACCAATCCGATGTTATTCTCAAGCTTTAAACGTGATATAATGTCACTGCATTCTTCTAAAAAGTCCTTTACCAGGTCAAATAAAAATAAAACAAATCACAAGTCGTGACTTTGGAGTTTCCCAGGTACATGTCAAAGAATCCAGCAGCTGGTCATCTCTACCTAATACATCACTCTGTTCACATGACAGCTCAATTATGTTATGCACTAAGATTGGTCTGTTAGAAAAATAAAGCTCAATATTTTCCTCAGAACAACTTCTGGATATAGCCAGAAGTAATTAAATAATTGTCATTAAATACATCCTAAATGCAAAGATTTACCTGTATCATGTAGCACATCAGAAGACACGGGAAGGGAAAAAAAGGCAAAGAAACTACTGCTCATATCAGTTCCTGGAGAGAAATAACAATATATATCCTTGCCTACAGCACAAAATATTCCAGCCATTTGAACCTTTAATGGAAAACCTTGAACACACCAGACCTGGCCTGTTGCTTCTCCTACCAGACTCACAGCCATACATCAACCAGCTGAATGGTTTTTTCCACTCACGCGTTTTATAATAACAGTAGAAAAAAAGTCTTTCATTCCTTGGTCTAATCGATTTCAAACCTGCTTTTATGCATAAACTGTTCCTCAAGCTCTTCTTTCAGGTGTAGATGACTGTGGGGAAGGGCTTCTTAAAGGGTGGCATTTAGGTCACCTGAGAACCTCCCAGTACGAAACAATTTCCCATGAACTTCCCAGTCATTCTTTTACAGTTGGAATAAAGACAGTGGAGGAACTTAGAGAGAAAACAACATGAGTAGGAGCTCCATAAGCCCCAAACTTGAATAACAGTTTAAATACATCTAGTATTTGTTCTTTAACAACAAAACAAAGGTGGGAATAACCTCCAGCCTACAATTAATGAAAACATAATTTCTTTTTTTTTTTAACCAATGTGTCATTCAATTCCCCATTTTCATTTATTCCCGCACCAGAAACGTAAAAGCCCTGAGCAATCCACTTATAGAAATGCAGAGAGATGAAAACATACTTTGTGGGTAACAGTTTGTTAGGTATAACACTTCTGCCTGCTGATTAATCTTCACCGCTGCAAACCGAAACGCAGAAGTAATAGCTTGAAAGCTTTATGCAAAACGTATGTAAATTTGTTATGCTTTAGTACAGATACATCTGAATAGGCAGCAGTGCAGTGAGCCAACAGCCCAGGAAGGAGGCCAACCCCACATCCAGATGCCACTGATAGAGAGACACTGTGTGGCATCGACGCTCCCAGCTGCCAGGCTCACCAGGCATTTTTTACAGCATTTGACAGGAGCAGAATGAGACCTTGCAGAGCTCTCTACTGATAAATAATGATAACACAGGGGAACAATTTCAGGGAGTAAAAAAAATCTAAAAATAAAAATTAAAAAAAATCTTAAATATTTTCCTACAGGAAATGGCTAACTATCTGGAAATTGCATTATCACTTTATTGAACCAAAGACAGAGCCAACACAAGGCTCAAAAATTATGCTGAATTTGTTAATAATTTTTAAAGATGATTTCACATCTTTCAATCCTATATTTCATGTAATCTTATGAAATTTAATATATTACCAGCTCTATATACAGGAACTTAAATTTATTCTTCAAAAGGAAGGTTAGATATAAAACTCAAGTGAAGGGATCAGTTTGCTTTAATTTGCTGTGCTTTGGAACAATTTGTAATTTAAAAAAAAATTATAAAAAGAAAGTAAAATGGAAACTATCAGAAGACAATAGCATAGCAAATTAATCAAGCCTGAGACTAGGAGAAGAGAAATTACTCATTCCTCTGTAAATTACAAACCTTATCATTAGTTTTCACTTAATATGTTGCAAATCTGATTTGGCAAGTAATTCTCATCTTTTCTTTAAAGTAGAATAAGATAAAAAAAATAAAATTAAGCAAATTTTACCAGGAAAGCAGCCATTGATGAACTGACTCAATTTAAATACAATGAATTTGGGATTACAATGCAATATCACTGTAAGTCATACTGTTCAGCCTATGAATCCATCATAAATAGGCTTCAAGACAGACATGCCTTTGTTTTCAAACAGTTCCCCAAAATTTTTAGACTAGCAAATTTCATAACAGAATTTCAGATTATTCACTGAAGAACATACGTTATCACGTTTCACATGGAACGTGTGTCTGAAACAAAACCACTGAATTCAAAAACAAATCCTTTCCTATCTTGTAAATCACACAAGAGTAACAGAGAATTGCCCCCCAAAATTACAGTCAACTGCAGGTGATTTTGACCAAGATCCACAGTATTTGCAAACTGCTCTCCTTCCATTCATTCCCAAACGTGAGGAAAAACATTTGTCAGAGAAGGCTGGTGGCACAAATCTTAGAAATCTGTTCAAAATCTAACTTGCTTTCCACAGCTATTTTCATAGCTATTTGTGGCACAAGAGAGCAAGGACAACCGGCATAAAATCAGAACAGCAGGTACAAGCATAGCTCTCATTCTCTTCTCTTCACGTCACCATCTTTACCACTTTAAAAAGGAAATAAAAATTACTGATCACTGAACTGTATTCTGGGACATCTTGGCTTTTTGCACTTTTCCCCACGCTCTTAACTATGTAATTTTACCAGCACATCAGCATCACATAAGCATAAGACTTTCAAGATATTAACTTGATTCCTTTGTACAACTCCTTTTCAGGAGTCATTTGCAAAGCATCTGCATCCTCTAAAGGGAAAAAAAAAATATGCAATTCACCTGATGAAGATAGAAAATTATAATTACAGACCACCCAACAATTTTGATAATTTCAGCAAGACAGCTTGCTGAAAACCATGTCTTTTGGTTTACAAAATGCTACAGAGCTGTTGCTGTGGTGCTGAACTGCACAGGGAGGAATCAGGAAAACCCAGGCGTTTTGGTACAGGCTCTCCTATTCCCAAGACTTTACTGATACTCCTTAGGGGCTGAAACCTCTGGGAGGTGGGAGCCCACTGGTATTTACAGCTTTTCAAGCACACTTGCACCTAGAAGGTCATACCTTTAGTTTCTGAGAAAATCTGAATGAGTAGATACATCCAAACTCTACAGAAAGCAAACACTGCAGGAATACAGGATGCCACTGTGGAAAGGCAGCCAAGGGAATACCTCTGGGGCAGAAACTTTGCCAAACTTCTGTGTTTATCAGACGGCCGCCTACTTTTTCTACAGAACTTCTGAGCACTGTAAACTTGTTGAACAACCTACTATTTCCCGCCTTCGGAGTGATATTCTTTCCATAAAGGAATAAGTATCTGTGAAGCTAATAGCATTTTTTTCACATTTGTGATTATTCCATAAAGAAGGATGTTTTCATGTATGTTAATGTCCAATTTAAGGACTCCTAACTAATTCAAGTAAAGAGAGGAAGTCCAATATATTATCTAATTTTGAATGAGTGGTCATTCCCAAGACAAAATCAGATTTTAGCATGTTTTAGTATTTTTCTGTATATTTTCCATCTGCACATACAGGAATGTTGCCTGTAAACCTTTGACGTTGAACATTCAGAGAAAGATTTTTAAACAGAAGGATCAGCATTTCCCCCAGATGTCCTTATTAAGCAGATGCAAATACATTTTCTTTAACAGCAGCATTAATTGCTCTACAAGCTTCAATATAAGTGTCATCACTGACGGATCATTCAAAAAGAGACTTGCACACACGAAATGCTCATCGATGGAGTCAGCAGTTCAACACACGAGAAATGGTGCAGCAGACACACGGCATGGCACTGGTAGAGTTCCTGGTGACTGTTTGCAGCGTTACTAAAATGGCAACTGCACGTCTCACAGTGTGAAAAATGCAGAAAACAGTAAGTGAGCAAAATCTAATCTTAGTTACACCAACAGGCCCTGGAATAATGCCACTGACTTCAGTGAATTATTCCAAATTTTCATCCACACATCTAGTGCTCTTCTCCTAAGCAGTAAACAGCCTAAAGAGACAAACATCAACCTCCATATGATAAATATTCCACAAATGATGCTTCTTTATAATTCTTCAAACAACTTCATTTTTTTTCACCACCAGGATGAGAAAAGCATTGTTGATGAAATGGGTTTTCCAGAAGTGAGTCATGTTGAACACTGCAGGAAAAAGTCATCTGGCAGAATGACTAATGCTTTGAAAAACTAACTTAACAAATATTGATTATACTACCCTTTTTAGGAAACAATATTTTTATGAAAATGAGTACATGAATCTATGGAAGCTGAGAAAACAAAAATAAAATAGTATTTATCTGCCATATGGTTCGTGTTTATGTTTAGATGATGACATACAAACACCAGACAAAATCAAACAGCAAACTGAAAAAGGTCCCCTAACAAATCAGGGAGATGGATCAGGCAAAAATGCAGGCTTTTGCTATTTTAAAGTGAGTTCTTCACCTGTTGTCCCAACCACAGCACCTTCTTATAACAACATTTATATATGCAGAAATGTAAAGAAAAAAAAAACCACCATTCCATTTGTGCCTGTACATTTACATGCTTGTTTTCCTCTCCACCACTACTCTTTGCCATTAATTCTTTTTTTTTCCCACTTACTTAAACTGCAGACTAAGCAAGGTAAATATCTTATTCTTTCTCATTTCATGTTTCCAGAGTAGGTAGCACTTGGATTTTATTTTGACCAAGGATTCCTCAAAACTTTGTTGTATAATAAGGATGTGGATACTTTATTTAATTAGTTTCCCTAACACGTGTCCAGCATTAGATTTTAACTTCATTTACAATCACACAATAAAAAGGAAACATGCCAAAGAAATCAAAAAAGTAATGTTGCTTGGATTATAATTAGACTTAGTCAATTACTAAATATTTGTTTTAAAATCACTAATATATGTAAAACACGGGAAGTTAAACAAATGAATATATCCATATTTTGATGGATATAACCTCTTAGCATTGAGACTTATAAAACTTTGCAAATATTAGGAGCCAATTTGGGTCCACAAGTTATACAGGAACACAAGGAGGCTGAGAGAAGACACAAAGAAACTGGACATAACAGGGAAGGTGGTCCCTGAGCCAGCCCTTGCACTACTCTGGGCAGGGAGGTGATGGATAGGAAAGTATTTGACAGCCCTTAGACATTGCTGCACAGAAACCATCGTTTATTCAAAGAGAAATACACTTCTGTCACCTGAAGCACTTCAAGCCCTCCATGTATCCTTGGCGTTTCAGAAACATAGTGGGTTACGAGCACATTTTGGACTGCATTTCACTGGAGGCTTAATGTGAACTATCTCCACTTCCTTTAAAAAGAGTTGCATAGAAACTCTTTTTAAGGTTGCCACAATCATTAACACCACATTTTAAACATGCTGCTGGAACAGGTTTACAGGATTTAAAGGAAAGTTCCTTTAATGCTGTTTAAGTATACTTTGCCTAACAAAATATTAGCAGTAAGAGTTTGGTAGAAAAAAAGCACTTCATTTTAAGTAGTAGAATACAAAAATTCAAATGTCATAAACACCATAAGACATCCTGGAAAGTTTACAAGAAAACATAGATCCAAAAATAAGATCCATTTAACCTTCATTGAAAAGAAAAAATCATGCAAAGAATCATGATAAAGTTTGTTAGAACATTTTATAATAGCTTTCCAAACTGAGTATCTGTTTTGAAAGTAGACATAGGTGTGTTAAAATCAACTGTAGCCAACACGTGCTTTGCAAGCACCACATAAAATTGTCTTTTCTGACTGTAATTCCAGGTAACAGTTGTCAATTGCATTATTCCTTGACTTATTAAAGACCAAAACTAAAATGTGAGTAACAAGGTTCAACCGAGAGATACACAAGAAGTCAGCCAAATCTCACCTATACCGCTGTTTTCCTCTACCCAAGCAAATTCCAATTTTTCCTCATCAAAGGACACAGTCACAGGAAGTTTATAACAACACTTAAAAAGCAGCTTCAGCTGTGTTGAGATTTCCTGAATATTCCTTATTCATGATAGGAAAACTATAAAACGTTAAGAGATACCATTGCAGAGGTCAGAAACTCATGGGAATGGGGAAGAAAACGGAGACAGAACTTTTCTATTCATTTATCTGGAGGGACAGAGAAGGGAGGAAAAGTTCAGATCTGCACATTTCCCAAGGATTCAGATATGGACAGACCTAAGGATAATAGTGATTGCTACGCAAATTTTATATCTTAAAATTACTGTTTGGAAAACGTGACAACACAATAATGCAAAACAGCTGATTACTTTGAGTCAACTGTACCTTTTGCCCACAATGAAAGGGTACAGCTAAACTTATAACTGAAATGATTTTCTATGTGATATAGAGAAACAAGTAAAATGTAACTGTATAAGATTTATTTCAGCATTAATTTAATCAGCATGCTAATATATGCATGTGCATATTCCAGATTAATCCTTAAAACAGTGGGGATTTTTTCTCATTCTCCAATGTTTAGACCACCAATAGTTACACAGGAGCAAGTACATCTTTTCTGCTATTTAAACCTTTAGAAACCTCAGCTATTTTAATATTTAGAATATTTCTAATATTTATTTGGAGTTTTTCTAAAAATTAGAACTTAGGTTTTAATAATATTAATATAAAATTTCTTAGGAATATTTTTACCCTACCATGTAAATTAAGCTTAAATTTTTTATTTATTAAGCTGAGCCGCTGAATATTTATTCACATTCTAGCTAAAGCAATCAGTAAAAGTGTTAAATATAAAACGTATGCAATTTTAAGATGGCATTGTACTTCTGAAACATTTTGGTAAGAATATTAGGAATAACTTTTCCAGTGAAGACCTAACAGTGATGTTGTGAAGAATGACAGTGTGATCAGTCAAGGAATCTGATTTTTGAATTCTTGTCCAAACAAGTCCAATCTACATATCATTATTGCCTTCTAAAAAGGGAATTCAATGGGAGCTATGCCTCTGTGAAAACTGAAGAACTAAGCAGTAGAAGGTACTATTCTAAAACTTTTAAATTTTAATGACATACAGTATTTTTCCAAAGGAACAGAGTCCACAGTTTCATTCTTTCCCTTATTAAACTAGCTAGAAAAAAAGCTGATAGGGAGTGGGACACATACATTGACATTATGTTGGTTTAAAAGGTCATTCTGAATGAGGGTTCAGCCCTTGAGCCCCTGAGCAACTGCTGGAGGTGCTGAGTGCACTCATCCAAAGGCAGAGGGAGGGACTCCACAACTCCAAGACCTTTGAAGGCAAAATTCATACCTAGCCCAGATTAAAAAAAATTACATTTATTTTGGTTTGAAACCTTAATTATTTAATTTTCCACAGTGCATAGTTTGCAAGCGCAGACAGAATGGCCACATCTTCCCAGTCTTCTCTAAGAAGAAAGAGCACAGGACCAACATGCAGCTCTAGTTTCATAATTTATGTAAGCCATAAGACAGGGATACAAGGTAAGGGCCACCTAGGCCTAGCTATGGCAGACTTTTTTATGAATATCACTGGCTCATGAATATAAACAGTTACAGGAAAATAAAATTTATAAAACCTAGACCCGGGAACAAAAATCTCAGAGATCAACAACTCCGAAAGAATCTAGTGTCACATTCCTAAGAATGTCAGATTAAACTAACATGTGCCAGTCAATATTGGTACACTGTGACCCTTGATGCCTCCTAAGCAAAACTATTAAGTCCAACATTTTCTCCTGTAAGCACTTATCTGTAAGGATGGCTAACATGTCCTCTAAAGCAGATATTGAAACTGATTGGACAATAGGTAGATACCAGACAGGGGCCTGGGGGCCGACCTCTAGAAATAGGGGGAGAAAATCTTAATCTGCAACACAATGCAGCTCTCTTGAAACCCTATCATTTTCACTTCCCATGTGTCTGCTGCCTGACTGTGAATGGATTTGAAAAGGAATGGTTAGTGCTGAAAATTGGATCAGAGCTAACATTCTCTCATTTTTATCAGCAGCTGCCAAAGGTCATCTGACATAATAGCTGATGAATTCAAGCCCAGTGGATTTCATTTGCAATTTTCAATTTACTGAGGCCTCCAAACCCCACAGTGATAAAAGCTTCCCCTATCGTGGCCTGTCACAAACATCAAGAAACTGCACAAACCCACAAGAAAGAAATAGGAGAAAGCTGTGCATCATCACAGTTACAGATAAGGGGAACAGGAAGAAACAGTATCATGTAGAAAGGTGTGGAGCGGCATGTGTGGTTGAGTTTCTAAATGCCAATTGTAATGAAAAGACTATGAAGAGCAATCAAATAACTTCTACAGAATAACATCGTGGTTCCCCTCCCCCCCTTCCATTTGAAAATTGCCTTCTAATCTCTTGCTTGACATCCTGAAGATAAAAGTGAAAGTGAAAAAACCCTGTTTATTTAGACATGGAAAGTATTGTACCGTTGATATATTTACTGTAGTTTTGATTTACAAATTCATGTTATTAAGAGACCTATTATGGGAGAAACTGTGTCAGTGCAAAATAAGAAATGCTTTTGTTCGCTGGCAGATGGACTGTAGATCTTTACTCCTGATCCACAGGGAGCACAAATGAACTCCAGTCCATGGGTGCTAGAGGTTTCAGTCTACTCATCCACACACATACATTCAAAGACTTTTCCATGTGCAGAAGTTAACTGCTTTTGCCCCAGATCTTTGTCACATCGACATTGCTGGGGATCCTGTCCCAAGTGATCAGAGAAAATAAATAAATAAATCCCAAAGCCCTTCATACTGCAAGAAACCTGTTTTGCTAAAAGGCCAAGTAGCTCATGTTCTCTGCCTGTCCATGACTACAGGATGAAAGAACATATACAGAAG
This sequence comes from Pseudotriccus pelzelni, assembly GCA_035584735.1. Taxonomy (NCBI): domain Eukaryota; kingdom Metazoa; phylum Chordata; class Aves; order Passeriformes; family Tyrannidae; genus Pseudotriccus; species Pseudotriccus pelzelni. The sequence continues at coordinate 7,393,655 of JAWMRA010000009.1, read as the reverse complement.
GAGAAGTTACTGTTTCACAAGTAAATGCTGAAAAAAGTATTTCCAGAGCAACCACCCAATTTCACAGTACTGATTCAATCCCACTAGCAGCTGCACTTGAGCCTATCAGTGCCACCTGCCATGTTTATGACTTTACTTTCAACTCTACTACACATTGCAGTAGTACAAAAGCAGGTTCCTACTTCCAGTAACATCAACCATAACACTAATTCGAATAAACAGGAAACACAAATACCACCAGCTGGAATCTACTTGGACCCAAAGCCAAGGATGCAAAGAACTCTTTGCACTCTTTCTACAGTGAAAAGCCCTCTGTACAGCACAAAAGATAAAACCAAAGGAACACCAAGTACAGAGAGATTATACAGCAAATAATGGCACATCATTCTGTGTCTGGAATAGTTCAGTTTGTCTTTCAAAAATTATGAAGATCCCCAAAAAACTGAATTGCCTATGATGATGGGATTCTCCATTGTTTAGATGTATACAAATAAGTAGTTCATCTAAACACTGGCAGGTAGGCTTATGTAACTAATAATGCCATAAAAATATTTACAAAGATTTTTTTCCTTATTGAGACTGATGATGGTAGTTTATTGACTATTTCAGAAAGGTTTTATTTAAGATGTGAATTTTAAGAAACTGTGTGTAGATATAGACAGCAATTAAAGGGAGAAGGAAAGTATTGCCAAGATAATCCACCACAGAACTGGTTCCTTCAGATGTGCACAAAGCAGCTACATATTGTAGCAGCACTGAAAAATTTTATAGCCCTAGTATGTCATTTCTTTTCAGCACCCAAAAATCTATTTCTTTCTGTAAGCAAAAACAAGCCCAAATATCTTACACTGTAAAGAGAATTATATCTTGGACAGAAGAGAAGTGGGAAAGATGAAATAAGGGTTCTGAGGAAAATGTCATGGCTATCTAGAGATGAGGGCATGCATTTTAGTTTGTGTTTTGTTTCCAATGTGAGTTCTTTTTTGTAGCTCTTTTTGTCCTTCCTTCCTTCCTTTCATTATGTATTGACCTGCATTTGTATTTTATATTGTTGTTAATCTCCATAATGTCTGCGGATCCTTCACATAAAAAAAATCAACTTTTCAATGGACTTCATGGAGTTTAGAAATTCTTGTTCTCTTGTTATACATTTATGTCACAGCTAAAATTTTATGGATAACACATGGAAGAGGTTTTTTTTTGGTTTGGCTTTTTATCTTATTTTTCTGTGGGAATAGACCACTTGTTTGGTAAACAGGGAGAGAGAACAGTGTGGGATTCACTCACAAAAGAAAATGAAGCAACTTCAGTTTGTGGTAACGTGAAAAACCTGACAGGCATTATCAGCTGGGGACAACAAAAAGATAAGTAATATGGAGGAAGGACTGAAGATATTCTGAATTCATAGATAATCAGGAAACTTAGGATCTTCTGAGCAGATGATATGGACTCTGAGTTATCTGGGGATACCTCACTGCACAGGCATCCCTGGCAGACTGAGGGCTGCCTCATCAAATCTCTTCTGGAGTCTCACTTAGGAGAACATTAGCTACCATTCCTCCATTGGCTCTATATTCCAATGCTGATGGAATTGTTTTGGAGCTTGGAAAGGAAGGAAGGAAGGAGGAGACTGTCTTTTGCTAGAAAAGCCAGTAAATAATCATTGGCTCAAATCACATGCATTAATACATAAATAATTTTCCCCATTCACATATAATGATAGCTATGATCCACGCCTTTCAATATTTCAGTTTTCTCATACAGAACCACCTGATCTTCATTTCTTATTGCTTCTTGTACTGGATCTTTTCATTCAGTTTACCACATTAAAAAAAACAACCAAACAACAAACCCAAAAGCAAACTCAGAACAAAACCAAAACAACAACTGAAAAAAAAATAAAATAAAAGCACTCCCAGAAGTCTGCAGACCCTCCAGTTTATGTGAGAAAGGCAGGCCCTCCCAGGAAAAACATAGCCATATGCTTTCAAGCTGGGATTGTCTTTTCTTTACAAGATTTACCACACCTGGCGCCAGCAGATGAATTAATACCAGAAATTAATACCAGTGCCAACAGCTTTGTTAGCATTTATGGTGCCAGCAGGGAAAAAGATCTTGTCATATAACTATTCCATCCAACATTGACTCAAAATGGTCCATATTACATTATGTTTGGCTGACTCTCCTAGAGGGCTGCAAGTCTTCCACGTGTCTGTTCAGTCCTTTCTTCCTACTACTATGAAGGACTATGTAAAAGAATCAGGAACTCCTGGAATCTAACACTATCTCTGGCATGGTCAAATATACAGCCCTGACTAAACCACTTCTGCTAAGGGCTTCAATATGCTCTTTGCAAACTGTGAATAAAGTCGTCAGTGCACTGGCAGAATTAATGCTTGACCAACTGATGAAGTCATGTAGGGGTTAAGCATCTCTGAGCATTCATTCATGAGTGGTTTGTAATGCTCACAGCAGAGGCAGTTTCTGGTTTCTTCTCCCTCGAATCACTCATGTCTCAAGTTCCAGAATGGCTTCACATCTCCTTTGAAAGCAGGACACAGTTGGCAGGAAGATAATTCTTTGGGAAAAAGAGTCTTGTGTTGGTGGAGTGAAGTCTTACCTGCTGAGTCTTGGTTAGAGAGAAAAGACAATGAGGGAGAAGACTGAAAGTATGCAACCTTATTCATCATCACCAAGTTCTCAGTTGCTAACTGACAAGTTCATACATGAAAGACTAAGTAAAAAACATTTGACACTGGAAAATCAGATGGTTTTACCATGCAGAATTAGCAAAGATACATTACAGGGGAAAAAGTTATTAGAAGCATTGCTATATCTTATATAGAGGATAAAAATGCAAACATTAAATGAAAACTGGTAAGTTAAAATGTACTTTTCATAGTCAGCCATTGTGTTATGACCACAAGCTACAGCTGAGCCGATTAGAACATTTACTGACATTAAAACAATGAAGATTAATACATAGCTGAGGAGTTATTAGTCTGGCATAACTGAACGCATTACTCAACAATATAACCACAGTCTATTTATAGTAATTCCATTTGTATTAGAAAGATCATGTTGAAAATTATGTGATTTAATTCACTCTTACATCAACCTTTTAATTTTAACCAGCAAATTACTATTTCAAAGCATTTGCCATCTGTCTATTTTAAATAAATCTGCAAAAAATTTGGGGTTATAATTTGCTTAAATTCTGCTACTTTATAAATGCAGGTGAAACTTTGTAAAACAGTAACTGGTACTGCATAGTTTGTAATGTCATTTCTGTTCAACTCTGAAGATGATCTGTGATCTCTGCAAGAAACAACACTTGCTTCAGTACATTTGGAGAGAAATAACAGTTTTGCCCATGGTAAGAAATAATGAAGTATAACAAAACAGGCCGACTCCAGCGACCAGATGAGGGCCCTCACCTCCTAATGAAGCAAATGACAGCTGCAGAAATTCAGTATCATCCTGTGGGATCCAGCTCTGGGCACTTACAAACATGCTGTTGAAAGTCTGACTTCAGCAGAGTAAAACTGGAAAGAAAACAATTTTCTTGTACCACTGTCTTGCCTGATTCAATTATCAGTGTCTGATCTTACAAGGCATCAAGCACCCTCCTGTGAGGTCCTCCAGCTCCCGCTGAAATCATCAAAGGGAGCTGAGGATACTCACTGCCAGGCAGGACTGGACCCTAAGAGAGCAGAAAGCCACATGTAAGGGATGGGCTGGCTGGAGCCAACCATCACTCTGAACAGTGAGACCCTGTTAGTGACACCAGAGAGACACACTGATCTGGGACTGCTGAATGTTTGTTACAGTGACAGATTCAGCTTAGATTTTACTGTTTTCATAGCAATGGGGTTCTAGTCTTACAGCTCAGGGCTCTCCTCCTTCAACCCCCAAGTCAAAAATGTCTTTGGAATAATGACATTCAGTTGAGCCCTATCACAGTGTGCATCAGAAAAACGTGCACAGATCATCTGTTACAACTCACAGACACATTTCATAACCTGTTACTGCTCCTCAGCAAACAGGATGAGCAACATCACAGCCAGACTACCTCTGACTGTTCTTGGACATCATGCTTCAGTAAAAACACACTATGCTAAAATTAAACACATATTTCACACTGTATTTTCAGCCTTGGAGAGAAATACCGCTAAAGGCATGACCCGTATCAACATCCCAGTTAATTTTAGGAATGAAATTAATGTGCAATATTGTTTACAATAGTTACATTAGAAATAACAACATAAACCTCCAGCTTAACAAACTTGGAAATGTTACTAATGTATCACCTAACTAAAAATGCTTATCTAGAGTAAATGTAACCAGTTTCTTCACACCCAATTAAAAAGTGAGTTGTGAGGCATGACCGGATGCAGGTAAACGTGACTCAGTGTAGGAGACTGAAAGGTTATCCAGTTTTCTCAGTAATACTTGGAATAATTTTTACTTTAACAGTTTATATCTTCTAATTATAAGGAAATATAGTTTAGATCCATTTCATTAAATACTGTGAGTTTTTGAGTATACAGAGTTGTTATTCACCTGTGCTATAAAGTGAGGTTATACTCATAAATCAGAGTATGACAAATTATAAGCAGAATTAAATATTATATACTGTAATATAACCAGGAACCCCCCAATATTTTCATTTTTCTTCTCTCAGTTGTGCCTTGTAATAATTTACTACATACTGGTTTCTATTGTGTTAAACCTCAGAAAAGTAAATAAGCAATAATATCTCAAAAAAAGTCTTATTTCCTTAACTGTTTCAATATACTTTTTAAATGATACCAAAAAAGATGATTTCACACAATGTAAAGCCCATTCTTGAGTCAAATCTTGAAGCCAAAATATCAGTTGGAGTTGCCTTATTTCCGTAGAGGTTACGACAACAAAAGTATAGCAACTTCTCAAATGTATGTGATTTATTATTTTAGTAAATGATAACAATTCATAACACTTTACACAAGTGGAGAATATAATCATTTTACAGATGAGGAAACTGAGTCTGCAAGGAATATAAAGTATTCAGCATCACTTTATAAATCCTTAACTGGAAAGTTGGAAAAGTACACGATCAGGTATATTATTAAGCTATCCTTCTTCCAAATTACAATCATAGCCAGAAATTTTAACAAGGAAACCAAATTATGGTTTTTTTCCACTGACAACATTTACTCCTATTACAAAAAGCTTTGCTGGAATGAAAACATCCAGATGACGGCTATAGCATATGATTCACAACTCAAAAAGCTTGAGAAAAATTTAGCTCTTAGTGACAAGCTCATATAGTTTCATGAGGGCAACGTTAATTTTTCATTTATCAAAGCTTTTTCATCACATATGGAAAAAATGAGACAATCAGGATTTATAAGACAGAACTTTGCATTTATTTGGTTTGTTTTTTGTTTGTTTGTTTGTTTCCCACTAGAGACCTTTCAGAGATTCTTTTGTAAAAAGAAAGTGAGATGTTACCCTCAGTGAATTCTAGTGGAGACCTCTAAACTACATCTGGATTTTCTTTTTTCATTTAAGGCTCACTTATTATGATTATTTCAAAATATATAAATCTTTAGTTTTTTGTTTTACTCCTCCATAACGGTAAACGGTATAATTTGTATTTGAATTTTTTTGTTCCAGCTTTGCCTGTGAGATTTTGAAACACTGAAACAGTATACAAGATCTCACAGAGGTTATTAATAGAAATTCCTTTAATTTCCTGTTGTCAATCATTAAGTGAGTCATAATACGACAATCACTATTATAGATGGGACAGACAGAAAACTTTTTTAACAGTCAATTCCCAAGTGTTCAAAATGTAGAGAAATGCCAAGATTATCCAGTTAATCCAGTGAGACAGTAAAGGAAATTATCTTACACTGAGTGTACCAAGATAGGTTACAAAATGCTGACTATTAATACCTGCTATGAAATACAATGAAAGTTGTTTAGAAAAGCTGACAAAAGCCACCATATCCTGTATGTGGCACATCGTTTTTGTTTATCTGTATTCATATTGCTGACATGAAGCACATGTCATTGTACCTATACATAATTGCATAAATCATGAAAGACTACTACTAACCTTATAATCATGATATTTAAACATTACAGCTGCTTTCTCATTCCCACAATATAATGACTAACTGCCACTAACAACTGATTATTATCATGAAGACTGGGGCAGCTACAGCCACGAATCCAATTCGACAGCGCCCAAAGAGGGTGAAGTCCTAGTCTTATTGAAATTATTAGAAATAATTCATGCAAACTAATCTCTCTCAGTGGCAAGAATAGAGTTATAAGTACTAAAAGATGCAAAGGAGGACTTCCTAAATGCCTAGTATGTATCAGAAGATGTCTGCCCAGTGACAGAAAGGAGAAAAGTTTCCCTTTCCTTGAAAAAGTGAAGTGGGTCAGTGTAGTTCAGGATTCTTTTCACACTGGCAATACTAAACTCTCAGCATTATGAATAAGATCCTCAGATTGTGGAGATGAAAACTAACCACATTTTGATGGTTGTACAGCTTAGGTTTCTCAAAAGAGCTAAACTACAAGAGGTAAATGATGGCAGAAATGTCCTTGAATGACGTCTGAAATGTCATTACCCAGTTCCTGGCTAAAGTTGTTCCTCTGAAATACCAGTCTGAGGAATCTGCCATCAATCACACTTTTTGACCCATTTGTCTTTGCCAGAGTATAAACTGTTGCCCAGTGTTGACCACAGACATCAAATCAGTTTTAGTAGGACCCTGCCAAATGATGGGAGCTCAGAGGAAACACTACAGAAATATCCTTGCATGCTTGCCTTGCTCCTCTGTTTCTCCTTACGTACTGGACACAGCGTGCTGAGCACAGCAAACCCCAGGCTGGCCCAAGATGTCCTGAGGTAAATCTCTTCATTCACTGAGGAGCAATTCTTTTTTTTTTTTTTTTCTAGCATGTTTTCTCGAAACAGTCCACCAGAGAAAGTGATAGGAAACTATTTTTGAATACCAATTTTTTCAACACTTAAGATTCCATCTACTTTTCTAGTATTTGTGAGCTCTGACAAAGCACAACGACTCATGCAGGACAGTGGCATGAGACCTGCCATCCTTCTCAAATGTATGATCTGCACCTACGCCCTTTGCCTCATGGAGTAGTGACCTATTGCAACAAGGACTGCAATAAAAGCTTACTTATGAATCCATTTCTCTAAGAAAACAGAATTCTAAGCACCCTGATTCTACATTTTGTTAGTCAGCTTTACTTATTCATTTCATGGAAAATACAGCCTATTTTGGTTTAACTTTTTCTTTTTGGTCTCCCTTTAAAGATATGCTACATATAATGTTTATCTTTGATCAGACTTATTCAGCAGATAGTAGCAGCTTTTGTTTTCAAAAAGTGACCAGAGAATTGGTTTGCTATCAAGTGTGTAGTTAAGACGCCTCATACAGCTCTGTTTTTCTGTACTTCTGTCATTCTCTGCCAACTGGTACCTCAGTCTTATTGGTATCCAATAATAAGCCCGATTACAGCTAGCCCTAGGAGACATGACAAAAAGAGAGTCCTCATCTTGCATTAATTGCTCGTATTGAAACTATGCCACATCTCTCGAAGCTAGATGTTGCTTAGTATCCCTTTGATATGATAATGACATGCTTCTTAGCAGATGAATATGCAAATTAAAAGCAGTAATTTGGTGGCATGCACCTGCTGACACTGCACTACTATGCTTATGTGCTCCTCTGTAACACTGCAGCTACACAAAAGCATCACAGAGGTAAAATTAAATTCTAATGTCGTATATATTAAACAGATGCTTCCACTTTTCTTTGTATATCTACTTTTTACAGAATTTGCTATTGGAATCTGAGTTCTCCCTTCATGCAATTAGTGGACATTTATATGTCGTACACAGAAATGTACTTGGAGCTATTTAAGGGCTCTGTTTTTAAAGAAATGGTTTACATGAACTGCACTCTCAAAGAGATTTTTATTCCCCCCCTTTCCTAGCAGAGAGGCAGAGGATTTTAATCTTGATGCACAAAAGACCTTCATTCATAAAAGAAATGCATACTTGAGCATGGCAGCTTGCAACAGAAAATTTCTTCGGTAAAGATACCGCGGAGATACACTCGTCCAAACTTCCTGATACTGATTATGAAAATGCTCCAATAGGTTCTGGGAACAAGATCTGTGTGTTAATCACACAGAGCCAGTCCATGCCCTCAGGTATGTCCTTGAAGCTCCTTTATACACGAATAGGTGCTGAATGTGAAAGTGGAATTCGGTTCCAAATTGCCAAGCCACTCACAATCACTACTGAGCTGATGGTGTCACCAGGCTCAGTCCAGGATGGCCTGGATAACAATGCTGGACTTGCCCAGCTCCTGCTGACCTCACTGGCAGCTGAAAATGCTTATTCCCTGGAGCTGTACTAAGTGACCCATTGGAGTAATTCATAAGAAAGCAAATTATCATTTCTAGACATGATAAATGCTCTGATGTTGTCAGGCTCTGTGAAGTCCATTTACAAACAGTTAGGCAACTGAAGAAAGTGAACTGATATTTCATTGGACTGTAAGAGATTAGAAGAAATTAAGGAAAATTCTTCTTATTTGTGAATTTGTATGACTCAGGAAATACTTATTGTGCATTTTCCAAAAAAAGAAAAAAAGAAAACAAACAAAAAACTAAGTTTCATAAGCTAGGTAACTGTGGTTTTCAGAGGTTTCTAAATTGGGTGCTTCCACAGCTGAAGGTCTAAATTCCTATGCAATTCTCTGTATCTGAGGTAGGTCTAATTCTGTACCTGTTTTCAGGCAATTGGGCAGCCCATATCCCAGGGCTGTCATTTACTTCACACCATGTAGTGGCCATTTGGAAAAGAACACTCTCCCTGCCTCTTTGAAAGAGAACAGTAGGATCAGAGAAGAGATGCTCTTTCTCCTGGCTACGCTTCATTGCCAAAAAAAAAAAAAAAAAAAAGGATGAATTAATGGCAAAACATATGAACTACTAAAAGTCAGTATAATTTAATTCCTTTCACACAAGTCCAGACTTTACTGCAACCTATTTCACTACTCAGCTTGCAATCTGACTGTTGTCAATGTAATATACTTTAAAATTAAAAAAACAAATAACTTCCAGTAAAGTGAACACAAAATCTTTCAAGCTGTCCATTGTGCACATAAGCCATATATTAGTTTCTTTTGAAACAGGACTGGGAGAAAGACTCTAAATATGAGGAGTTAAAACAGGAAGAAATTGAGCGTCTGAAATTCGTACACTGAATGACAAAGGGTTACAAAGTTAGCATTTTTTATACACGTTCAAACGACGGAAATAATCCTGGTCCTACTGGAGCTCCTAAGGCAGTATCAGATTAAGCCCTGGGTACGTGGGTTCCTCTCCCTCCACCTCAGAGAAGGGAACCCAACGCAACTGGATATCTGTGATGAAGATGAGAATAAGACAAACTCACTTCAAGTAATGCAGTTCATGGAGAACTACAAATGAGATACAAGAATAAAAGTATTTATATTAAAATAGATTAAAAATAAAGATGGGTTAAAACTATTTCAGAGAAACAGAAGGGTTATGTCTCTTCGTATTTTTGACAGTTTTTTGTGAGACAGCCTTACATACACTATGTCAAGGGGCTTTCTTCTGATGACCATTGTGTACAAGTACTGCTCTATACTATATATTTATTGCTGACCATTATGTTTCTTTGCTATCCACGCAGAATCTTCTCTGGTTTCATTTCCAAGGTTGTCTCTCACAATGAATATTCATCAATGAATCATCTTTCTCACTATATTTAAATAATTTTTTTTTTCAGCAAAATTTTTTTCTGCTTGAGATTTATTTAGATCTACAGCATATTTATCTACTGCATTCTACTGGTTCATTCTACTTCATCATGGTAGTCCTAATTTTCTTTCACAACTGTATTGAATATTACCTCCAAATAATACTGAAGTACTTCTTCAAGGTCTTGAGGAAAATTCCATCTTGTTCCAACACTCTTTACTCCCTTTTCCTTAGTATAATGCCTGTCAGTAATGTTTGTCAAGCAATTTTCAAACCATATTGAATCCCCCAGATTATTAAATTTGAAAAAGAAAATTCTGTAATTAAAAGTTCCCTGCATAAAAACTTGTGTCACCTATAAAGTCTGTAACTATAACTTTTCATTCCTATTACAGTGGTGTATTTTTACCAAAGTTGAATAGGTTTTGTCTCAAGGCAGGAAAAAAACCCCAAAACACATAAAAAAAGGGCATTTAGACAAAGCAAATCAATTCAAAAAGGAAAATGGGAAAAGTCTCTGAATATTGTGCAGTTTTCACCTTAGTGTCTTTTCCAGTGATGGCTTCTTACCTTTTTCTAAAATTTACTTCCACTAATCCTTCTGTTCTATATTACCACAAATGCACAAAAAGTGGTTCATATACATACAAACACACACGTTCCCACAGCAGTTGTGTGGTTGCAGTTACACCTTCCTGTGTTTTCAGTATATGTTTGGATCTATTTTGTCCAGAAGATGTTATTGCATTCTAATACAGCATTGCTTCTCACTTCCCAAATACCCACTTGTATTCTTAAAAGACTACAATTTGTATCCTTTAACATATTTATAATTCCATTTATAAAGCACATGCCATTTCCTCATCAGCAGGGGGCATTAGAATTAACAGAAACAATAACTAAACCAAATACATCATCATGCCAAGGAAAGGCTTGAATAAAAACACTGAATTTATAGCTAACATTTCAGTATAATTAGAACACAGACAGGAAGGCACTATTCTCATCCCCCAAAGCTTCAGAAATTGTTAATGAAAATGCTGCTTAAGAATATACCACTTGAAGCAGCATCTCCACCACACAGAGCTTTTAAAGATACTCTGTGAGGTTTAAGTTTGGATCTCCTGGCACCCAAGGTGAGGTGATTCTCAGAATCAAGAGTTTTCATACTGATCGTTTTTCGGCAAAACAAATTTAGTAGCCGAGTGGCTTTGGCAATCTGCTCCCATGAGAAACAAGGAGGAAAAACTATTATAACCGACCTGGGACATGATCACAGAGAGTACCAGCTGCCAGCCTAAGGTGAACTAACAACATCTTTGATTTGGAATCAAACCAGAACGCTTCCTTAGGTGCATTATTTTGAAGATGTCCCCCACAACACTTATAATTCCCCTGGGCTCATCTAAGGGGGCAAAGTGCACTACTTCATATGCCTAAAGATAGTTAAGCAGGATAACCATGGGCCCCTTTCAAGCAGTAATGGAATTTCACATTAAGCAAGAGTAACTTCAAAATATTCACATGACTGCAGTAGAAACAGCTTATGTTGCTCAAGAAATCAATCTTAAGAGACTAAGAGCCTTGCAATGTAATAACACTACTTGGTTTCAGCCCCTTATCTGTAGATCTTTTTTGCGCTAAAATGAAAACAGTAAGAATGTCAGATTGCCATTATCTGTCAGGAATTTGAGCAGGAAAACAAAACAGGTTTAGTACAATGACGAACAGTTGTGACAAATCATCAGCATTTTCTCTAGATCCTCATCTCAAAGCAGTTTCATATTTCATCTTTAGACTCTGCATTCCCTCTTACATGAAGCAAAAAAATCATCCAGTATTTTACACTATGTTACATTTACACAATTTAAATAGTACCTCCCCAGAAGAAGTGAAAAAGTTTCACCTTTTTTTGTACACCTAATTCTGACACCAAAGTCTTTTGTTCGAAGTAATTGATATTAGTAAGCGACTGTGATTTATTTTGCGGCAGTGCCCAAGGCTTCAGCCGCATCAGGCTACTTTTGACCAGCAAGCTGCATTAGAACATAACAGGAGAACTCATAGGGACTGTTGTAAAGTCCAGCTATCCAAAATCTGAGCATCACAGGGGCAGCTTACAATTTAATGGAAGAAAGAAAAGGGGTACAGCTTGAGTTTTACCTAGTAAGAAACCAGCTTTAAATGGTTTTAAATAAATAGTCTTTTTTTTTTTTTTCCAGGCAGTTTTACTCTCCATTGACAACAAATTTCCTCAAGAGGTGCATTTACCTCTATTATTTTTTTTCCATTAAAAAACAGTTTAGTGGCTCCACTGAATCTTTCAGTGTTTTAGCCATGAGTCTGTACTGCAGTGCAATCAATTACAAGCAACTCCCTTAAAAGCAGAAAAGTCTGTTCCTGCACTGCAGACCATTATCAGGCATCCCTTATTTCTCGTAGTCTAAACAAAGTTACCTTTTCACTCAGCCCAGGAGTTTAGGAACTAGGCTTCAGAAAAAGGTTTTATAGAGAATAATTGGGATCTCTGGTCCCCCTGTCGAAGAGCTTTGGGTAAAATATGACAAAAATACCTTTTTATGTACCTGCAAAGCAGAAGAAACCACTGATACCCTCCACTGCTTGACAAGGACTAGTACTGACCAAGTGAATAATGTCCCTCAATTAGTTTCTGAGCTTCCCCTCTCAGAAACAGGAAAGAAGATAGTTTTTCTCATACTTCAGCAAATGCAATGTTGTCCAAAATCTTTCCAAATGAATTAGCTCCTTTATAGGTTTATCTACACCTAACCAAGTCCTGAATGCAAAACATTCTAAAATGTTCCACTAAAACTTCCATTTAGCAAAACACAGAAAAATCTGCTACAGTTGTACTTTTAAACATTGCAGCATACGGGTATCCTAGGCCTGATTTTCCTCCAGATTTTCCCCTTTTTTATGCATATTCAAGTTATATCTATTAATGCAAAAGAAGCTTATGAGAAGGAAGAATTCAGATCTCATGCTTTTATTTTTGCAGAGGTAAAACCGAGCATTTCCCCATGTCACGCAGAGAGAACATATATTTTTCATGTAAAGATGTGTAAAGCCATTCTGGGTGCAGATCTCTTGATTTAGAAATATTAGTATCTTACTAAATAACCATACTGATGGCAAGAAAGTTTATAATGGTAAAACATACGGCATTAACACCATTAAACATCAATTAATGTAAACAGCTTAGTCTCAGAGCTGTCACTGAATCACTGAACGCACAATGACACAGTGTTACTAATTCACTGTCAGTACAAAGCTGTGTACAAATAATCCTCCAGGCTATTTCTTACCCAAAAAATGAGAGCAAAAAGTGTGTGACCACTCAGTTGACAGTAGAGTGTTTGTCCAACATTATGTGAGATTCTGTTATTCATCTTTCCTTTTTTTTTGGTTTTGGCACTCTCTGCTCAAACTAATTGATGGTGGTTCCGCTGAAATATCATAGCCTTGTGATTTCTTCTCAGCTTTACTGACCTCTTTTTAGCTTTGAGCTTCACATTTTAAGGAGGAAAAATTAGACAAACATACTTCACAGCTTAGCCCACCCACACATCCCCGAGCCAACAATTCTTCAAGTGTGTGGGTTCACCACACACGAATTCCACCTGACTGATTTTTACCTGGTGCGTGACCTTCAATTGAGAATTCCAACAGCATGCAACTTGTCTTTGGCAAATGAATTGTAAGTACGCCAGCTGCCAGATGTCTTCATTTTAAAACACCTTCAAAACTGCTTTCTGGCATTGATCCACAGGCAAAACAAGCTAAGCTGTAGCTGTAATTTCTATTCTGCGTGCAGAAAGGGGAGGAAACATAAGATGTGTTGCTTTACATCTCTGAGAACGGTACAAGGCAGTGGGAAAAAACCCAACAACAACTCATTACCGATGCGACGTGTATTTTCGGGAAGAGTTTTTCCAGTACACAGAGCACATCCAAAATTTACATAAATATTCACCCTAATGAAATACTCGTTTGAGTAACATAGTTCTGAACAAAGGGATTCCCTCTGTACCATGAAAATTAACGTCTGTGTCTCCAAATGTGGACTAGCCAACATATTTTGCCTAAGGTTTACAAAATCTGGCTGGCAAAGGCACTGGAAGGTAAAGATCTTAATTAAATCTGCGCACAAGACCCGAGATCACATGTTTTCAATTACTTTTGTTCTTTTCTGTTTTTCTGGCTGGTTTTTTTTTTTTTTTTTTTCAGAATCTGAAATTCATCTCAGGGCCACCAGAAGTTTCTGTGCTATGGGCAGATCTTTTGAACAAATCTGCACATATTTGCTTTTTACTTGGCACTGTACCAAACTCACTCTCCTGTCATGAAAAATGGCAGTTTCCGTTCGCTTTTCTTTGAATACCTGTATTCGCTTTGTTCCGTGTGTTGGATCACCCACACCACTCCAGAGTCTAAAATGAGTCAGAGTCACTCCTTGCAGTGCCAAAAAAAGACCTCTTCCTACATGTAACACCTTCCTACATATAACACCTTCCTGCCATCAGACTATTAACTACCTCACTTACCAGCTATGCAATCACACACACACATATATATAGGCAGTTAGCTTAGAAATTATAATTATTCTTAGATTCTCTACTGTATACAATACAGCTATAATACCATAAATTGCTACAAGCAGAAAAGCCAAGCCAAAAAGTAACTGTTTAAAGACACTGTACAAGAGTCACACTTGTAAAGTGATGCTTTTTATGGTAATGAACAGCACTGACTGCCACATCTACTGATGCATTTTTTAAGGAGCCTGAGTACATGAGAGTGCTGGTTCCTGGCTGGCATTGTGTAGAAAACTGCTTTGATACAAATACAACAAGGATCTGCCATCTACAGCTGACAAAAGAGGAGTGAGCAGAAACACAATCAGAAGAAGTGGCTTAGAAATCCCTTGTCCTGTGAAGTTAGAGAGAACCTATTTACAGTAACTAGTTTGAGCCTCATAGTTCATATACATGCACTATCATGTTTCTTGAGCTCTAAGCAGAGGTCACTCTGCCTGGAAATATTAAGAGAGCGAACACTCTGTCAGTACTCAGACTTTCCACAATGGCATAAAAAGGATAGAATACATCTGTCATGCCTGAATTTCCCTTCAGTCATGAATCTACAGATATGCCAAACTAAAAGAAAACTAAATCAAACCAAAACCCCCAAACCAAATCAAAACCAAAAGGGCAGACTATGGAATTTTTTGTGCATTACACCTTGAAACACCTCAGCTACTGCAGAATCAAAAACTACTTTTTCATAGTTGACTGATTTATTAAATGCACATATTACATATGAGGATCCCAAAGCAACAGCTAATCCATGATTACTTTTCTACTGAACATATTATTAAAATCAGAGCTTAGAGACGGTGTCCAATACCTAAGAATAAAACACAGCATTTCAGAATGACTGCCTGAAACACGTGGCATCATGGGGAACCAGAGATACCTTAGGTATGAAGAATCTAAAATAAGATGTGACAAATACTCATCTGGCTTTTCAAAGAATCAAAAAGTACAGACAGGTCAAGAAGTGGCTGAATAGGCATTTTGAGTTCAACTGTTAACAGTCATAAAAAGTATACATGTATTAAAAAGGAAAAAAAAAAAAGGAAAACCCACCTTGGTCTTTTATTTTCCATTTGAGCTGCAGAAGCAGCTATTTTGCAGTCCTTGTAATCTAAAATGCTGCTTTGTGATGGTTTCCTACTTACAGTGTCCATAAACATTCCTGTCTAGCTGTTCTGAAGGATGAGTGACTCTAGAATGGAAACTGGTATCTGATATTCTGTATCAGATCGCTTAAGATTTGCTGCACCGAGGTTTTGCAGCACCTGAAAACCACCCATTGGTCCCAAAATGCATTTATATTTCATTCTCTGAACACACAAGCATTGAGCTTTCCTGTCCAGCAATAAGGCATCCATCATGACAGTTACAGGTATAGAAAAAAATAAAAGCAAAAGGCCCTTTGTAGATGTTTTTTATACATATGTTTTCCCCAAAGTAGACTGTTCTGCTATGAATATCTACAGGACTTTGGAATGTTAGCAATTTGAACTTCTACAATATCAGGTACTTCTAAGAGGCATAAAAAGATATTTTGAAGTCCAGGGGGTCTTTTTGGTGATCACCTTTACCATTTGGAATAGCTTCTGCATGAACAAATTGTATTTCATTAAATTCAAGGCCATGTTCTGTTCTCTTCAGAATTTGGAAAAAGATCCTTTGTGTTGATCCAGACGAGAAACCTCCTCTCACTCCAATATTAGGAAGTACAGGCCCCTCCAGAGGTCCATTTTCTATTCCCTAGGGAAACGTAATTCATGAAATGGGAACTCCAAGGCCACTGCTGCTAATTGTAAGGGGAAGCCTCGTCTGTGTCATGCAAGCTGGTCTGAGACTTTGCAGGTGAAGTCCCCCACGACTTTAGGTGACACCTTGTCTGTGAAGGTGGTGACCTTCTCATAGACTTGATAACTGGTCATCCCAAACCACAAGCTTTCTGGGCAATATGCACTTCACAGGCTTTTTTTCCTCTCTTAGCCTTTAGTCAGCCTGATTTGATTGTTTTTATAGTTACAGCTGGAAAAAAAACAGGATCAGAGAGATGTCACAGCTTTTAGAGCTTCTTGCCATCCCGTTTGAGGTGATGGCCAACATTATTTGGCTAATTGCAAGTCCTACAACGGTGCCCATAACTACTGTCTCTATCACCAAATAATTTTCTCCTCGAAGTAGAATAGAGAAGGTCTCCCATGGCTTTTGCTGCTCCTTTGACTGAAACAAAGAGACAGCCCACAGAAAATCCTGGAATCCTCTGGATATTATGGGTTACCTGAAGAACCCTTTGTTTTAGTCAGGGAGAGGGTGGTTGGCAGAAACCTAAAATACTAGTCTGGCCTTCACATTTTCTTCATCTGTTCAATTTTAACTCCCTTGACAAAAGCAGGATCATCTGTGCTTATGTCACTCCTGACAGATGTTTGCCTAACCTGTTAAAAAGCTTGCAATGATGGTGACTTCATAAATATCCGTGTAAACTGTGTCACTGACTTTTCATACTGTTAGAAAAGTCCTTTTTCTTTCTAACTAGGAAACTTTGTTGCTAACTTAAGTCTATCATTTCTTATCCTTGGTCATTTCAGTGACAAGCAGCAAAAACCAACTGTTTCACAACTTGCTGAATATAACCCATTATACTGTTTTACTCACTATAGCACGATATCACTCAGTTTGCAAGCCAGCACACCCACCACCTCATCTTCTGAAAATAATTCTGTCTAACTTAAAAAAAAATATTTAAATCCATGCTACACAGATGCCTACCTTACATTCTGGATACTGCCATGATGTCCAGCGAAAAGTTGAATACCATGATTTAACAAATGAGGAAAATGGCTGATTGGGTGTGCTGAACCCACTTATTTCTAAGACTAATAAGGACATTGGGATGAATCAGAATAACTTTTTTCAAAGACACGATTTCTGTACCAAAAGAAGGACAACAAACGCAATAACAATATAGGGTTACTAATCATAGACACTATAGCAATTTTGGTTCTTGCAGGAGGAATACGGTAGTGCCACAAGCCAGCATGGTGCCATCAGTTTTGAATAGTCGAAAACATGATGAATAATTCTTTTTCTCTTGGCTTACCACAGAACTTTCAGCAATCAGAGATGATTTAATCTGAATCACATACAGTAGTATAACAGTAAATTATGAATGATGATTGAATTTCAGAAAAATACAATAGTTAATTTCAAAGCCACATATAACAGACTAGCAGGGAAGTTCACATATTTCGTTCAACTTGTTACTTACATTCAAGACATAATATCTATTTGAATACAGAATGTTTCAGGTTTTAAGTTCAGTATGATAGACAGTCCAACCTGTTGCTAGTTAAGTCACTCTGATGGGCTAATTACTCTTTATGATAAAAACTGGTACCTCATTTCCAGACTTGGCACATCAGCATCCTTCCATCACATCCTGTTATGCCTTTTGTCTGCTGGGTTAAAGAGCTGCCTGCTATCAGAAATCTCTTCTTCAGAAAGCAACTATTAAAGCCAGATGTGCTGAAGCAGTGAGCTTTAATCAGGACCTGCACACTCAACGGCCTTTCTGCAACCACACCTCGTGTCAAAGCTACCAATATTTTATATGTGCATGTGTAGAGTTGCAAGAGGAGTCAAACTATGCTCAGAAGTTTTATTGTGCTTGCTCCCAAAGAATTACAAACCCACATACATACTTTAGAAACTCTGAATTATGTCATACAGTTTCTTCTCTAACTCCGTATCTGAACGGCCCTGTTCTGTCTAAATCAGACTCAAAATTCTCAGCAGAAAAGTTGAGGTAATAAGCGCTATTTGCAGAGGGAAAAACACACTTGCCAGTAATTTCTCACGGTATGTAGCAAGTGTAGAGCTTTTGTTTGTGTAAAGTATTACACTAAATGGCAACAAAAATTCTAAATTGTAAACCATGATTCATTATCTCCTCTATTTGAACTGTAAACCTTCCCTATGGAAAAATTTAACAATCTATTCATATTTCATATCTTTCTGAATAGTACAGAGAAGATGCTAAGAAACCCCACAGAAGAATAATACATGGAGATTTTTCAGGCATGAAATATTGACTTGCTAAAAGCAAGCAACATTTTATCTTGGTAATTATTGTATTTTCAGATGTACTTGTTTTTCTCACCTGTGTCTCTAGGTATTGGACCCTGGAAGTGCCTCAAAGATCCAATACACTTTTTGTGTTAAAAAAACCAAATCTTCTTCACTCGGTTTCTGAAACAGTGGGATTTTCTACACCATTCTTCCCCAGTCAAACTGATATTGCAGCATATATGATAAAGAGCTACAAAAGCATAAGAAGATGTAATAAAAATAGGGATCTAATTCACACTGGATGTAAATCAGCATAGTTTCTCAGAAGGTCATGCAGGTAGTCAGGTTTACCCCCTTAAAAACTTAAATATCACAGATCATTATGGTTTAAATGGACTGCAGTTTAAATGAATAAATGCTTCTGTAGAATACAGACAGTTGCTTCAGAAATTAAACTTTGGCTTACATTCAAATTATATTTGACAATATTGATAGATGTTACAAAGTCTAATTTGTACAACAAAACCCAGTAGCCTGCTCTGTCATCAGCAGCTTTACAGGAACACCTCAGCAGAGAAACTAATCTGGAAGTTCTATCGCCATGGCAGAGTCAAGATCTAATGTAAGTAAATCCAAGTCTAACAAGAACCAGACACAACTTAGTCAAGGGTCAACAATCCACCAAGAATATTTAATTTACTCATTTTTTCTCAGCACTTGTTTTTCCACTGCCTGCCTATTATAGGACTATACGTTGCTACATCAGGCAAATATGAAACTCATTATTCTTTACTTAAATGGGTTTTTTCTAATTTTTATAACAAGTAATACAACAGCTACAAAAACTATTGTTACAAAAAACACATTTTCAAACACACCACACTTAGATGGGTTTTTCTCCTGTGCTTTCTCTGAAACAAAATGCTCTCAAATTTTCCTTCTCTTCATCACATGTTGCCACGTTCATTTCACATGCCACTTACACTCTCATTTTTCAGTCCTTTCCCTTTTATTTGTCACCCCCACTACAGATGGACCCTTGCACCCCTCTCTGCATCCTCCCTGCTGTAAATCTGCAATCAACACCTAATTTTTACAGTATATTTATCTACCAGGTAAGTAGATATAAGTAATCCATTTTCCTACAGATAAATCACATTTCTAAGATACACATTTCTAAGCCAGGTTGCACTTGAAGAAAAGAGGTCACTTGGCATACTAACTTCTCCAAGGTAACACGCTCTAACACTTCCTTAAAACTGTAAATAAAATGATAGCCCTAAAAGAAGAGCTTGGGTCTATTATTTGGGTCTTTGTCTATTACTGCTTTCTTGTAGCTTGCTGGTGAAGATGGTCAACCAAAGCAAAACTTCTGTCATGATCTATTAATAGAGAATAAGGATTAATGAAGGATTATGTCATAATGAGTCTGCCCGCAGAGTTGCTTCAGTTCTTGTCCTTTACTGCCAAAATACAGTTCTCATTTCCAACAAACAAAGTCTATCTGAGAGAAAGCACAGAGCCCCTTTAGAGCTGGAAAGTCCTGTGCATAATAATGAATGACTAACTCTTCTTTTGCCAAAGCGCTTCAGCACTTTCAATGTCATAGGTCAAAGCAGTGATTCAGAGGGGCCTGATCCTTATCTAAGCTTCTGCAGCAAAATGAGAATGCACTGTATCCTTATTAAAGAAATGTTTGTTCCACCATCAGTGGAATGAAAAGAAAGCGGTTCAAGGCAGTTTTGCAAACCACAGCAATAAACCACCGGAGTTAAATGTCTTATTACAAATAATTGACCATTCTTTATGTTAAAGATCCAGCACTTGTAAAGATTAAATTAATAGTATTCTCCATAAACTATTTGGCTTTGCATGTATTTGAGGGAGCATTTTATCAAATGGATTGACACTAGTAGCCTTAGTGTTGAAAATGTTAAAAAAACCCAAGTAATTTTCACTCACATAGAAACTACTTCAACTCCAGCAATGTAAGCAACAAAAGCAAATGGGATTTTCCCAAAAGAAATTCTTTAAATATTTCTTCGTATTTACACATAAAGCTCTGCACCTCTTCTCAGTAGATAACGCAAAACCAGAATTTATATACATAACAAAGTTGGTCATACTACAGACAGCTATTGCAATAACATACACAGCTATTGCAGTAATTACCTATGTGATTAACAACTAATTTTTTGTATTAAAGTTTTAGCTGCTAAACTTTTAATGCTTGAATTTAACTATGTTGAACAAAATCTCTGAATGCAAGCCACCTTTTAAAAACACTTAAAGCAATGTGCTAGGCTTTTTTTTAATACACAAACGTGATTTAAATAATTAATTAGAAGTCAGGTAATGCTAAGTAAAAATTACTGAAAAAAAAATGAGACTATTACAGCAGAAAGACCAAATTAAAATTTAATTTGTGCTTGTTAGACTAGTTACAGCAAAACAACAACAAAAAGTAAATGAAGTTATACCTGATCTAAGTTAAATTTCAAAACTAATGCAACCAGAGAGTACATTAGGATTGAAAAGCAGAATATTAATTTCTAAAATTAGAAAATTGATCAACTGGGATACACATCAGAGAGATTCATCAAAGCCTTCCAACAGCCTATCTCCATTTACTGTTTAGATACAGCTAATCTACATCATTAAATTGACCATTCAGCAACTGAAAATCTGCCATGTAGGTCCCGACTTTTCATAGGGGCTTTTAAATATGTATTCGGTAACTACAAAGTACTGAATATATTTTCAGTCTTTTTATACTAAGATTTACAACTAATGACCTTAAGCAATGTCATGCATGTAAAACAAAATTATGAGACCACCCTGGTTTGAGCAGAATTAAGGTATAGAATCATACTTCATTCTCATTCAAATTTAGTGGGATAGAACAAAAAAAAAATCCATAGTAATATAGCTAAACCTATTTCATAGTTTTACTTTGTAAAACATGCCTCTTCACTTGTATTTTGCTATTACAGGCTCAATATAAGTAGACAATTATCTAAGCTTAATGCCAAGAATGATAATGCATTGAGCACATGCAAAATCCTTGTGCAACATCAACTACAGCCCGCGGGGATGAAACATTTATCAGTTGCTCCTTAGAGCACTAGTGGCTTGAAAATTTGGCTGCCCACGCCGACATTTAGTGAAATCATAGTTTTAGCTTCATTCAGAGCCCAGCCCAGCAAAGCCTGATACCAGGATGACTCTGTTGGCAATCTGCCTCCCCGTACCCACATGCACCGCGGGCTACTTTCTGTCCCACTACTTCCCATGAAAGAAGTCCTTTTACTTGACTGCAGTGGCTGGCACAGTGCCCCTTTCATGGCCCAAACTAACCGTCATCTTGGATGTAACAAATTAGTACATTCTCGGAATAATAATAAGTACGGACATGAAAACACCATTGTTTTTACTTGGAAATGAAGTAACTACATTTTAGCTGGGTGACTTTTTCAGTTCAGCACCACAGGCAAAAATAAATCTTATAAAAAAAGAATGGACAATCACAGGAGAGACGAGACACGGGCTTTTTGCTCTGGTTTCACAAGTAAAAGAGCTGCTTCTCATACTGCCTGAAGAATATACTGCAAAATGAAATTTTGGATTACAACTTGTTCCTTTGAAAAAGAATTGCTGGTGGGTTTTGCTACTTGATCTACAACTGATAGAGGGTTTTTTGCCTGTAAAGTACAGAAATGCTTAAGTAAGCTCTATTAACATTACAAAGAAATATTTTATAAAATACACTGAAAACATTAAACATAGAGGAATGGAAGTACTGGACTCAAGCTAAGCATTGAAGTATGACTGTATTTTCCAAAAGTGAAACAGAAACCTAGGTAATGTGAAATTTATCTTTAACTACAAATAAATATTTCTAAAGCATTGTACACCTGCCATTTTATCTGGACACTCTGATTATGATAAAAATGCATTTTTTCCTCAAGCTCTGCACATTTCATTGTACATCAGATCTTATAAGAGCAGTATCACTGAACACATTTTATAATGTAATTTTAAACTGCTGATAAAAGTAAATTCACATCATTGTTCTCAGCACACACCTCCTAGGCCAAGTTTTCTGAAAAGTATGGATAATTAAAACTTTCCTGTATCATAGCCCAATACAGTAAGAGCTTTCTTGCCAAACTATGATAGGAAACGTTAATAGGGATTTGAATAACAAGTGCATCCCTTACTGTGTAACTCCTTAGCAGCAGATAAGACTAAATTAGTGTGAAGTGCTGACAAGTATGAAAGATTAAAACAAATATTTCTAGTAAATATGTTAAATATATTTCCATTTCTGCCATGTTCAGTCTGTGAAGCAAAAAATCCAATATATATCACATATATTTAAAAATACTGAGTTTGAGACATCTTAAATAATTCAAGGTATTTTACGTAAAAAATGTAACAATTTTACTAAACTTTCTGGTTCAAATGAGTCCAAGAATATCTCATTATAAATGGAGACAGTCCTGAAAAAGCAATCAAGCATGACTAAAAAGATCACTCTTTTACACAAAAAAATAGCCTTCTTATTTCACCCTTTGTTGGAAAGACATTTGGCCAGCCACAGGGGAAATACATAATCTACTTTTATATTCAAATAATATATTTCAAAATTCTGTGCATACAAGGACCTTAAAACAATTCTGGGTGGAATATATAACACATGGGTTTATGTGATCCTAATAACTGAATTGCTGACATGGGCTGACAATTACTTGGAGGGCTTTGTTTGTTTGTTTCTGGTACTCTGAAGCATGTGTACGAGTATTTTGCCTGTTAGCTATTTCTAATGTGACTTTGAAGGAAAATACCAATGGGGAGACATTGAAATAAAATACGAAGTGAGATCCTGGCTAGAAAAATGGAATTCTTACTTATAAGGAGTGTGCACATTTTTGCAGGGATGATAATAATTACAGCTACCTTAATTCTGAAGCTTAGTTCTGATCAAAGAAGCATTCCACCACAAATGACCCCCACAAAAAGTATGTCCTTTTTGTCTAAAATATACAAACCTAATTGTTAGTGCATCTCTTTATTTTTTACATTCTTATAACATATTCAAATAAAGAGTACTGATGGCAACTTGCTTTCAGAATCTGAAGGCCTAATGAAACAACGTCTTAATTTTTAAGGGCACTAATGTGTCAGTGCTTCTGGAGGAAAATTGCTTTTCAAGGCAATGCTGCCAGGGTAAGAATCAGGGAGGAGAGATGCAATTGATGTTTTTCACTTTAAACAAGACAACTGTTATGCAGTTTCTCAATACCCAGGATTATGAAGATCAGAGTACTACACATCCCAGAAGAGGAAAAGCTTAGAGCAATTACAGTTCCCTTCTACATACTGTAACACTCACTGTTGGCTTGCAACAAACAAGCAGCCTACACACATCTCTTCTGCTTCATAACTGTGTGAGGTTCCTGCTCCTAAAAGTCACAAATATAAAATGAACCACCACCATTTCAGCCCTGAATTTTATCACTCATGAGGAGTTAAAGTTTTCTCATATTAGCTGGGTATTCTCCCCACTGACGCCTGTGCCGAGAAACAGCGATGTTAAAATATCAGGGCAAAGGACCAAGGAGCGAAATGTCACTGTGACTTGTACATTCAAGCTTCCTCTGGGCCCTTTCAGCTTATACAGCAGCACAAATATTCATCCTGCTCTAACTGCACATTTCAGTACAAAGAGCTCAATTCAGAGAGCAAAAAAAAATCTCACCCCATTTATGGAGACTGTGCACTTTACAAAGTACAATTATAAATGGTTTATTCATTCATGGGGAAGAGCCTCTACAACTGTTGTGCAAGCAACCTGCCCCTTGCAGGGTTTGATGAGCCTGATCCAAAGCCCGTTCAGGGCAGGAAAGAAACGTCCATCAACTTTAGCTCTTGGGCTCCAGCCTCCTTCACAACTGTGTCACATTTAAAAACCAAGAACTGTGTGGCCAAGTTGGTGATGCTCTTAGAGTTGTACAGAAAAACTGTTACTGAGGTTTAACCACCTGAGCTAAAGATGGTTATGGATGAGAGCATTGTCTGGATTTACAGGTGAGAATGGAGCTGATTGAAATTGATTCTTGGACATTTTGCAATTAGGCAGCATTTTTAAAATAGCACCTACTGGCTTATGAAGACAACTGTGTATGGATCATACTTACACATATCTATTGTTTATTCTTTCTCTACTCTTGTATCTGACAAGCACTAAAAATTTCTCACACATGCTCCTAAACAATCAAACTGATATAACTGTGCTTCCATGGCAGTTAATAGCACAAGCAGCTAATTAATTATGTACTTATGTGTGCAACCAGCTATTCATGGAAATTATACAAGCAGTTGAGCACACACTTGGTGCACACAAATACTTAATTGCCCAACGTGCTAAAAGTCTTATCCAAAGTCAAAAATGTCGTATCTTACCATCGCTTTGAGTTTATAGACCCTCAGGACCTATAAATTTGATTACATGTGAATGACATGCCTGTAAACCATATTCCTGACCACCTAAATGTTACATTATTCCAGATACACAATACCGACGAAACAAGTTCTTAAAAAAACCTAGAAAAACTGATTTTCGTTATAACTAAAGAAAACTATTCTGAAATTTATGTCTTAAGTGCTATTTGAAGACTAAAGATGCATAAAATGCAAAAGAAAAATATAAGGGAAAAGAAAATGAAAATGCATTTCTCCTATTATATAACACTGTGGCTCTTTCTCCTTGCCACTATTTCCTTCATACATTAGAAGCGGAATAAAAAGGTGCTGTATGAAACTCTGCATAAATTTTCTGTGATTATGCCATGAACTTCCCAAAGGGTGAAAGGGAACAGCCACTCGTTGTGCCCCCTCCTGGCTGCAACCCAAACCAAGGGCAAGGGCACAAACATCACCTGCCTGCTCTTTGTTGAGCATCACTGTTTGAATGATGGTAACCAAAATATTTTCAGGCCAAATATAAGGATCTTCAAGGTTTCAAAAGAAATGTATTACAATAAGGATAACTCGATCTTTTCGTTGAAAGGTTTACAAAAGTTTAAACATTTAAGAGGACACTGTTTTCTCTTAAATTGAACTATTAGTTAGATTCAATGCCAGATATATTTTTAAGAATGTCCCAACTCTGCCTTCTACCTACAAAGAAAAGAATAAAAGGGTTCTGTTATTATTAATAAACCCAGGGTCTGGAAGTAGGATCTAAGGCGGACTTCTAAGTTTCCCTAAGTGGTAGTATAATTCTAATAAAATATATAGTTTGAGGGTAATGGCTTAAGGCCAGCTAGAATGATACCGTACTTTTTTTTAGTGATTTTAGGCTTGCTATTTCAGATATCCTAACTGCATATGAATGCCAACATTACATGCATAGCCTGTGTTTCAGTCTTTATCATTTGAGTACATTAAATAAATCTAAATCAGAGACAGAATATTTTATGACCATTTGGGGCATAAATATATTGTCTCTTTTCATATAGGTAACAAGAACTTGAAACTTCACCAGGAAGTCATAAACAAGGCAAGCATTCCCTTAGTACTGGGAAGTGAATACCCAATATCCAGAACTGGAGACAGAAGAAAGCTGTAAGATTTGAGAAAAGAAAAAATAGAATCACAAGAGGCTGTGAAAAAGAAGAGTCATGGACACCTTGATATGAAATTTTGGAATTGATATCTTATTTTTTGGCTGAGGTCCACCAAAAAAGATCTAGTTCAGCTTGTGTTATCCAAAGAACCTGAGTTCAACCCAGTGGGTTAGATTCAAATAACTTAATTTGCAACTCTAATTTTATTGTAAGATTTATCCTAGTAATAAGGTACTGATTTAAAGGCAGAGCAATCTTACTAATTTTGCTCTTAGCAATAAAGTATGTGTGCAGAACTTTAACTTTGACATCAGATGTAATTGCTATATTATCTGAACACTCTGTCTGCAGGGGTAGTATTAGAAAATTAATTTTGAACTTCCATGATGACCAAAATTTGTCTTCCCATCACCTCAAGTACCAGGTGAACAAATACTAGCCCTCCACCAAGAGCAGGAGGAAAAAGTCCCACAATTTTTCCACAAAAAAGGAGAGCCTGCCTCTGTTCTGTCTACTCCAAAGCATACCCAAAACCACATCCTTATAAATAAAGTATCAGAAAAGATTCTTGTAAAAAAACACCTAAAATTGCTGGATTGATACATCCATTTCAAAAATACAGTTTCTGTAATGTTGTACTTGGCATATTGAAGGACAGTTACTATCTTGATCTTTCATTATTACCAGGAACCAGATAGAAACGTGAATCAGATAAACAAATCAGTTGATCAAGACCCAGTTTTTTCTTCAGCATGATGAGAAATCAGGCTGAAGAAGATCCAGTTACTTTGCTTCAGGGCATTTTAAGTTTTATAAATAATGATATTTTTTATTTTTTATGACAAAATAATTTATTTTGCCATCTCGAACTAAAAACCTCCTTCACACAGTGACCTCCTACCTCAACATCTTTCCCTATTTTCACATTACCTTAGACAAGGAACAGCGATGAACACAGTCTTTTGACAGAAACCCTATCACACCTACTCAGTCTCATGGACTCAAGTCATTGGTCTGTCGTCACTCAACACCCCGTGTTACATCACCTGTGGTGATGGACTGAGGCAAGGATCATCTCCGGCCTCAGCATCCCAGCTGCCAGAACTGATCCTGTTAACCTTCAGCCTGGTATTGGGGTACCTCAGCAGGTGAAAAGCTCTGGTGCTGCTCAGCAGCAGGGGGAGATCAGCCACCCAGTTGGGACTTTTACTCCAAGAAACCACCTGAGAGTTTGGCTCCTTGGATGTATCTGAGACCACTGAGCATGGCAAGGAGACCCAACAAACCCAGCATGTGAAAGGGTCAAACACCCGGATGGGACCTGTCACACAACTGACGTGTGAACTCCCATGTACTGAGACAGATATTTCATGCAAAACATCAGAGAACCTTATTTCTGTTCTGTGATTAAAATACGCATCAGGCAGCTAAGAGAGATATTAGAGGTAACTTCTCAAAAAAAAAAAAAAAAGAAATTCAGTGATGAGGTTAAAGAAAATGAAATACATGAAGCTTGGAAAGGCATGCTTCACATGTACAAACTTAGCATCGCTGTCATTGATACAAAGCTATGTTTGTGTTTCTACAGCAGCTTTATCTGGGCAATTCTTCACTAATCTGGTATCAGTGGTTTTATTTCTTACTACTATAATACGTCTTCTAGTATCAGGAATGCTGGACAGAACTGAAATAAAGATGACACACACAGCCCTAACTGTGTCTTTACTGGCAGGTCCTTCCCCAGTACATTCTTCCTTCTGTTGCCTTGAAGGCATTCCTGAATGCTGAGTGCTCCTCCCCTGCCACCTGACAGCCTCTGAGCGAGCTGCTGCCTTTCAGTTCTGTAGTGGTGATCTGTGCTGTCCCCTCCTGTAATCTTTGATATCTCCTACTCCTTAAGCAGGGCCTGGAGCTCACAAAGGAAATTGTTGCCCTCCATCCCTCCCACAGGACTCAGCCCACCCCATTCTCTGAAGGCATATCAAAAAATTAGGAGGAGAGGCAAAACTTTCAACGCTCACTGTCACCTTCATACAAATTTAAAGCTACTAAATGTTTAAAATATGGATTTTTTTCAACATCTTTGGTATTTCCACCTTAAGAAAATTTTATTTATTTAAAAAAGCTTTCCAAACAGTACGGCTACATTTCATCCTGAAAAAGCATTAAATATCCAAGATTACATTCAACCTTTGTTATAACCACTAAGTGAAAAATAACTTATTTGCTCTGCTCACCCACTGAGTTATGAAGACAAACAAAAAAAAGAGGTAAAAAACCACACCAAAAATACACAAGTACTATTTTTCCTTCAATCTATTAATTGAGGATGCAATTCTAAACCAAAAATCACACACTTACCTATGGGAAAACCACCCACCCCCCCAAATATTTCATCTGGCATTAAAAAGAAATTAAAACCAATAGAGCTTATGGGGGCAGGCAATAACTTGCTTAAAATAAAACTGAATTTTAAAAAAGGAGTTTCAGAAAGAGCAAATATCAGCACTTTGTCCTCTTTTAACTGCTAACAGAACAGCTAAGGAAACTGAGGCCTGGATTCACTGATTTCCCAAACTATGTTCATCACAGGCATTTCTGGACAGAGCTGTATGATCCCTGTTTGCAATTCCCATGGCTGGCAATGTCTGACAGCAGCTCAGTCCTTCCCTCCCCGGTGCCCTGCAGTTCAGAGCAGCCTCGTGATCACTCATTATCCACATTCCCAACAAAAAAACCACCAAGCACAACCCAAACATTGCTGTTTAATTCAGGACTTGATCAAATCTCACAAAACACCAGAAGTAAGATCACAATATCTTCCTCTAGTTACTTCTGTATATGAAATAGTACAAAGGGGGTAAATATTATGCCACTGCCACCAACTTCATGTTCTATTAATTCCCCTCTCAAATTTGAGGTCACACTCCAGCCCCAAGCATTGCATAGGGTTAAAGAAGGTCTAAGCATCTGCTTATCATCTTGCATCTCCCTTCAAGTAAAATGATTCTGCAATCGGATTTGCCTTTTGTGTTTTATAGTAGGTTATTTGGACATTATCAGCATTCTGCCTAATTTGTAAACATAAAGCCCAAATGCCCACAAAAATAGTGTCTGCTCATATGTTCTGAGGTGATGTTTGATGTGTTTCCACTCCAGAGCAGAGAATTGATTTTCAAAAACCTCATTTGTTCTGCTGAGTGGTCAGTGAGACTTCATACCAATGCAGAAATATTTGCAAAACATATTTACAAGGGAAAATGCTTTTTGTAATCACTATGCTGAAGTTTCCACAAGAAAAGTCTGTGGACAGATACTGTCTAGTGTAAACACATGTTATTAGCTTTTGCTCAAGGACAGTGCTGAAAAAATTAACATGTGGAGGCTATATTTTTTCCTTTTTTTCTTTTTTTTTAGAGCAAACAAACACAGATATAGAGTATCTTAGCTGTCTGCTCCTCCACTAGGTGGATATGGAGCCACATTTCCAATAAAAAAAAAAACCTAAGAAAATGTCAATAACACATTTCTGGGTTTGGAATTGCAGTGGTATTTCAATAAATTGACTTGGAGTGTGAATATTTTCCTTTAAGAAAAACCAAACTCACTCACTTCGCCTGTGCTGACTCATCCAGCTGACTTGGCATATTCTCCACACCAGCTACGTACCTTTTTAAAAATAAACAAAACAAAAATTAATGGGTGATCTTCTAGCCAGTGGCTGGTTACATACACTGTCTTTTGGCAATAATATCTTGTGCTTGTTTCATGTCTTTCATAGAAAGATCTCAGAGCAACAGATTACAATTACATCTTATCCTTCCTAAGAAGCAGAGCAATTGGAGCAGCAGATGCTCTGCAACCTTGAGGAAACAGAAAAAAAATCTATTTGCAGGTTACTTACAGAAAGCAGGGATAAAAACAAGGTTTGACCCTCTCTTTCCTTTTCTAACAGTATAGCTACAGAGTTTTCTGATGAAGGAACGTTCACATTTCTCACAAATTTAGGATTTCTTCAGATGTTAGTGTTAGTTGGGAAAATCTTATTTCTTAACCCTTACATTATGGATAATTAATTCCTCTTTTCCTCCTCCCTAATTTTCCATCAGCACCACCCATTTAGTAACAGATAATTCTGTGCCTTTCTTCTTTTGACTACCATTGCTGCAACGCTGAAGAGAATGAGTGAGGGGAGGAGTGAAGTAAAGAGTCAGGAATGAAAAGGGAGGGTTTGCATGGGGGGGAGAAAGAGATGAAGAACAAGCAGAGGTCAAAGCAAAGAAGAATGAAAACAGGGAAAGAAAAGAATAAGAAAGCAAGAAAAACAGAGAAGAGCCTTGCAAACTTCTGGGAGACTTGGAAATGTTCTGGAGAGGTGCCTCCTATGTCCCTCAATCCTTCTGTTGTACATCACCCCACATATCCTTCACACCACCTACCCCCAGCAGGCTGAAGGAGCTTCAGGATGGGAGTATTTTGCCTCTGGGATTTTAATAAAACACACTTACAGGACCTAGCACAGCTGAGCTCCAGTCACAATTTCAGACTCCCGGGTACAGTAAATTTAATGTAATAAATTAATAAATATAGTATTTATGCTACTATGTCATTACAAACATTTAATGAAAGTTCCAGCAGTACATCCTGAGTGCTCTGGGTGAAAGAGGAACAGTGATATCTGTAAGAGGGGAGTGACCAAGAGCTCTGTTCATATTCAACTCCCCCGTGGAGTTTTTCAGTCCCAAACATACCCTGGGTCACTTTTCTCTGGTAGTAGTTTCTAGGAGCATTCTCCAACAATTACAGGGGTTTTTTTAAAGGTCAAATGAGATGAAGGCCCAAGCATCCTCTTACCCAAGGAAAAAAACCTGTCTTGCTGATAATAAGCTACTAAGAAATTAGAAGAGGACAAGAAGTGGATTTGTGCTCAGAGAAAACGTGAGGACTGAAGGATTTCTTTTTTATTCTTGGGTTTGCCACTTCCTGACTGAAGCATTAAAGAAAATATTATGAGTGTCAAGCAATTTTCAGTCTTATATACGCAAATTGACAAAAATCCCATCCAGTCAACAGCTGTACAATTTACTCTAATTAAAAATCTAATCTTTACTGCCCGATTTGTTGGCCATCTTGTGAAGTCAAACATCTTTGAATATCAGGCAATGAATATCAGGCAATGAATATCCCTTATCAGGCTTGCGAGATCAATGGATATTAAAAAGCCCCTTTGTTATTCCACTCTGATAGAAGTGGAGATAACACTAGATGGCATGAATCAAGGATTGTATGTTCATGAAATAACATGTGGTACTGATGCCTTCATTCCTGACAGCTTGAGCTACGTGTGTCTTTGCTCTGATCCAGTGCAGCCATTCTTCTGCTGGCTTTATCCTTTAGAGATTTGTCTAAAAAAAATCCCTCTGGACAGAGATTATTTCTATAACACTGGATTGATCATTCCCTTCTGGTTTTAAAGTGGCATACAGAAATAGGGGGTTTGGAACTCTTCCTCAAAGAGGTTCAAAAAGGTGTGTTAGTGACATACATTTTTATTTTGTACATGCTCTGCACCAGTCTCATTGTAAAAGGCTGCCATACATGTTGAAGGCTATTTAGGATAGAACCTGGCATGTTAAAAATCAAAGCCCCAAGCCTCTGGAGAACAGAGCTAGGCTCCCAGGAGGAGATGCTCATAGACGGCACCTTCTGTGGATCAGTGGAAGCAGTGTGAAACTCAAACTGATCAGTAACCCCTGTGAGCATATAATTCTGTTATTAAAAGGAAATTTAAAAGCCCTCATATTTTAGATGGACCAAATTCCTTCCCACCCCAACCATTCTGTGATTCTGTTCAAGAATCAGAATGTAATGTTTTGGATAACCGGTATGTTCAGCAGACCCATATGAATTAAAATGTTTATGTAACTGAAGAGGTAAGATGATCCTACCTCTCCTCTCCAGTTTTCCATAATGCTTTATCCAGCTTCAGCCTCAAGTTCTGACTTTACAAGTTCTGTTGTAGCTTTTAAGTTTTGTATTGTTCAGTGTAAGGTATTTCTTGCCAGCAAAAACCAGTATATCCCTGAACTACTAAGGAAATTTATACCCTGTGGCACAATCCTGGGCCTTTTTGTCTTTTGATCCCTGAACAGTCCAAACTTTTGTTTCAACATCTTTGATGAAACCGCTGTTCTCACTGCTCAGGAACCAGCATCAAGCACACAATCTCCTCACCCTCTGTGACCAGGAGGAATAAATACAGATTTAAAATTCCTGGTCAGTCTGTCTGGCTTCAGCTCAGGAGACACCATTATCTGGACAGCTCCCTGTCCACAAAACTCAACACACACATAATTAGGTCTTCCAAAAGCAGACCTGAGCTTCTAATGTATCATTCAAAGTACATTGTAAACCAAATAACAAACCCACAAAATAAATATAATGAAGTTAAAGGAATGCCTAACCACCCTTTTTTTTTTTTTTTTTGGTACCAAAACTCTTCTGAGTCCAAATCCATGCTTGAAGAATCAAAAGACTTACTTTTAAAAGCAAATCAACAAATGGCTTTCTTTTACTGTTTCAGATACAAAGTTATCTGTAAATTAATAAATAAAATCACAACACTTAAAAAATAGAAGTCACAGGTTTTTTTTCCTTGGGAAAGAGGAATTAAACTATTAAAGGACACCTTGTTAAGTAATTATATAGCAACATCACTGTGCAATTAAATAGCCATCAGTCCCTGCAGCTGAGAAATTTCAGGTAATTATTCAAAGATAATTTAATAGGAGAATTACTGTATTCAAGAAAGCATTAGCTAGTAATCTACCTCAATTAAAGCAGCCAATTAATTTCAGCACCTTGATAATAGTTGCCTTTTGCAAAACTATCCTCCCCTACACACACACAAATCCTAAATTTCAAAATAATGATACAAAAAGTGAATTTGGTGCATTTTAGCTTCCAAAGATAACAATTCCTTCCCAGAGAATTTAGAATGCTTTTATACATTATGCTATCAGTGTGTGTTACTCTCACTGGTTTATCATTCAGCTTCAGTTTTACTGTCCCTTCATACGTAAGATGAGTTAGAACAATGAAGGGTATGGAGGAAATTTGTATAAGAGGAATAAATATTTGTCTGTTCATACCAAAACAGAACACAAAAAGCTGCATAATAACTGAAAACGCATCTCATTGTGATGAAACGTCTTCAGAGAATTGTGGAACTCTCGCAATGCATTTCTTGGTTGTGTTACTGTACCTACACTGGAGGCAGAAGTCATTAATCACACACAGATACAACCAGCATTCATGGTAACAGATTTTGTGCAGAAACAAAAACCTGCATGTGCCACACAGCACTTAGTTACACAGCAAAATATTTTTTCAAGGTCAGTACACACCCACGGTTCTTTGATACAATGGTGAATATCAAAAACTTTTGCATCCTGCGACTCCACGCTTGTGAGTTTGAATTCCTTGAACAGAGACATCAGCAAAAATGCTGGACACAGGGAAGACACATGGATGAATTTCAGAAAAACATAAATGGCAATTTGGCATCCACCACTTATTCAGAGCCAGTGGCTGCTGAGGTCACAGATTCCTCACACTTTTTTAAAAAATCAAAATCTGTAACAATCAAGAAATAGTTCCTTTGAAAAAAAGGCAGATGTACACTGATTTAATTATCATTTTCTGCTTCGACCAGAGCTGTATTATGTTTTCTTTCACTTCCTATTTAAATTGTCTTTAATTAGAAAATAAATCATGGCTGTAAATAAAAGAGCATCTCTGTGATTCAGATTTTCACATATTCCTCATATACCCCGGGGGGTTCTCTTCCCTCCCCCTTAAGCCATGGCACTGTGTTGACGGTAGACTAAGTGTCCTTTTATCTAAGCCTTGATAATATGCATAAACAAGCACAAACCCCAATCCTGGCAACCCTGATTTCTGATTCATTTAAGAAAAATACAGAGTGTTCAGCGAATTTAGCCACTCTCACAGAAGAAAACAAAATCCAGATGTAAAACCCTTCAAACTTCACATCTGGAATGATCCGAATATCTCGGAGCGATTCGTCACTACCAGAAATCTGTGACAAACATGTACAGGAAAGCTCCTGTGGAAATCAGTCCACATGGTCCTTTGAGCTGTTACTTGTTAAATAGCTGAGAGTCACATAAAAACTTGGGTGACTTGGGCCTCTGCCCCAGGTCTTTTTTTTTTTTTCTCCAGTGTTTATTTGAACATGTTTTCAGTGTTTCCCTTACTGTCTAGTCAGTGGTAGCAAATAAGTTCCCATTTAATTCAAGAGTACTCAGTATTACCTGAACCCTTAGCAGTGTCCTGGAATTTAGAGAGATATTAAATATGCCCTTGCCCATCGCACAGCTGTTTTTAGCTCATCTTAAATCTTAATTTTTTTCTATGAAATAACCATTGCAAAAAAAAATTAACTGAGCTAAACTTCAAATGTTACCAAAATTTCTTCAAATTTCTTCAAACAGATTTGAACATGTTTAATATATCCCTAAACTTTTACTTGTAATAACCAGGTTTCAGCTCTTTTGTTATCTCAGAGTATCTTTTCTGCTTCAGGCAAGAGAGAAAGGAAGGAAAAGCAACCTACCACCAAAACCCAAACCCCAAACAGATCCATTATATATAACTCTATCTCAAAATCTGTGTATCATTCTCCACATCAATATTCAACAAGGTACTTCAGAACATATCTGTCTTAAATCACATTGATTAAAACGGGATTAATCACATATCTAAAGCCAGGCTCATCGTTAAGTATCTTGCCTTATAAGAAAACAAAGATAGGTATTTCACTGACCAGTGGTTTTCTCACCTCCTCATCTAGTGACAGATAGAAGAGCCTGTATTAGGCAGCGTTGGTGAAGGCTCTTAAGCCTTTGCAGGTGGTTGTGATCCCTGTGATGGAAAAATCTAATTTTTCTTCACTGTTGTAAAGAGGGATGAGAAAGAATACAGCACCACAGAGATTAGGCAGGAGCCCTAAAAGGCTCCCAGTGCAGTCTGTAGTAGTGATGAGCTGAACAGCAGGTAAGCAGTGGCTCCTGCTTCCCTTTTTTTTCTCTCATACAACGTAAAATGATATTTCATACCAAGCTGAACAAATAAACACAGAAACTACTATATATTGATAGGATTAGAATCAGAACTTATCAGGAAGCTGCATCGTAAATTATACAACCAGAATAAGTAATTGACAATATTTACCATTGAGAGCTACAATTGTCTTGGCATCTAGAGTCAAATTATATGTGTATTAATCCCCCAATCACAAATTTACTCTCTGAACAACATAATCCAAGTGATTAGAGAAAGTAGAGATTCATCCAAAATAACCACAAGATACCTAAAGGATTTAATTTGCTCCATCACAGTGCCACTTGCTGTTCTAATTATCATTTCATCTGGAGTTACCTGTAATTTTCTTTTAGTGCCAAAAAAATTGTACATTTTGTTTTCTTAACATTTAGTGGGAGTCTGCTATTAATCAGTCATTTTTCAACATTTAGAAAATTGTTCTAGGGATTTAGTACACATTTTATTAATGGACCATCCATAGCAGCATTATCTGCATAAAAGAGCCAGTAATTGATTAATAAAATATTAAATAATTTTAGTGTTAATAGGGCCCCCCTAAGAAGTTTCATCATCATCAGTCAACAGGCCAAATTCACAGACTCAATTAAATTGGATAAATTGGAATCACTGAGATTCTTCTTTAGGACTATATATTATTTTACTACCTGTTTTGCATGAGGAAAGAAGGAAAAGTAAGCTGAACCACACATCCACTGAGGTTTCTAACTGCCTGTTCAGCAATTCTGGTTTAGCCAGGATTCAACACCTGGCATGAGTTTTCTGCTACTACTTTTAGAAGGCAAGCAAAGTGACACCTTCACCTTGACAGGAAGCAAAGCAATACCACCCACCAACTCTGGTTTTCAAGTAAAAAACAGCTCAGAAGCGTAAGCTCAAAGGTTGAGACAAATCCTCTAAAATGTCCACCTTTGCTTAAAAAGTCCCATGGGAAGATTTCTCCTGCCTTAAAACTGGCAGTTGGAGAGATGGATGGAGGGTGCTCTAAGTGTTTCACAAGAGGATAGCCCATTCCTCGTGACCTGGGTCCTTCTGCAGCAAGGACTTCACACAGAACCCTTTCTAAGCCCACGATCATTCATGGCTCATGGAAACCACCAAGATAATCTAATATTTCACACCACCAACAAGCAAACCCCCGCACGATGCACTCATATCGCAGTCAAGATTCACGGCTTGGCACAGGTGAGGATCAACCACAGGGCAAAGAGCCCAGCAGACAAAGGACAACAGCCTTGAGGCAAAAGGAGGAAGAAGGAAGGGCTTGAAAACCACAGCAGCTCTGTAAGAGGAAAAAAGTATTGGATCTGATGCACATTCTCTGCTGTGAGACAGGTAAAAGCTTATCCAACTTTGTATCCTCTCTGAGGGTAACCAGACAGCTCAGGTGCCCTGCATAAAAACAGGACAGACCTGCAGCGTTTTGTCCCCCAAAACCTTTCAGCAATTCTCTCACTTGAGATCTCCCCACTCTTTAACAGGAAGGAGTATTTCCCACGTCAGTGCCTAGGAATATGATAAAAAACACCAGGCAGAGAGCATAAAGAAAACAACAAAACAGCAAAAAGCAATTGTACAGTGAGCACAATGTACAGGGCAGTGTGCAAGCACAGCAAACTGAAAATAACTTGCAGAAATTATCACAGAATTATTTCAACAGATTTAAGAAACTCATAGACTGCTTGCAATTAAAGGTACATAAAAAGGGTGACAGCGAATAAACCAGCTACTATAAGCACTATCATCTTTACTGAAAAAGCTTAAAATAGCTCTCAAACATTTTCCAAACTGTAATTTTAAGAGCTAAGTATGTTTATGATTAGAAAACAGACTTCTATAATATGTAAATAAGAGGAATAAAGCATAACCAGAAGAATAAGAGTCCATACAGAAAGGTATTTTGTCTTAAATTGCAAGCCTCCATGGCAGCAGTCACCTGCATGTGATCATGAACCCTTTTGCCCTGAGCACCTCGGAACACCTCCTTTAGAAATAAAAATAAAATCTAAACTTCCTTTTCAGAAGTTCAGATTAAATTTCCACTGAAGCCACGGCATGCAGGCAGTAATGCTGGAACTGATGGTTCCTACTAATTCCACAGGAGACAGTGACACCCAATGCAGTTCCCAAACCCTGAATCCTACAGAGGGAAAGTACACATTTTTAAAGATCTTACCTGAATACTGATTCACCTCATCATGATGGAGGGATTTTATTGCAACAGCAGTTGTGAATCTAAGCACCACTGAAGACAAAACAAACATCTCTGCCTCCCTGCTGTCAGTCAGGCACACCAAAATGAACAGAATAAACACCCTCGTTTTAGGAAACAAATTTTTGCATATTTATGTTACTTTTGTATATTTGTGTTATTATGGTTACTGTCACCGTGAAAAGTTAGTCATACAATAAGAAAATCAAATCCATTACACTCAGGAACCACGGAATTATAAAATGAGTAAAATTCAACTTAATAACGCTACAAAAATTACTTTCTTTTAAAATTAGTCAACAATCATCTTAATCTCTTATCAAATACAATCTTATGGTGAAACAGAAATGGGACATCATCCATTTTATAAGCTTTTGTCTCTGTGGATCTTCGACTGCTGTTTTTAAGAAACATCGAAAGGAAATGAACAACAGAAAATGCTTTGCCAAGTTATCAAAAACACTTACACTAAAAAGCCCTATAAAATCTAATCCTGACATCAGTAGGTTACAACTTTGCATGTCCCCAGGGCACTAAAATAATACTCTTTAGAACAGCAGGTGGACTATTTTAGACTTCAGCTTTCTAGTTCTAACAAGGCTTTTTATTTTTTTTTTCCCCCCTAGGAATTAAGGATGCTAATCACAATCTCCAAATGTGGATTGCTGGGTTGTAAAAATATTAGACCACAAACTGACATGGCAGCAACGTATTATGCTGCTGTGAAGGAGTCCTAAATAGGAGAAAAACTCAAGATTCCAGGCTTGCCATCACAAAGGTCAACGTAATTGGCCACATACAGCAAAATCAACCCCCGTGTCTTCCCTCAGTCAAGCTGACTGCTGAGGAAGCCCCGTCTTCCTACTGGGATAAATGAAGTCTAAAGTAGGAGGAGCAGGAGGTTTGGAAATTTTAAATATAAAAACGTAAGGAACCCTAACAATGCCATCAAAATTTATCCTTAAAGGTATCTTGTGATGCGTTAATGCCCTTTGGTCTTAATTTTTGTTTGAATTATTCCCAATGCTTGATGATATTTTTCAGTACCGCTGCCTAAATTTTTTAATGCACTAGTGAGTAAAATATTTAATAATATCTCTATGCATTTCAGTAAGTACTTATTTTCCTCTTTAAATGTA
This sequence comes from Pseudotriccus pelzelni, assembly GCA_035584735.1. Lineage (NCBI taxonomy): Eukaryota > Metazoa > Chordata > Aves > Passeriformes > Tyrannidae > Pseudotriccus > Pseudotriccus pelzelni. The sequence goes on along the minus strand of JAWMRA010000009.1, from coordinate 7,355,029 downwards.
TTCTCTCTGTATTAATAACACAGAGATCAAATGTATTTAAATAGTCCCTACCCTCCTATCAGGCATGAGCTCCATGTGTTGACCCCATGGAATTTGTGTAGGGTGCTGCATATGCTGAGGCTGACTTCTTCCCCACAGAAGAACCTCTCACCACACCTAGATCTCAGCTTGAAATTAGCCCAGTTAAATTTAAGATTTTGTGGCATCCCCCCTCACTCAGGATCTTCACAGGAAGAATCAGCTTTATTTTGATGAAGAGATCATTGGTGGCAACAACATAATATGGTCACCTGTAATTCCAACAAAATAGACCTCGTGATCTGATGATCCTTACAATTCTGTACCGCTTAAGTCTTAATTTGTCTTTCCAATGTAGAGGTTAGTAAAAAAAAAGGTTTTAAAACCCTGGCCATTTATAGATTTCTGTATATATAAAACCAAATTCGAGGTAAAACACCTGAGCAGCAAAAGGAAAACATAGTAAAAAATGCCTTTCCTGTCAGAACAATGTCAGAAAACCCAAAATTTCACTTAATAAACTTTCTAGGACATAAAACAAAACAAGAAAGGCAGCAAGAAGGAGAGAAAGTAAAAGTCTGAAAGCGAAGAGAGGAGAAAAAAAAGAATGATACTAAAAGGGATCTAAATTTTTCTGAGCAATTTCATTAGATGACCAAAAACTTGTCCAAATGAAAAATATATAATCAAATTACAATAACCTGAAAAAAACCCAACAGCAACAACAAAATACTCAAATGCCACACAGACAAAATACCAAAACCTGCTAAAACCAGTTTGTTTGCAAAGCTAAAACCTTACACGCCAAATAACACTATTTTACTGAAGTAGCAGCTTAAAATCCAGAAACTACAAAAAGTAACAATCCCTCAAATGTCCTATGACTGAGGTTTACACACGGGTCATATACACTAAGAGCAAACCACAGCACTCTGGCTTAAACTGTCTTCAAAGTGATCACTGAGTTTATTTCTGATGAAACCATGTGCATATTCTGTCAAAATATTAAGAAAATTATTTGAGAGTTATGGCATAGTTTTTAAAGCAGAAAGAAATCTTTACAAAGATGCATATTTTTACAGTGCTGGCAGTACTATTATGGTACATGAATTGTGAGCATCGTGTAGCTAAAAACACTGCTGTGATATCAACTCTCTGATGAACTGATTCAGTGGAAGTAAGAAAGCAAGGAAGGCACTACAACCTCTACGGATGGAGGAGGCATTTTCTGACTGACTTCTGTGTTGAAATGAATTCTTTAAAAATGGATTGGCCAATTAGAATGTTTGCTAGAGCAAAATGAACCAAAATTTTAATAAAGGGTATTACATACATATATATAATTTTTTTTTTTAATATATGCATTTGTATCCATCCTAATACAAAAGTACATCTTTTCCACAAAAGTACAGTAATCAGCCTTCTGGGAACCCCTGTCAACTAACAAGTCCAAAGCTGCATGACTATATTGTACAACATCCCCAGCCAGCTACTTGTACTGCTGAATGAAACAAAAGCTTGTACTGTGTATAAATTAAATGACAGCTCATTACCTAATACACAACTGCACTAATAAAGAGGTAAATTTCAATTATAAATTAATATTCTTGTGGCAATTTCAGATCTCACTGGTTTGGTATCCTAAGCACTGTACACATGCTGGAAGTTTGGTGGGATCAGACAAGCTGTGGTCGAGCAGGTCACCTCTAGTCTTTCAAGAACCCTTCCTGCAGAATTCCCAAGAAATGTGCATTGCTGCAGCTCTGGGACACGGATGCTCAGGTACAAACTATCTCCTTTCAAAACTGCTGCAAAAGAGCAGTCTCTGACCAGATTTGATAAGGGACCAAGGCACATACAACCAAAATATAAGCCACTAAGAAAGTCAGTTGCTGGGCTGTACTTAATGTATTCCTTTCTCATGGTGCTTCAGATTTCTTTGCCACTGGTTAATTGAAGATAAGCATTTAGGTTATCATGCGATTGTCTTCTTTTGAGTTTAACTGCAGACAGCAGCTTAGCACCACACAGCCACTCACTCACTCCCCTGCTCCTGGTGGGATGGAGGAGAGAAACAGAAGTGTAAAAGTGAGAAAACTGATAAGTTGAGACAAAACCAATTTAATAAGTTAAAAAAGAGAAACACTACTACTACTAAATTATTAATAACAACAACGAAAAAGGAAGGAATCAAGGGAAAGAAAAATAAACCTCCAAAAAAGATAAGTGATGGAAATGAAAACAACTACTCACCACCACCTGACTGATGCCCAGCCTGTCTCTGAGCAGCAGCCCCCTCTGACAACATTCCCACTAGTTTTGCTGCTGAGCAGGATGTCATATGGCCTGGGACATCCCTTGGGTCAGCTGTGTCTGGCTGTGTCCCCTCAAAATCTCTGCAGCACCCCCAGCCTGCTCGCTGGTTGGATTGGGTGAGGAGCAGAAAAGACCTTTGCTCTGTGCAAGCACTGCTCAGTCATAACTAAAACACCCCTGTACTATCAACACTGTTTCCAGCACAAATCCAAGACTCAGTCCCATACCAGCTACTGTGAAGAAAATTGACTCTATCCCGGCCAAAACCATCACCCTTGCCTAGTGCAGTCTCCAAGTTAGAAATCACAGTGACAAGTTTCAAGTGAAAAACATGTAGGATCAAATGTTCACAGCATCAATTCCACTAATCTCATGATTTTTCCATAGATTCTTCAGGAGTCTTCAGAGAGTAGATAGAATGGAGGAGGGAAACATCCAGCAATAAATACGATAAAAAGCATAAGACACTTTCGACATAACAAACTGCTACAAAAGATTAAATAAAAACTAAGAAAGCTGACTATCAACCTTACCAAGGAAGAAGAACTTCTTTAGAAGAGAGGCTGGATTTGTGACTTGTCCAAAAAAGATGAATTTGAAGCAAAAGAGTGAAGGCTAGTCTAGGATTTTCTTTTGAGTCATCTTAGGTCACATAAGCAAATTTTGTTTAACCTAGGCTAAGATTCTTCCTGTCTGTAACTTGTCTCAATGGCAAGAAAAGATCCAGTTGTACTGTGAACCTGAATATTTGAGAGAAAATTTTCTTCTTAAAACTGCTATAGCTCAGTAAATGAATCCTCTAACAAAAATTTGCTTTGACCAGATACAAGCAAACCCAAAAAGAAAGTTTAATCCTACTCAACATACAGGTTCAACTCAGAGATTAGACTTCGGCATGTATCTGAGACTTCCTAAAAAAATAAACAAAATTAAAGACACGGTTGTACTGCAAATACTTTGACCTCACACGGGCCACCAGATCCCACGTTCATCAACACTACACCATCCCCTGAAGTCTCACATCCCATGGCTTTGAAATCAAATGCTGATTCTCTCTGGTCTGAACTTAGTAAAGGAGCGGTCATGAAAATAACCATCCTGAAAGGGAAAATTCATGAATGATCTCTCAGAAGATGAAGGGAGAAAGACCTTGTTATGCAGCTGGATATGAAGTGCTGTCAACAGTAACTACAACCAAGAGTACCAGCAACAAAGCCCTAACCCAGCCCTGCCTTAAGCAGGCTCACGAGGAACAAGAAAACGTCCTAAGGAGCTTATTTTCTCCCACAGCACATTCAAACAGGGCCAGAGAAAGATCCCTGACAAATTATGTTTTGCGTTAATTATGAATCAGATTGGTCACTTGATGTAAGAGCATGGTCACTTCCCCAGCCCTGATGGGGCAGTGCAGCTGCCAGTGGGCAAACACAGTGAGACATAAAAGGCCATTTAAACAGGCAATGAGGGGCTTTCAGCATGTTGCTTCAAGCTCAACCACAGCACTCCTGTGGGCATAAAAGCCCTGGACCAGCCATCCAGATGACAAGTCCCTTTCTGCACACCTTTGGAGAGTTTTGTGTTTGCAAAAACCTCACCCATGTCAAATAGGTTGAAGGAAACACGTGGCATAGAAAGCTTATGAAAAGTAGGGAGGGAGAGGAAACAAGGAAAGCAATGGAATAAAACTAATATCCTCACACATCTTATATGCTAAAGAAAGAATGTCTGTTCTAAATTATGTGCAGACTTGTTTCCATTTTCGTATTCTTTACCGGGGTTTTTTTTGGAAGCTACAGAAAATGAGCATAAGAGACAAAAAAGTACTTCTCCCTGCAGGAATACAAAAATTGTAAAAGCACAGGCAGCACTACAGAGGAGCAGTGCCATTCACTCACAAAGAATTTTGTGCATGTAGATGGCTGATTAATTGCTGGCCTGCCTAGACGAAGCTGCAACGAGCCAGATACTGTCAGCATGCCATCTGTTACCATGGAAATGCACAATGTTCCTGTTTCTGACAAACCCTTGAATACTGGATAGATTGTGCCATATGTAAATAAGGCAAATTAGTTTTCCTATATCTTCCAGACAAGGTTAGACTAAAAGAAAATATATCTGTTTATATACTGTAACCGCCAAGATGTGAACCAGGCAAACCTTCCTTCTTTTTCTCATAAAAATCTCATTCAGTTTGTTGTTAGAACTGAAACAGTGTAGACTAGCATTAAACAGCATAAAATTAATTCCCAACCAGCAATGTTTACAAAAGCAGTACTTAAAAATATGCATATTCTGTATGCATGCTACATTCACCATGATTTTGGGATTTTCATTTATGATTTTTTTTTTTCTCTCTCCCAGTTGAGACATTGTTATTGAAACAATACATAGAAATAAACAGGCAACTTTCTCATTCATACAGTGGTGTTTGGTTCAGTTTAGGTCATTTAACCAGAAAGCTTTTTTTTAAAAAAGAGATTCTATAGTTTTACACATGAAAAAATTTATTTACTCACTAGTAACACAGTGATAGCTGCAGCACATTAACTCAGCTCCACTGAAGTCAAAGGTACTGCAGTAGTTTGCATGTGCTCAAGATTTAGTGTTAGGAGTTTTACAAAACTAAAGCTTAACCGATTACTCCAAAAATTGTATTATTTTGTCCTGAAAATCAAGAGATTCAGTACTTGAGATTTTGATTAGTCTAAAAAAAAAAATCTTGATTTTACAGCTGTCCAATACACTAAAAGCAAAGTTCGAAACCAGCAAGAAGTATGTTCAGCACACTCACTGGGAACACAGCACACTGTTTTGGGTGGCCATGAGCATTAGAACATACCGTGTTACTGCTGCAGATTCTCTTTGAACGTGACCACTCTGAGAAACACACCTCACTCACCATGGCTTTGTACTGAGACACATCTATTCCCAGCAGTATGAGGTCGGTGTAACTACAATCTCCTGGAATATGAGGTTGATGGAATTAATTAGTACACCACATTTTCCCTCTTGCCACTTAGCAGCGTAAAGTGACTTGAAAAAAAAGGAGCGTGTCCACAACATCCCCTCTGAATATTTACCCTCTGGGATAGATTGGAGCCCTTCTGAACCATGAAATAAATGCAAGTTAAAGTTGTTTCAAGATAGTGGTCAAGCATACACTGGCTGTAAGACTGGAGGAGCACCATGGTGTGCCTTCAGGCACTTTCATTCCATGGACTTCCACGATCACTCAGATTTTCTGTTTTCACTGTACAGCTTTACAGGGCAATGTGACATTCTCATATACTGTAGAAGGCACTGTCTAAATTAGCACAGAGAGATGACATAGGTCCCATAATTTTTAACTTGCAGCATTTTAACCTGCATTGCTCACCCCCTCTGCCAAATTCCTTGTGTGGCTCTCAGCATGGAGACTGATGTATGGTACAAAGATAGCTGAGCAAAATGAACAGGCAGCTGTATATCAATATTTCCCTGATGTGAGAATTAATCAGTAGCTCCAGTAACAATAAGGTTATCATGTTCATGTTAAACGTATTGTGCATTTTAATATATTCTTTATACAGTCCTTTTGTTGCTGTGCAACTTTGCAGTGCTATGAAATATTACTTCTAAAAACCAAGCAACTACCTATCAATCTTCAATATAAATTTGTTCAGAACATAATAATCAACTCTGAACAAACACACATTATTCCACACAGTGTCACAGAACCTGAGTCCCTAACTGTCCACAGCTTCACCAGAGCAAAATGTGTTAAATCAAAGTAGAGCCTGAAAATAAGAAGTTTACATAAACTGTACTTTAGAATTTTAACAAGACGCTTTTTTGCAGAATAAAATTAAGATTAATCACTCTTCACAACAGCATTTGAGGGATCCTTGCCAGCTGATTCTCTGACATTGGCTTCTTCCCATAGTAGCATGGGCCTCAATGTCTTGGGGCTCTGCCTTTCTCTTCATCCCTGGGTGTTTTGAATGCAAGAACATTTAGGGGACGTGAGACTCATCAATTTAAATCATGCTGCCTACCCAAGTACAAGAACAAAATTCAGAACTGGAGGAAGGGAAGACTGATAGGGGAGTGAACACGAAGAATCCATGTGAAAGCATTCTATGGTAGTTTCTCATCTAAGCAGAGTGACAACAGCACACTGAATGATGTGCTGCATGCTAGTGTTCTGTGAATGTGGGAGCAGTGCTAGAAACTTTGAGAAAATTCAGTGAGTCTAGATCACACCTTGCAAGTCCCCTCTGCCCTGTGAAATATGACTTGATTCTGAAACAGAAGAGAAATATTAATTTACACGTCTCCTCTATGTAGTCCAACCAGCTTCAGTGTGATATTTGCATATATCATAAGAACATAAGAAATATCATAAGAACATAAGAAAACTGATTTTCAAAATTCTGACCTGATTTACTTAGGTAAGACTTTGCAGCACTTTTCCCATGAAAATTTACTTTGTTTAATGTGAAGGAAGTCTGGAAATCATAGCCAGAACACTGATCTGTGTAAAAGTGAGTTATAAATTTATACAATTATTTAGCATTTAGCACTTGGAGATTCATCAGGCGCCAGGATTTATCCTGACATGTTACATTTCTCTCAAATTAACAAGTTTTTCTGATTGATTCTATCGGATGAATTAAGTAAAGAGGCTGGATGAAGATCTGATGCCTCTGCTGAGCCAGCAATGGACGGTTACGTCGGAAGAGTATAATCAGCACATCTCTGGTCAGTCAATTCTCACTCTTCCTCCTTATGCTCAGTAGATCCTACTCTACCAGTCTTTTCCACAGAAGAATATTCAAGACCAAATTTTGCACATAAACCTTATTCCCCATCAACATTCCTAGTTGCAGGAGGATTGGATCTCACCTCTGACTACAAAAGAGGTCCAAATAAAATTTTCAAATCTCAGTAAGACTAAATAAGGCCATGAAACACCAAAAGCCAATTTTCTCTCCTCTGAGCTTAATATATCAGGTTTCCTCTAGTAACATCTAATAAAGGTTAATCCCTGTCAATAGAGGTCTTGGATATGCCCTGCCTATGAAGCACCTGATTCACCTCCCTCATGCTATTATTGGATGCACCAGAAAAAAGTTTTGGAAGAGATTTAAAAATGCTGTTGATGCCAGAGCAGTATTGGAAGAGGGACCAGTGGAAGAGGAAGACAAATTGCATCAAAGCCCAGTGTGCAACCTATGTCCTCTGAAGTTACCTCCGTCCCAGCTGTTTGACAGCTTCCTCTAACAGCAACCTTTGTGGATTTAACATGCCCGTGTCTCCCCACTCTTCAGACAGGTCACCTGTGCCTAGAGAAGAGGCTGGTATGAAAATCAGTGGTATCAAAAGGGAATCCAAGCAGCATTTGGATTTAATGTGGACTGGAAAAAAAATTTAACATGGCTTTTGCACAGATTGGTGAAGCGTAAGAGAAACCATTTTCATTTCAAGGTGCCACTTCATTTTTTGTCATGTGATCATACTGATCCCATGCACAGTGCTGACAGACTAAGAGTATCTTTGCAGTCTTGTTCCTGAGAGAACAGGGAACACCAGGCAAATTTTACTACCAAAAGGCAGGATAAATCAATAAAGTGCTTGCTTTCAAGGACTCCAGTTTTCCCCAGCTGTTTACTCCAGGATCTATTTTCTCTTTCATTTTTCTTCTTTTTTCCTCAGTCATTGAGGGATTTTGCTTTGGAGACCACAGTGCATTCACTTTTTCATTAGCTTCTAATTCTTTGCTAGGGATAAGTTCAGTTCATGATTTCTAATATTCCCATATTTATTTTCAAGTCTTTGTACTCAATGATTTCTAAAAATGATTTCGAGAACGTCACCTAGCAGATTTTACTACCAGATGACGACAACTAAAATGAGGACACAATATTCACACGCACAAATATATATATATATTGTTATGCATGCAGTGCTCTCTGGAAAGGACAGTGACGAGCACATGGCAAACTGGATAGATCTGCTTGGCCAGAATATCCACCCACCAGACTTAAGACTGCTTTGTCATTCTTTGCTGCAATCAGCTAAATTCAAGGGGGAGCAGAATGAACAGCTATGAAAACGCTCATGTGAGGAATTACACACTGGGCTGTAAAGATATGTACCTTCGACTCACCTTAAAAATGACTTTACTTTTGTGTCTGCTGCATGATGGTACCTAAAGCGTAAAATCTAAAATCCTAAAAATGCTTAAATAAAATCTAAATGCTGATCCTCTGTTAAGTCATCATTGTTATTATAATGTTAATACAGCAATGTCAGTTCATATCTGATGAGGATTTAACACTTTAATGGACCAAGGGCAGATATAAAACCAAAAAAATCCAACACCCCTCAAGTTTTGTAAGTTATTTTCAGTGATAGATTAACAGCCACATTAATAGAACTTTACAAGTCAGACTCTTACATTCATTCCTCTGCCTGCATTATTCCCCACTGAACCATTGCCATGAGACTGCATACACGTTCTCCGACAAGAACATATTCTAAGCTACTTTTTATTTTATGATATTTTGTTAAAGTATTCAGGCTTTTTGATAAGTAAAGTGTCGGACAATACCTGTAAATACCACTATTAACTGAACAGCTGTAAATATCCATAAATGTCACAAAATGTAGTTACTGCTGTTTCTATTTATTCAGAAAATTTTCATTTTAAGCCTCAGAAATAAATGTGTTCAATCAATACTAGGGGTCCAACAGAGAGAAAAAAGCAAGAAAACTTGAAGGCACGGGTTTAAATCCATCTTTGTGTCTTTCTGCCTGGAAAAATAAATAATATTACTTCCAGCAACTGAGTGACATGCAACTGTCTCAATTTACTTACACTCAGATTCAAAAAAATCAACTTAGAATCTAATAAAATTATTTTTATTTCATCTGAAAATGAGAAGCGGAGAAAACAGATATAATTTAAGGGATTTAAGAGGTCAGCTCCTTAAGAAGTACCTTTAACTTTAGCCAGCAGCACCTTACATTGCCAGCATTATCTGTCTGGTGTTCTTGATAATGGTCATAGGGAGCCCTGACATATCAAGATGCACAGATGATTAAAATTATTACATTCACCTGATCAGTCAAGTAAATCCATATTGATTATGGAATAAACTTTGCACCGGGTTTCCCCATTTTATCCCAGCTCTGTTACTGAACTCCAGTATGATTTTGGCAAATGCCCTCCTCTGTTCTCCCACTCTTATTTGCCAGCCTATTGACAGGATAAATTCTTTGAGGGTGGGGACATCCGCGTTGATACAATGGTAGCATAATCAGGGTCCAACCATAATTCAGACATCAGTTCCTCTGTAATAAAAACAGCACGAGATTACAAACAATTTCTGCAGGTCTCTCTGGACTTTTAACCCTCCCAGCACCTCTCTCTCGTTCACAAGTGCAGTGAAGTGAACCATTCACTCAAACTGATCACTAGCCATGAATTCTCAGGATTTTTGCAGTGAACAGGGAGCACACAGATCATGCATTGGCAATCAGAACTTCAATGAGATATGTTTGTTGTGCGTTCATTCTTTTTCTACTTCCCTTTTTGGCATAATAGCATGGACAAAACATAACAGTTAAAACGTGAAGCATAGATAAAAGTTACAAAAATTAAAACCAGCTCACTTTGAAAATATGAAAACAAAAATATGCAATTGATTAATTAAAACAAGGTTCACCAAATACTTAGGTATAGCATAAGGATTTTTTTTAAAATAAATTTCAGGTTTCCTCGAAGCCTTTATGCACTCCCATCACACCTGCCAATCACTACAGTAGCATTGCCCAGATCTTGAAGTCCTCAAGTCAAACAGGAAACATGCAGCTAAAATGCCCAAATGATAAATCCTCTAGTCCACATAGTTAAGAATTAATGTAAATAAATAAAAAATGTAAAAGTTCTTAACCCAAATACATACTTTTTTACTTTCCACAATCCCATAACATTCAGGGAAAACAAACATGAGTAAATCTTGTGAGGCTTTCCAGTCTATTTAAATTTGTTGGGAGTTTGAAGAATCTAGCTCAGTGCCTGTGTTTCCCAATATATATTAAATGATAAACATTTTTGTTGAACTTTATGCTGGAAAATTGACTAGGACATCTATTAGCCAGCTATATCTTCAGCTCAGATGAGTAACTGATGACATGATCAATTATTGGACAGCAAAATCCATGGTGATTGTTTGCTAACTGATGAGACATCATGAAAATTAGTTCTATTATTGCCACCTCTTAGAGCCTTTAAATTGATTTATAGAACACTTCCATGGAAGATTTTAATACATCACTCACTGTTTGCAATGTTGCTATGAACAGAAATTTTAGTTCATGGCACAAAAAAATGGATACCACTAATATAAGTTGTCTCATACAGTAGTCAGAGACCTGGGAAAGGCTGGAGCTATTAAGAAAATACGTGCATAAGGAGAACTATACCTAAGGGTCTGACCCATCTTCCTGGCAAAATTCTAATCCTCAGAAAGCCTGAGTTCCTGCTAAACAACAGGGACCAAATATCATAGTCAGGCTCCATAAAACGCTCAGGGAAGCAGCATGGAAAAAACCCAGCACCTTTTGGTAAAAGACTGAAAAAGCTGAAAACTAATTCCAAATATATGCTAAAAAAAATGGAGAAGAAAAAAATTTACATTTTTCAAGTCTACAAAACAATCCACAACAGTGAGAAAAATTCTTCAAGGGAGAAAAGCAACCAGTACACTCAAATGCATAATGCCTGGCTCCTGCAACTGAGGAGGACTTGTTTGACAGAAGTGAACACGCGTGGATTGTTGCTGAAACGTATCCAATACTGAAACCGTGAAACGCAAGAGGTTAAGACTCTTGTAAGGAACCAAGCCAACTGTTGAAAAAGCACATCCAAACCAGTAAGCAGAGTCCACAGTAACTGCACTCCCAAGTAGAGCAGGATCTGACAATTCCTTGGCCTGATATCAGCCAAGCCCCCGTACTTTGGCTACATGCTGCCATAAGAGAACCCATAAATACACTGGGGGGAGAATCAATAAATTCAATAAAGCCATGTTTTTGCACACTGGTCCAAAGACAAGGATACATCTATTAAAAAATCCTAGAGTCAGACCAGTAAGTCTGTAATTTGTGGTGAGTGCCCACAGGAAAGTAATCCTGATACCTGAAAAAAAAGATGATTCAAAAATCTTCTACTCTGTCTTAATCAGTCCTTAGGCTGTCTGCTAATATTTTATGGCTGAAAAATCAACTGTTATCAGTGATAATGGTACAAGAATTAACAGCTCCGAAGACTCCTCCCAAAAGATCTTGCAACTATTTTTCCTTTGCTGCCAAGAATTTTGGGAAGACCTGCCAACATCCATCTGTAAAGCCCTTCTCCTGGGAGGAGGATGCTTAAAATGCATTCTGCACAGCTTAGACTTCACATGGACATGCCCAGTAGTCATCAGAGATCCTCTTGTCATAAGAAGTCTAAAGGAGCTAAGAGGAGGAACATCTTCCCCTATTAACTTAATGACTGATGGAAATCAAACAGCTGGAAAAATCCAAAAGGGAAAATGGATGCAGTAACATTGGAAATGATATTTAGGAGCCAGCTCAAATGTGCTCGTATTCCAAGCTGATGGAAACCCTCATGGCTTTCTCCAAAAGAGACTGAAATAGAGAGAAAAGTTTACTTCTTCTGGGAACACCTTCAAAGACACCGTGTTTGATGAGGAATGAGCACAAAGGAGCTGCTCACAAGAAAATGAACCTCAGGTTCAGTCAAGTAACACAGGAAAACAGGATCTACATTTATGTCCATACACACTTGTTTCTTGCAGGAACTGACTTTGGAGCTACAAGCTTACCCTATAACCAGTGCTAAGATAAGCTAAACCTCAACAACTCTGAGCACTGAAAGGCATCAGTGTCTAAACACACACGCATATTACACAGATTAGCTGGAATTAAAAAGTCTCAAAGCACTGGGTAGGTGCTGAATTAAGCCTCAACTCATATCTGTCTTAGATAAGAGGAAAAAGCCCACAGCCAACTGACCTTCCACTAACCACAGGCCAACAAAGGGCTTTTGTCAGAAAAAGCCAGTTGCTACTAAACAAGCAAGTAATAATCAAATGATATTTGAGTTGTGGCCAGCAAAGCACCAATTGAGATGTTAACGAAAGGAGTGATATCCAATTAAAATATGGATACAATACGTGGGAGGTTTATCACAGGGTGAGTTCGGCTGTGTCTGTGATCTACACCAGCTCATAGATCCAGTCTCATAAACAATGGGGAACAATTTGAGATATGGATTACCTAAATATCAGTCAAAAGTGCATTAAAATGCAGGAAATGAAAGAAGCAACAATATTCCTGCAAAAGAAAAAAGGCTGAGAAGTCAGGGGATTCCATTGCATGATGAGATAAGGCAGATTGGTGTAAAGTGCTCAACAGATTCATCAAAAAGAAATGTGGCAGCAATTCACTAAATATTCTACAAATAACTCTTCAAGTATTGAAACAACGTGGTTTTCTATTAGAATCTGGTTTTAGGACAGAAGAATAATTACACATCCCCTTCTTTCAGACAATAAACATCAGGATACGTTCAGCCTCGTGCCCTAAACCAATAACCATTTTGGTTATGCACATAAATCAGAGCTGAAATGATGCAAGAGTTGATTACTCAACAACTGAGAAATTACTCAAGATTATTAGTGCTCCAGCACAGGAGTAATATATAAGAAAGAATATTAGACCATGCCATTAATTATTTTCAGTGCAACTAATCTGTTGGCTTTTATCATAAATTATTTCAATGAACTATAGGCATAATATTAATGCTGAAGTTCTGAGATATAATGAAGAGCAGTAGAAGAGAAAAGAAAGTCATACTCGATTCTTAATGCAATTATTCAGAATTTAATGCTACCATTCACTCTTACGAAAATTCTATTATAAGAGGTAAAGAATTGTTTAATTCTACACAGGAAATAAGTTTGTATTTTACAGAGGAGATGAATGAATGATAAGCAGGCATATTTCTTTCCACACTTGGTGTTACCTACCTCTTCTCTTTATTGGGATGATGATTTTAATAATTTCCCCATAATCTGAGATTATCAGCATGTAGTGAATTTTGCCTATTTTTCCATCATCTTCTATTTACTCAAGTGCAAGAAAGATACTGCCACAAACATTGCCAAGTGGTGGTTCCGATTCAATAGTATTCTGCAGCCACTCTGCATAGATGGAAGCAACTCACTGTGAGGCGGCATCTCTGGGTGCTGCACCATTGGCACTGACAGAAAGTTTAGATTAGTTAACTGTCCCGTGTTTACGTGAGGGGTAACTGTGATGGGCAGGTTTAAATCCAGCTTATATCAATATAAAGAAATAGGGTGCAAAAGCGTGAATGCAAATTACAAGAGCACAGGGGAGTGTTTAGTTAAATCAGTCAATTGTTGGCTTTCTAGAGAACAAGTCAAGGGGTGTTTTCAAGCCAGCATAACCAAATCTCCCCCCTCAAAACGTCTTGATGTGGAAGTTGGGGAACAAAAGTCTGTGACTTTTTCCGAAGTTTTGATGAGGCTCATACGATTAAAGGTACCAAGGAACTTCTGTCAGCACATACTGTTGTTTATCCAGAACATTTACAGAACTCCCTATCACTAGCTCTAGCGTGAAAGAATTTTAGCACATCCCAACCACGCTAACTACCCTCAGTTACAATGTATTATTGCTACTTTGGTTTTACAGCAAAAATCCATTTAATATGGCTCAGTGGGTCCCTGACACGCCATCTCACTGAAACCAGCTCGTCCTGCTTCCAAAGCAATTGGGACTGCGTCTCATAATTCAGCTGCTCCGCTCCAACCAGCCACCCCAAGAGGGATGGGCAGGGGCCTTTGGCTGCGGGATGGACACTGTGGGAAAGGGCCACAAACAAACCGACGGGTGGAAAACACATGCTGGAAAAAACAAAGGACTCAGCAAAACGTAAGCTGAGCGATGTCCTTCTCTACAGCTCCACTGACAGATTCACCAGTTGCCGCAAGCCATCAGTTACATATGGAGCAATGAAACTCTCAAATTTCACTTTTTTTTTTTTCCCTATTGACGTAGTAGACCAATGCTAATGATTATGTCACACACCTCACTCCTGCCCTCTGCTGAAGGAAAGCAGCGTGTTAACTGTACTGCAACATCACCTGGCTGCCCCTTCCGTCATACTCTCAAGTTTCAGCTAAAGCAGGCAGAAAACTCCACTTCCTGAGCTGCCTGCTGCCTGCGTATTCCAGCCACTAAAGACCATGTCATGGTCTCCTGCACTGAAATTGGATGTTGTTAAACAAAAGGAAATTTCATTCTGCCCCATCAGTTTGGATCATTGTTTTCCTTTTCCGGTTAGGACTTTTCCCTGTTATTTCAGTAGAGCAAACTTTCCCCTTTTGCCTCAAAATACTTAGATTCAGATTGCAAATTAGCAACCAAGTACTCTGTACAGTGACTTGTACCATCTGTGGGATAGATAAAGCAATGTCTGAGCTACAACAGCTCTCACACTTTTGTAAGCTGGTGAAAAATTTTGAATCTGGGTAAATCACTAGCTTGAAAAGGGTTCATAATCTATAAAAGAAATATCATTAAATTATTTATCCTTTTCTTAAGGTATTACTTTTAATTATTTGTCCACAAAAGTAGACTTGGCCTTGGACAAAAATACACTCTGGCATTTATTTCACACATGTAAATAAATGTTATTTAATTTCTAATTTTAAACAGAATAAAATTTAAATCGTTCCTTCAAAAAAGATGTTTTTTTTAAGAACATACACCTCAGCTCTACATGGGATTTCTATTCATAAATCTGCCTCCTTAGGCCAAAGATCAAAAATTAGTGATGGTCCACAACATGCAGAGCTTTAAAAAATGTCACATTCTTTCATTTTCAGCATAAGAAATGGGCAACTTGTTCAGGGCAAATACTTGTTTGAACTGAGGATTTTATTATTAATCTCTGAAGACTGCTGAATTTAGGGTCACAGTAAGGGTTGATTAGGTACAAGGTGCACAAAGCTCTCCTCTGTCAATGCTATTGAATGAAGCAAGTAATTTAGATTCAGAATTGGTCTTGGATTGAAGCTCACTCCATTACCGACCATTTTCAATTTCAGCTATACAATAAACATCAAGCTCAGCAAGGAAATTAGTACATTTGGTAATGTATTGGGAGAGATGGGTGGGTCTCTGACAAGATGACACTTATCACCAAAGCTTCAGTTAATGAAACCCTTGAGTGGTTTCTGCGTTTGACATATTTTGACATTTTTTGAAATCACATCCAGCGGGTTTTTTTACCCCACAATGTTGTTCCTCGTGAGGAAAAAAAAAAAAAAAATCTATCTATCTTTAAAATGAGTACGGAAGTACTGCAATATTATTTGAAAAAAATTAAAGAGACTGCATTGAAGGCAGAGGGGAAGAGAATCTGACTTTCCTGAAATGCAGAAAGTAGCTCAGAATGCACAGTATTTAAACTGAGGAGATGCCAATGCTAACACGTTTTCAGAAGAGAGCTTAGATTTCAACAGGCATGTTTGCTTTTAGTCTGTTTGTTCAGAAAAAGCCATAAACTATAACAGGACGTCTGTCATTAGTGTGACTGAAGTCATTCACTGTTGGTTTTAACTTATCCACACAAAAATTACCATAAAGCCCTATAAACAGATATATCATTAATGAGATTCAAATAATAATTTCTATTGTAACCTGAAGCAGCAAA
This sequence comes from Pseudotriccus pelzelni, assembly GCA_035584735.1. Taxonomy (NCBI): domain Eukaryota; kingdom Metazoa; phylum Chordata; class Aves; order Passeriformes; family Tyrannidae; genus Pseudotriccus; species Pseudotriccus pelzelni. Next base: position 7,338,897 of record JAWMRA010000009.1, on the reverse strand, counting down.
ACAAGTTTTCCTGAGCTACTTTCACAACAGAATTGGTTTATTTTTGTTTAGTGTTGTGTTCTTAATTTTTATTTGTTTGAAATAAAGACAGCAAAGGAAAAGATAACTCGCTATAAACCTTGAGCAAACCTACTGTACAAAAGACATCAAAACATGTGCAAAAATGAAAGCAAATTAGGAGACAGAAAGGGGGAATGAACAATTGCAGGCCTAAAAGTAGCTCTCTCAAGTTGATGACCCAAAAACACCACAATAGCTCTCAGATCACTTTAAATGATGCTTTGTGGCAATGTGGCACCTACAATGTATGACTAAGAATTAAAAAGGGTCAGAAGAGACAGAAGACTCAGAGATCACTAATTCTGAGCGGTTTGATATTTACTCTTTAGCTTTGCTGAAAGCCGAGGGAAATTATTATGGATTCATATATTTCAATCTCACACAGCTCTATTATTGTTCATTTTTTCATTCAGAGCTGAGAGAACAATTAAAACAAAAAATACAAAGCAATCTAAACAGGGACATTCCTGAACTCTACTAGACCTACAAGGCAACACTTAGAGCTCCAGTTCCTAGCCGGGTGGTCCCTCCCAAAGACTTTTTTCCAACACAAGTGGGAGGTCACCTTGAAGATTTCAGGGACAGGGATTGTATTGTACAGGATACATACTCCTGAAGAGTTGCATTGTGTTGCAATGCAATTTTTATTTAAAACCTTGCCCTCCCATGACTCTGCTCTAAGCAGTTCCCTTGCCTCCCTCAGTCAAAGTTTAAGGTGGCAGAGCAAGTACCATGTGTATTTCTGCCCTCTTGAAACCCCAAGGCGGGAAAAATAGAAGAAGATATCTTCTGAACCAAAGAAATCCTGTAGCACAAAAGAGTTAATGATTATTTCTCTAGCTTTAGAGGATTTGTTTTGCTGTGTTTTGTTTAAACTGGAACCGTTTCCCACAATACTGTGGCCAAAATCTTCCACATCCTACTGCGTCTTTGGATCTTTCTGACCTTGTTTCAGCTTACATTTCAAGATGAGTTCAAGCTACTCAGGCTGTAAAATATCAGTATATTTATTGTTTAAGTCTCAGTAGCACCCAGAAGATGCCCTATTCTAAGTACAGGAGTGTAGTAGCCCAAATTATTCTGGGATTCCAGAAAGTTCACTCAGAAGTAGATCGTGTGCTCTGAACAACAAGGTATTCGCAACTCAAAAAGCCAGGAGGAATCTCAGTGACAATTTAAGTAGTCCCAGGTCCTCATTTCAGCACTGGAGATGTTCAGATACAGATCCTGTAATTTGACTCATTATTCTAACGCAAAAGAGGTAAGAAAGGAAACATTACACACATGGTTGGGGTGTACTGTCTTATCGGTGTTCAAATAACCAGAACAAGAGAAATTCACAGTTTTACTGGGTACTCAGAAAAAAGGGAACAGAATCATTTAAAAATCATCTTAAAATCTCAAAGCAGGAGCATTTGGATCCACACATTTCATTCTAGAAAGTTTTAAAAATTAGATGTAATCTTTCAAATCACTGGATATGATCCCAGCAAACAGAAGTGTTTAACTACTGTACCACACAGTGTGATGTGTAATTATTTTCTGACAGTATTTACCAGAAATCGGGGTAGTTTTCATACTTTTAACTTGCAGAAAACATTTAGCCTGTTCCAGTAATAAAGATACCTGTCAGTATATTACAGATAGGAACTCACATACTGAATAATCTTCACTTGTTCAGTCAAGCAAGTTTTCATAGGAGGAAAATTCTTGTACAGCCTCAGTTATAAAATGCTTTTTGATCCTACTAAGACTTAATACATACTGCAGTGACTGTATCACAAATAAGATCAAACTAAGGAAGTTAATTCCCTGCTTTATTATATTTTTCTGCTCATACAGAGCCAAGTCTCCAAATTTTATTTAGTAAGTACTCAGTCTGGAGTCAAGAACTTCCATTATCATTGCCCAAGTAAGAGATGGTTTGATTTGGAAACAAGATGGCATTCACTGGATTCAAACCAGTAACAATCTGTCACGTCACCTTCTGTTCTCTGTGCACTTGCAGGCACTGGACTGGCTGAGTCTACTCTCACTGTCTCCTGGCTTACAAAACCAAAGACTCCAGGCCTGGTTGACTAGAGTTGCCAGATGCTGGCAATGCCCCCTCATCATTCCACTGCAGAAAGTGGGTAACATTTAAGGTGTTTTTTCTGTATTTTCATTTCCTCTTTTCTTTTGCAAAAGCTCATTACTTCAGCATATCTTCATCTGTGGTAGATTTCTAAAGCCATGCAAACTGTCTCTGTGCAAGGGGGACTTCCTTTTGGACCCCCTCACACATCATACCACTGGTGGCCTCTCTGCTGGAGACCTCCTGGCCTTTCACCTCTCTCAGTAACTGATTACGCATCTGACACAGGTTTCTCCCTAATTGCCTTTCACAGCATGAACTACTGTCTTATTCTGCCTCTCTCTTCAGCCCATCTTTTCCCACTATTAAAGAACGTGCAACCGTAGGCAGTTCTGGATAAACTATTTTCCTTATGCTTCCAGAAGAAAAAAGAAAAAAAAAAAAGAAAAAAGTGATTTTTAATTGAAAAAACTGCAAAAGAAAATAGCTGGCAGCTTTTTAACAGTTTCTCAATGAAGTTGATATTTTCAGCACTGGTTTTCATTTTGGTGAGAGTCCTATTTTCTGTTTG
>JAWMRA010000009.1:7242563-7336182 GCA_035584735.1 Pseudotriccus pelzelni | reverse complement strand
CCCTGGAAAAATCAACCAGGCATTTCACATACCATCTATAACCTACAATAGCCATCTTTACTTTTTCCACTCTGCTACGTGGCTTTTTAAAAAAAAAGATGAAGAAATAAAGTTTACTAGAGTATTAATTTTTTTTTTTTTTAAAGTTTAAAACAGGTAGCCTGCTGAAGTCCCAGGCTGAACACCCGACCTTTGTTCCTTTTGACCTGTCACACCAAGATGAACAAATCTGTGACCCATGAAACAAGGTTGCTCGAATCCAGAGAGGGGAAAGCAATTGCAACCTCTTCTTTCAGTCCCCAGAGAAAAGGTTACGTATGGAAGACAGCCAAAGGTCCACTGAGCAACCATACGGTTAAATGAAATTTATAACTAAATTTTTGTCTTCCTTTTCTTTGTTTTCCATTAGAAGCAGGTAAAGAAACGAACCTGCTTGTTCAAAGCACCATCAGTTAAAAACAAATGTACAGAGGTGTCTATAAACAGCAAGACATATAAAAAGTGCTTGGGCAAAATGTTTTGTTGACTTGGGTTCTGGTCACCAATAGGAGGCAATTATTAAAATACTCTATTTTATTTTTGTAGAGGGGTTTTGTGGTGGGTTTTTTTTAATGATTGCCCCTGTCAGCCTTGTTCACTGTAAGAAACCACCAGCATAAGAGGTCCAGGTGAAGCTTGGGTTCTCTGTGGCTTTCCAAAAGGCCAGGAAGGGCTGGGAAACAGCAAGACAAGATTGAAACAATGAGGAGGACCACATAAAAGTTCATTAGAGCCTCCTGGAGGTACCTCCAACATCCCACATGACAGACACAGGCACCTGACCATTATCTGTTATTAAGCCACTGTTGATTACTAAAGCTGGAAGACAACTGACAGTAGGACTATATTTGATAATACATGATAATTGACAATGTAACAGTTTCCTAAAGCTTCATGAGCAAGTAGATTTACTTTTAATATTTACATGTGTTTTCTTGATAGATGTGAATTTTATAACTCAAAAAAGCAGTTTGGCTCTTTTCAATCATCAGCCGACAGGCTCTATCCTTTTTCACCTGAACAGCTCTTCATTGCCATCAAAAACACTGAAACCCACAAGGTTATAAATGATGCACTATAAGTGTCTTCCATGAATCAACATAAGAACTACAAAATGAAAATCAGGATTCACCAGCGTTTTCATAAGGTATCTGTGGCATGTATAAAATTCTGAACAGAATATCTGAAAGCAGAGCAATATTTTTGTTTATAAATATATATTCATACTTTGCTATGGCAGTGAATAAATGAAAAGTTTTATCTACTCTGAAATCTCTGTCTTCTCAAAAACAACTCAGCAAAGAATAATGAGCAGATGACTCCTTTGAAAGACAGTGTCCTTAGTTCAACTGCATAGACTTAGTGTCCACTGAATTTCATAGTACTCAAAGGTTTACTATAAAAGCTTTTCTCAGAAATAAGTTCAAGGTTGCCTTTTTCTCCCTACTTTAAACCATTCTTCTAACTCCAACTGGTATCTCTAATATCTCTTAATGCCTCCCCTTTGACACCTCCCCAAATGCATCATTTTTCTCAATCACTCTAATGAAAGACTTTTGACACCCTCATTCTCTCTCTGTTCATGATTCTACTTTGACTATAAGTTCTTCAGGTCAGGGTCTATCTTCTTCTTCTGTATTTGTACCTTATGTTATAATAAAAAGGGTCTGGACTAATAACTAGAGCTTCAGATACCGATATAATAAAAATACTAATAATTCGTATAACAGGCTTCAAGTTTCTGATAATGAAGTTTTAGCTTTTAGTAGCCATTGTGAGCTTTCTTATCATTTTTACAATTCTTAAAAGTGTCTCAAGAAATATATTTAGAGTACCTATAGCCTAACAGAACATGTTAGTAAAGCTGGGTCTTGCATTTTCACGTGGGTTACAAAGTGGAGATTACCTTAATTGGTCTGGTAAACTAGTGTCGACTTTATAGGTACTTCTGATGACATGACAATTAGGGTGAAAGGATTAGGGAAGGAAACAAATACAGAAATACAGGCAGTCATGTTGATGTTCATGGGAATGACCTACTCATACACCTGGAATAAGACATGTGACTGGGGGCTGGCACATTCTGCTGTGTCTGAATTGGAAACAAAATGGGATGGTGATGCTGTTCAGAGGTTTAGAAGATAAGATGCCAGCACAAGGGTTAAAAAATGTGAATTTCCATTGCCCTCATATAAAAAAATAAAGGCGATATTAATAAAGGGGAAGACAAATCATAACCAAAATACATTCCACCACTTCAGTGGAAGGTGACTTTCACCAGTCATTCCAGGTTCAAAACTTAAAATAGCCTATGTGTAAGAAAGGAAATGCTTCAGTTAGATGTAAATGTTCCCTTTATTTTAACTATTTTCATGAATTTTTAATGAGAAAAGTATTGTGTGAAGTTTCTTCACATAAAACCCCAGCAAAGAGAGATACTCCTCCACCTAAAATAACCCTGATGGGCATCTCTCCACACATCAATATATGAGTTGATTTTCAGCAATCAGGAAAAAAAATAGGAGGAAGTATGGTCTTGCAAATCCATCCTAGGCTGAGCATCCAACAGGATAAATGATGCTATTCAGATGATCAGAACTAAGTGGAGATGAAGATACAGAAACATTATGGAACAGAAGGCCCTAAAAGTAACTAAGCCAGCGTTCACTTGGCATTTTAAACTGCTAGCTGGATCTCAAAGATGAGTGAGACTGCATCATGTGTTCAATGAAACCATTGTCTTCATCCACATACTCATTTTGTATTGCTTCACAGAATAATGAAAATATGGCCGTGATCAATAAGCACCAAATCAAAGTCTCCTCAGTACTGATGATCAGGTTTGCATCATGTTTATATCTTGCCTTTACCATACAAATATTTTAAATGGAAGTGTTTAAGGCTCCCCTTGCTCCCACCAGATAAAAATGGTTTTTTGAGCTTTGTACCACATCCAAGTTTTCTGAAACTTTTCTTCATATGTTCAGAAAGAAAATATCAATGTTTCAATAAAATCAATTTCTTTCCACAAAATCCTGTAGACGCACACACATTAAGATACACACACGTACTCAGTTTCAACCAATGAGTCACAGTTTGTTAGGAAAGACCACGTTATTCATTGTATCCCCTAAGCATAAAATTGGGAAAAAGACGGGAGATTGGTGTTAAAAAAAAAAGTAAATAAAAAAATCAAAGCATCGTTTCTCTGTGTTCTAAGTAAACTGTTAAACAGCACACTGAATCCAAACTCCATGTACATACATCACTGACTTAACCTCGCTGTTAGAACCTCATCCTTCACAGTTTGTAGCTTTTTATTAAAGTTAACAATATAACCATTATACAAGGGTTGTTTGCTTTTAGCAGAAAGAAAAACGTGCTTGTGTTTAATTAGGTTTGACTGTAAATGGTTGCAACTAGACTGTGAAGTGCTCATTGTGGGGAACGTGACGCAGGAACATGGCAGTCCCACTTTTGCTGCTGTTATTGTTTGTCTGGAGACACCTTTCCGCAAGACTAAATTCAACATGACAGGGTGTCTGTCTGCACTGTGACATCTGTATCACCACAGTGGCAAAAAAAAACCAAACCCAGAAATTCATTTTTAAATGGAAGCTTAAAACATTCAGAATAGCATAAACTAAGGAATACAGACATGTTAAAAAACAAGTGGCCCTCGCTCTTCTGCATGTTTCCATGGAATTTATAATTGCATCCAAATTTTTTTCATCAGTTCAATAATTTTCATCTACTCTACTTTACTTGCATCATGAGCTGGACAAATAAATTGTTTTCCAGCTTTGTGGAAACATAAAAATGTCAATATTTGATCACATATCATAGATTTGAGAGTGTTAAACTTGTATTCAATCAAATTTTAAAAATAATGCAGTAGTTTGGAATAAAAGAGATTAAATATTTTCATATATATTTTAAAAATGCTTCAATTTTTTTTAGGTGGGCAGATGACTCACTTAAATAGATAAATCTGCAAAAATATTGAAGTGTTACTGAAACTTCTGCCCTTTTTAAAATTTTCACTTATCTCTATCAGTTTGGTACTTCTTCCAGGGCACTTTCCATACTATATTTCTTACTCCAATGCTCTAGTGCCACAGCAAACAACCAGAAGAGGTTCAAAGTATGAAGATGGAGATAATACATTTCCTTTACTCCAGTAATGGACGTGTTCCAGCCTACCTAAAATAAAGTCTTTTGATCGCTTTTGCCAATGGCACAAGTTCACTCTGGTCCTGTAATTATCAGTTTTCTATGGAAACATGACTGACAGATCCTTCAAAAATGAAGCCCAGTGTAGTCAAAGTATGGTTCATTAATTTGACAGGAATAACATCTCATAACCATAGCTCCTAGGAAAAAAAAATTAAGTGATTAAATTAAAGGACACACGGACCAAAAAATATGTCCCTAAATAAGAAAGGGTTTAGAGTTCCACTTGAGGAGAAATTTGGTTTAACTTTCAAAATACTTAATAAAGCTCTATAAAAATCTTAGGATACAGAAAATACTAATCCTCAAAACAAACTGTGAGACTTAAATAAGGAAGTTATTTATTTCCCTGAGTTAAGACAAAGTATCCATTTGCAGATGATTGTGCCCATGCTTCACCCTCCTCCTTCATAACCCAGTCAAAACCAATTCTTAATATTGCAATTCTAGCCATACTGGGAAAAATTCTTTGTGTCTATTGCCTCCATCTACAAAATGGTTGGAGAGATTTTATTTTAGCTTTCAAATAAACCATAAAACATCTTCAGCTGCGAGTAGAAATGAGTTGAGCAATATTTCTTAAGTGGTTGAAGCTTTGCAAGCTTAAAGCAGATGAAGGCAAGGTGCTATAATGGAAACTTGCAAAACCTAAATTCTTAACTACTATTTTTAGGATTTCTTATAGTTAATAGTGAGTTTTATTCCATTGTTCTGCTAAACAATGGAATAACCTTCTATGAAAGGTTACATGAGCTCAAAATAGCAGTAAAAGTATTTGGGGTAGGAGTAGAAATTAGTAGGAAATGTCTTCAACTGAGTTAGATAATTTTACTAATATATGAAAGATATATTTATTTGAGTCAACAATTAGTCCTACTTGTCTGTGAATGTTACTTTCTAATAACCTCAAGGAATTAGAATCAGTACTAGAGAGAATATAAAACTACAAATATATGTGAGATTCCCCCTCTTACTTACATTTATCACACTTTGTTTGCTTCATGTGTATTAAAAGGGGTACTATCTATTGAAAAATTTATGCTTATCTACTTTAGATATACTTCAGTTCTCACTTTGAAATTAAATTAAAAAATATAAACCTATTCTAGTTGCAGGTAACAGAATTTAAGAATTACATTGTAAAGGTTCACTCCACCTTGATGTTGATAAATCACTTAAAACAGCCTTTAACCAGACTTCACAGTGTCTCCCACTGATGAAGGGATATAAGTGTACAACAAAGTGACATAACTTATGAACTAAGGGGTGTATTTCTGCAATCATATATGAATATATATATTTTTATTTGAAATTCCAATTTTAAGACTGTTCAATTGTTCTCTAATAAACAGTCTACCAAATTAGAAGATGCAAATTACTGCAATTTCTGATTCAATTTATTATCAAAAGATATAGTTATTTACATTTTAAGCTATAAAATATACTAATAAATGAATGATCTGTATTTAAAATCCAATATATTTAAATATAACCATTACTGTTTCAGTTTTTAAGGTGGACCGTGTATAGATACGTTTATAAAATAATCCCAAAACTCTATACTATTCACCTTTTTATGCAGAACATTTATGAAACAGATGCATGTTTATCTTACAAAATGGCTCTAGCTCAAAGAAGTGGAAAAGGTTACACTCATCTCTTTTCACAATCTAAAACTGAAAACATGGAACAGATACCTATTACTGTAAAAGATAATATTTATTCTTTTAATAGGTGTTAGAGAATGTACAAATTGGAATTTAACTTCTGATTCCTTTAGAATTAAAAATAATCTCATTTTTAGGTTAAAATATTACAGAAAAATAATGCCTACGCAATCATAATTGCTAAACATGTGTGCTTATACGTAACGTAGAAATAAAGCTATTCTGAACAGGTGGACCTTTAAAAAAAGATTCCTAATTATTCTTATACTGTTAAAATTATTTCAATTTTGCATCTCAGCAGATACACATGTGTACGTCAGAAACAGGTGTTCATCAAAAAGAGACGATAAAGAGATTCTGCAGCCTAGGCTTGAAACCTCGCCCGCGTGGTGTGATGACAGATAAATTAGAAAAATCCTGCAAAACATCCCTCTGCACTTCAGGAGGAGATTACACCTTTTAAAAAAGGCAAAACACGCAGTTCAATTACTTATTGTCTTGGCATGCGGTTGTGATGAAAGAAAGAGTCTTAAACATCAATGGAGCTAAACTAACTTCCCAGATGGGCTTCAGAAGAGGGAACCCTTCTGCAATCCACCTGCACATAAAGCAACTTCTATTTGAAATAAAATATATGTTTCCTCCACCATTCCATTCAAATGATCCCCTTATCTTACACGGCTATTTGACATGCAACTCTTTTTCTTTATACCTACCAACAGTAAAGAGGAAAATCTTGTAGAAATAAGAACTTATTGTCTGTGGGATTACTTCAATGAGCCCCTCTCTATTGCCCCATCTATTTATCCTCTAAGCCTCAGTGTAACATTCATTGTAAAGGTATTTTTCATTTGATGTAATGTATAAACCAAAGATGTATCACTGAAAATAATCCATAACTAATGCAAGAGATAGAGTGATTGATTCAAATATATATATGTGTTTTAGTGTCTGACCAGGCTTCCTATTTACTTGCAGTAAAACTGTTCCTGGAACCCAGAAGATCCAAATCGTTGTTCTAAATAGTAATGTGTTCAAGAGGTGGATTCTGAGGCATGGTGTACACTGGGATATGCACCACAAGTGAAATGCGTGCATGGAACCAAAACAAATTACCAAAAGCTCTAAAAGCTTTGTAGTTACCAATTCATACCTAAGGTTTTTGAAAAGTTATGCTAGAGATGATGATATGAGAGATGGAAAACAGAAACCTTCTTCGTACTGTCCTGCAGTCTGAATCTGCTACGCCAGCTCTTCTTACTTGAATGTGGAACACTTCAAGCACTGTTCAAATCATGGTTTTATAGGTCTCAGGAGATGAATGCAGAATGGCAAGAAAACTACCTTATGAAAAGAGCCAGGAAGAAAAATTATTTTTCTGTTTAAATGAGCATTTCTTTGTGAACTCTCAGGTTCGATACAGAAGTTCTGGAGTGGAGTTCAATATCTGCACTAGTACATTGCAATGCGAGATGACCTCGGATGATATTATTGGTACAAGTGTCCATCAACAAGGAAAAAAAACCCACTAAAAGCAATGCCTAAAATTAAAACATTTTTTTCTGTTAATTTGTTATTAGTTACTTGCTATTGTCAGAGTTGGTCACTACAAACCAGATCTTCACAATTTGAAGCAGGTTCTGTAAGTGAAATGACAGGCACAGGTTGGGTCAAATCACCTCATTTTTGTATACAGACACTTTCTTACTGTTGTTGACACACTAGACAGAAAGAAACCAGTGTGAATATTACATTCCAAGCTAGTGTGTCCTGAAATATATAAGTAGAGTATATATGAAATCAGTGAACGTGAAAACTATTGAGGGTTAAAAAAGAGTAACAATGCATTCCACTGCATACATAATCATGGTAATACAAAAACCCACAAACTCTAGTGCAGGTACTAGGAATGTTTTACTCTCCAATTTTGAGCTTATCTCCATTAGCTGCAAGCTCCACGTTAAAGAGGAGGTCGGCAATAATCAATGAGATTCAACCCTCAAGCTCTAGACAAGATGCCAACACAGCCCTCAGTTGGGCAAAATTTGGATGCCCTTGATTTAAGCTTTCTAAGCCTCTACAGTTCCAGTTCAGGAGATTAATGTAATTCCCATAGCTCACACTTCTCAGAAGATATTTTTTGTTTGACACTCGCCATATTATTAATAGAACTGTACAAAACTCAACTGCCTTGGTTCCTTCTGTTTCAGGGAATGAAATACACTTTTACACAATTCTCATCAAGCAGAACTGGAAAAGTGCCAACAATTTATTCCTGCTTAATAACTAAACTTCTAAGTGGTAACGTTTCACAGGTAGCTTTCACATTTGCTTCCACCTTCACCCAGAAAATGCATTTTTCTCTCTATGCCATCAATTTCAATGGGAGCATCAAACTTCCCTATTCACCTGCTCCTCAGGACTGCCTGGTTAGTTTTCCTTCACTGCTGCAGAGATGTGTTACACCCCTGCTCCTTTCTTCTTCCATTCTAATATTGACACAAATACATTTCTAAATAGCTTTCCCACACTTTTTCAGCTTTTCACACCAGCATCCAAAGTTGTCTGTGGAAAAGTTAGTTTTTTAATCCACATGGTAGCAGTGCACATTGACAGCCAGCAACCTGAATTCTACTGGTAACCAGATAAAAGATGGATATTGTCCTTGTATTAACAAGATTGTTGGGCCGATAATTCACACAGCCTCTGCTTGGTGGCCATTTCTGTTTCTGAGCACCAACCCCAGTCTTCAAATAAGCTGGCTCTTGGACACCATCAAGTTCATATATTTAAAAAACCCAACAAAATTCCTGTTTAAAAAAAAAAAAGTTTGAGCAGTGTTTTTAATCAGCACAAAGTAACTGCAATGATGGTAATTGTGCAATAAACATCAAACTAGTTACAGTACATTGTTATACTGCTACTCATCTGGCACATAAATCAGAAAAAAACCCAAACTAACAAACAATGCCAGTGCTGTGCACTTCAAAGTGTGTATGTAATAGAATACTGGATGAATATAAACCCATTTTTAACAGAGTTTGCTAATCAGTACATTTATTAATAATAACATTAATAAAAAACTGCAAAGAGCTTCCCAAATATCACTTTCTAATATTGTGATAAAAATAAGAATGTGCCCTTATACTGTCCAGCAAGTAGTTTCTGATTTACAAAATAAGCTGGTCTTATACTGATCAGTTTGAACATTAAAATATTTCCATCTCTGCTTATGACTGAGGTGATTGAGAGTCACCCATTTAAAACTAATACACAGACACTGAGTTTCCCAGCTGAAGAGATGCAGTGGTTAAAAATGGTGCTCCTCTGCATTATTTTTGCTCAGTGTGCATGTAACTGAAAACAAACACCAGCCAGGTTTCTTTAAAAAATCCTGGTAAGTGAATGTCTCTCACATGCCCACCTTCCTAGTTCCTCATCACTTTCAAAAAAATTGCTGCTTCTGTACTGAATGCTTCACACCATATGAAATAAAAAATGCTATTTGAGTATATTATTGGGTGGTTTTGAAAGTACCTTCTTGCTTCGTGCATAACGGCACAAAAGGCGGCAAAACACCACAGAAAGTTTCGAATACATTTAACTGATATTTTGCTCCAGCACCTTTAAAACAATCCAATGGAAATCTCCGTAACAAGTGCTCTGCTCTCAGTCACCTGTCACTTCTTGTTTTAATCAAATGGTGTAAGCAGAATTAAAAAAAATAAGGTGCTAACAACCAAATACCTGCTAATTTCACAACTGCAGCAGTGAATAAGTGGCTTGGAAAAAGCCAGCCTACAAGCAGATGCCTTACATTCACCAGATGTTTCTTTATTTGCCCAGTCTCTCGCAGTCATTCTGCCTTTGGCATTCTCTTCGTTTTGTTTGTTTTCCCTTTCCCAAACTGTTTTTTCTAGGTACACTTTTAGCTATGCAGACTTCAGATTAAAAAATCCCTTCTCTTTGTAAAAGCAAGAACTTCAGATTTCCTGTAAATAATTTTTGTCGTAACAGAGGAAAGCCTCTAGTCTGGAGTTTGTGCCTATTTCTAGTTTTTCTATGGTTTAATGTTTTGGCAGTCTCTCAAGTGGCTTGTTCCAAGCTTCATATATTTGATAAAATCTCCCTGTTTCTTTGGATGACTGATGATCTCAAGAGCCTACTTCTGGAGTTTAAAAAAGCAGCTCAATCTTCTGCTATTTTTAGGAGCCCAGAAGTGTAGCACAAATGCTTCACACTGACAGGGACATTCCTTCTCTGCCAGTTGAGGAGTTGCTCAGAAGACGCTGCTGATCGGCAGAAAGAGGAAGTGAGGCAACAGCCAACAGCAGGAACAGCATGCCAAAAACTGAAATGGACTTGGGCTTGGAAGCCAACTGCAGCAAAGGGAAAGTAAATATGGATCACCCTGCTTAGAGTATCTCATGAAACAGGCGGAAAAAGAGAGACACTACTCTTTCTGAGGAGATGCAATGTGCTTTAAAAGAGGATTTTAAAATTGAGGAAGGAGGGAAGTCAGAAAAAAGAAAAAAAAAAAAAAGAACAGGGAAGCTTGGGAGGAACAGTCTTTAGGTTAGTGGAAAGTGATGAGTATACAAATCCATGCATTTGCTACAGCTCCATCTTTGCAGGGTTAACCACATTAACAGGTACACAAAGCAGTTTTATTGCCCAAGTTCTGAGAGTTCCAGCCATTTCAATGGCTTTTGGGAGCAATTTTAACTCAAAAAATCAGTACCCAGACTTAACAGGTTCTTCTCTGTCAGTAATTAGGCATTTTAATATTTTTAGTTTAAATTAATGTAATTGTTCTCTCGCAGTACCTTGTTGCTCAAAGTACCAAAAAAACTATGGCAAAATGTAAGCATATGGGAAATAGCTTTATTCTTACTTGATGAAAATCTTACCGTCCACTATGCTTCATTCTCAATAAATCTGTCCTACCCTTTCTTTTCTGTACTCTGACCTTTGACTGTCATGACCTGTCCTAAGTTTGATCAGTTTCACAGTATTTACCCTTGGTTTCCACTTATAGGAGAGTCTGGTTTGAGCTTAGAGCACCCAATTTAGAGTTCAGATTTTATGATCTCCTCTAAGTGATGAGTCACTGGCAATATTTTTTTTCTTTCAGAATTGCTTAATTTTAAGAAAAATGGGCTGCTGTCTGTCTTCAGGACAAATATTTATACAAATATTTTGCAGATCTTCAGACAATCATCTTTAACCACAACAAAAAACATTAGGAAGAAAACACACCTTAGGACAGGTTATATATATGTATGTTGCTGCTGCTTTAAAGAAAGCTTTATTTAACAGAGGCTTAATTACACCAACTTTTAACCTTATAGTGGCAAGGGTCAATTAATTTTGCCCTACAGCTTATAGGATCCATGCTTGTTAAATAAATAAAATGAAAAAAAATAATCACTGAGTTGATTTGAAAAGGGAAATGGCAATATAGCCTCATAGGGCCAATAAAATTATAGCTAATCCTTCTGGGAATCCAAATGGCAATAAAGTGAAACCGAGTACAGATTAACACATTGTAAATCCACTTACTACCCAGCAATGTTTACACAAGGATTTGCCATCGCCTGTTACCATTTGATCAGTGTTTAATTGCACAGTTTGCCAAGACTTTACTGAGGAGGTTACTTCTATTTCCTTCAGATATAATTGAACTCCTTAAAGACCCAAAGCATGTTTTATTCAAAGGCAATAATATGTATTGATACCCTATGGATGATAGAAAATGGGTGGGCTTCTAGGGCTTCATATCGATGATTCTGAATATGAACAAATACTGAAACATCTGAGGAAATGCTTCAAGTTCAAGTGATACTACGTGTTAATATTCCTGAATTTGAAATGCAGGAGAGTGCACTTTTCTTGTGCACTTTTAAAAAGCTATTTGCTTGAGTCCAAACCAGCTTTTTCCTTACTGCTCACTTATAATAAAAACTGCACTCACATGGAGGCCAACAGCCAGCAAAAACATATTTCCATTTTAACGCCTTTAGATGATCAAAGCATCAGCTTAATATAATCAGCTCAAATCCATTTACCAGTGAGCCTACCACTGTGCCCAGGGACTGTTTTCCTTTCCAGCCCTATCTATTCTGGAACAGGTGCTATAATAGTAAATTAATTAGTCTGTGGAGATGCACCTTGTTCTCCATCTCCACAGGCCTCTTGTGGGTCAGGGCCTTGAGGAAAATGCCATCTGGGCAGAGTTTCCCCCAGAGAAACAATCAAAGCCTACAGATTGCAGAGTACAGAGGAGGGTTCATATGACAATTAACCTTATTAGTCTTTTTTTTAATGGTTGATAGTGTGTCAACGTGTTGGCTCTATAAATAATCTGCTTCTCAAAATCATCATTGCAACTAATTCGAAGAAATTACTTCTATCTAAAAATCCTCTGAAGAAAATACAGATCTCCTTGCAGTGAAAATATAGAGGTAAATAAGTCTTAAACAGCAGCTTATGTACATAGAAAGGCATCACACACCAGTTCTAGAGTACTTAAAACTTTAATGTACTTTGACAGACAGATAATTTTTACTGTGACAAATTTTATACAAACCCTGAGGGACTTGTGCTATTAATCCTTTTGGTTCTCTGTTTCCCACCATGGTTTTGCCAAATATCCAATTATAAACAGAATCAGAACTAAATTGAACACATTTCGCAAGGGACACCAACATTTGTCCTGGTGAATGTGGTGGGAGTTTAAGATTCAACTTAAAATCCAGGAGTGAATTCTAGTTTTGTGGAATTGTTTTCACAAAGAGCATTGTAAAGTAAATGAGAATCTAGAATCTCAGATAGAATGGGATAGGAAAGCAGGATCCCTACACAGTAAAATTATTTGCATATTTTCACTGCAAGTTTGGCAGACAACAGAAATTAAGACAACACAGTCAGAAAGGCATCAAGTTTAACATTTCACACCACTGAAATACAAAGTACTTAAGAATTTATAAATAGAAGCAGCTAAAATAATATTCCTAATGCGTGACTTTAGTCTCACTTCTTCAAACGTATTTTGGCTGAAAACTACTACATTTGTATCATAATCAGAAACAAAGCCAAGTGATTAGGTCCTTAAGAGTTTTGATGACTTCTGACTCTGCTTGTTAAATCCTCATACATTTAATTTTTACCAAACTTACAAAACAATTTTTATAGACATATTATTTCAGATATTTTTTTATTCCATTTGCTATATGTACAATGTGAAAAATATGCTATTTTGATGCTCAGTTTGTTCTTGTTTCCTCCATGTAGAAGTTTTCAGTGTGAACATCTAATAAGTTCCCATTTAGAAATCTAATTTTTTGAGATTTAAAAAAAATTAAATTCCATATTTTTTCAAGGAGTTGTGCAAGGAAAATTTGTTAACATGAAAAGCACAAAACAAAATCAAAGCAGACATTCACTGAAATGTAATTTAAGTGTTCCCTAATCTGTAATCAGCACTATTAACTAATGCATTTTGCTATACCAGACAGTATTAAAACTATCTTGAAAAACAAAACAGTTCTTTCTTTACAGTAAAAAGACAACTTTGAATGATTCCCCAAATTTCACAATACCTTTTACTATCAGAATTATTTCAAGCACTATCTCAACTGTCTACATCCATAAAAGTAGTTACTTGACATGCTGTGCATGTAATTGCTCTTTTCATTGTACGTGTTCCCATAAAAAACTTTTTGAAAAGATACAAAATGTTTAGCCTCCAGCCTAAATATTTCTAATTTTAAGTTTTCCTGATTTTCCACCAGAGGTAGGCAGGGAGTGCAATTTAAGTTGAATGGATAGGGTGCTTAACTGGACAGTTGAAAAACAACTATGTTTGCCTTTAATATAAAAGAAAAGAAATCATAATTAAACAAGTGCAAATATCACGTATTTCACTGAAGAAGCGTCACTGATAACTGGGAGAATCTCGTCCTCTGTACATTACTGAGTTGATGGGGTGGGCAGAGCAGGATGGAAGATTAACAGCAGAGACACACTAAGGGAAGTCAGTGAAGCAGCCATAGGAGATGAAATACGATGTGTGTACTCATTGAAGCAGCTGGAAAAATGAGCTACAAAGGGACTGTATTCAATGAAGCAAGTGCAAGAGATGAGATGCACTGAAGGGACTAGAAAAAGCCCTCCAGCACTTCCTTCAGTAAAACACACAAGTCTCCCTCCCTTTTATTTTCTCTCCCCAAACAGAAAACCAACTAAATTAGTGACACTGAATTTCTTACTTGTCTTTTTTTTTTTTTAAATCAGGAGAAAAAATGTATTCAAAAAGGTAATAACAAGTCTTATTCTCACACACTTGATCACGACATGCTGGAGTGACAACTTGCACACCCCAAGGAATGTTTAGCACATCAGAATCACTGAATTCAGGTGCTACAACCCACAAGTTCACCTGATTTTTCTCCTAGGTGTCAGCACCTCCCCTATCCTGTGTCTAAGCAGATAAAAGACCAGATATATACATTCCATGTAGGACATTTTAGATTAACCCTTCTCATGAAAATGGGAAAGAAAGAACAGCAATAATTTCTGGTTCTATGTCATGGTCATGCTAAGAAACAAAACTAAATCTGAGAGACTTAAACCCAAAGGAACCTGAAAGTACCGACAATAGGGCCAAGGAGGAAATCTTAGTTATTTATTTGCTTTTCAGTATCCCCCCTGTTTTTTTTGTGTATTGTACTCTGAATTATCCCACAGTGCTCAGAGTTGCTAAAACAGCTTTCAAGATGCAAAATAACTATAAAGGCATCGTGGTACCCAACAGGCATTTGAAACAATTCAAATTGTAAAGCTTCTCCCTCAAGTCATTGCTATATTCACTTGGATGTTTACTGAAACTTGGACCATTCACCTTCATACCTGGAATTCTGCCTGCAGCTGCCGTAGAGTTGTATCTTATGGAAAAATCTTACAGGATTTAGGGAAAATGAAGCTGAAGCAGTTTTGAAATTCTCCACAATCTTTTCAGAACTTAAACCAGTAGCCATTTCAGATGGATGAAACTGTGACATTCTCAGGAAAAACCCAAATGAGAACAACTCTGTTTTTTCCAGTATTCAGGTCCTATAAAAGTGACAAACTACTACCTTTGGAAGACTTGTCTATTAATCCAATACAAACCCCAGTATTAGCTACTTTCCTGCTTAAAGAACCAGTGCTGCAAGCAGGAATTTTAGAACGTCATAGTTCACCCAAAAGCTCTAAAGAAACTCAAACATGAAACTGTTGAATTGTATTCTAGTTTTCAATTCAGAGCTCAACTAACAGTGAAAAGGCAAATAATATCGGTAATTACCAGCAAGTGAGTTCAGAACATGAAAGAATATAATTATGCTACCACATAAAACTAATATGTACCCACATCTTGGCCGCCCTTCTCAGATATGGATAACAGCACAGAGAAGAGCAGCACAGATGAACAACCATATTAAACAGCTTCTGTCTGGAACATCTTGGCCTCACTGAGATTGAGGTATGGTCACAAATCTCAGGAAGGAGGGAACTATTAGTCATTGTGCCTCACTGCACAAAAAGGCAAGTATGGCTGTAATGAAAGTATCCAGCAGAAGCTTATAAACACACAAAGGACCTGTGTTATCAGTCTAATTAGCCCTTCCTAGATTTTTTTTTTCCCAGGGGCACCCCAAGTATCCCTGATGGACTCTGCTTTGACCTGCCGTAGGTCCATTTTGGAGCCATCTGGAAGTGGCTCTAACATGGATAGGGCCTCTGCTCACAGGGGCTGAATCAGCCCTCCCCAGCCTTGCCACATAAACCAAACAGTCTGTGTCTCCCAGTACTGCACAGATGATAGGAATACTTCTGTAGACGTCAGGGGCTGACTCATGTGTGCTAAGAGGAGGGAGAGACTCACAAAGGCCTAACGAGGCTGATCTCTACACGCATTCGCTGTGGGAAGAGGCAAAAGATGTGCTCGCTAGAGGTGTCCTGGAAGAACCTCTCTGTCTCCCCCCTCCCCACTGGCAGCACAAAAAGCCAAGGGATATTAGTATCACTAGACTAAACTTTATCCCTGTGAGTAGCCCTGTATGCATGATCACTTCTCTACGATGATTAAAATATTTTGAAAATGATAGAAAGGAAGGAGTGCGAGGTTTCAGGAGCTATGCAAAGCAATGGTCTGTGTCCTTAACACTCAGGGCAAAATATTAGCTTTGCCTTAATATGCAGTTAAAACTATCAGCATATTCTGTGGAAGGCTGCTAACCAGCTTGGTATTTGCTAAAAATGAGACAATTTTCCCAAAAACAGTAACTTCTTCTAAAATCAGAGATGCAACAGGGTTGCTAAAAGTCCTGCATGTACTTTTCAGCCACTTTATCAGGAAAGGTAAAACACAGCATTCCCTATGTCTCTGCAGTGAATGGTGATCAATTCTTTTAAAAAGTAGGTTTGCACAATGAAGAAAATATTTGTATTTCAAATAAAATAAACCACCGGTAGAAAGTAGGAAAATTTCTGTGTCTTATTCCTCCAATCTTTAATTCTGCTTCTCTAATTTCACACATATTTAGCATCTTGTCTAGGGGGCATTAGTGTATTTGGTGATGAGATGAAGGCAGCCTAATGCAGGCCTGGCAAGGACTCCCTGTCACCAATCCTCCTGGGCCCGGAGATCAGCGTTCTTAAAATACGAGGATTTGATAGAGTTAACGCCATCCCCTCGAGCAGATGGTTTGGAACACTCTGTCAACGCTGCCACAGATTACTGCAAACAGATCCTCGTTACACTGATAGCCCCTCTGGGACCCCAGCGAAGCGCTGGCCAACCTCTGCTCCGAGGTGCAAAATGTGCCTTTCCTGGCACCTGGCAGGGCAGCGGGGATGCCCGTGCCTGTCCCAGACACAGCCACAGGCATCTCCAACGCTGCAGCTCCACAACTCCCTGTTGCTCCGAACGGCAACAACGGGTTTCAGTTTGCTGTGTTTCCCACTGCTCGTCGCAGTCTCGCAAACGGAGACTGTTAAGTATCTTTTCCTTTTTTTTTTTTAAAGGGTTTAATCTGCCCCACCTCCAGCTTGGGAAGCACTGTAATTCCTCGTGCAGTTTCAGCTGTCCTGCCTACCTCTTTGGTAGCAAAACACTCCGTGCGCTTACAGACTATTTTGAATATATGAAATATGACCTTATGTATTACATATTCATTAGTAACATTTTCTGCACTTCCTGAAGAGGTGTGAGTCAGACTGGAGTCACAGTTAACACCGCAGCAAAAAGCTTCTATAAATTAGCTCCAGTTTCTTATTTAATACTTTATACACTAGATTTGTATTACTCAAAATATTACCTTAGCTCAGCTCCAATAAATAACACCTGGCCTTTATGGATTCACTTTTGCAGGCTTTTTTTCAGCATTATAAATCAGATCTAAATTTTTAAGTCTGTTTTTTTTTTTTTTTAGGAGAACCCTGGAACAGAGTTGCCAAAGCTGGTCTTTTGTCCTGAATTTGGTATCTAACCCCACAACACATACCAGTAACAGAAGAAGAAGAAAAAAAAAAAAGTAGTCCAATTTAACTTCCCAGCTGGAAGTCTTTCTGTAAAGCAATTAACTTCTTTAAGAAGGATTAATATGCATTTGGAATTAGGGATGAAGAACTGGTCTGAGAACAGAAAAACTGACAGACTTTCAGTTCTGTCCCTCAGCTAGAGCTCACACTGAACAGTTGGGCAAAGCTCATCAAATGGAAAACCAAGAGGCTTCCTCACTCATGCTCTGGCTGGATTTGGATCAGGGACAGCAGACACATTCCTGTGCAGCCACTGGCATCTCAGCTTCCATCAAAAGGTCACAGCATCTGCTTCTTCGTGCCGGTTACAAGCTCACTCCAGGCAGCACTGCTCGGTAACACACAGCTTGGAGCTTCCTTAGATACAAGATCTTTAGGAGACTTGCTTCCAAGGTCTTTCAGGAACACATCAAGAGCCTTGTGAGTAAGGAAGACTCAGATATCCATTATGACTGAGATGTCATAACAGCAAAGTCCAGGAGAAGGAAAACCTTTGGCTGTATTGAAAAGCTCTGCATCCAGGAAACACCCCAGGCTCTGACTCCAACCTCCTACACAAGGGAGGAAAAGGTTTCTCTTTGTCCCTAACTAACTCTATATTTTTCGTGTATCTTCTTCCTGGTCCGCACCAACACAAATGCAAGTAAGTCAAAACCAAACATTAACAAAACAGATACTGGCATAAATCCCCTCGTATCATGCAGAGTCCTAGAAACAACAGTATAGTTTGTTTGGTTTATATACCAAGCACTCAGAACTTCAACCAATAACCAAGAAATTATCATCCTCTGGTCATAGTTCAGCAGCCTAACTTGATGTTCTCAGTCTAGTGGACACTTAGGCACCAAAAATGACAAGTGAATACAAATTAATTCCTTTATGGCTATTCAGGCAGAGACCGGAGGCAGGAAGGCAGAACAAGCTGTGCCATGAAGACAGATGGTCCCACTGACACAAAGCTGAGGTATATCCCACAGGTTGCAGAGCTGTTTGCAAGGGAATCATAAATGTAAGCTATTTTCAAAGAGAAATTTTTTAATACCATCAATATAATTTTTAGTACTTCTAAGAAAAGATATGCTCTTTGGACTTGGTGCAAGATTACATTCTTAAGTGTGAGCGTTCAGACCAGAGATCCTCGTTCCCTATCCAGGATAGAGATGTGATACAAAGGACGCCAAATCAGTGGAAAGACCAGAATCTCTGAACATGACCGTAATACATATAAACCCAAGTATCAGTAGAAATATCATTAAAACAGATGCTGTTCAACATAAATTCAACAATTCTTTTTATTACTTCCCTTCCGCCAAATTCCATGTTCAATTTTAGCCTGAACAAAGCTATCACAGTTTGGTGGATAAAGAAAAATTTCAAAATTCTAACAAGCCTACATTTTTTCCAGACACTTAACACATCTACAGTTTATATTTGAGGCACTGTGCTAGTAGAACAGTCCAGGAGGCTGCAGGACAGTTGGTATCATAGCTTGGGAGAATGAGCTTTCACCATCTGAGCAGGGTGGGTGATAAGTTACACAGCAACACCTGCTGGCAAATCCACACAGGAGAAGCATCCATGTCCCTTGCAGAAGCTGCACTTTGCTGGAGAAGCAATAAGATCATAATTGCCAGGGACCCGATCCCACAAAGCCTCCCCCCAGTGCCTGCCTCCTCACTGTGTAATCCCAATAATGTGCTTGGATTGGGCAGGAAGATAAAAATGAGAAATAGAAACAAAGAGGAAAAGGGGCTTAAAAGAGTAAAGATATACAGAAGGAAACAGGAATATAAGCAGGGCCACGGTGGCAACACTCCTGAAAAATTTGCTAATAAATGTCTGCAGGACTCAGCCTTGTGATTTTAATTTGTACTAACAAAAAGACAATGTTTTTCAGTCACAGTAGTGTGGGCAATGGCTTTCATTAGAAAAGGTTACTGCCTCTTCCCCCTTACATCCTCTTTCTATGATGCTCAGAACACCTGCACTATTAAGGGTTTTTTTTCTTGGATTTTTTTGAAAATAGGAAAAAATTAACAAAGTAAAATTTGTTGACAGTCCCCCCAGCCAGCACAGTGGGTGTTCCACCTATGGGCTGTCACATTTTCCGTGTTCATTTTTGCAGGTGCTAAATACATGCTGACAGCAACATATGTTACCAGTCTTAAATGTGTGGGATTTTTTTTTTAACCTTGTAATTAAAGAGTGCTCACAGCTTGGGAAAAAAATAAACCACACCAAAACAGGTGAAAGCTGATTCTGCTCAGCATATTTAACATTCACTTACATCCTCGTTCTCTCTCTGTCTCGTGATTTGGGTATTTCCCCAAAGATGCACAGGAAGAAAAGGCAGGGGGGTGGAAGAGGGAGAGAATGGATTCTATCTTCAAGCAGTAGTTATTTAAAAATAGTACCAAACAGTTTTTGAAAATAACAGCAAGCAGAGGAAGCATTGGTTCTCCTTGGAATCACCCTTTCCCCCCTGGGTCTCCTCACTTTTATTTCTGAGCTCTCTTTTTTTTATTTCTGTCCCTTATTTTAATCTCCTTAGTCCTGCCAAGCGTGTTAGATGTGGTCTCCAAAGGAGTGTTTCCTACACATAAAGTTATACAAAAGGACTCACCTATTCATTTGAATAGAAGTTGGACTTGCCCTTTTAATTATAATATCATTATTTTTGGCTGTTTAATGTATCACACTATTATTCATTGAAACCTGTACACAGCGGCAGCACCAAAATCTACATATATACACAAGTCAGGGGAAAAAGGTACTTCAGCACAATTTATCAAGTCATTTTTTTATATAAATGTTCTCTAAATAGACCACAATTTCTTTGGTCAGCTGAAATAAAGTTAAATCATAAAATCAATTAGAAATCTCTCTAGAAAATAAGCCTGATTACCTACATAGCAAAGAAAATGTGATGGAGTGTATCAAAATCAAGTAATTTTATTTCAAGTATGATCCAACTACAACACACTCAAATATATTAAGAAAAACAAAACAAAGCTATGGAAAAATGTATTTTCTCAGCCTGTTTTACAAATATGATGCAGTAGGTTTTAGCTACACTATTTTAGTTCTAAGCAAGTTTGGAACATTGAGGTGAAAAAAGCATTTCCTTGCTTTCTCTGCAAAATGTCGACCGTATAAGATTAGGCTTCCTTACTTGAGGATAACAAGCAAAAAAGAAAAAAAATCTGAATAGAACTCCAATGAGTTTACAGCATTTAAAATAAATCAAACCACTGCTACTTCCCTTCCTTGTAGGTCTGCTGGATTGTGAAACAGCACAGGCAGGAAGAAGGCAAGTCACACACAACCTCAGCTCTGCTAAAGAGGTAAAGATGTGGCAGGATTCATTTTGGCAGAGCGCTGCTGCATTATGCTGCGACTGATCTGGGCTTTCAGAGGTGGTGGGAAAATATTGTGCTGCTCAGTTCCAGGCATTTGTATTTTAGCCAGTTAAAAAACAAACTTGAGCAAATATGCCAAATATTTGCCTTCATTGAGAACTAAGCCAAAGAAAACTGACATGATAAACAGCCCATCTGTGAATTGGCTCTAAAACTCAGAGCAACAGTTCTGGGACTGTTCTGTCAGTACTTTTGATAGACTCAGAACGGCAAAACTTAGTTTCTGAAGTCAGACTTACACCTCTAACTCACGAATAAAATTTTTGCTAATTTTATTAAAGGACTAAAACAAACAAATCATTCCTAAGAATGAGCTTCAGACAATAGAAAAGTCTTCTCAGTCACAGAACAGGCTTGCCATAGCACCGCAATGTTGAAAATTTTCGTTCTGCAGCTTAAAGTGATCCAAAACTACATATCGCACGTGGGAAGCCTGACAGTTTATTAAGCAAAAGGATACCCAAGAAAAAAAAAAACACCCACCAAAAAAACCCCAAACAAGTTTAAAGGAACAGTATGTGTCAGTCAGCCACCAAACCCACAGACTCCCCCTATTAAACTCTATGCAGAGTTTTCTTGTTAGATTCTACTCCAGCCCTTACAAAGGGTTAAAATACAGATGCTGTGAATGGAATGTATAATCCTTAAGGCCCTGGAGCATTAAGACATATCTGCTCCTTAGGGTCCATCTCTGTCCATAATCAATTTCTTCCCTTGGAGAACATTAATTGTCTCTAATGATAGCTTTCCATCAATACATCCTTGATCTTAAAAGGCCTGTACAGCTTTTTCCTTTATTCAATCAAATCATCTCTACAATTGCCCTCCTTTAGTAAGATAATACCTTTTAAGCCTTGTATTTTAATATAAAAAAATAAGAGGTAGCAGCAAATTCTAATGGAAGTGCTAACATTTGAGAACCAGGATGATGGCTTCCATTATCCTAAATAATGTTTGAAGATTACGGAAAGCACTGTGTTTCAAAAGGTGGAAACTAATCCCCCACTTTCAAATTATTCCTTGTACAAAAATCTGTTCTGACATTAGGAATTTTTGTGCCCCAACTACAGCACAGTATATTTAAATATTTGAATATGAAAGATAATTTTCAGCTCGGGAGGGGGAAAAGCAAATAATTACTATTTATAAGCAGTAAATGCTGAATAATTTGAGAAATTGACAGCCTTAAACACAGAAGCCCTTTATTTTTTCATTCTCTGGTACAGGGGTGGCTTAACTGTTCACTCAACCGACTGTAACTGCAATCAGAAGTTCCTAAAATTATTTAATTTCATAATGTCTCAAAAACTCAATCTCCTAGTGATCTACTAATGTGTCTTGCTTTCCCCACCCCCTTCTCTTCCTTGTACATGTTTTTCAAAAAGCGTGGAAATTCAATTTTTTACCATTCAACCGATTTGTTTCCATTCAAACAGAGGATTTTTCCTGCACTTCTTTATCTAGATTGCCCAGCACCAATCTGTGTTTCTACCCATATTCCAACACACTTTTTTGTGAAAGGGCACTACTGTTTATAATGGCTCAAGAACCGTTAAATGAAACGGTGACGGGACAAAAATCCTCAAAGCTTTAGAAATCTTTGCTTGGTATTTTTTTTATTATATCCAGCATGGGCATGACAGAATTTTGGTGATGTCTATTTAGTCTCATTTTTATCTAAGAAGGGCCATGGAAAGGCTTTTCCATAACTGGCTATCATCCACCACAATGTAATATTAGAGACTTCCCCTTACTCCAGAATCATTAAACATACACAAGTAAATAAATAAAAGCAAGAGAATTACATTTAGGAACCTCATGAAAACTCTAACAAATATGTATTATGTAGATTTTCTTCTCATTCTTACACAGGCATACACACCTATGACATGCCCTTTGCCATTTGCTATTTTACAAAATATTGATGGCACAAGCAGTAGGAGAAAAAAATAATGCTAGGAATATGAGAAAAAATAAGAAATATAGGCAGGTAGATATAATCAATCTAACAGCTATCAAACTTAAACAAAACAAAACAGGGGGAAAAAAAAGGAGACCAGTTAACAACCTAGATAAGAGATGAAAATTGCCAGTGAGGCAGATCAAGTTTATTCAATGCCCTGATAAGCACCTATTTGCTCTTCCCCATAATGCTCTCTCAGTATTTATAAATTATCATTTAATTATGCTGGCAAGTGGTAATTGTCAAATAAAGCTCAGATAGGCATAAGCCCTCAGGCTGCACATGACAGAAAAATATCTGTTAAAGCTGGGCTGATTCACACGCTTAGGAAATCATTTCCTTTCTTCTTTTTATCCTTGCCAACAAATTATATGAACTGGCACTTTGTGCTTTGTAGGCATTTTGAAGTCTATGCAGATTACAGGAAAGAAAAATTAGTTGTTTCAGTATCTACCATTCCTAAATTATTCTGCTGATTTAAGACACCATGTTCTGTTTCAACAAAAGGGTGCCAAAGATCAAGGAATCAGAGCCTTCCTCTGCTTAGAATTTATGCCCAGGGTCACTTTCAATTGAGTAAATCAAGATTTGGGGAATTATTGAATACTGTGCTTAATAGATTTGATACAGAGCAATAGTTAAAATATGACGTTTATCCCATTAGCAATAGAAACACTAAGGAATATTTTTTTTAAAAGTCTTTTACTACTTAGATTCAATTACAGCCCCATTAAATGTTTTTTGATATACATGCACCGTGATACAGATGCAGGCACCCACAGATTTAAAGGATTTCTTAAAGCATACATATCCAACTATTGAAATTTATAGAAAAACAGATGGAAAAGAAGTTCAGTGCCAAATAACTGAAATCAGGCTGTTGAGAACTTTGACCTGGAACACGTGTCCAAACAAGAGAAATGCTGGATTTAGGGCACATTGCTGGAACATTTGCTATCAATATCATCACAAGATCATTACTGTCATAAAAAACCCCAACATTTTCTGGTTTTCTCTCTACAGTTACTGTAAGACAGAAACTTGGGAGTGACAACTGGCATTAGCACATTAAGTCTCTTCCCCTGCTTTACTTATGTACTTTGGTGCATGATAGGTCCCTTTGATGTTTAACACTTCTAAGGTACTTTGGCTTACCAAGGCAGGTCTCAGTCTGGGACTCCTGGGAAGGAGCCCAAAGCAAGTCTCAGTCTCCCCTTTCTTTGAACCTAAGCATATCTGTATTTTTTCTCTTCCTCATCAGCAGAGTTCAACAGAATTTCTCTCACATTTTTATGCCTACTCTAGAACTTATATTCAAATCTGAGCTGTTATTAGTTAGTTGATGTCATATATGGGGCTTCTATCTATGATATTGGTATATCCTGCATTGTCTCAAACCCTTCTAAGAAGTCGCTGAGCCTTCTGAATCCTTCAGGAGCAGCCTGCTGATAAAGTAAGTTAGATTTGTTCAAAAACACCTGTTCTCCTTTCAGACTCTTGGTAACTCCCAACTATCACCATAGACAGATGTACACATCGACTGTGTGTATATATATTTATGTACACACATACAATTACCATATACTCAGTATACAGTTAACAACGACAATAACACTATTTAATAGGGCAACAAACATATTCTAACTTCAATGGAATAACTGCAAATTCTTTTCATCCAATTTACAGGTTTCATGGCTTAAGTCAATGTGCAACACTGCATATGGACTGCTTCACACAGATACTTCCTGTTGCTTCAGAGCAGCTGTAAAAGCATTGCTCAACAACCTGCCTTTTCTCATTACTGGAATGATCTACTGCCACTTCCCCTGGTCTCATGAAATACCTCATCTTCCTCGGGAGACTCATGCGGAGAATGAGTGCCCCAGGGGTTAGGTAACACAAAGGTTGGCCAAGCAGTGTAATTCACAGGTTATTCACCAGATGTTCAAGCAGCAGAGAGCCAGAAAGCATTTACTGGTGCTGTTGCAGCCAGAACAAGCTGCTGCCTTATATTCAGCATAAGCAGCAAAATAAGATAATGTTTCTCATAAGAATAGCTTTTAGCCACGTTGATCTACAGTAAAAGCTACTGTATGACTACAGACCCTTAAATACACATACACTATAGTTCTGACATTCCCTACCAATTCCCAGGAACAGATGCAGGAAGCACCAGTCATTCAATCAACAGTGTGCTTCACACACTGAAGAAGAAAAAGGAAAAACTCAAATAGGAACACTTTTTCATATACAGATCTCGCATTCAGAAGTCCCAGACATTAATTCTTGCAGTAGAGCATCCTAGTGCTGGTCCTATAGGTACAGTGAACCAATACCAAATCAGAAATCTCTGCTCCAGAAGACTGCTGGACAACCTGAAGAACCTTTGCCTTGAAAACCTTGTTCCTTGCCTTCAGAATCCAACTAGTACATTGCCTGCAAAGTCTGAGGACAGACCATCACTGAACCTAGCAGTATGAAGGCTTTAGGATCTTGATTGTGAATGTGATTTTATTTCTTTTCCTACAAGATTATAAAACATAAATTAATCTGTTTATCAGTGTTTATTTCATGTGGCATTTAATCAAAAGACATTCTATTTTCATTAATTAGTGAACTGAATTTTGTACCAGTTAAAGAGAAAAGAATTGCCTTCATAAACACCCTCAGCTAGCTGTAAGGGACTATTACAGAGCTAACAGAGGAAAATAATGCAGAAAATTTTGGAGAGTTCTAATACTTATTCTGAAATAGGTTTTGTGCTGACAGCTGGACAGAAAGTTTTTTCCTGGAAATCATTTCATACTAACAATAAACTTCATGGAGGAGTTATTACACCAGAGTCTTTTCCAACCTAAGCAATTCTGTGATCCTCACAGTGTAAAGAATTACATGCAGACTGGGGGATGAAGAGGACCTCCATAACATCAGCATTATTTCCATTTTCCTTTCACTACTTTGGGTTTTGCAGGTCTTTCTAGATACATTTTAGAATCACTAGACATTCCATAATCAGAAAAGTAGGAATTAAATCACCTTTCAAAAATATTCTACCTATCTATACATACTTTTTGACATCTTTAATCACAAAGGTGACTGTGGAAAAGGCATCATATTGCCCATCATAAACAGCAACACAGGGAAATCTGCAAACCCACAATCTTTTCTAGTAGCAAAGTTTACAATGTTCTTGCTGTCAGAGTTCTAACATTTATGAGTCTTTGCTCGTAGAGGAATATTTTGTGGCATTTACACAGCATGTAACATCATCTACAGTTACTACTGTAACTCTAGAGAACAAAAGTGTGAGGAACAGAGTCCTGTACCATGTAAGTTTCTGCTGATGCTGTTCAAACACACGGGTTGGTATTATGTTACAGACTTCCACCCTGGACCAAAAAACACCTGACAGCACCACTTCTGCTGGCCTAATCCAGCTTCTCTCTGGTCACAGATAATATTGTACCTGTAGTTGCTGGGAGAAGTCTCTTCCAAAGTCCTCACAGTTAAGACTAGGAATGAGAAAGTTAGGTGTGGCCTAATAAAATAAAACTTGATATCCAAATCTTTATGGACTATTGAAAAGAATCAGCTGCTGCTTTTTCTCATCTTGCACAACAAACTTCTAGCTATATTATGGCATCACTGACTTTCTATAATTTGAAAAGAGGAAGTAACATAAAAATCTTGTCATGATTAAAGGTTGACTTCCAATATTGAGTTCAATAGGACTTTTCCACTTGTGATACCACAATAAGGACCAGAATCCAAACTCCCTGATTTTACACCCTCAGGATGTCCTCACCTGTAGTCATATCCTTTGAACTCTATGTAGTAGCTTTCAATTTTTAGTTTTAAATCTGTTTCTCAATATACTGGTTCAACTTTCATTTAAATTGTCCAGAGAAATCGATAATATTAAGGTCATCTTAAAGACAGCTTAACATGTCCCAGAGATTTATTTATAAAACTCATGAGAAGATAATGAAAGGTCTCCCTTAAAAAAATCACAGTGGATTGGGAAATGTGGATCAACAGGCTATAAATGGTATTTCTCAATAAGAGCCACACTCTCCTTTCAATGACTTTTCTTTATGAAAATATTTCATCACATACCTACACAGTGATTTTTAGCTTAATTCTACTCTCAAACCACTTCAGTAAGTTGAAATCACATCAAATTCACGTACTCCGAGAACGGACAGATTATACCTAATTTCAAGTCAGAACTATGTATTTCCTTGAAAACCCCCACATAAACTTTATAGCTCAAGCCCACATCATTACTGCAACAGCAACAGAGAGACTTCTTTTTACCTTCTATATGTCCCCTGCTGACTTCCTAGGTCAACATAATAAAGCCTTCAAGGTCTCTATCACGACAGCAAGAGCAGGATTATGGGGTTCTTCCCTCCCCCCCGTAACTTTCTGGAAGAACTAGTTTGAAAATGTGAAGCAACATCCTGACGCAATATGAAAACATAGAAATGAAAATATCCTTTTTCCTTAAAAATTGTTACTCTGAAAACATTCTTGAGAAAACTTCCTGTCTCCTATTCACAAGGTAGTATCTTAGTCTTCAGGGGCACTTCAGGGAGAAATATTTTACTGCAAAAAAAAATCCATGTCTTTTTAATCCCTATTTAAAATTAGGTTATTGAAAACTGGAGTTTAACTATAAATTTTTAATTTACCTTGACTAAAAATCATGTGAAAAACTGGTGTTATCAATTAACCTAGAAGTCCATACTAGAATATCAGCTTTCCTGGAAACACAGTTTCCAGCATTTATTTTCATTTCCAGCAGTTATTTTGGCATACATTATATTCAGCATCACATCAGCCTGTACAATGTAATTTATTTAGTTTCCTTACACATGGAAAAATGGATTTTTTTTGCCTTAAGAATTAATTTTTTATTTTGCTTGTAGATGACTTCTATTATATTAACCCAGGTTCCCTCACACCCGTTCCTGAAGGGCACTCCCAAGAGGCAAGAAACAGCACGTGCCATGACTACAACTGGAAAACAGCACGTCCACTGACTGGCCACTTCCTGCCAAAAAGGCTGTATAGGTTTGCAATCTGCCCAACTGTGAAATCAGTTTGGACTCATTTGTCCCGCCACCAATCTTCACAAAACTTTAAGGGATATGCATATTTAATACTGCCACATTTCTTTCAGATCTGATTTGAGTTTAGCCAACAAGTGCCAAAGGTGCTGGGCATGGGCATGTGAAGAGGCAGCGCCACAACATGAGTGAACCAAGCTACAGTTTCATAAGAGGTTCACATCAAGACATCTGGAATCAGCTCCTTGCTTTGTTACTTATACCGTGAGGAATATTCATTTGAATTTATAAAGTGCTGGGAGACCCTGAGAAAGAAGATGCTGTGAAAGTAATAAGCATGTTTATCAGTCTGTTCTTATTCAAAACAGCACCTACACAAACAAGTCCGGCAGTGAAGGCACCCTTTATGAGCATGGGGCTGGGATTCCCCGCCCCTCGTGCGGAATTTGCATCCACTGTGAGGTAACCTGAACAATCAGGACTTATTCCTCTCACGGGGACAGACACTTTCCAGGCCAGAAAGCAGGCTGGGGGGCCGAGGACGGTAAGGATAGTCACAAAATGTGTTTCTCACTGATTCCAGAGATCTAAAACTTGCAAACAGAAACAGTGCACATATTCTCCGAAGAACCAGCTGTCGTCTAGTCCCGTTTCTCTGAAGGGTGTTGACCTGATGCGTGTTAACAAAGATAAGCTTTGCTTTAATTTTAGACTGTAGAAATTCTCAGTGGCTTGCACAGGGTGTGGCCACTCAGAATTTAGGTAAGTCTCGGGTTCTGCTGGCACAGCTCAGCACAGCCAGCCAGCAGGAATAAACCAGGAAGTCCTCAAGAGAAACATCAAGAGATGTGTGTACGAGGTGAGGTTGTTAGGGACTGAAATTCCCTTGTCAGGTTTAAGTACATTATCATCTTGCATCTTTGTGAGGAAGTTGCACATCATGTCCTTTAAGCCGCTTCTCCCCTCAACAATTATTGTACCTTCATGAACAGCAAGAAAAAACCACAGATTTGTTTTTTCTCATGGGAAAGTATTTAAAGGTTAGATTTGAAGAGTATTGTTTGAACTTGACAAAACTTTTACCTCCCACCATATGTTTTTTCCCTTCCATCCTCTATGCATTTTTCACATAATATAACCCTTTTTATATTTTTATTTTCTTTAGAAAGTTATTAGTGAGCATTGTATAGTTACCCCAACTTTAAATTATGAAAACATATAAAATATATTTAGTTAGGAAACAGTTGCAATTTTCAAGAATATTTAGGGAAGAACTATTACAAAATGGAAAGTATTGGAAGGATAAGACAAAGAAACTTGATAATTAACCCAAAATTTAATAGCTACTTCAAGTATACTCTAACACAGGGCTGATACTGTTTCACGGTAAAACTGAAAAAGATTTTTCTTTTCCCCCCCACTTTTACACTAACAGCTACATGGAAAAAAAAAATTAAGCTATTATTAATATTGAATTTATATAAATTTTTTGTACCCAACTTAGTATGATAGAAAAATTATAACACTCATTCTGTCCATATCGCTTCTAATATTTCATTAGAAAACTCTGCTGCCAAAAGAGCAGCACTGAAGAAGCTGTCGAATTTCTAATGCAGCTTTTTCACTGTAAGAAATACCAAATTGTGACATTTTCTCTATCCTCTAATTCCATTATTATTATATAACAGACGTTTGTTAGTGTTCTTCAAATGCACTCTGTGCTGAACACTGCCTTCAATTAAATATTCAAAGACACTGGTAAGATCATCCAGTCAGATCTCTTCTGTAGTCTGGGGCATATAATTTCAGTTATTCCTGTACTGAGCCAAATAATGTGTGTTTGTGACTGCCTTGTCTCTTCTCACTGGAGAGAGTGTATTTTCCTTTCTTTTCCAGTAATGTCCTGATTAATATATCTTCCCCTCTCAAGTTTGGTTTTCATTGTGACATATCATTTTGCTTCAGTAAGTAAACATATAAAATGTGTATCCGAAGTCAGGTTTGAAAGCCAATGTAACAACTGACCTATTACAAACAATGGGTCTTCTATAGTGGATAGCTTTGCCAGGATTAGTGTGTTTCGATGAGATAATCAACTATGCATTTTGTGACCAGCTCACTCACATCCTGGCAAAACGATCTTGCTGGGAGGCAGACTGCATGCTTCACTACCAGGAAATGGACAATGACAGATAGTCTGCATTTCCATTTACACGTATCCTTAATTGTTGCCACTGAAAAAGACGTGCCAGATACTGACACAACAGATCATTCAAAATAAGTTATGTATTCATGTTAAACGTTATTTATCCAGACTGCAAAGGAAAACAAATATTGCTCTTTCTCCCCCCCTTCCTAATTAGCCAATTGTTTCAAATGCTTTTTGTTAGGGATTCAGCAATTTATGTTCTTTAAGCTTGTCATAAAGATAACACTTATTATGAACTATGCTAAGAATACAGTCCTAATTCAGCTTCCTTTCTTTTCTGGCTATATCATAATGAAGATGTTTGCAGGATTCATTTATTTGATTCTGTCCAGGGAACCTCATGAAATGCATTTAAAAATAAACACAATAAAACACCCATGCTCCAAACATTACTGGCATTTTTTTTGTGTGTGACATCCTACTAACAGTGATATGGAGTCCTGTTAGAATTTGGTAAAAGAAAAAAAAGCTGCATTAACAGATAGGAAATGGGAAAACAATAGTCTAGCTAAGGCTATTAAAGAAAAGCTGAAAATTATAGTATAAAACAACCTATTAAGGCAGCTTTTAAAAGGTAAACAAAAGAAACCCCCAAACCCCTCAAGATTATAGACAATAAAAGTAACTTAGAAAACAACTGCATAATGAAAGATAGTCATTACTAACACTGAGGACCTTCTAAATGAAAGTAGTGCAGAATGCAGTTGTTGTTGTTATTATTGTGAATAAAAACAATTCTGGTTTTAATTTCCTAATTCAAGCTCACTCATCTTGACCACATCATGAAGTGCACAAGGACTTCCTCAGTGAGGGAGAGGAGCTGCTTTGGGTTCCCACATACCAACTCCAATCCTCTACTCTGCCCTTTTTAAACTTCTCAGTGGCCACAGTGTCATCGAAAGCAGAAATTAAACAGATCTACCAAAGATCCTACACTAGAAAAGTCTCACTAGCCTGGAGACAGTTTTAAACTGGCTCTATATAATTCCTGGAGCATAGCACAGCAACATGATGTACAGAACAGACTTGCTCTGTATTAATCAAAGTCAGTTAAAAAAAATAATAAATCTTACTGCTTTGATAAATATAATCTAGTTTCAATACATATTTGCCACCGTTCTGATTTTATACTTTATTTTCTGGTAAAATCGCTTCTCATGACAATCAGTGAAACAGCCTATTTCTACAATTCCTTACAGCCCAGCAGGCAGGCCTACCTCTACAGCCCTGTTAATTATGAATCCTTTCTGTGATGCTAATAGATTATTCCACTTTGAATGAGCATCCAAAATTATTTAGTAACACCTTGTTTAATATGACAGTTTTGTGATTTTACATATGAAATAATTTGCTTTAAAGAGTGTAAAAAAATAAAAGAGCTTTCACTTTTGCGATCAGCGCTTTTACCAGCAACACTGGGAGCAAGTCACTAATTTGGGGGGATTTTTTTGGACAATTCAGCAAACATCAGCTTACCTATATTTCCACCAGGTCAGTACACACAGGTACTATGGGTGGGACAACAGATGGCCCTAAAAATGAATTTTGCATATATGCGATACAAACACAGTCAGTGTCAGCCTATAGCAAGTTCCATGCCTGAATTAGTAAACTGTTTTTCATCTTTACTGAAAACAGAAAGCAGCTTAAGTCTGGGTTTTGTTTTCATTCCTACTGGTTTTAGTTTTGACTGTAAAATCCTTATTCTTTCACCATATTATATGGCCTGACTTCAGAAATTATTAGTATCTACTCATTCCTCAACCTTTCAAAATCCATATTTCTTACAAAAGGATTCAGACATCTAACTGCATACAGGAACATTCTTGCTAATACATCAGCCAACTCCAAAAACAACAACTTCCATAATGGACCGTTAACACTGGCTAATCCAGTTTCTGCTTTATTGGCATGAAGCTGAATTGTGGCCCGTTCCACACTACCTGGAAAACAGATGAGTTCACTTTGTAAGCATTTATACTGCATTGCACGGTGGAATGCAAGGTTTGTAATTGGAAGTAAAGTTGTTGGAGAAATGAATAATATTATATTTAATATAAAAGTACAAGGTTCAGACTAGAGACCGCTGTACTCATAGCCATACAGATGAATTTTGTTCTCTTGTCACTTAGCAATCCCATTTCAGTCAAAGATGTGGGAATTAAACCCTCTTGAAAACCAAGCCATTAACCCTTGCCTCAGTTTACCCAGTTACAGTGTCTTATGGTAAAATACAGATGTATTTTACAACAAGAGGGCATTGAAGAATTCCCTCTTTGTCTTTTATTGTTCTCTTTTAGTATTACAGAAAAAGCTTCTGTAGAGTACTCAAACATACTCTAGGAACAGATAAAGGACTCCCTAAATTGGTCTAGACAAACTTATTGCTTCCAGCTTATTGACTCTTTTCAAGTGGCTTCAATTTCCTGTGCCATTTCAGGAGTAACCTAGGGAAGGAATGATGAATTGGTTGAACCATATCCCTGGAACACCTCTGTCATTCAACATTTGATACCAGGGGGTCCCTAAACTGTTCAGATGAAGTATCTTTAGAATACTAAAGACAGGCCAGCTTATATTTACTCATTAATGTAACTGGGTATTTCATGATATCACAAACACCATCAAATAAGTTAATGATACTAAAACTCATTGGGAATTGCCTGTTATCCATTTACTGGTCTGTACAAAGATCATTAGGACATGCTAGCAAGGGATGAAGGTCAATGGACAGATTTGCATTTACCCACCTTTCTAGAACCATTAGATCAGAACTTGCTACACAAACAACTTCACTGTCAAAGAGGAAGATCCTTTGCACTTCCATTGCACTCACAACAGAAACGTAAGAATCTTCATTTCTAGCACAGCCCCACTTGGTCCACTGAGCTAAAACAGATTGCAGGACACAATCATCACACGCCCCTTTTTCTAACAGGTTGCTATGAAGGCCAATTAATGGCACATTATTGCAGGCCCGATATTCCACTTAGCAAACAGCTGCATTCTGATTAGAATATAGTTATGATATTAATATAATTACATGTTCTAGATATAATAGGCATTGTAGAACATATAATAACATAATAGTGCCACAAAACCCAGCTTGAAGTAAAAGTCCTGAAAGTCTGCACAGCTATTCCTTAATTTATTTTCTGAGCCTGATTTTCTCACTGTTCTGGCTCCCTCCGTCACGTTGAGGTAAAAAGCAACACTCACCCAGGTAAGGTCACAAGAGTCCTCTATGAGAAAACAGTGCACCCCAACCTGAATCACACCTGACGAGCTGGATGCAATCCTCCATTGGAACCGGACAACTCTCCGCCAGCTCAAGGGCAGAAAGCAGCAGAGAGGTGCCTCCGGACTCCTCAAACATGAGCGTGCTATCTCTGCAACACTCTCAGCCTGACTATATTAGAAACAAGAGAACAACTCCACGAAATAAACTCTCATGTAATTCCCCACATCATTACTGATGGACTAACCAAGTCATCTAAAAGAATCTCCCCCCATTCATTGAGCTTTGCGTAAAATATTCAGCCCTCACGGTGCAAGAACAATACAAATGGATAATCAGGGGTATTGATTTCATAATGATTAATGGATATTGTACAGTATCTTTTTGCACTCTGCTTTCCTTACACAGCCAAGGCTTCCACTAACGTCACGGGGAGTTTCTCGAATGAAGAACGCTGGACTAGGTAATTGTTTTTGCACTTAAGGGCATCTTGCTCCGTTTGTTTTGTGCATAATAAAAGCTCATACTTGTACAGTAATTTAGCATTCTGAATAAACAGAAATTGTGATTCATAGTTCTCTATCTTCTTGTCCTCGTTTCTTAAAAAAAATAAAATAAAAATTGAGTCACTGTTGTTTAATCCGATAATTATGCAAACACTAAATCTTACACTGGAGGAGAAAATGTTAACACATATTGAAAAACCGAAATGCGTAGAACTATAATCTGTATGATAAAATGCATTACTCTGTTTAAAAGGATTGTTTTACAGAAGCAATTAACAATCAGCAATCATACAGTTCAGCCCGGTGTTTTGATGCCATCTGTTGGAGCAAGTCTTCACATTCCCTCGAATGAAGCTATAATTTTCCGTTTATGATTTCATTAGATGCATAGAGTGTAACAGCTACAAAAAGAAAGAGGATTTCACCAAACACTTTCATTTTAGAAAGAGCTGCTCTAAACATTTCTGTCTGACACAAATCTTTTCCTAAGAGGACAGAAAGTTGGTAAATTTGCAGTCATTCCCAGAACTCAGTAATGCATTCTAGTGTTCTAAGACATGTTTTGGAAGCTGTATTTCCTATTAGCAAATTTATGAAAAGTTTATTTTATCAACATGACACATTTCATTTCACTGGAAAAACTGCAGTAAAAAGCATTCAGAGGAAAAAAAAAAAAGGTATTTTTATTCCTCTCCAAAATCTATAGTGATGCTTTTTTCCAAAGTTGTTATTTTACATGTCTCCCAAAAATACATTTGCCCATTTTATTAATCCATTAAATACTTGATTAAATCTTTGGGGGATTTTTTAATACACTAGGGGGAGCTCGATCACTACATTGTACACAAACAATTAGCTCAAACAAAGTTTAACTCTCTAAAAAGATCTTCTAAAAATAGCCTTATAAACAGATCAAGCTGATAAACACGTTATCTTTCTATATGACAGGACTAAAACACAAGTCTCACAATATACCAGAGAATATTAAGCAAGTAATAGAGGTCATACAAATAAATTAAAATTACTGTTAGTAATTTTTTCTTCTTGTATGGTTATTATTACATAGATTGCTCTAGTGTATCCAAGGAGAAAAAAAAAACAAAACAGAAACCATCAGAAAACCACAGCACCTCAAAATTAACCTAAAATAATCCTGTTTTTCCTCCTAGTACCACACATCATGCTGATTCACCTCTGTAATGCTGGCCCTTATACTATTTATTCAACCATAGCATAAGCAATGCTGCTCCTCTGAATACTTCACTATTACATTTTTCTTCTGCATTACTACTCGCCAATTATAAAAACAATATTTTACTAAGAGCAGAAGGAATAAATTCTGATTTTACTTATCGTGTGCCTACAAGTTTTAGCCTTCTAAAATGAACCAATTAGTAAATTTTTTTTCCTTTTTAAAAAGACTTTAATCATTTTACTGTAATAGCAGGAAAATTTCATTCCTAAAAAAAAAAAAAAGACTTGACCTGGTAAATCATGATTTTAATTGTTGATTCCTTTCAAGTATTGTGGTGAAAATTGCCCATTCAGCTGCAGCTTCCAAAATCAAGAACAGACAACTATACATGGCTGCAAGGTCTTCAAAAGAGTCCACCAGTCCAACCACCCCAATTCCACAGGTGTCAACTAAATGTCCGTACTACAGTTTTTTTTCAAGAATCCATTTTCCAAGAACTGGGTGTTTGACAAAAGTGCATTCTTTTAAATAAAGGAAGGCATTTTAGTATTAAAAACAGTGGTAAAGGTAAGCCACAGTATTGATCTTAATAATCACCATTTAATTTTACTGTTTTACTACTACTTTTGCATCCCCTACTCTCTATTTATCCTTTTCTTCTACTCCACCGCTCACCAGGACAGCAAATCATTACTGTTTCCAGTTAAACCTCCAGTTGAAACTCCTAGACATTGCTTTTAAAGTTTATTATTAAAATTATTACTTAAAGATGCTACGGAGAAAAGGGTGAAAAGGCCACACAACTCGAGGTCCTTTCAGTCTGATCTGGCTTGGCCATCCCAGGGCTGTAATGACAGAGGTAGGAGTGGAAAGAGGATTATGGAGTGGCTGTGCAGCAGATGCTGCCTCCAGCTTAGACACAGTGGTTTACCTGGTTGATTTCTTTACAAACCAAGATTCAACTCCAATAGGAATAGCAATATGCATCTCAAAATATCACCCTTAAAATCTAATGAAAAGTAGATTTGATCTCACCTGTGTCATCCAGAAGCAAATCTGATGTGACAGAGGGAGATGTTGGGAATATTCAAGAAATAATGCAGCATTTTACTGATGAATATGAATCAACACTTATGAAAGAAGGGAACTGTGGAACTCTTTAGAGTTTTCCCGAATAACATTTCTCCATTGCCCCCATGGTGTATTAGGTTGATAGTTGCAGAAATATTTGCATTAGGAAGTACTTTGAATTCTTTTGGAAACTTATTAAAAAACATAATAATGCTACCACCAGTACTTTTCCCAACCTGCAAATACTCTACTTGCATATATACAGCAAACAGCACATACACATTTTAGACTCGTTGCTATCCTGTCCTCAGCCTGCACTACAAGGAACTTGTCCCACATTCCACAGGATAAGCACCTACAATTTTTCAAGTTAAGAAGTCATAAATTTTGACAGAGAGCAAGCAGTAAGGGCAACCACATGAAATTTTTTTTTTAGGACAAAATACAAACCCAATAAAAGCTGGTCCTCCATGGAAATGATTCCAGGGATTCATAATTCTACAAATTACTGAACAAATGAATTGCACGAGTGTTAATGCTACGAGCTTTAATTGATTGGATAGGATATGTCGCGTTCTACTTCTGGCGAAGATCAAACATTGTAGGGAGGTGAATACTGTTCATCAAGACTATGTTATACTGCCCAGCCACTCAGAGGAGTTTTGCAACTAAAGCAGTTTAAGTTCTTTGATGAAACAAAATGAAGTTTTCAGTCTTCAGAATTAAGAACTTCTTACTGACCAAGAATGATAAAGAGCACGTGATTACATGAGCTCTTGTGAGCAGACATTTGAAGCGATGTACATAAAATCACCATTTAAAAAGATATTTTGACTACGGCCTGGTTTTCAGTTTGCTTTGGAACAATGGCCTGTGTTTGTTCACCATCCTTTACCAACAGTAACTCTTGGCCATCAGTAACCTCCTCCCATGTAGCCTATCACATATGAAGTTACAACTTGACTTTTGGGGGTGGGAAAGAGAAATTAAGAGATCAAACTTTTAAAAATCCCCAAAACCACAAAATACAACTGTATAAAGCATTTCAATAAAATTCTTGCTACGATCACGAAATAAATGCCTTTATAATTCCTTACACTGTTTGCTGATATATCTAAAGGTTTTTCTTGATTCCTTTTCCTCAGCATTACACCAGGAGATCATGTTTTGCTGCTTATTTAATATTAATTTTAAGTACTTCATGGAAGAAAATGCTTGCAGGGATACAGCCCTGCAGTGTCATTCCTATCCCAGAGGAACTACTATTTTGAGATAGAAGTGGTATCTCACAGTGACTCCCTGCACAACATGAAGACTTTTGTCTCAGTTTACAAACTTCTGCTGAAGTGCTTTAATTTCCAGATTTTCCTCTGGATTTCTTAGCTAACAATGAGATGAACAGGAATAGCTGCTCACTGAGAAAGGCACTATGAATGCCTTCCCAGAGGTACTGCATTTAATGGCAGCTCAGGTCAAACTAAACACACTCTTATCATATGGTGCATTGCCCCAGTGCAACACCCATAGTTTCTAAGTTCTTGTTCGTAGTTTACAAGTTCTTGTAAACAGAGAGATGGTAAACAACAAGCAGAGGCAATCAAAGCTGCTCACACGTGCTATAAAGGTAAAGGTGAAGGTAGGAAAAATACCCTACACGCTAAATGGCATTTCACTGAAATGTGAAGGAGTAAAGTACAAACTCCAGGTGAGCAGCAGCAGCAGCTTCATTCTCTCCACTTTTCTCAAGTTCTGTTTGAGAAGCAGAAAAAGCAGAGAAAGCTGATATGCTCTGGTATTAGACCCTACAGACGGAAACATTGCAGCCTATAAAGAAATCTCCTGTGTGTAATGAAAAACAAAAATTAAAGTAACTTGAGCTACCTCTAGGCTGTGTGTGTGGACCATTAGAAGCACATTTACCATGTACCAGTAGCACTTTTGGCTACCAAAGGAGGAAGAAAAAGTGCCTAACTACTGCCACAGCAGGCCCCATCTAACGTTCTGAGTAGAGGCACATTATCTTCAAAGGCAGTGCTTGATGATCAAAAAAACACAGGTTCATTTGAATTAATCTCCAATGAAAGTCACAGGTGTGGCACTTGCTCCCCTTCCTGTTGCTCTCACCCTGGACAGCTCCGAAACTGCTTCAGACATTTCACAGATTTTAAAACTAAATCATACTACAGCATCCTGAAGTTTCAATATGACTAGTCACTTGATCTTTCCTTAAAACTAAGAACTCATTACTAATTAGCAGTTGGCTGAGTTCAGTAACTATTATGATAAAGGACAGTCTTTTCCACCCATGAGAACATGTGCTGGATCAGATGGACTGGACGAGTTCTTCCCACAAGCTATGTCAAATATCTACAGGAACACCTCCTACTAATTCTGACATAGGTGATAGACAATGATCTCTAGTTTTAGCTGAAACCAAAAATCCCAATTTCACTTCCAAAATGTTTTAGCACTCACTTTAGGCAGTTTGTATTACCCTGCTCCACAACTTCTTTTGCCAGAAAAAGCCTGTTATAGTGGAGCTGAGAGAAAACAATAGGGTTTTATTCCTTACATGAACTTCATGTAGCATTACAGTTGAATAATCCAAACCCACCACAGAACTCACTGTTGGATACCAAATATTCCTGTCTGGCAGAGTCAGCCCATTAGTGGGAGCTTAGATATATAAATATATGACCAAGTCTTATATCTGGCTTTAAGTTATCTAGAGAATCTCATATTCATAGTATATGAACAACTTTAAGAGGATAGAAAGGATAGACTGTATTTCAGAAATTGTTCAAAAAAATTACTCCGACCGTTAGAAGAATAAATTCTATTGATTTGGATATTAGTGTGATTCTACCACTGAGTGGCTTCTACCATTAACATCATCTACTATTAATCATCTTAAATATCACCTAACATCTACATCAGCTGAGAATAGAATAATTCAGATGTCTAAATCTAGTCCATGGCAGATACTCATCAGCATAAAGGAACCTGCTCCATGATTGCATATTAATGACATTCTATGTTCGTGAATGACTTCAAAATCAGCAAGATACAAGTCGAGGCACAATTTTCAGAAGTCAGTTTTTCTACTGTTTTCACTTAATCTGTTTTGAGGTTTTTGTTGGTTTGGTTTTTTGTTTTTTTTTAAGACATACCCTCTCAAGTGTATTACATAGGTAAATCTGCATGAGGAATTGTATTTTATACACTCAGTTTTAGTAGACTCAATATCTCCTATCACTGCAGAATTCATCTAAAATTGTTACAAAAAAAAATGCATTTATGATCTACTGAAAATATAAGAAGTCAATTTTGATGGTGACTACTCTAGACTAAAAAAAGAACCTTGAAATCAAACCTCTAAATTTCATTTAAGGACTTCTTATAACCACTCACATATGCAGTCTTGGAAAAAAAAATAAAAATCAAGCAAATACACAGTGAAATAATGAGGAAAATGTTGCCAAAAGTGAAATTTTAACCAAAGGCATGTGTAATAGCTTTAATCTTTTGCCTCTTTGCTGAAATACCTCAGAAACATGAGTGATCAGTTATTCCACATACAGAAAATAACAGGTTAGGTACTTGTTGAACCAAAAAAAAAAATCTGCCTTGTGTGTTCTTAGTTTACTGATAAAAAAGGCAACAAATATGGTCATAGAACACCTAAATTTCACATATCAGGAAATCTCTGTACCAAGCAATTTCAGTTCCATTCAGCATTTCATGTGATTTTAAATTATTCTTATTGACAAGATGACTCATTTCCACAAAGAACAGAAGAATGCTATTTACCTTCACTTTCTTTTCTACTGGCAGAAACAAAATCTGATCTAACTTATTTTCCTTAGTTGCTTTGAACAGTCAGTCTTTTCCTTGAAAACTTTATGGAAAACAAACAGCCTCATTTAGCAGCTAAAATAAAGGAATATGTCAGTAAACATAAAATCGTCCACACTCTGAGAAGAACTAATGCAGACAAGATGCAGGCATTGCAATTAAAACAACAAAAAAGTAATCTTTGGACACTTAGTGTTCGGGCTACAGGGGACAAAGTCTTCTCTCAGTTAGACACCACATTTGCTTACAACAGTACTTATTTAAGGGAACAAGGCTCACATTTGGTGATCACTGGTCTAAGTATTGCCAGAACATGGCACTGAAATGATATCCTTGCTTTTGGAACACAAGCAAGTCATAATACACTTTTCGGCTGGACTTGCAGCTCAAGCATCATCTGGCTTCCCCTCACAAGATTTCCAGGAAAAAACGCAGACCAAGTGGGAGTCTCATAAAATACATCATATCCATTCATTCAAAAGACTCAACTTAGACATTTCTCAAGCTTTTAATTTTGATAAGAACATAACTAAGTTTAAAATTGCCCAACGTTCAGGAGGTTGAATGATGAATGGATATCCTCCCTTCCTCAAACACACACAGAATTCAAGCTGCAAGACAGTATGGCTACCACGGTATATCAACATTTTATTAGCTCTTTAAAACATGAATATTTAAACAGAAGATATTTTTCCCCATGCAGAAGCCTAAACAGAAGCTCTTATCTGCAATAGTAAAAGCTGTTATTTTTTTTTCCAAGAGGTTTTAGACTGTATAGAGATAGTTACATACGCAGGCATCTCAAATGAGAGGGCACCATACATACATGTAATTGGTTGCCTTTTCTTTTTCCTCGGCAGTCTGTACAAAACGTGAAAATGTGCCTGCTTCTGACTAGCCATTAAAAGGCAGTGGTTGCACCATACTGTGATTTGGGGAGCTGAAGAAAATAGCCAGAACTGACTGATATCTGATAAACAGTAACAGGAGTCAGTTTATTGCACCAATCGTTAAATAATGGTGCTGATTATAAGGCTGCTAACTGCAGATGCTGTAATTGTCTGTCATAAATCTTAGTCATTTGTGACAGGAGCACAATGAAAGAGAGCATCTGCTTGAGGGCAAATGACTTCTGATAAATATCAGCTCTGCTAAAATGTACTTGGATGTGTCTCAATATTTTGGAGAGCCATTCATGTTGCTTCCACAAATGTGAAGTTATTATTGGTTTGTATTGATTTTGCCACCTTGGGGATTTTTTTCCCCCGTTTTTTAAAGAGACAGAGTCAGAGAGTGACTCAAGGTTGAGTTGAATTGAATCTCAGCTCTTTATCTGATCTACTCATTCCTCTCAAATGCATGTTTGAGTGGAAAAAAAAAATAATTGCACTTTTTCAGAAGATTGCTGTGCAGAAACACAGCCTGGAAAATTCAATATGTAGTTCAGGTTTTTATTTTCTCTCTTAAAGCAACTTCTTACTGAAGGAAAAAATCTTTAAAAGTATTTCTTTTTTTTAACCATAGTGTTTTAAAAGGATTTAAAATTGTTGAAGCAAGAGTCATTTCAGCTATTTCTGGAGAATAACAAAATACAAATTAAAAAAACTACCTGAAATTAATTTGTTTTCAGAATAATTAGCAACATTTTAGTTTCCTGTCCAACCTATAACAATACAAAGGCACCTAAGTTCTTCCACCCTGTCCCTTACTGAACAGTTCTTTAGTTCTTAATCTTATAAATGCTTATCATTCAGCAGGCTATTGCAGTCTAATTTTACCATCACTGAAAGTGGTGCGTGCACTTATTAATATTTAAATTTGTATTTCTTGCTGATATTCTTAACACATCACCAAATAGTTTCTCAAGTGTAGGCACTAAACCTGAAATTGAAAATTTTACTGGTAGCTGACTGCTCTAATAGATAATGGCTTTCTCTTCCAGAAATCCCTTGTTTAATTCAATGATTGGTGCTTAGACTTTGCAAATTAATTGGATTTTACTGGCAGTCATTTCCTTCACTGCACAAATTGCACATGTTGCCAAAACAGG
The DNA here is from genome assembly GCA_035584735.1 of Pseudotriccus pelzelni. Taxonomy (NCBI): domain Eukaryota; kingdom Metazoa; phylum Chordata; class Aves; order Passeriformes; family Tyrannidae; genus Pseudotriccus; species Pseudotriccus pelzelni. The sequence goes on along the minus strand of JAWMRA010000009.1, from coordinate 7,294,082 downwards.
TGCAGCTCATGTTATATCTGCAAAACCTGCTGGAGTAAATCAGTTGCAGTCACCTGAAAGGAGCCCAACCCACAACATATATAGGCCAGGACATCACCTTGAGGTTACACAGTGCCTTGAGTAAAGAATAAAGCTGAAAAACACAAATGCAATGAAAAATACTATTTTCTACTCTTTGAATCACTTCAGTAGGGGTTAAAGACAACTGTAGCATAGAACCCTATCGGATCACCCAACCTGCGTCATTGGTGAGGTTCAAACTTGGAGGTTTGCAGCAGAACCCCCATTCCTTGATCCAATAAAGTGGCCACAGGGGCATCACCACTACCTCTCATGTGGCCCAGCAACTGCAAATTAGTTAAAGGACACGAAGGGCAGAGGACCCCAGATGATATCTCTTGCCCAGAGATAAATGGGAAATTTCCCACCTGCATAATAAATAAGTTTAAAAAAAATATTTAAAAAACCCAAACAACGAATTCAAGGAAATAAAGTGTAATGAGTAGGCAAACAATTTTCCTAGCAGTCTGATATGAGCAGTAGCAGTTCATGAAGATATGTAATAAGGTCCACACTATATGTAGTATCCAAAGAAATGAGGTTACTAGAACTAGTGGGGCAAAAATTGGAGTGTCATGGAGGACTGTTATAGTACCAAGTCAATGAGCAACAAAATGGCCAATGAAAGTAATTGTTGATAAAAGTTCAGATATAGTTGTAAAGACCAAACACTCTCCTTTTACCGGTGTACACAGAGGTTCCCAGATGGCTACTGCCATTTGGTTGTAGAAGAAATTATTTTATGAAAACACCAGCTCAGTACTCACTTGTAGTCAAAAAATTCAGCTAAACGTAGTGAATATTTCAAGAAAGAGAACAAATAAGAAATCACATGGTGTTTCTGTATCTTCACTACTTAATGCAGTTCTTTGCTTTCACTCCCCAAATTATTTAACAGCAAAGAATTGAAAACAGAAAAGATTGTCAAGTCTGGACAGGAGTCTAGAGATGAGGGATATAAAAAAAGCTACAAAAGTCAAGATAATTTTTACAAAATATGTGATACAGCAGCATAAAAATCCATTGAAGGTTATAGAAAAAGCCCTGGAAGCTGAGGAGGTAGTTTGAAGAGATATTATGGTGTGAGTGCCTTGTTTGTACACTCTGTCTTGGGTCACTATCAGAAACAGGACTTTGGTCCTTTTATACTGAATGATGATTTTGCTTAATGAATTGGCCAAAAGGAATCCCTCCTCACATTAAGGTTGCACATGAACACAAAGAAAAGCAATGCTAACATTTTAAAAAAAGAAATTGGTTTAATGGTTTACTGTATTTTGTCCTCAAGGAACATTTTCATCCTCTAACTCATGTTTAAAAATATATTAGACACAAATTCACCTTAGAGAAGTTTGTTCTCCCTTGAGGTGTTTTTTTCCCCCCCCATCACCATTCCTACTTACAATACACTGCCTTAGCTTCCACCTCCCAATTCCCAGGTAAAAATTTGTAGATGAAGGTTGTGATGAGTACTGGATAGGCAACTAGAGAATATATCCAGTTAAGCCTAAGAAGGAAACATGATCCATCCTTTCTCGTAGTGAAACAAACCCCCAAAAAATCCATAAGAAAAAAAAGAGTGAATCAAACATCAGCACCCAACTCATTTTCAAGTTCAAATGTGCAGGGATTAGTCCACATTCAGCATCTAAATACTTGAAACTGCCTTTTATAGATACAGCATTTATTGAAGTTGTGGAAAGGATTATCTTGTCATAGCTCTTGGTTAAAAATCTCTCTTCCAACCTGCTGCCAACAGGTTGTGAAGCTTCAGAAGTATGAGATTTTTTTTAAAAGCTAAGTTGCCTTTCATTGTCACCTCCTCAGTAATAAAGAATATAGTGATTTTATTTCAAATACAGTAATTATAGTGCTTGTTTAGATCCTTTAACACTCACTTTTTCCTCTGCAGTCAAGGAAGCTGAGATTCAGGCAGAAGTGCCAGGGAGCCTTTTCTTCCTCCCACCTGAAGTTGAAGACTGAAAGAAAACAACTCATCTTTCTTGGTATTCGCTAACCAACCACTGTCAAACAGCACACAGAAGCTCCATTCCAACAGCACCAAGTCATGGCAAAAGCAGCAAACCAAGGAGATTGCACTTCCAGAGGCTGGAGGGGCCAGGCTATGGGTTAAACAATTTAGAACATCAAAAGATGCCCAAAGAAGCCAGGTTCAAAGCAAGAAACCTACCAGAAGGGCTTGTGGTTTCAAAAGCCCCTTTTCAGTCTACATTTCACTTAAGGCCATGCCCCTGTAAGTAGGAATTAGCCACTACTTTTACTATTTTACTACTCCTTTCCCAAGACTTCAGCAGCTTCTGCAGTGCAGCACGTCCATCAGCAGTCATCTTCTGACTGTAACCCAAGCTCAGCAGCAGAGCTTTGCAGCACAAATCTTGTTCAAACGTACTCAAGAAAACCACAGCAGAGAGAACTAGAGTAAATCACACTGCCCAGTTAGCCTCGAGGCTAAAGCACTAACTTAAACTGTATGTTTATTTCAGTTGAAAAATAAAACACTTAACCTCTTAATCAGTTTAAAAAAAAATTCTTCCATTAAAAATTACTGTCTAGAAGCTAAGGACTATATACTGTTCCCAAAAAATGCTCTGAAAGCTTTCAAAAAGCCCACAATGAAGTCATCCAAATGACTTTTCTGTGACGGTTGGACCAGAGGCTTTTACTCCCCTCTCCTCCAGCATTTAATTATCAGTTTAGTGGACATCTAAATAGTTCTTCCTCAGGTTTTACCCACAGTACATGACTTGTAAAAGGTACAACAAAACATTTTCAGGCTTTAGACAGCTGGATTTCAGAAGCAGACCAAAGGAGGTTATTGTTTATGTGACCAGAAACTCACCTTTGTGATGTGTGCACCACATCACCTCAAATAACTTCTACTAGAAGATGATTGCATCCATATTAATGGATTTTTTTTTCAGAAAAATCTGCAGGCAAATTTATGTCCTGAAGGAGTAGCATGGCTTAATTTCAATTTTAAAATCTAAAAAAAATTTCTTAATTTTAAATTGCAACTCTTCTTCTCAAACACCCCTATTTTTTTTAATCAGGTCCACACGAAGAAGTTGTAGCCCCAAAGTTTCTTTAGAATGAGCTCTAAATGAGTGGCTGTGCAGTCATTTCAAGGCCAATCCACCAGTGTCAGTGGAATGCCAGTGGATCAGCAGGGCGTGCAGGCTGTGCCTGTGAGGACACATGGGCATTCTTGCCGTGAGAGCACGGAGCCTTTCCTGGGGGCACTCAACGGGTTAAAACCACTGCAATATGCATTAAGCACATGATTCAAGTCAGCAGGGTGCCAGTCTAAGATGTCCTCAAAGCCTAATTTGATAGATATTATGCCATATGCTGCTGCAAGCAGTTAGTAATAAAGAAAGTAAAAATTTTATGGATGAGCAAAACAGGAGCTCTTGTGGATGGAGTGTTTTTAAATCAGGTGTATAATTTACGTACCGTCAGACCACATGTAGAGCGCATTACTCAATTCAACTTACGAGCAGATAGGAAGGCAGTTTCTTTTAATAAGCACTTCTTCAACTTATTGGCTCTACAATTACTTGCACCAATTACCAGCAGCTGCTGCCTGTTTGGTGTTTTATCTTAGACAAGGAGTTACATTAGTTTCTAATCAACAAACCATTCAAGGACTCTTTAAAAATATTTAAATTTAATTTCCCCATTTATTTTGAATTAACTGAAACACTAGATATTTTCATTGTAGTACTTCGATTCTTCTTAGGTTCTTCTCCAAACATAGATTTACCGTTGTCACATTAAATTTAAAATTCCTATAAATCCAAGAATAAACACTATAAATTATTTGATATAGGAATGTATATGCAGCATCAGTATTGACTTTATTAATGATGTATGGCAGTAAATATACAGGTGGTTTCTACTGTTTTTATAAACATTAATCTTGCCATAGAATTCATTATACTCCAACAGACCTTTATGACTTTTCCAAGTCTTCCAACTTTTTTTATTATTTACACATCTGAGTCACACTTAATAGAGCACCAACTGATGTGGCAGCACAGTTATTACCAGAGAAAGCAACTTTTAAAAATTAAATGAAGACAGTCTTTATTATGAGAAGGAAGTATGTTTTTTTTCCTTTATCTCTAGAGTTTCAAAAATATAGTTCTGGAAGTTTCCAAGCAACTTAATGACTCTTGAAAAACAACTTTCTGCAACATGAAAACCAGTATTTCTCTTGTAATTTTTCTTTTCAAAAATCTCAACAGGAGAAAGACAATAAAATAAATAATGTAAAACTGTAAGTAGCAGAAGTAGCTTAAAACTAAGATATACTGTAATACCAGACTTCATTTTATTCAAATAGAAATAATAAATAAAACCCAGGGTGTCTGTGAAGTTATTCCAACTGAGGCCTTGTCTGAAATGCAGAACTGCCACCTCTGCTGTTACACAGAGGATTCTACCAACGCAGAGTACAATAAACTCTCAAGAGAGTTCCTGGTGCTCTACACCTACTCCTACCTATGCTACCTCCCCCCCCTTCAAAAACAAATGTAAGGCACAGGAGGCTTATGCATCTCTGATGCGATTTAAGAGGCTGCAGTGCACAGCTGCTGTTCTAGAAACAGCCCTCCTCATGGCAAATTCCTGGGAGACAGCTGCCTTTCCAGGCAGAAAACTGTTTGCTACAAAGAGAACTGTCAGAAAAGAATAAATAAATAAAAACCTCATAGAAAAACCAATCAAACCACAACTGCATCTCGTTTTGCATCTAAGTTCTTATACCAATCATCTTACTCTTTGGGTTTATCTTCTTAGGTGCAGGGACACCCTTTGTGCTGTACAAGAGCAGCATGCCAGGAAGGCTGAAATCTGAACAGGTGCCCTTGGGATTGGCACCATAAGTGCTCAATTCACTTTAGAGAACACATCAATCAGCACAGGGCAGAAATCTTGCAACACAAGCCACCTTTGGGGCAATAATCATGATTCTAGGTTCAGCACTCAGGAAAGGGGAGATGGCAATCACAGTGAGGTACCTCAAATCCATTGGCACAAAGTGATAAATGTCCAAACTCAGTAAAAATATTTCAGTTTACCATTCACAAGGAGTTTGTTATAGTCATACATTGCAGCTGTTTGGAGGAAATGAAGAAAACCCCTCTTTTTTCCTGGTTTTGTGAAATGACACATCAGCACATGCAAATCCTGCACCTTCATAAAGTTATTAAATCTAAATAGAGTAGTCTAATTGTTTCTTCTTATCAATTGTTAAAAAATAAATCATCAAGACCGCTAAAAAAGCCACAGAAAATTCATCGAAAGGGGCCTCAGAATCAATGTCTCATATAGTAAAGGAGTTCTCTTTAAATATCAGAATACTGCAGCCATTTTCAGAACCCAGTGCCAGAAGTGCCTTCTAGTAGACTGGCTCCAAACACAGAATTAAAACTGCAATCACAGAATAAATTAGGTTGCAGGAAACCTTTGAAAGTCATCTGGCCCAACCCTTACTCTCCCCAAAGCAAGGTCAGCTTCAGACTTGGCTTTGAATTGAATTGCACTGAAAATTATTCTGCGGATGAAAAACATTGGTCAGAAACTTCCTAGTGAACAACACCTGAAAACAGGTGATTAATCAACCTTACATGTCTCAGAAGTTACTACCTGTATACCCTTTCTTCTCATTCTTCTCCAAAATATGCTGAAGCAAAAGCTGTGAATTTTCTAGGATTTTACTGAACACAGATAAGTAGTCAGATATTCGTCATTGTTCTAAAAATAAAAAACAGTGTTTCCCACAGAAGAGGAAGGTCCTGCCCTCTCTCTACCACAGACTTACAGTTTACTTTCTCCATCACACTACTAGTGTATTAAAGCCACCCAAGATCATAAAAAATTTTGCTATTAAAGTTTAGAAATACATTCATATTTTTATTGCAAATTCCTTTAACTCATGCAGTTAATGCACAAATTATCCATCTTTAATGTCATCTCTCTCACAGCTGGAAAAAATCTAACCCTCTCAGGACTCAATCAGATATTCACATCAATTTGTGTAATTAACACTAAGCTTACTGTCTCTCTTAATTATGACTGCAAACACTGTCTTAAAATAAAATCAAACTCGCTGACTTACAAAAACAAAACAAAGAAATCTAATACCATTTAAAAATTACTCATATAAATTTTTGAGAAGATTAATTCAAAGCCTCTTAGGCATTTTGAATGGAGAATTTAAAAAAAAAAAGAAATCCATAAAACCTGAGGTTCACGCACCAGAAGGGTTCGCTCAAGTTAGTTGCTTGTGTTCCCTTGAGGTGTGAGGGGTACACCAGCTCACCACGTGTCCCTAATTTAAAGAGATCTTATTCCTGTTTTCCCATGGATATTCCCTACCCCCACCCCAACACAAATGGGGGATTGTACAGTATTCTTGGGCAAATACACACAGTTCTCAAATGTTTCTTGAAAGACAGGTGGTCCATCCCATGACCAAAACTAAGGTTACCACGCATATATTTTGCTACTCATAATTTACATTCCACCCACTCTTCTGATGACATCTTGAAGAATGACATCATTTAAGCACACACACATAGTACCCTGCAGAACACAGGCCAGGAATGTAACTGCTGAATTTCAGACTTGTGTACAGTTAAAAAATTACTGTTGTTTTGGAGCTATGCTTGTAGAGAACGTGTAGGTTCTGTAAATAAAGAGGAAAATACCACCAATGCCACTAATCTCTCACAGCTCTAACGCACTGCGTGAGTTTTGACATCACCTTATTGCACCACATACCTTTGGTTAATCAAGTACAGATACTTACAGGCATAAAGTTAACTATACTGTGTTATTCCTCACAGAAAGTTTTGCCAGATCAAAGGGACTCATAGTCCAAGCAACACTTCAGTTTAAAGTAACTGTATGGTGCAGCTCTATACTTTGCTCTTGAGCATAGACAGCAATTTCTTCCTCTAATCAAGGAACTCATTCTGTGAGCTCTTTACCTGCCATACATCCAGTGACCAGGCTCAATAAGCAGGAACATCTGAAACTATAGGGACAGAACCTATGTTCTAGCTTATTTAGAGTATTTTCCTGTGGAGTATCAAAGGCAAACAGACATTTTTTTCCAAATTGAAATCCATTTTTATTACCTCAATCAAGAAACAAAATTCCCAAGTGACTGAGGCACTCAAAGGGCAGTTAGAGGGGACTCTCTCCTGCCAAGGTCCTCCCTCTTTGGCAATTTAACCCAGAAAATGAAGCAATAGTTGTCCAATGTGCTGCTTACTTTTCAGATCAAAAATTTGCTTTTAAAAAGGTAGAAAAACTTTAAGTGTCAATGTAATGAACAGCTAAAAACATTGTTTGGAAAGAAGCAAAGTCTTAGTGTAGAAAGAGGCAAAGAAGTCGTATTGCTTGACAATTCCCAAGTGCCAGAAAGTACCTGGAAAATAAAATTTCACATCCTTTGCTTTAGTATTACTTAGCCCTTAAGAAAAGATGGATACAACACCACTAGCTACTCCTTCCATTATCCTAACATTGGAATATCCACCATGACAGCAACAAAGCTTTACTTACAGCTATTTGCACAAATTATTTGATCTCTTCCTAGACTAAGATATTATCTTTATGGGTCATGTAGTAAGACAAATTGGAAATCCAAAACAGTGGAGTATCCCATTCAATTCTCAGTCATAAGACCTAAGATCTGGGTTCCCAGAGGAACAGGAGCTCCCTAGACAAACTCGTAAACCACCAAAAAGACTTCCCAAACTGAGCCCCCCAAAAAGTCCCTACTCCTTAGTACAATGGACACTAGTGGTAAAGCCACATGAGAGAAAAGAGATTGAGAATTCTCTCCTGCATTTCTCAACAACTTTGACTTAGGACTTTTAAGATCGAGTGTACTAGGTCTCATTAAATAACTGTGCTCTGAAAGAAAAGAGGTAATAAAAAGATGGATGAACAGTAAGGGAATATCAAACTTCACAGAAGTCCCTGTGGTTTTCTGCCTCCTTCCTACAAGCTCTTAAAATGTACATCTCCAGTTCCTCGAGGACAGAAAAAACCCCAAACAAACTCCCTTACAGCCTTTGAGGAAAGAAAATGTGTTTGTGCACGAACCCTGGTTTTACAAAAACAGCAGAAACAGGATGGTCATTTCCTGCATGCCAAGCACAAATGGCAGATCTACAGCTGTTGTGCATTTAAGCCCAGCAAGGCTTTAGCTACCTAAGGTGGGCACCACAGAGTTCAATGCCCTCCAGCCATGGGAGTAATGGCCACTCTCAAGTTATTTTCAGTATCTGCACTAACCAATACCCAGGGCAGTTCAGGGCTACTTTGTAAACATAAGGAAATTAAATTAACCCAAATTTAGAGATTTCAGCACCTGGTTAAGTTCAAGGTGATGCTTCTTGCCACTGATTTTTATTTTCCCCCGTAACAACACACCTCTTCTTTTTAAGCACACATCTGTGATTCTTCTCATTGCTGGAGTCAACGTGCACTGCATATAATGTGTTGTAAAACAGGCAGCGCATCATTATCACCTCCTACTCAGAGCCACTTTAACCACAATGTCAGTATTTTGGTAGCTCAGCTAATTAACAAACTACTATCACTGCAAAGATGAGATTGTCATGTTATTTCAAGTGGGTTTTAATAGTCTTTGAACAATAACTACTAAATTCGTTAACAGTTTGCACTATTTTTAAGAAGAAAAAATTACATGTCTTTTTAAAACTCTAAAAGCTGAGAAGACATATAATTTGATTAAAAGCTGCATTTACTTTTCTGTAAAGTTGGTTTAAATTGTTTGGTTTGCCTTTTTTTTGGCCACCTTTGTAGACTGTTTGCAATAATTGATTCTGGGTTACACCACCAGCATTTCTGGCATTTCCTGTCCTTACCATTCCAAGTTGTGGCCTGGTTCAACTACTGTTAAAAAAGAAATGGCAGATTCTATTATCGTATTATGCGTACACTGAGTAACAAATCCAGAGTTAGTCATGCAAAAAGGTTCAAAGCCCCTACTTGAGAAGTCATCTAAAAAGCAACCATTACAAGAAAGCCTGAGGCAGTTGAGCTACAACTTTTTTCATCCCTCCCGACAAACCATGTCATCATTTCCTTACTGCTCTGTGACTCCCATGTTTTCAGACAAGAAGAGCCAGTGTAATTCCAATCACAAGCTGTTCAGAACAATTAAGTCAGGGGGTTTAAGTTTTATACATTCAGACAGTGCAGTGAGTTTTAGCAACGGGCAAAGGAAGAAGGTGGCATTGAAAAGTACTTTCATAAGAGAACCAGCAGAAACATGACCTCTTGTATCAAGACTTCCACAACTGATTTAAAGCACCTGTGCCTCCTGTCACCATATTTGCTTAAAGCATAAGTAATCTGAAGTAGGAAAAAAGATGCAAATGTTAAAACTGAGTACCAGGAACACAACTGAAAACCTTTGCCTGTGAAGTACAAAATATCCTCCAGTTAATCTATTTTTAACACTGAACCAGGATTTCCTTCCCAATATTGTGTAAAAGAAATTGCTACATGAAGTGATGCATCAGTTGAGTACTTACTGTACTGGGCAGGAAATTTATGGTATTTAACCTTTCCAAACATTCACATGCGCAAACCAATGAAAAGTAAATTATACGTTAAAAAGCTGGATGTGAAAGAGAATCTCAAAGCAGCTACCAAAGAGGTACAGAAGGGAAAGTTTACCATCGAGTCACCCAGAATATTGACGCTATGGGCAAGAGAGGTGATCAAGGAACTATACGTACTTTTGCAAGGCAAAAATTAAAAGGAAGTGGTTTTGCAATCAGTCTTAGAAACAGAACTCCAGGGTCTGCTAAAGCTGGTAAACAGAGTCTGGAAAATCCAATGGAATATAACCCTGTTTATGGAATAAACAGTTATAACTTGTGAATTGCTCAACAACTTCCTTCATAAGAACTGCTTAGAATAACTGGAGAAAATACTCCATGCAACCAAATATAAAGCTTCTAGTCAGTAACCAATTCTTTCAAGTGTTTATATCAGATTTTCATACAAGTAGGTTTAAAAAAAAAAAAAGGAGAAATAAAGTACAGTTGACCCAACTCTTCACTTGAGTTGTACTCTATATGTGTATATTGAGACTAATTGGATATAAAATTATGGACTGATGGAAGTGAACTATGAAGTGTTACACACTATGCTTTTTCTGGAAATATTGTAGTGCATTGATAAAAGCCCATATACATGGTCTACTTACTGATGAAATGTACAGAGGATGACAATACTGAGAATTCTTCCAAATTAAAATCAAAAAGTAGTTGAATATGGAGCTAAGCATGAAAGGCCTATCCATTTATCACTTTACTTTGTGAAATGTGGTAGAAGTGAAAAGCTTAACTAATTTCTCTTAAGGAAAAGAAAGAACTATACTAGTATTTATTTAATTATTTATCCTACAGAGTGTTTTGTACTGCAGGATGATTGCACCACTCTCAGTGCAGGAATGCATTTATATGTTGCCATTGCATCAGAGTATTAGCGTGTACTGTTCTGCATTAGAAAAGGCTAACCATTCTACAACACATCCAGTCAGCAGCTCATTTTTAAAAATCATATTTTAAATCTCACATACTGATTTCTCAACCCACCACATATCACTTCTCATTTCTTACCCCTGTCTGACTGCAGCAACTTCCTGGAAGGCCAAACTCAGGCACCTGAAGACACAATTCTACTGCTGACAGCCAGGAACATCAGTTAAAACTTGGACCACAAAAGTCACAGTCATCACATTCAGAGATTCCCTTTTCCCCTTCATCATCATCCCTTCTAGCTTCCATGCTGATTTACCCAGAAACATCTTGAGTTTTCCACACTGTGTCTGCTTTTGAATCACCACGAAGTCAAGATTTCTTAGGCCCATTATCCCATTTCCAGAATGGGCTCAGAGCCAAGTCTGCTTCCAAAGATGACATTTTTCCTGGTTAGAGTTACACAGAATTAGTGTATTCCAGAATACACTTAAACCAGCACTAGATAATTTCTTCTGTGTATCTCTACATACAAACAGGGTTTTTCCGGACACAACAGCATTTGTGTTCTTATGGCAGAATAAATAGCATCAAGTACAACGGAAAGTCCTCCAAGGATTTCATTGCTGAAGTTCTTATTCAAAACACATCTTGTTGCCAAACCTGCAAAGCAGAACACCACTCCACTCCCTGCCTTCACCTCTTCCCCCGAGTTACGGATATTGATTGCAAAATTGATGTTAATAATGCAAAGAATCAAATATTCAAGAAAGAAAGAACAGGTGAGTTAAAAACCCAGAGTTTAAAATGTGTTCTAAATTTCTAATAGGGGTAAATAAACAAAAAATAAGTTTTTAGGGAGCAGACAAAACAAAACACACACAAAAAGAAGGTGGTACTCTGCTTCCCCATATAAACAGTACATGTATCCAAATTTGTCTAGGATTAGATCCTGCAAGGATTAAGAAAATCAGTCTCATTATGATGTGGGCAAGTAAAACTTCATTAAGTCATGAAACTCACTAAAATTAAGTAAATTAATACAGATTATTTGTAGAATCCAAGAAAGTATGCCTTTTTAGATGCAACTTGCAGGTTCCTTCAAGTATACTTATTACAAATGAAAAGCTTTTGTGGGATTAATTTCTTTTACACTGTGGTATCATAACCCATCTGAGGGTGGGTTGTGTCAAAATCACCTTGTAGGAAAAGTTAGCACTGTGTGAACCGATTGTTAAAGCTCAACATATACTTAGCCACAGGCATTACAGCAACTATGACACACACAACTGCTCACAACTTTAGAAGACAGAAAGTTATTTCACATCTTGCCCATTTCAATTTATCTGTTCTTTTTTAAAAAAAAACACCTTGCTGTTACCCTGAAGTTATGAGAATATCAGATTCTGGAACATCCTAATTTTTTTCCTGACTGTCTATAACCATACAAATATTTAATCACGTCATTGTGCACCATTACCAAGTTCACAAGTACTGAGATATTAATTTGGGCTACATATGAACTGCTGTTACAGGAAACATTTCTACAACAACTACTCTTTAAAGGAGCCTCTGTCTTTTAGTCTTAAAGTTACCTTAAGAAGCTCACTGGTGTTATAGGTATAAAAAAACCAGAAGAAAGCATCAGCTACATTACCCAAATGCTGCTGCTGGAGGCGTAGCTAACAGGAAAACCACACTTTGCACAGGGACAGAGGCAGAATTTTTCTCCAGCACAGTCAAGCTGCTGTTGCCCGAGAGCAGCGGGACGTCACCCCACAGACACTCCACTGAGAGCAGCCAGGACGAGCAGCTCCCTCACCTCAGCTCCTGAGGTTTGTAACTCCCTTCAGAGGCAAAACACAGCTCCTTCTGCCGCTCCTCCTTCTCAGAACACTTTCAACTAACTTTGAAAAGCGTCAGGACACATTTTCTCCACATCTTTGGACAGTTTACCTGTGAAGGCTGCTCGCTTTTAAACTGTGTTCTTCCCTGCCGAGGTTTGCTAGTCACTGCTGGGTGAACAATACCCAACTGACACCTGGGTCCCTGATGCAATTTACCTGTGTAGTCAGGTGCTGCAATCAGGAGTGCTGCCTGCCCCGCCCATCTGACAGTTGGAGCTCTTTCATTTACATCACCTGTTCACAAAAACAGGAGCAGGAAAGTTTTCCTTCAAAGACGCGCAGCAATACAGACTAATTCTTAATGTGACTACCCCTAGTGTGATATATTTATATCAGGGATATCACCCACCATTTTGTTGTGATTGGATTTCAGTCTTCCCAGTAGGACTTTCAGAAAATTAGTGAGATACTATCCAGTATAAAACAACAGAAAAAATAAAAATAAAGAAAAGTAATCTGACTTTGTCCTAAGTGCCATCATTCTCACTAAGAACCTGGTCCATCATTTATAAAACATCCTTTGGGAACTCCATAATCAGGACACAAAATTTCATATTTTATGCTCCTTAGAAGTAGAAAGACAGAAGTCAATGCACTCAGAAGTATCAACTCATTGAGAAATGGAGAAATTACCTTCACCTGTGCCATTCATGCACCACCCTCTCCAAACAAACAAAAGTGTTATAAGTAAAAAGATGTTTCTGATATAAACCACAAATGACTTTTATTCTGCCCACCAAAAAGAAAGGAATTTTGAAGAGGTTTCTTACACTCTGGAATGCTTGTTAAAGCTTACTTAAAGCTGCATTCCTAGAGCAGCTCTTAATTTTCCAGTACGCACAGGATGAGATAAGGGTTGCAAGATTAATATTGTTCACATAAAAATAAAGGAAAACACCTATATTCTACAGTTTTATGTCTATAGTGTCAAATTATTAACTCATCCTGAACACACAAAGCAGGTATCCTTAATACTGAAATACATTCAACTCTGATCTCTCTCCTCAGAGGGCCCCTCAGTATGAGAGAAGTCTCACTGGAAGAACTGATACCAATTCCTGAGCTGAGGTACTAGAGCTTGTCCTCTTGTAGGCAGATGAAACCTTGCACAGCCACACATACTCAAAACTCTCTCCTTAAATTGCTACCTACATCCAGGTTCCTCCTTTTCTGATTGAAAAAAAACAAACCAAACAAAAACATTCTGCAGGCCACTTCTTGCCTGCATCAGCAAAATCAAGTTCATCTTCTCCTTCACCCACTTCAAAACCACAGAAATAGCAAAATAATTAAACTGGTGTTGCTCACAGTTAGCTTTTAAAATAATACTGCAAATCTGGGTGCCAGACAGCAAAGACCAAAGTAGGCCATCAACATTTCAGACATTCTCCGAGCAATAACATCATTTTGTTGTAACACAGTCACGTCTGTTTGAGCCTCCCTAAGGTAAGCGATATATATTAAAGAGTTTAACAAAACAAACACCTGTCTATTACAAGGAGGAGATTAAAGAAGTACATTCCCTCCTCCAAAATATTTTAACTCTCCCCGAGCTGCGCCGGACATGGTTTAACTTTGCTCTTGCCAACAGCGACACTTGGTGGCAGCCACTGGAGACACCTCTCAGTTCCAAGGTAAATCTTGGTTCTGCTTATACTCCAAGTCGTCTGAAATTAAAAATTTCGTGCAGAAAGTTGGGACATAAGCTCAGTGCAAAATTACCGCAATGATACATAATTATTTCGTTCAACTACACTCCATGTAAAAAGCAATCATCCACAGTCATAAAAACCCAATTAATTCGGTTTCTAATCATTGGATGTAAATACTGTTGCATTTGTAAAAAATAAAATGCATAATATCAAAACATTCTTCTCCCGCTAGTATTTATCCACTGTAGAAGTTAAGGTGTATTATGTTGCTTTCATTCTGTTTTTAACACACGGAGTTCCATGCTATGTATGGATCTTATGCAAATGCTCTTTGATTTCAAATGAGACTTTGCATACTAAGGAGTCTATTTTCCCATCAATGCAGAAGAGATTTACGCACATAAGTCCCATTACCATTAATGGGACTCACCCACATAAATCCCCTGCACATTGATAGACCCTTAGGATTTACATTGAAATGGGTCCTTTAGAGCCATTACAATGTCAACCTTTTGCCAGGATTTTGAGTATTAACAATACTAAGCAATACGTGGCAATCCTAATGTGTAAAATCCCAGCAAAAGGCACAACACAGAATGATGTGAACAGAGAAAAAATTTTTACTCTTGTGCCATTTAAAGATGATCTCTAATTATTCTCTACCTGTCCATATTCCTATTGGTTGTTTTCCATCATTACTTCCCTTATTAAAAATCCTACCTTCTACTTTACATGACTATCCTCTTTCCTTAACAAGCACTGCTCGAAATCGGCTTCAAAGCATTGGGGGAAAAAGAAAAAGCAGCTTCTATTTTTCAGCTGAACAACTTTCCTCCCACTAACTTTCCTTTTAGCTAGTTACAATACCTTGGTTTCCTTTTTTTTTTTTTTTAAGTGGTAAGCCTACATTATAAATGCAGTAGTATAAACCAATATTCTAACTGCAGGAAGCAAGAAATCAGGGAAGAATAATTCCCAAAATACACCACAGAATCAGCCTGTCCCTCAAAGCTATAGTCAAGAAAAGCAAGATCAGCCACAATCCCATGTGTTAAGAACAACCACATATCACCAAACGAAGCTCAGATGCCACTAGAAAAGCAGCATTTATCACCCACACCTTCAGAAATGCCTGAAACAGCTCTATTTTCCATACACACATAGGCAGTTTAACTCTTAATTTGATGCCTAACTTTCCACAGATTCACATGAGTGCTTTTGGTGTTTAAAAACAGAAATTAGAAACCGAAATATTACTTGACCTACTATAACTTAATTGCAGAGCAATCTCCTCTATGTAATGACAAGCTCATGTGGCTGTTTGCCCAGCCCTCATTGCCACTGTGACATGATCAAGAAGCAGGAGGATATACATGATGAACAAAAATATTTATTCTACATGAAAAAAGAAACTTGGCCTTGATTCTTTAATGTTTAGCCTTAAAGTTGTATATATAAATATGTTTGTGGAGTTGGATTGCACTGCTAATACTTTACCATTCAGCAGCACAAAAAGCACTGAATTGTTAAGTGACAGACACCAGGACAAGTAGGTTATAAATAGGGCTACCAAATCATTCCTGAAATACTTTCTCCTCAAGTACTACACAGAAACTCCTACCTGCAGTTATGCAAAATTTAACATCCAGAGAGCTGCCACTGCTGTAGGAAATGTACGATCCTATAAGAGGACAGAAATGGTGATGCAGACTATAACTATTTTATATTAACAAAGCAAACGGTTCCCATTTGACAAGCAGGGGTGTTCAGGTCAGGAACCACACTCTTGGTAACCAGCAGCAGTCCCAGCACACGGCAACAGCCACTGCTCCCTGGCACTGATGGACACATCACTGCTGCAAAGCAACAAACACTCGAAAGGCTCCTGCTACTATTTCACAAAGAAAATTTGTTTTTCACTGTAGATTTAGGATCGGCTTTCTGTGTAACATAAAAGTGTAAATAAATAAATAAATAAACAAAAAGAAAAAGAGAGAGAGCAAAAGAGAGAGCACACCAAATACCGGATGAGTAACCATGGTGATTCCTGATCTCACATACAGGACAGACTATCTACATTGTATGTGACCTTATTCTGCTCCACACATGAAGACTCTGCTGGCTTCAGCATCAGAGCTACATGATTCTTACAGGATCAGGCTCTTAGGACCAGATCTACAAAGGTAATTATATATTTATAAAAAGGAGAGTTAAGCGTGCAAATATTTTTGTGAATTTAAGCAACAACAATAAAACCCCAAACAAAACCACACCACAACCAAGTACTATGGTCCAGATCCACAAAAGGACCAAATCTCAGAGAGGGATTACATGTAATTTAAATGTCATACAACTAAAACCTGCAGAAGAGTTGCCTGCATTTTTTCCCTGAACTTGACAAATCACCCCTTATTCCTCACAAATCAAAACAGGGCAGGAGATCTTTACTTATTCCACAGTAGGCCTAATAACGATCCTGCCTAAATAACTTTCTACTTAAATCCCCATGCTAGTCAATGGCATGTTCAGAGGGTAACTAACCTACAGGACAGTCTCTGTGATGGAGTTCAAGACCCTTCTCCACTTTCATTTTAAGGGAAAACACAAGATGGTGCTAGAGGTGGTAATGCTCCTTTTTGCAATATTTCCACCATTACAGCCCCTCAAGATTTTGTAAAAGTACTCACTATTTGCTTGAGGAGATTTACACTCTAATATGCCAGATGAAGGGTCTATAATCACCTCGTAATATTCTGGCTGTCAGTACAAACCTTTCAAATTTAAATTGCCCTATTTTGCAAACACATCATGATTCAGCAAATGGGATTCTTTCCATGCAAGGGGAAAGCCCTGGCCTGGGAGGGGCAGATTAGTTGCTGAATCTCACGTGAGAGTTTATTCCCTGACTGAATGCTAACAGGAACAGGACAGGCCAAAATTGACTTCCAGGACTTGACTCAGTTGTTCTATATCATGGCTCAACTAGCCCATAATTAAAAAACAAAACAAAACAAACAAACAAACAACAAAAACAAACAAAACCCAAACCCCAAACTCAATTAAAATAAAAGTCCAGGTTGTAATGGGTTATTCTTGCTTTTGCCAAGCAGCAATGCTTCTGTAAGAAAATGCATAATTGACACTGTCCAGTTCTCCTGCTTGAACTGAGCTCTGCACAAGCTCCTAAGTGACCTGCACTTACAGGCTATTTGGGGTTTGGAGTCCAAGAAACCATTCTAAATCCTGTATTCAATAATGTCTGTCATTCTTGCTGCCCAGAAACAGCTCAATTTCTCCCTTTCCCTATTACCCACCTTCACCCAGCCCCCAGAATTATAGAATTTTTCCCACAGTCGTATTTGTCCCTCCTGGAGCTGCATGGAAGTTTCAGTCCTAAAGACTCTTCTCCCTCCTGATACTCAAAGGGAGAGAGAGAGGACAGAAAGGACAGAGACACAGCATAGACCTGAAGAATGGAGCGGCCGTCCTGAACTAGTACATTTTTTCTGCTCTCTCCTTCTTTTGCAACTGGATTCGGTTCCTAAATCCTTAGGAGGAAGTATAGGAGTCTTGTCAACAGGCCTGAAGAGCTGCTACACTCAAGGAAGGAGTAGCCAAAAGCACTCTTTTGGCTAGTTAAGATGAGAGTGTGCATTGGTCTCACAGTCTGAAATCTCACAGCTTGCTCCAACCTCGGTTAAAATGAGATTAATGAGAATTTGATAGTTACCAAAACAGGTCCTATTGGTTGAAATTACATTGCTTAGGTTCATTGTTTTCACTCATGGATCTCCTGTAATCAGTTGTTTCTGTAGCCATCTTCTTTTATCTCTGAGGACTGTGTAATAGCAGTAATGTCCATCTCTGCTGTTTTATTTTATGCTTTTTTGCCTAAAAGCAACCTTGCTGTGATGACACAGTGACTATATTTAGTTCCTGCTGTGCACTAAAGTATAATGCTCAGCTAAAAGTTTTTCCCTCTCTGTCATTGTGTAATCTATATATAAAACTTAAAATATAGTTTCTTGCCAAAAGGCAGGAGGTGGTGATATTTCTGTAGCTATAGATAGTAGTTACCATGTACTCAGAATTATACTTGTATTAAAAAAATGACACATTACTATTGCACAGTGAACTTCTATGATTTACGTGTCATCTTCTTAATTTTACTAGTCAAAATACATTTTTAGCTATTGTTCCTCAACAAAAAAAATGTATATTACTAGTGCTAAGGTTGTGACGTGAAGTGACAGAAGCCAGGAAAATTCAAAGTTACATCTGACACTGCATCCTTCACTCATACCGCTGGGTTAAGACAAGACAATGGCTGTCTACACTTCCAAGTTCCCAGGCTTTGTTAAATATATATCATAACCTTCACATTCTTTTAAAAAGCATCTCTCTTCTTCTTTTCTTAAAAAAAAAAAAAAGGAATTTTTGAAGCAGGTTTTTTCCTTGATACAGTTTGTAAAACAGTGAAGAAATGGAAGAACAAGCAAGAGATACTGCTTTAAAATTCAGATATGCTTTTCAGTGCATATTGCACCACCTTAATGATACACCAGGAAATCCAGGCTTCCTGTTTCTTCCTAGTTCTTTACTTTGTGACATGCAACAAATGGGACTTACCAACCCCAAACTGTACTGTCAGCAAAGACTTTCCAATACCTCAGTGGGAGCCTGATATGGGCTCTTCACGGAAGGCAAAGGAAGACTGGATCAGAATTTAGTGCTAGGAGGCTGAGTTCAGTTCATTACTCTCCTCAGATGTCTCATGATACCCTAAAAAAACCCCACAAACTAGTTTCTACATGTAAGGACCCCACAATAAAATGGGAGGCAGGGCACTGCAAGTATAGGTACAGATAGTGAGGTGCCCAGATAAAAGAGTGTGGGGAACCAGGTAGTTACAAACGTATCTAGAACAAAATGCCTGGCTGTGGAAAAGTACTATACAGTTTTATATCCTGCTGTATCAAAAAATCTTGATAATTTATACAATCCACTTATCCATAGCGTTTAAGTATTTAAAAATATTTTATTTATTATCAAAATACTACATAAGTCTAGGTATCAGTGGAAAACAGGTAGGTGAAGTGAGTTGCCCACGGCCATTAAGATGCCTGTGGCAGAACAAAAGAGACTGATCCAGTTTCTCCATCTTTTGGCCTCCTCATATGAGAAGTACAGCTGCCAAGTACATAAAATATGAAAGCATGTATGACCTTTCTTATGGACTTTGATTATATCACAAATTTGATCAAAAATCAATCCATTACAGGAGCCACCTAAAGAAATTGCAAAGCACACACACAGAGGGAGCTGATGGAATCAAGGTTTTCTAAATACGCTGTGATATTTCACAAGAAATCCAGTACACACAGCAAGTATTTGCTATCTACAGTTATTATGTAAGTATGATATACATAATCAACCATAAGTTTGGAATCCATCAATGTATTTTAATGCATTAATATCTCCCAACTTTTACACAATATCCCTTTAAAATTACTATGTCTAACTCTTTCTTTTAATGGTATGATGTGACAGGTCTTAAGGAATCTGTTCCAACCCAGTAACTCCTACTTTCACTCCCACCCAAACATTCAATCTATGTATTACAGCTACTTTTCATTTCATAACTTCTCTCTTTCATTTATCTGTAATAGGCTGGATTTACACGGCAAGTTGCTGAAAGCAAGTCAAAAAAAAAAAAAAAAGATGGTGTGTATTCTGTTTTAAATCAAATACATTTTAACTTCACTCTCTGCTACAAGTCCATTCAGGGTTTACACTGACTCAACAATATACAAAACCAAAACGAGACCTCAGTCCCTTGCCATGTGCATTTCACAGGGGAAAAATTTCCAGATTACAGTTTCTGTCACTTAATTTTTCCCTGCTCTCAAACCCCCCAACACTTTCCATGTATTGTGTAATCTTCATACCTGTTCCACAAAACAGTTTCCAAATTTCCCTCCAGTCCATATATGCTGCACACGTATTTGCTCCTTCTAACTGATTTGCACTGAAAGCAGGATGCATAAGAAAAGTCACACCTACCTGCTGGTTCTGATGGACACCAGAGGGGCTCCACCGCAAAGGTTTTACAGGAGAAGCCTCACAGGGGTGTTCAAGCAGAGGAACAGGAGGTGTTACAGCACAAGATGATGAACAGACAGAGCTCTCACAAGGATTCGCTCCCTTACACGGTAGAAGAGCACTTTTTGCACAAGGACATTTATGTTTTCTGAATGCAGGTATCAGTGAAATTCAACTCCATTCATGTTTCTAACTCAAGAAATACCACCACACCCTGTCAGATCTATCAACAATGCAATCATGATGGAACTTAGTCTAGTGTTCTTAGCCCACTGACTTTTATTTTTGAAACAAAGAATGATAAGAATTCTTAACAAGCATCTTGCTAAGCACAAAATGAGCAGCGATGATCTTAATCACTTCACACAGCAAACATAAGTCCTAGAAGTGGTCAAATATTTCAAGAGCTCTTCACACAGCTGCACCACCTCCCACTAGATTCAAAAGTGTTTTACTGCCAGTACAAGATTAAGCTCATGGATCTGCAAAGTTAGGTTAGGAAAATAGTGCCATGTTATAATTAGTACATTTCCACAACACACAGAAGTTTTGTATAAAAAGTCGTGATCTAAAAAGGCCTGATAAAAAGTCTTTAGTTTGTTACTGCCCATGAAGCTCTCCTTCCTTAATCTTCTAAACTGAAATAGGAGCCTTGATTTTCAGGTTGTCAGTCAGATATTATTTTACTGGTACAATTATTTCTATACACATATGCAAGGCTAAAGTAAAAATACTGTTCTGCTTTCACAAATAAAAAAAGTACAGAAGCAACTAGAGTCTCCAGTCAAGAACTGGGTCTTTACTGCTTATATAAACTGGGCCTTTACTGCATATATAAACAGATGTCTATGTCATCAGTCAGTGGCCTAGAAAGCTCTCAGATGTACATAGCTGGAAAGAAAGAGAAGACAGTGTAGAAAAGGATATAAAAAAATCAACAAAGTTAAAAAATCCAAGAGAGACATTCCTGGTCCATCATAACATTCTTCAGTTCAAAATAAAAGAAACACCCCTTTAAATTCCTCATCTAGAACTTTGATGACTTTAATCCAGTTCCACCCTTGAATACTTACATAAAGATTATTGCAAACAGGAATTTAAGATGTAGTAATGTACATAAAGTATATAATGTGCATCAAATACATACTGTACTGGCAAACTATGAGCTCAAATCTAGTTGTGTTTTTTTGTCTAACGAGGCTTATCTGACATAAAAACAGAGAGAGGACTTTACACCACCAGAGTTTGTGCTTGCCCTTCACTTTAACAGATATCCTTTGTCTCAGGCTTCAAAAATACCTTTTATATAATTAGCTGCAATGAACTGTAGGATTAGTGGAATCCAGCCATAGCTGTCCTGAGCATTAAGGCAGCAATTCAGCACCAAGTGCACTCTCTTTCACAGAGGAGCTCCACTGTCTCATGCAGTTAGGGAGTTTATTTGCCTAGGAGGCTGCTTGGATGGGCTTTATCTGCTGCCTCTCTTAAGCCTGGCTCCTCTTACACAGGGCTAAGAAACAAGGGCTACAAGTCATTTACATCACAAAAAACTCCTTGACCAGGCACAGATATTGCAATCTACCACAGACTCTCCTTGTGACATGGATGTGATAAAGCAATAGCATATGGGGTCTTTCAGCATATAACTCACCCCCACCCGAAATTAACCATAGCTCAACTCAAGATAATTGATTTAAACCACTTGCTTTCAAAACAAGGAGTCAGCATTTGGAAATGTTTGTTCAGAATACTTGAGAGAGCAGACCCTGGACTGCTCAGAAGACAGCAGGGGCAGAGGTGTCATTGTGGCTTGTCTGCACATCATGGCACAGGGAATGAGACTTCTCTGTCTGGAGCACTTGGTACCCCTGTCAGCAGGATGCCCACTGGAAGAATGAAGAATGAATGATAGCCAGTGAAGCACACAGTGCTCTGGGTGGCTGTTCTAAATATTCCACCTTTTACAGACTCACCACAACAAAACTATCTTACACGGGGTAATGTTTTTAAGTAAGATGGCAGGGATGCCTTACAGTTAAAATCAGAAATACCATCTGAAGGGCTATAATCACTTAATGCTGAAAAGGACATCCCTCAACATTAATATACTGTAAATGAATGCACAGCTTCCATTTCCTGAATCAGTTAGAAGGGATCCCAGTGGAGGTCTCTCAGGTAAAAAGCAGCCTAGCTGTGTCAAAGCAAGGAGCTTTGCAGCAAACAGTAATTTTACCTCTGAACTCTACTTCAGATCAAGTTTTTTTCAGAGACTGTTACAAGGCATCTTTCTTTTATAGTTCTGCCCTTACCTGACAGCTTTCTAAGTCTAAGGACAAATTGTCAGAAGAGAACAATTTTATGTTGCTGTTGGAATGCCAGAAGTCCTTGAAGAAGTTGAAGTTACAAATATACCTGTGAGTGTCTCCCAGGTCTGCTTTATTAACCTGGAAAATAAAAAGACTACAACTTGTAGCCCCAGATGTGCCACAGATGTTATGCTCTTTGAATAATAAACAAAATAACAGGTAAATAACAAATCATCAATTTAAAAATGTCTTCCTCATCTAACAGAACTACAAAAATAACATTGGAAGCTTTTTTCCCCCTAGTTGGGCAGGGAAGACAAAATATTATTCATGGTCTAAAAAGCAACACTGTGCATGTTACTTCACTTTCCAAAGTGATGCTACAACACTCCCAGCCCACCAACTTGATGTCACTAAACATTAGCACCAGAAAGGACTGAAACAGGATTGTGCAGCAGTACTGCAGACATATCCTGATGTGCTGATCAGTGCCTAAGTGGGACTCTGTTAGTGTTTCAGAGGACAAGCTCGAATTTTAAGATCACCACACTGAATGATAACAAAATAGTGAGAAAAAATCAACTTTAAAAAATCACTATAATTTTTAAGGTAATGTGAACGCAGACACCACTTTCAACTGAATCCAGCAATCAGCCCTGGGACGGTCAATCTAAATAGTGGTTAAGGACCCTGAGGAAAAGGCCTGAGCCCCGGGCATGGATGTGTAAATGCCCTTTCCTTATCTCAACAACACCCACTTATCTCTTTTTTAACACTCTATACTCATTCTAACTCTGACATATTTCTGTAGCCTGTTCCACCTTTTGCTTTCCTCTAAGGGACTCCTTCCAGTTGTGAGACTGCCTAGATCTGCATTTTCTTACTACCTTTGTGAGAACCCAGTTCTATCATAATCTGCTATGTATATTCACTGAGGCTGAGAACTCCTTCAGTGTTCAGTGACAGAAATTTAGCTGGAACGAAAAGTGTTTCTCACAGGCAATGCAGAACTCTAGAGAGCACATGAGACCCAGAAATTACTGTCCTTTGTCCCCACCTCCTGCTGTTTAAGACAATAAAAGGCCACTGAAAATTCCATTGAAAACCTTTTCCAATCTCAATCCAACTCAGTCTGATTAAATACCCAAACTAACCGATTAAACACCTTAACTTGGGCACTAGAATTGTTGATCTGTGTTCAACAGTAGCTTGAAGAGATACAACAGCTCATGGTGTTGCTAACCTGTCATAGTGTACGTTTCCCTGTTCAGTTTATGCTTCACAGGATTACAGAGGAAAAACTTGTTAACTTATTAGACAACTTCAGTTCTCAATTTTATTGTGTCACTGCTGTAAACTCCTCTCAAAGATTCAAATCAAAGACTAATATAATTATGCATATAAATTATGTATACATTTACATATATTCTAAAAAGAAAGTAGCAGAATTTTGTTGCTATGAGTGCCTCCTGCAAAAAGGCCTTCCCAACAGGTGATTGAAATGATGGAGGACATTTATTTTAGAAAAATATTGCTATTAATTTATGATGCTAATTAATCATAGTTCAGTGCAAAATGTGCTTGAGCTTGACAGTTTCAAGCATAAAACTCAGCAGCTTGAAATCAGGCACAGCTGAAGGTACTCCTGTAAGATCCAAACCACCTTTCAGAACCTTACAGTGGTTTACAAACATTCTGCCCCAAAGGGAGTGCTGTCACTGAGTGCAGCTCAATCGAGGCAAAAGTTTAGAGACTGTCACAAATAAATGTAAATAGTAGGGGGCAAAGTCAGAACTCAACACTCTCATCCCAGTTCAAGCCATTTGTGCTGCTTACAAGGTCCCATGAGAGGGGAATAATTATGCAGAGAAAACCTACAATGTCTAGGTCCAATATAATTAATTATATTTATATTTTGCTAGGTCCCAAATTTTTTTGAGCAAGCTTGTGCTGCACTGTAGTGAGAACAGCACATAGTGAGATGACAAGCCCTGATACAAGAATAAGACCGTGAGGGATGTTGTCATGCTTTGTTATTGTTTATTTGTTAAGTAATTTGTTAAAATAATCTATTAAAATCCATTAGACTCGACAAAGTCATTAATGAATACTATATCTTCAAGTTTAAGAGGGTATAAAGGAGGAAGGACAGAAAACAAAACAAAGGTAGGTTAATTACAATTTTTAAACAGGGGAGGGGTAGGAGAAAATTATTTAACCAAAATAAACACCATATGACATTGGTATGCAAGCCCATGAAAGCACAGATTCTTATGTTATCTAAATGACAGGATCCAAACAAAGTCAACTACTTGAGTCTTCCTTTCCATTCTCAGGGCTACAAAAGTTTCCCATTAAGGCACTGTTTACTGTATTTCTCAGGGTAGAAAATGTGATGTTCTACTAAAAATATCACCGGGCACAGTCATAAAAGATTCACAGATTTCTCATCAGTGACAAACATATGAAAAACAGTAGATCATCACAAAATATGCAGCAGTGACAGTTCCAAAAAAGTTTTTTTGGAAATTTTCCATGTTTGCTGTTTTATAAGTCAGTCATTAGGAGGCAGCAAATGGCTCAAAACCATGTGAGAAAACAAATCCTGGGGGAAATTGAAAGTGAATAGGATGGTAAGAACTAGACGTGGAAAATTAATACAGATACAAAAGTAACTTTTTGGCATTCTCCACTTCAATCAGATGTCAGGTTACATCAAAGAGAATACTTTTTAAGCTATTTGGTAAATAATCATTAAGGGAAACCACACTCAAACTTTAAAAGGTTGGCTTGGGAGTTTTGGTAATGTTAAAAGGCAAAAAGACTTCTTGCAGCCTGTTTTGCTACAGTGTGGTTTCTAAGTGGGTATCATGACACTGTCCACACACATGCCTAAGGAACACAAAACAAATCATGTCTCATACCATTTCACTTAAACAGCTCATAACTGAAAGCTGATGGTTCTACATTATTCCCGAGCTTCCTCTTTCAAATAAAAATTTAAAAACCAGCGTGGTTTTACTGGTGCTTCATTAGCAACAATAATAAGATCTTAGCCAGTAACATGCAGCCCTCTCTACCAGAACACAGCACAAGCCAAGGTAAAAATAGCACAAGAAGATTTTTCTTAAAAATAAAAATAAACCCCAGAGTTTCTACTCTGAGTGTCCACATTTTTGTAAAATTGCCGGTAATATTTCATATTGGCAATCAGAAAGCTGCTTTTCCAAAGCATTTATATCCTGAATCAAAACAGAAGTGGAAAGGGAGAAACATTTTTATATTTGAAGCCAGTCTGTAAATATGAAAAGATTAAAATATGGGCTATGCTTGCTCACATCTCTGCATATGACATGTAAATTAGTATTTATTTCAAAAGCTGTATTATCTTCCACACAGGACAATGCACTTATCTCTATCTCACTAAACAGTTATAGTAAGTAACAGAGATGATAAGCATGAAACCACAACAATTTTTCTCATTAATAGATTCATACAGATGTATAATATTCTTAAATTACTGAATTTGCAATGAATCACACATTGTCAGCTTTTCTACGTTAATCATAAAATACAAATAACAGAAACAAGGCATAAACTTACTATTTGTTAGGTCCTCACACTGTCCTTTGGTCTTAGTCAGTGGGAAATAATTACCCCTAGGAAATCTGTTAAACAGAAATAAAATAAAAATAAAAATTAGCATGCCAAAAACAACAAATTCAGCTTTCCTGCAAGTATTTTTCCCCATAATACTTCACAGGCAAGGTTAAAAAAAAAAAAAAAAGTACCACAAAAAGCAAAGTTGAAAAAATATATATACAGATTTAAAACATAGTCCAGCAGTGTTCAAGGATCCTTGCCTCTCAAACTTTAAAGCAGCACAGACAAATGTTGAGATGCCTATAATAGAACAAAAATCCAAGTTCTCAATCACTAGTTACGCAGTATGTGTCAGTAAGGAAGACAATTTCCAAAATAATGATTAATGTATTATCCAGATTTTTTCCTCTCTCTCTCTCTCTCTCTTTTCCCCTTCCCATTCAGGTTTTTCTTCTTACAAAATGCACATAGGTTTTTTCTTCCCTGTACCCTGACTCAGGCCTGGCTTTGAAATGCATTTCAATCTCTCAACACAGACTGCTTTCACTGCATTTAGAGTCCCACCAAGGCCCAGCTTTAAAAGCTACTGATTCTTTTTTTCTTTAGCCTTCCTCACAAAGGAAGGGTATTTTGTAAATTACCAGCTCGTTCAGATCAACAAAAGGTACTTTCATAGAAAGCCCCATTTGATTTTGCTCAAATTTGATTACAAGGATGGAGAAAAGGAAAGGAAGTCAAAAAGAAAAACCCCAGATGGCTTTTTCATTCATCTCAGTGAATGAGCTTTATCTGTGCCTTTTGAAACTGTAGCAGTGGAAAAGCATTTCTGTTGGCTTAAAAAACTTGACAAAAATTATTGGTTTGCCATTTCTCATGTAACTGCCATTGGGAACTGGATGAAAAGACTTTTTCATGGGATCGCCTGCTTGGATCAAAATAATGGAGATTAGGTATTTCATTATAAATTACAGTGGGAGATAGAGCAGGCTGTCATATTAATAGCAACCTGCTCATGGCCTTCAATGGTAGCTATTCTCCTAGACAAAGGACCAAGGGGGTTGTCTATTGAACTTGTACTTTAGGCCTGATCAATTTTCTATCATCAAGGCAAAAGGTGAGGTGACTAACAAAAGAATTCACACATGACTGACCTCATAAGCCTATAGATAAAACAGCTTAAAGAAACAAAACACATCCTGAAATTATGGGTGATAAACTGTATAAAGGAAAAAGAAGAAGAGAAATGATAGAAAAAGGGAGAGAAAGAGCACGTGGTCTGTAATTCTCCCTCCCTTCTTAGGTGAATGGACATATTAAAAGCTACTTGTTTTCAGCTGCAGATAATTGCAGCCTTTGCTTTGCCATGTTCTGCCTTAAATCCTTCCATGTACTTTTTCGTCCAAGACTGTTCCGATAATTTCAGTCACCAGCAACCACAGCACTGAGTTTAATACAGAACTTCCAAGAGCTGTAGCTGCACACAGGATTACACATAACACCATATACAGAAAGGGGTCACACAGCCGTTATGGTTCTAATCAAATTACAGCAATAGCTGTGATCCTTTGGGTCAGTATCCCTTTATACAAAGCTGTGCTAATTAAGGGAAAGTTGGATATCTGAGTTATATAAGAAGAACATCTCCCAGAACTTGAAAGTCTTGACGCTTTTTTCTTTGACTAAGATGTCACACAGCTTTATACAGTGTGCAAAACTGCATGTAAAATGCTCATAATATATTTAGGTACCCTTACACTTGTATTATCTGCATTTCCTTTCCTGCTTCCTCGGAGATGAAGACCCTTCTACAGCATCAGAGACACAGAGCGTGAAATCTTCACTCTCCTGAAGCCAAATACATAAGAGCAAGATGTTCATTCATCTGTTAGGATCAACATTTCCTCCAGTTTGCTGTACAGATAGAAACTGAACTAGCCAGAACACTTTTATACACAGAACTATGGTTTCAGGTACATCTTAACTCTGTTGAAATTTCCTGTGTTAAAGTGTTCCTACCCCCTCCCATGACATTCACTAAGGCAAAGCTGTAGAAGAGTGCAAATATTTGTATTTGAAGGCCAAAACTCAAGCTAAAGCAGCTGAGAATTCCCCTTTCAAACAGCTAACAGCAGCTCAAGTGTAAATTCACAACAGTCTAGATTTTGGTTTCAAGTCCCAGCTACACAACCACCATGAAGTCAGGATGTTCCACGTTTTCTGAGATATTTAGGAATTTCTCTTTTTAGCTCTACCACTGCAGTGATACTGCAGTTACACAGACGAAGCCAGCCACCAATCCATGGCACTTCGCCACCTGTTAGCATAGCAGCATTTATGTAAAAACACTGAAATAATCCAGGCTAAAAACAAGCACTTTTTAGTGATGTAAGACTCAGGAACAGCGAGACAGAACACATGGGAGGATGCAAACTGGGTGCAGGGGAGGAACTTCTGAGCCACAACTTTGCCACAGAAGCCATCCTATTGTTGAATTACAGAGTCCTGCTGAAAACAAACATGCATTTTTTTATCACACAGGAATGTTAAATAACTCATTGTAGACACTTCCTGAAAGTAGAGACAAGATGAAGACAAGCCAAACAGCAGCAGTATGTGTGAAGTTTTGGCTGCCAGCACAAAAAAACCTGAGAATCAGTGACAGACCACATTCCCCCACAGAGCTCTGATACACGACATCATATTGATGGAGCCCCGAGTGTAATGGTATCTTCCCATTATCCCACAGATGAACTGACAATTACTAAATGATTAGCAATTAATCCCAACTTTACATCCTCTATGAGGGGCTCAACTGAGCATTTATAGAGGAAAGAGCTCTTGTAATCATTGTAGATAGCTCTCTGTATACTCTGTGCTCAGTAGCAGCGAGAAAGACAATTTGAGTATTAAGAGCTATTTGAAAAAAAATATAGACCAAACAGAAAAATACATTTTGTTATTTGTTTTAATATGGGGTATTAAAAGGCAGGAGCAAGGCAATATACCAAAAAAGGCACATAGGTATGTGTTATTTCCAAAGCAATAATTAAGCAAGCACTGACTACCATGAAGACATAGACAGATTTGACCCTCAGAACACAACTCAAACAGGACGTGAGCAATTAGTAATCTCATAATGCACACTGGACAATTACTCAAAAAACAAAGACAGGAGGTTTCTTCTGTGTTTTGCTTTGCTTATTTAAGCAGGAATCTGCTCACTCTCCCACCTCCTCCGGCCCCATTAAGGTGGGAAACCTTAATGATAAAGATCCATGACTTTACATTCCACTTTCTGTTCTCACAGACCTGCCTACAAGGGACATTGCCATTCTGTTGCTGCTGATATTGCTCCTGGAAGCAGGAAAGAACAAGAATCCAACTCCAAATTCAGATCTGATGTCCAAACAGCAGCACTATTTACCTATAAGTGCCTGCTGTATTTTCCACTCTGGACTTTTCCATAGTGACCAAGTATTGTTGCCCAAACAGTTATTCTTTTTGCTAAAAGGCTATTTTTGTATGACAAGCCTGGATACTCCTGAACACCTGCTTCTGGGTAAAAGCTCCAGTAACTGGCACAAGGAGACAGAACTAGTAATATTTGAGATTATTTTCAGACTGCAAAACATGGTTGATACAAAGTCTGGCTTAATATTTGATAATTGTCAAATAGTAATCCCCTGTAATAACCAGAACTGATATCTTTCAAAGCAGTTTTAATGAGAATTTGTGAATAGCTATTTCATTTTTGAATGATAACATATGTTAATCAAAATTAAATTTCTCAGGTAAATGAACAAGGCTCTTCCTAAGCTTAACCTCTGCATTCTGTGCTCCTGTAAGACTCAATCTGTTTGGACATCCTGATTCCAGGGTAAGGATGTCATTGCCAAAGCTACTGAAAATAATTTGGAGAGAGCACTCTGACTAAGAAATGTCCACCCAGGCAATGTAATTATAAAATATGTGTCCACACAGTGGGCCAAGACAATCAAAACCTTGAGAACAATTCCCCTTGCAGAAAAACCATAAAAGCTGTTTCCATTGGCTTTTGCTGGTTTTTGTTTGAGACGTATGTGGTTTGTTCTCAGCTTCCACATCACAAACTCATCGCCATGTTTTTCTCTCATTCGTCATCAGAGTGCAAGAGACCTGCAGAACAAACCAGGTCTTTTACCCCAATGTCAACTTCACTACTTTGCATAGACAGACCCTCTGAACAACCTGTCAGCTAACTGCTTATCCCTGTCCCATCAATTCTGGGGGAACTAACTGGAATTAAAAGATAATTTGGGGTTTGAAAGCGCATATCAAGTTGGGGTGGTGGTGGTGTTTTTGTTGTTTTTGTTGTTTTCTTTCCAAAAATCTTCTTAAACATACTTTCTGAATAATCTTTGAACACAATTCTTACAGTGCACTTCAAAGTACAGCAGACACGGGCAGATCACAAGACATTATGCTGAATGAAACATCTTGTTTTCTGATGCAAAAAAATGGACTGCACATATTCTTACATGTTTCTCTGAACTGGGACCTGCATGAGCAACACTCAGAAATGTCTCTTTTCACAGTCTCCAGCTAGAACATTGTTTGCATCAAAATTCAACATGCGTTCTTGGCAATGAACAACAACAACAAAGGAAAACTTTTTTTCCCTATCAACAGGGGAACACACATTTACAAGACACTTTTTCCAGAGAAGAAAGATGGTAACAGCAATAATTCCTAGTCCAGCTTAGGGCTATAGAAAGTTCATTATCAGGCAGGAAGAGAGCTAATGTGTGCAAAGAGTCTGTCAGATATCATTAACATTTTACATCACTGAGGTTGCGAAACTCAGGCCGTATTAATGGCATTTGAGGAAGCAATGCTATTGATCAGAGAAAGCAGAAACATAAGCATGCTTGTTTTGTGGCTTCTGACCACAAAACTATCAATGTCTGCTAAATAATTTCAGGTGGAGGAGGTAAATTCATGACGCAACACAACCACAGAGTGCTCTGCCAGTAACTCGCTCCCATTTGTACAATAAAAATTCTATTTAAGTGATTTGATTCATTATGATTGCTACACTATGGCGTGGAAAATGACTTGCTGGGAAGCCTGTCCCAGAGCACCCAGGATTTTAAGGTGAGCTTATGGAATGTCACCAGGCACCCAAAGGAAGGCAGTGCAAGGGGGTGCAGGTGTGATTTTCTCCAGGCATGGAACTCTACTTGGGAAAAGGCTCCCTCCGGCACACTCACCCCTCCTTCTTCCATTGTATTGCTTCCACTTTCCTGACTACAGTTTTTGAGCTACTGTAAATAGGGTGTATATGGTTCAGAGAATATATGGAGCACCTGATGCAGATACTCCCAGAAAACATTCTGTTCTAAAAGAGTGGGTTTAATGCCTTATCTGAAAGATCAAAAAACAACCCTACTCAATCTGGGTATTCAATAACTACAAACTAAAGCATCTTTAAAAAAAATAAAAAATATTAGAACTTCAAAATGCAAAGAGTTGAATCACACATTTAGATGAAAAAAACCATTTATGCCACTTGGAGAATGTGTTGTACCAGTAACAACCTGTAAGGCAGTGAGTGAAAGGACTATCCAGAGCCCCATTTACTTGTTTTGCCTCAGCTGGGGGCAAAGGTTCTGGGCATGTTAGGACAAGTTGCTTTTTCATGCTTGATTAAGTTTCAGGAATTGATTATTTAAGATGTTCTAAATGAAGTCAGAGGTGCAAATACTGCATGAGAAAGTATTAATTTATTTACATTTTTTCATTGATGTATCACTTTATATAAAATATGGTGGCTTTTTAAGTCAAAAACACTATATAAGAAGTGACTGATTAAACTGATTAGTACCCAATTTGCAACCCTAACAATACACTAGACTCTCACTTGAATTTACAGGTAACCACAAAAAGGAAATCATAAAAGAAATGGCAAATAAAAGCAATGCATGCAACATTTTAATAAACCCAGAGACAGACACATGGAAAAAAAGAAATCAATAAAAAAATTGTGTGGGGGGTTTTTTTCAACAGAAAGGAAAAGGAAGAAATCAGGTGATGTCAAATGCCCCAATAAAATGGAAAGATAGAAATATGGACATAAATATTTTTAATTTTAGTCACCTTGGCTAGAACTTAATTTCTTTATTGCCTTCAAGTATAAGATGCAAACATCTCAAAGTGGAAACTGTGAAATAAATATAAAAGAATAGCATGTGCATGGAAAGGCAGCACCAGAAAAGTGAATAAATTGAGGTACAATTAGCAAGAGACAAAGAACAAAAAGAAGTTCTATAAATACACTTCAATGTAAGAGGAGGACCAAGGAAAACTACCAGCTTGGCAGCAGCTTGAAGACAAAATTAAGCTATTGACACATTGTGCCAGGAAGTCTGAACTGTTTACTGCTTTATTAACAGTTGTTACCTTGAAGGTCAATTGCAATCAACTGGCTCCTGCAATTAAAATCTATTTTAAAAAAATAAAATACAATATGTATTAAAAAAAAAAAAAAGGGGGTAGGACACAATGCCAGCACAGGGGAAAGAAAAGATTAGGGAAAATATGTAGGTCAAATCATTCAAAATTAGCTATGCCATATTACATTTGCCCAAAGTCTTGGAGAATTGGATGAATATCAGAGCTGTTACTGCTTGAAAGCTGTTATCAGAATTATTTCAGAAAGCACATGATGGATGGATATGGGTACAAAAGCCCTTAGAAGAGAAAAAATGCTGCCTGCCACAAAAGGAGGAGGGAAAAACTATAGCCTAGTTACTTTAATTTTCTTTACTTTCTCAGTTTGTAAGTGAGCTAAAAAAACCCAAGGAAATTAATAAATGAGCATGAATTCATCAAGAACAAGGCCTAACAAGGTAACAAGTTTTGTAGTATGGAAAATAATTGATGCTGCATTTCAAGATTTTAAAAAGAGTTTTGGCACCATTGCACAGGGCAGTCTCCTGATCTAACCAAGAAACATCATCTACACAGTATTACTATGGGGTAAAAATCTTTAGAAAAATAATTATCCTATAGCTATCAGTGACTCACTGTCTAAAAGGAAAAAGGCATCTAATGGAGCTCTTGGTCAGCCTTGAAACCAGCACTGTTCTTTATTTTCACCATTAAGTCAGAAGAGAGACTGCTCCCCATAATACTTCATAGAATCACAGAATGCCCTGGCTTGGAAGGGACCTGCAAGGGTCACTGAGTCCAACCCCTGTGCCAGCACAGGGCAACCCCAGTAATCACACCCTGAGCCTGAGAGCACTCGAGGTAGGTGTAAGCTGGGAAGATCTGCAGGCACACTGGCAGGCACGTTTAGAGTCCAAAAAGATCTCGGTAAAAATGGCTTGCAAGAGATAAAGTGTGATTCAAGGACAGGTACGTTATTATTCCTCTCAGAAATCTACCGGAATCTATCAAGCTATTGCAAATAAAAGCAGGCATCGTACTGGAAGCTTCAAAGACCAAGTAAAGCACGCAGTGAATGCCATCTGAAATGATCATTTTGCTTTACTTGCTTTTGAGAAGGCTGTAAGTGGATTCATGTTTAGTTGTGGACACTGCCTGCAGATTAAAAGGTGCAGTTAATTTGAAAAAGCAACAGACTAGAAAATAATCTGCAAGAAAAGACTGAAATATTGGACCTTATTCTATAAAAGATTTCAAAAAAACCATCATTATCACACAACAGAAATATGCATTTGTATTCCAGAAATGGAGACTTGAGTTGGACAAAAAACTTTGAGTTAAAGAAACCTTTGCAGAGGTAAAGACAGGTGTGCAAGGAAAAAACATAATCCTGGATACCTTTTGAAACTGGTTAGGAAAATGTCTGTCAGGAATGGTTTATTTATAACAGATTTCATATTTAGGGTAATTTCTTAAGGCTTCTTCCAGACTCTTTCCCACTTATTCTTTTATCTTACAATAATGAGAAATCATAAAAGTAGCTGAAAATATAATTTCATCAAATCTTATTAAAATTATTAAATATGTCAAGATTTAAAGTAACTTTTCCTCAGAACTTTACAAAGCCAGAACTCTCTCTAAGCCAAACAGAATTAGTTTTGTCCCTGTCCCATTTTTACTCAGAGGGGTAGTAGCACTTGTAGAGCTTTCTCCTAAACCTTCCTCTTTCCCTTCCAAACTTTCAGGTGCATCAGCCAAACATGAAACCTCATTGCATGTGCCCTTGAACTTATGACCTGAGAGTGAACCTGGTCATATAAGACTACAGCACCAAGTCCAAAAAAACCCCGCACATAAAAACCTACATCAGTAGCCTGAGGGAGATGTCCCAACACACAGAGATAGAAGGCTCGGTAATCTTAATACTTGGAAAGTATTAGATAGTAATTAAACAAATCAAAGAAACATCCCTCTCTGTCCATGCCAACCTAACACCAACAGTCTGGTCACAGTTATCTTTCATTTGACTTCTGTGTTCCAGCCTAACACAAGTGATTTCCACATCCTGACAAGTCCAGCTTCAATTACCATGACAACACGAGCACATAATTATACACATGCACTGAAAGCAAATGTAGAGGAGTAGAAAAGCATCCAGAGAACTCTGTGTTTGTTACCTGCATGCTAAACAAACACATCTGGAATGTAGGTCTTTTAAATGTGTCTTTACAGGAGTTCATAATGGTCAGCAAAATAGTGAATTAAATTTATTTGAATTCGGCAAAACAGAAACTAAACAATAAGATTACCTCAAACTTCATTTTATTCAATTCCATGAGAAAAACCTCGAAAAATTAACAAAAAAAAGTTTTCTGTGCAGTTCAGACTTTGAGTAAGATTTCATATAATTATAAATACTTGTTAAGTTGTTAGAGACTGATTCGTGTCAGTGGTTTCACCCAGGAATTTATTATCAAAATAAATAAATTGATTAGAATACTTATGAAATGGCAAGTACAAGAAGTTTAAAACCTCCTTTTTTTGTAAATATAGCTTTCCTGTATTGGCATAACAACCTTAAAGAATGGTGTCTTCTATATAAAGATTTACTTTTAGGACACACTTTTAAAAAAAAATCCCTAAGTTTTCTTAGCCTAATCATCTCTGTTCCCAGTAATATATTTCAAAACAGTTGTGAATAATTCTAGTTCCAGTCTCTGTGCCCATTTAGTGCTAATTTTTTATCCCTATGATTTCATCAACAAATATTGCAGTTATCAGCTGTGGTTGCTTCTGAGGTAAAAAGAAGTGTCTTCAGAGGACTGAAGTCATCAATCTCTTTTAACTGGGACACTGAAGTTGGTAGCTAAGCTGGGCATTAGTTTCAGCTCTTGAGCAGGGAGCAGAAGTTTATTACTCTACTCCTGAGAAACCAGTCCAATTCCTCAAGTTATGTCAGTGCAATTTCCAACACTGACATTTTTTTTTTTTTAATGCAGAGAAAAATATTTTTGCTGTAAAATGTCAAAGTGAAATGGAGTTATAACTTCAGAACTATAGGACTGGTTATTGACTATTTTCCCTAAAGAGAACACCCACCTTTTCCCCGGACACAGAACCTTTCACTGTCACAAGCTCTGTCTTTGGCAGCACGTGGAATTTGCCCACTGCTCCCAGAATCTGGAGGTCAGAAGATCCTTGTCAGTAACACGTAACTCTCACTGGTACGTGGCAGCAGCTTTGATTTTCCTGCTTTCCCAAACTGTTGTCCTAAAGGAGCTTGGGCGGACAACAAACAAACCAGAAATAGGAAATAGCACTCACCTCTCTGGTTTCAAAGAGCAGCACTTACATTATTGCATGGATAAGACTATTCATATGCCTTACTTGTCCAAATAAATAGAATGAATATCTTTGAATGTCTTTCAGAACAAGATACAGAAAAGAAAATCTCACACAGGTATGAAAACATTAAACAAGCACTTCCACTAGGGGAAAAAAGAAGACAGGAGAGTTCATTTAAATGAATGACAGTAACTCTCCTAGACCTTTAATGGCAGCAAGATTTTATCTGAGATGAGAACCAAAGAGACAGACTGAGGTAGGCTAAGAAAGAGGGAAGTTATTTCTGATAGAAAAGACTAAAAATAGACTTCATCCAGTCCAGCTGTGACTAAACAAGTGTCTTTAGTGAAACAAGAGACAGTAGAAAGATTAGGAATTCACTGAGAGTGCCTCTGTGACAAATGTACATCACCACGGACTAGTTAACCCACACTAAGCCTCCACAACTCCCAACAACCCAGTAGGAGATCCTGTGGAAGTTCTTCAAGGGAATCACTTCAAGCCTGCAAAGCACTCAAACCAATGGCTTCACTGCCAAGGCAGGGGGTCTCTCAACATGAAGCCTTGGAGCAGCACGAAAGCTGACATCTGGGAACAAACTGCACTTTTCCTTTCATGTGGTAGCAAGAAAATTATTTCTGTTCTAATTTGGCTGTATAAACCCAAATAACTCAATATGAATATGCCACATTCACCAAATTTGGTAGGTAAGACCACTTGACCAGGCAAAATATTCAAACCACAAATCAGGCTGCTGAAGGACTAAGAATAGACAAAAAAAAAGACAGGATTAAGAAAAGTTTCCAAATACTAAAAATGACCCAAAGTTTTGTAAGCAAAGAACCAAGTAACAGTCAAATTTCTTAAATAAAATAAATAAATTAGCAACCAAAAAGCTTTAATATTGTTCAAACCCTCTGATAAATTTAGGTAGATCTGTAATAACAGATAACAAGGTCTCAGTCTTCAAGAAACTGTTTCTGCCACAGGTGAGGCTGAGGCAATTAGCGTGCATTTCTATTAGAATCTACTTCTAAGTGTAGTTTTTTCCCCTGTATATAGTGGCTAACATTAACAATGGTAGATATAAACAGGAATGCTTAGTTTAAATAAAAATACCAAAATTAAATTAGCTGAAGAGTATCTTGCTTGGGAAGTCCACTGAGAATAACACTTAAAAAGGGTTCTGCAACTGTAGGTTAAACTACTTGCAGATCCTTTGGAACATTCTGAGGTTACCCAAGCAAACATAACTCTTCAAGCCTGCAGACTCTGAAAAGGCAGCATTAGAATAGGCTTTCTTTTGAAATAGGGAACTAAATTCGGCATTTATAAAGCACCCCAAATTGGATCCACCCAAACCACTCTATAACCAGTAATATCAAAGGAAACTCAACTTACACACAGAGACTCCTCCCCAAAGAGTCTAGGAGGGAATACAGGTTAACGCACAGCACACTTTTGAATGCACACAGAAACTGATCTAAGTTAGCTTTACAGAATCAGAAAAGCCTAACATATTAAAATGCATATGAATATCCATAAGATTTTATTAAAAAAACTTTCACTTCTGAATTCAATTTAAATATATGAACAGAACAAACCAGGCCAGCACCACTTTCAGCTCTACACAGGATCCTGCAGGACAAGGTTTAGGCACCTATTTTAGCTGGACTGGTGAGGCTGAGAGCAGTTAACTAATGCCAGGTGGCAGGAGCTGTGACACAGGAAGAACAGGAGGGTTACTTCTTGTGCTTTTCACTCCTTCCCCCTCTCTGTAGTTCTGTAGGTTTCAGGGATAAGAAAGCTGTGCTCATAGTGCACCAATTCAGTTTTAGCCCCAAGTTCCTGTCTTGAAATATGTCACATGTGAAAGTGCTTTTCTTCCTTCTGACTGGCACTGGCCATTTCCCACATCTTCCGTATCAAAATCCCAACCAAAGAAGTCTGACAAAGAAATTGCAAGGTTTGCTTCCTTTCATTTTTTTTATAGGTTTTTTTTTTTATTACTATTTTTTCTAAGGTAAATCATAAATTTCTATCCTTAGTATTCCTCTGAATCTTGAGCATCTTCCAAATACTTTCACAGCATATGTTAAAGAAATAACATATCAGGATGGTTGTATTTATAGCAGCACTTCAGTCATTATCATTCAGCTCTAATTTCTCCACAAAGACTGTGTTAACGTTTCTTTGAAGAGTTTCATCACATTAATGAATTCAAAAGATTTTGCTGTTTTTAAAGTGGTGACAGGAACAGCAGTTTGACATCAGAATAATGAATTTAACCAGCTTTCTGATTACCATGCCAAATTTTACATCCCCTGGGCACCTGAGATAATGTCTATTCTTATCCCATAATCTATAAAGCTTCAGCTACTTCTGTTATTGCTTTTTTACGAGTAAGCTTTTGATCTCCAGCAGATTCCCGCATCATAAAAGAGGCACAGAGGTATTTTTCCTGCATGAAGTATTCAAGGGTCAAGAATAGGCAAAGAAATGTTGGATCCGATGACCTTGTGCACAACTCTGGTTTAAATTTTTTCAAGTTGTTATAATTAAACTTTTAAGGTTGCACGGGAAGTTGGACAAATAGCTGTAATTAAAGGCAAGGAGCTCCTACCTAAAGCACTGAGGCAGGGAAAACAGAATCACAGAATATCCCAAGTTGGAAGGCACCCCCAAGGATCTCTGAATCCAGTTCCCGGCTGTGTGTGGGACAGGCCCAGGAATCCCACCGTGTGTCTGACAACATTGTCCAAACATTTTGTGAACTCTGCCAGGCTTGGTGCTGTGACCACGTTCCTGGGGAGCCTGTCCCAGTGCCCGACCACCCTCAGGGCAAAGAACCTTTCCCTAATGCCCAGCCTAAACCCTCCCCGGGCACAGCTTCGTGCCGTGCCCGTGGGCTCTGCCACTGGTCACCACAGGGAAGACATCGCTGTCTGCCCTCATGAGGAAGCCGCAGACCCCAGCGAGGTTTCCCCTCAGCCTCCCCTTCTCCAGGCTGAACAAAGCAAGTGACCTCAGTCACTCCTCGCACAGTTTCCCCTCTTTCAAAGACATTTGGGAATCGCCCTCTTTCCTGGTCTCCTCACAGTATCACTGGGACGGTACCTCCTCATGGTGCCGGCACGATCATCGCCTTCCCAAGGCTGGGTCTCCTTCTTCTATATTCTGGCTTTCAGAACAAGCCCTAGGTTAGAAAAGCAATCCCTTCTTTTCATTTCAGGAAACAAGAGGCCAGGACCGTCTGTGCTGGGTTTTAGGGGTGAGGTGTGGGCAGGGGGGCCGTGAGGGTTTTTCCCACCAGGTCCAACTCGGCCGCTCGGCAGGGCACGACCCTATAAAATGTGCTCAAGAACAGGCAAAACGCTGCCCGGAGGAGTTCCCCTCACAGGGCTGAGGGAAAAAAGGTCAGGAAACAGCCCTGCCAGCGATAATGGAGCGTGATAACGCTGTGGGCATCAGAGCAGGGACTCTCCTGCAGTCCCCGGGGACTCTGTCATAGGGCAGGTTTTCCTCTTGCAGACCACATAGGATCAGGCACCTACACCGCAGGCTTGGTACCCGAACACTGTTCTCAGGCAGGGTTTGGCTGTACCTTTGGACAGTTTTAATGGGATAATGTATTCAAAGGTTTTCGCCATTTTCTGTGCAGTGACAAAAATCAGCAGATTGCTTGATGTCATAACAGATAATTTAACCAGCTCCTGATCAATCATTTGGAAAAGTTTATATTCACTGGGAATTTAAACTGGCTTGTCAGAGACCTCTAGTAATTTTTTCGTCCTGTCAAAAAGGTGTCTTGAATGGAAGAATGTTTAGGTAAAATTCCACTTGGCAAATGTATTAAATCAGCTTTGCCAAGAAAACTTGGCACTATCGCATGTGTAGTGGGGAGGGGGGTTTGTGTTCCCTTCGTGGCAGCTCCACTCTGCTGCCCCTTCCTCCTCACATTTTTCCCCTTCCCCAGCCTGAGTCCTCCCCACAGGCTGCAGCTCTGCAAGAGCAGCTCTTCATGGGTCCCCTGCAGGCTGCAGTTTTTCAGGTTAAACCTAGCCCAGAACAGACTTTCTTGTGGGCCACAGTTCACTGAGGGAACAGCCGGCTG
Source organism: Pseudotriccus pelzelni (assembly GCA_035584735.1). NCBI lineage: Eukaryota > Metazoa > Chordata > Aves > Passeriformes > Tyrannidae > Pseudotriccus > Pseudotriccus pelzelni. Next base: position 7,254,008 of record JAWMRA010000009.1, on the reverse strand, counting down.
CTGGATATTCCCTGAATGTACCTCCCAAGTCTTGAACAGAGAAAATGAGAATGTATATTTAGCTGTTGCTGAAAAGCAAGGTCCTTTATTTTGTGCCATCCTTCGCCACCACTCTGAGGCAGGATTTTACAACATACAGACCTAGTAGATTATGGTCTGAAGTAAATCCCACAAAAGAACAATGTGGAAGAGTATAAAGACGGTTTGCCAGGACATTTATCTCTTCCACTTAAGCCTAGAAACACAGAATAAATCCATATATATATATATATATATACATATATATATATAGTCTCCCAAAAGGCTGAAAATAGTAACAGGTAATCCCAGTGGTTTGAGCTGCTGTCTACAGATGGTGTGCTCTTGTTCTGAAAATCACTTAGGGAAGAGAAGGGTCTTTTTGTTCACTGTGTTGGGATTCAGTTGAGACTCTTTAGTAAGGAACACTGAAACAGAACTTTACTTTCTCCTGTGCACTGGGTACACGAATTTCTGGATGAAACCACAGTACGTATCATCGCCTTAAAAAAAAGGCATCTCAGAATGGTTCAGTGCAGTAAGTGAAGACAGATTAGGATAAAGAGCAGCACCATTGGTGACAACTGGGAAGGAATCAGAAAAGTGTACTTCCCTACTCAAGTATGGCTCCCTATAATGTGTAGGCATAGTTTTGGTAATTGGTATTTTAACAAAAATATGTCATAAATGGGATTATACACCTTACATAGTAAGTTACCTCAGCAAATACTTTTTTTATCTGGGCAAAAACGTAATCTCAAAAGTCTGCACTTCATTATCTAGCTAGAAGTTTAGGCACTGCAGTTTGGAGATAGAACAAGAACACATTGGATGAAATAGGAAAAATATTAAAATGTTATACTTGTTGGATGCATGGGAAGTTCTAATAAAGCATATAAGTAATTTTTAATCATAAAATTCAAGAAGATGCAGGTATGCTCAATCAGCATAGTCCACTGAATACATAAAGGTTCTAGGCCTGAGCCCTATTCTCACTTCTCCATAAATCCTTTCTTGCCTCAGAAAAGGTGCAGAAGATCCACAAAATTCTTTTAGATACATAACACCTTGGTCGTCGTATCTGTGATCTGAAAAGACATGGAGGGATTTATCTTTAATTTAAATATATTTCTACAGAACAGTTAAGTGTTTGTTACTTATATGAAGAACAAACATGGCCTGCATCCTATTTTCTAGTTCAGTGTGTTATAAAAAATAAATGGCCAAAAGTTCTTCCCTCTGTACATAGAAACATTTTGCTGCGTGTGATTCATATCAGCCCCCTCATTACAGAGAACCTTCTCAGCATAGGATTGTGAGTATAAGAAAAAATAAAAGAACTAGAGAATTCTCGGTGTTTTCTTCAGTGAGATGACGGGCTGTGAAAGGTGCTGGACCGGCAGCTCTGAGAGGTGAAGTCCTCTCCTGAATTGCCACAGTAGAGAGAAGAGCGATGGAATTTCCTCCACACCCTCCCAGGTGTGTAATTTATCCCTGACCTTGAGAAGTGCCCGTTTCATCATTAGCCTCTCCACTGAAACTGCTCCCAGGAACGGCACCTTTTCTTCAGGGAGCAGACTGAGAAAGAGCATCAGCTCCTTGCAGCCCAGAGCACACGTAGGCAGAGCTCTCCTGTGCGTGGCTGATCCTCCCCTCTGTGGGCAGCACCGCCATCGTCACTGATGTATTTTGTACAGCTGCAGGCTCATGTTTTCACTGGCTGAAAGGACAAAAATTAAAACCTTCTTCTAAAAGTTAGAGCAATAAAGAACCTACACCAAGAAATACCTGATAATTTAAGGACTTATTTGTCCACACTGGCAATGTTCTTCACAGATGCATATTTTTGCTATTTTTAACACAGAAACAGGTATGGGACATTTAGTTCTGTATTCCTCATTAGAAGTGTATGGCACTGCACTGTTTCAATGTTTGATAGAACATCTGGGGGAAAAAATCCCTACCCCAAGCTGTCTGTGTTTCGCTGCACAATTGAAAAAGTCCTAATTATGAAAGGAGGAAAAAAGAGCTGAAACGGACACAAACAAGTTACATGTAAATTTGTTGAACAGATTACTCTATTGCTCAACAACAATGAACAACGTTCATCTTAGAAAAAACAATTCCAGTATTAAGAACAGAATCTATATATATTATAAAGGGAGGTTTAACAAGACATAACAAGTGGGATCCAGTCTTAAAATTCTCACTTGATGGCAACTGTCACACAAGAAATAAGCATGAAATATTTCTGTGTATCTTCAATCTTTTAATTCAGAAGAGATAAGGGTGAAGAGGGCAAATACTTTCATACATTAGTGATGAAAACAGAAGATGAAAGTGAAACAAGAAGCGAGAGGAAAGGAGGCAGACAAGTTAGATTTTTTTAAAACCATGTGTTAAATTTAAATTATATCTATAATCTAGGAGACATCAACACTGTGATAATAATTTTGTCATGTGAAGTGTCTACACACACTTCTAAAACCCTTCCTTAAAAACTTTTCAAGTGGCATCTTTGAATTTGGATGGGCATGGACAAAACTGAAGTAAAGGTTTTCTGGGTGCCATTTTACAAGTGCAGGTGAAATTCATACTCTGTGTGACTGAAAAACAAAGAGCAGGTGATGCCTGCTCCAGGAAACCTCAATGGGATTTCTAGTCATAGTCCTGTGGAAAATGTTCTGAATATTGGTATTTGATATTCAGTGTCTCCTGCAAACTGCCAGCGTTGGAATTTCCCTTCCTGAAAGCATCTATTTGATATCTGGGCTCCTTCCCCCTCCTCCCCACCCCCCACCTCTCCCCGGCTCATTTATATGTGTGTGGTTTTCCTTTTAACCCCCCACCCCTTTTTAATTTTAATAAAACTCTGGGGGAAAAAAGAGAAACAGAAGATCACAGGATGTGAAGATGCCATTCTGGGAACTAGCAAGCAGTCTCAAGAGTAAAAGAAGCCAAGTGATCTTTCAAGTGGGCTATTACTGTAGTTGTGGGAGCAGAATAATGAAACTGAACAGAATAATTGGCCTAAATATCTGGTTAGAGGGCTGGTACTGAGAAAAGAGCATGAAAGGCTCCACTAAAACCACAGAAAGGTGGGTGTTCCTGCAATCAGCACAGAAAAAAAGCATTGGAGAAGTCTGTAAACTAAAGAAGAGGGGGAGGGGAACCATTGGAAAGAAATCCAAGCAGAGGGGGGAAAAAATGCCCACTAAATCTCTGAAAGTCTAGAGGAAAAGAAAGCAGTTGATTGTATTTGCTGACATTCCAAGGATGGCAGCTGGGAAACAGCAATCAGAGGAGGAGCAGTATCAGGAGGTACACACTGTAAGAGAAATATGGGTGGCTCTTGAGATATACGTAGGAACACTTTTATGTATTTTTAAAACAGAGATAAAGACACAACTTATATTATATATATATATACATATAAGAAGAACTTCAACTATCACTTCAAGGAGAAAAATAAACAACCATTCTCTCTAAACTGGTCATTTCCATCAGCTGAAGACTTATCAAATAACTTCTGAATAGATAAAGCAGTGAAGTCATTAGTGTACTCAGATATTATGTCAACACCTACACTAGAAAACACCCAAAGATGTATGATCCAGTTTTACCATGCTATATATCTGTATATCAGAGATTCTTGCAGTGACTGAGGTGAAAGATTAAGGTACCAGCATTTTCTACACCCTTACTGTGCACTTCAGAAAGTAACTCTATAAGCTACCACAAACAATCCAAACCCAAACGTTTTTCAGTATTTTCAGTTCTGATGACAGAAACACACAGCACAGCTGATATTCCTGTTAATGAACGATTATTAAAATGACAGTATCAATAGGTGATAATTAAACTGTAGCAAGGCATATTCTGTATGAATAGCATTCCCAGTTTCGAGTGACAAGGCAGAAAAGAAGTTGCTCTTCATTGTCTGGTTTGTATTAGAATTCCGTAAGTGATACACAGATCAAGAGCCATTAGCAGGAGTACTAATGCAAGGAGCATGTGAGTGCTCAGGCCCTCAGTACAGAGAAACACATCCCCAAAAAGGAGGAAAACTACTGTAAGGTTCAAGCTTTTCGGAACAATCCAGCAAAACTGGTTCATTTCAACTTCAAAATGCCCAGATGATATTTTGAAACAGCTAAAGGAAAGTGATTAAAAACCAAAATTATGTGTTAATATCACAAAGACTGAGAAAGAAATCTATTTCTGGGTAATATGCAAAATATATCGAAGGAGATAATATCTTTAGTAGACCAGCTGCTATGATTGGGAGCAAAAAATGGTTTGTTTTGGGGCACAAAATCCTTTGTGTAACGCACACATGTATTCCTGAAGGCACCTCAATTTTTTTTTTAATTTTGACAATAAAAGACATCACTGCTTCACTTATGTCAGTAGCTGATCACAGCTACAACAGTGCTACTACATTAAAACACAAGAGGGATCAAGCAGCTCAGAATGAACTGGTTGATACAGATTTAATCTAAAGAAAACTAATTGTAAAGGGAAAGACCTTAGTGTCAGAGGAATAAAGAAATTATATAGGAAAAAAGTTGAGATCCTGCATTTTCACAAATATTCTTGGATCAGATTTATTTATTTTATTTTATTGCTCTTGTAAATCGCATGTAAGTCCTGCATTCGTTTGGGCAATCCTACCATCTTAGATTCGTCTTTCACACTGTTATATTCACAGTATCCTGAAGAAATTCTCACTTTCCTGTTTCTCTCATGCTTTATGCAGAGAAACTATGAAAGAAAAAAAAAAAGAGAAATCCCAGCACCATTAAAATGACAGGACTATCCCTGACTTTAATGGAACAGAAGCTCCACCTGAGAGTTGTTCAAGGTCATATATAAACACTGTCCTATAGCAAAGAACTGCACATCCCTTTCAGAAACCCCATTCATATCTGAGCTTATCTTCTTTTTCATAGCTAATGGCTCTCCTAAAAAGCCTTCTGGTAATACCTTCCTCTTAGTTACTTGGCTGAAGAAAAACAAACAAACAAAATAACCTGCACTACAGCTCTGTTGACCCTGCACACCCTACGTTCATGAATTCTTTTGTTAAGGGATTCTACTTCCCTCCCAGAACTGCTGAGGGTTTCAAATGATAAAGCAGCTTAGTAAAAGTAATTTCTTGTAATAGAACTGGAGGAGTTGGGGCTTGGTACTGTTTTGCTTCACTTTTCTAATGGGGTTAATTGATAGTCCATCTTGTAAAAATAAGGCAAAATCTTGGTATGAAATAACTGTATAAAGTAACAAAAATTAATAATAGGTGTAAATTCAGAATTCTGAGCAATGGCTCTTTGAATCACTGTTTCTTTTTTAAAGTTCAAACCTTCTTAAAAATTACTAACTCCCGGAAAACAGAAACCTGGTGGTGCTAAGGCTACACATCACTCTGACAGCAGATAACTTGTACTTAATCTAAAAATCTCCTGTTTATGTCTATGGGGGTTGCATTACTGGCTATTTGCCCTTAGGCAGTGGTAAAACCAGTACCATTGGAAAGGTATTCTGTGGGAAGGTGACACAACCTGGATAAGCTGATACCTCTGCAGAAAACCAAATACTATTGAAATTCCAAGCATGTATAAACAGGGAATTTTTAGAAAGATGCATCCCATATGAGGTCACAATTTAATTCTTTTTGGGGGGTAGCATTTCGGGTGAAAATACAGCAAATGCCTTGCTCTTGGGCTTAGTCATGAAAGGCAACAAAATTTAGGTGACTAGTGATAAAAAGATCAGTGTTAGTTTCATTTACAACATTTCTTTGTACTCACACACAAATACTGGAGGAAAAAGAAATCACAGATTGAGAGTGCTATTGTGCTATTTCTTAGTTTGCAATTTACCAGCTTCTTATGTAAGAGCAGTCCTGGAGAGCAGTCTGGAAAATCAGGGAAGTGTTTCATAGAACTGTTATATAAAATTTCTGAATAGGATACTGTAAATAATTAATCCAAATGAAAGAACTGGGGAATCTTTTGGCAGGTGTTAAACATAAAAAGAACAGTGATTGGCCTCTGTCATTTTTTTAAAAAAATAAAGCAAAAGCAAAAACAAAGATGCCGACAGTGATTACAGAATCTCAGAATTTTTGTAGGTCTTTTATTAATATAAATTCTAAAGATAAAATGTATTATGTGTTAAAGGTCTCTTCCAACCAAAATGATTCTGTGATTCCAATACATAAAAAAGAAATTAGGAAGAGTTATGTAATTCTTGTTTAGTACCTCTCTTAGAAAGGACAGTTCGTTATGGTATTTCAGTTCCAGTAGTTTTCAGTTGTAGCTTCAGAGGTCCATATATATGTATCTGTGCCTCAAAATGAAAGTTTCAATAAAAATTATCACTGTGTTTCAAGGAAAATTTTACTGAAGTTCAGTTTAAAACCAAGTTATCTCTGATAACTTACTGCAATGCAATAAGCTGGAACATAATAGAGATGCGCAAATACACCTTTTCCACAGGGTACAGGTACTGTGGAAGTGATGGTCTCACCTTAAATATATTCCCACAGTATTTCTGCATTTGCATTGCTGCATCAGTTCTTCAGCTGCACACCAATGTAGGTAACGTGCCTTTGTATTTACTCGGGGCGTAACATAAACAGCAAAAAGAGGCAAAATGTTCCCTATAACTTCCCAATAACTTCAAGTTATTGTAGCTTTGGAGCAGAAGTGTCTAAAGGTGTCTGAGGAACATCAGTGATGGCATCCCTACCACAGCTAAAATCCCGACATCTCCATTATTGCAAATATTCTTCAGTCAAAACACAGTGGGAAGCAAGTGGAAGTTTTGGATGTTTTAGTCTGCTGCCCACTCACTGCTAGGGAATCTTCCTCTTCTAGGGCAGGGCAGGGAAACACATCTAAAGACCTAGATAAAGCATTTATTTTAAATATGGATAAGGGTTGGGTTTCATGCTTGCTCACAAAAACATAAGTCTTTCCAGTAATTTCAAGCATTATTTAAAATCTCTCTCATTTTCAAAACTCTTCATTTGCTTTTTTTTTTTTTTTTTTTGCACTCACATAATCAGTTGATTCCAAATTGTTCCTTTTTCTTTTAGGGAATCTTCAGGAGTTTTTCTCTCTGTGACTCAGAAGGCTTCTCTACATCTTATTCCTTTTCAAACCACTTGCTTGTACCTCTGCTTCGCTGACTCCATAATTACAAATCTTATCTGAAAATAATTCTCTTTCCTAATGTTTTTCTTAGCTCTGTTAGTGAAAGATTGCTGTGCTCACCATTATGCGCAATTCTCTTTCCTGTCTTGTCTAACTCTACTATGTTTGGAAATCCAGTATTTGGAAAAAATCTATGAAGAAGAGTGTAGTTTATGCGTGCAGGAACGGGATGTGTAAATTATGGGGATTCCTAACAAAAGAGCAAGATTACAGGGGAATCACTGGTAGCTCTAGGGGAGCATTAAGGTACTTAAGGCCACAGGTCTCCATTAGACCTCAACAGGATTTCTATTCCTAAAATTCTTCATGGGCTTTTGTTTTGTTTTAAACATTACGATCAGTAATAAACAAACACCATTCATCACTATAGTTTTACTCAAAATTCATCACTAAAGTTCAACACTTTGAAGTACAATAGTGTTGCAAGAAAATATTCACTACAGAAACTCTGGTATTTTGCACTAAACAATATATAGAAAGAACTGCTGAAGTTTATAATTAATTAAAGATAACAAGAAAAGATTCTCTCTGACCATCTAGTAACACTGTCTTCCTATTTTTCCTTTTATTTTCCTTTCATAACATCGTTGTGTGTTACTTTTACTTAAGAGTAATTTTGGCTTGCAGATTTGTTTTGATTTGCTTTTAAAACTGCTCTAAGCAGTTTAAAGACATGAAAAAACCCATGAGTGGCACTTTGGCTTTAAAAAAAAAATATCATAAAGCAGAATTTCACAACTTTTTATACACAGAGAAAACACTCTTAGAAAATAACTACAAGGATATAGACACATCAATAATATCTCGTCTAAATATACAAGATCATCTAGAAATCTGTGGAGTGTCCTAACAAACAATCACGGTATATTGTACTGTACCTATCTCTAGCACAGCTCAGTTACCCTAAAAAAAAAACCTCATTAACTTCTGTTCATTTTCAGCTAAGCCTCCAGTGCAATTCTTTCACATGACACATTTTTTTTTGTTTTCAAATCCTCTACGGGAAACCTTAACCTTGGTTGCACCTACATTTCTATGTGGACAGTGCCACACTCCATGGATTTGGCAGCCTTCCATGCACAAGAGTCTGTTAGCTCTGTAATTAATTTTATGGCCATGAAAGCATAAATACATATGGGTACACATTCTATCATCTGTTTCTTTCCTTAATGAAGACTGTGATTCCATGGGATGAAGGAAGAAAATTCTCTTATCTGCTGACTCACTGTAAAAGCAGTAGAGATTCAGACCAGTGGTTGAAGTGATGCTGAAGAAAAATTGGCTGCTTGTCTCTATTTTGCACAGTACTAAATATTTTATCAACATGCACTACTCAGAATTTCATCTCTGAAATAAAAAAAGTACAAGTACTTATAACCTCTGCTGTTTTTGAAGCTTTCATAGTGAGACTACCTGGAGTTTAAACTCGTTAGTAGAGTGAATTAAGGATATCATAGGGAAATGCTTTTCAAGAAAAGTGGGCAACTGGCAACATTTAAAAAAAAAATCATCATCATCATAATCCCTAATTAGAGATAAACAACCAAGGAGGAACACGTATAGCATTTCACAGGAAAGTTTTGGCAATGCTCTGCTTTCACTGTTAAGGCTTCGGACTCCACTTGCCAAACACTGTTTGACTGAGGGCTAAGGGTTGTTGATGGTCTCTTTCATTCTCCTCAAGAATTCATTCGGCTAAAATTGTTTTGCATTTCCAGCAAGGTAGAGAACCCTGCAAATAGTGAGAATTTCTACTCAACTCCTGACAAATGCAGCCAGTAGCAGAATGAGGCACTAAACTGGAGACTGACAAATTCCATTATTTTTTCCCAGTTCCAAGTCATGTTCCAAAGCAGATTGGAGCTGATGTAGACATGCTCCTTTCAACTCAGTTTTTTTTTTTACAGAAATGTTTCCAGTGCCACGCATTATTGCCATGCACGAATTTTGCAGGTCTATGCTTAAAATTGTGTTTTTATCAGCTTATTCTAAGCACAGTCACTCATTTTATAGTGCATACAGTTATATCTCTACAATGTATTTCAGTCTATGGCAGCTAATGATGCTGCCTCTTCACTTAACTCCAAATATACTGTCAAGTTGGATTCTAAGTCATTATGATATTATCAAACACATCAAAGATAAAAATGTATTTATATTTCCCAAATAAATTCTGCCTGAAAGTAGTCAGAGTTCGGCACTGAATGCAATTGTTTTGATCATGTAACCTAGAAATTTCAACACTTACTAGTCCCGAACAAAATTTCACAAGGCACCTTTTGTTCATTTGCCCATCCCCTGTTTTGCACTCTAGTATTCAGTCAGATTGTTGTGAGACATCTGTAAAAATTATCTGCAGTCTCTCTATTGCCAGAAAATGGACAATCCCCCAGTTCCCTTGAACTGCAGAAACAAAAGCCACCTCCCCATGCTGCACACCAGTGTGCATTTTTGCATGTGTGAAAAGGCTTTCAGCAGAGTTGCAGTGAGTGGTATTTCTGATGCCATTTGATGGACAGTCTGATCCTGGTTGGTTACTGCAAAATATAATCTGAAATCGAGGTTTAGAACCATGGCACACTTTTAACTTCCTGACATACGCAGCACAGTCTGCTGTTGAGGAATTTTCCTCTCTCCAAAGTGATGAGCAGGCAAGGCGACACTAATGACACTCACGCTTTGCTCAGTGGGAGGTAATGCAAAATCAGCACAGGAGCAAATATCATATTAATAATGTGGATCTCTTTTTCCCTTCCCTCTCCCATCTCAGGTTCAGAGTTGGAAAGTGCTGACATACAGGACAGACTACATTCTTCTTCAAGCAAAAGGAATGAAGAGAAATCATTTGGTAAGTGATCACTAGGAGAACAGAATTTACTGTGTCTAAATAACTGACCTCCGTAAGCAGTGCAGTGCTGAGCAGCTACAGCCAGGGATAGAACCTGTCACAGCAGCAAATCATCTCTCAGTTGTACTGGTGTCACTGAGGGTCCTCTAAATTCACTGCTGGTGTTTGTCCAGCTCTATAGTGATGATATCAACATATCAGTTCGTTGGTGCTGCACTTATTATGACGCACTTATTAAGTATGGGTATATTTAGCATCAAATACAGAGACAACAAAAAGTACTCTATACTTACCGACATAAAAACACAGTAAATTATTTCCCCAGATGGAATAGTTGCAAGTTTAAAGCATCTGTTTCTTTGAATACACTTGATCAAACAATGTTACAAAGGACGCACACATTTTAATTACTCAAAAACATATAAATGATGTGTTGCGGAGATAGATTACTTAGGTATGGGAATTTAATTCCTCAGGAAATCTTTAGAGACTTCCATTCATTATATTTCTTCATTTTTAAACAAAAACAATTCTCACCATATACCTATACTATATCTATATCTAACATAGGTTGTCCTTGATTCCAAAGGCTGCATTAATGACAGAGCATAGATTAAAAGCAAATACTGTGAGGTGTGTAGAGCTCCAGAGTTCACAGCAAAATCATCCTTATTTTTATAAATGTTTTTGGTAGACTGCAATCCCATAACAGGCAAGTCCAAACTCAAACCCATTATTAACAGGCCATTACAGCTCATACAGCATCAATATATGACAAACAAGCCCTTTACCATATTATGAACTGACTCTTTTTCTTGGAAACGAAGGCTGGCAGCATGCATATAATATAACATGCTTCCCCCAGAAAGTGCAGGACCACAAAGCTGGAAAGCAAAAATATGCCCAATGCATTTTCTGGGTACCCAACTTACAGAAATTAATGTGTAAAAGGAGTCTTATTAATTACTGAGAAAGCAACACGCAATCGGTGCATGTCCAGTTATGCAAAGGACAATGGGAAACACGGACCTGCAGAGAACAATCTCTAAACCCAGCTGACCCAGCACGTTTAATGTTTTCCGTCCCATGTTGTTTGCATGTACTTTCTTTCGCTAACTTTTATTAAAATGCCTGCTCAGTTAGCCTACCTGTAGCTGAAGCAGCTCTTACCTTCCTTGGATTTTGTACTGTAAATCAATTTTCACTTGCAAAACAATTTTAAAAAATAAATAAATAAAAAAGCTCTCAGCACACCTGCATGTTCCCCTCACATTTATGATAAATAGGAATTAAAAAAAATGCAGGAAGCAGAAGAGTATGATGATATAATCCCAGCCAGAGGAGAAAATAGGTCATTAC
>JAWMRA010000009.1:7195063-7237563 GCA_035584735.1 Pseudotriccus pelzelni | reverse complement strand
ACCAAGAAAACTGCAAACGCCTCCATTCTCTCCTCAGAAAACCATTTAATGTCTGCAGAAATCTCCCAAGAGCTCACAGCTGAAGAACATCAATAATGTTTCTCCTAGGCTTGTAGCTTCCTGCTTCTTGCTCTTCCCCCACATTCTGCTCTCTGCTCTGCCCAAATTTTCCTTGCTGCCATTGTAATCTTCATGCAGGAGAAGAGCAGAGTCTGTTGCAAATCTGAATTTACATTATACAAAGAGACCAGAACTTAGCTGTGTCAGACCTTGAACCTGGGATAATCTCAGTGTGGGGGAAGCCTATAAATCAAGACCTTTGCTTTTAGAACTGTTGTTCACTACAATTCATTGTCTGTGCAAATAAAGGTTTTACTCTCTCCAAATTCTTTGCTACAACTACCACAAACTTGTTTTCCTAAAATAGGGTTTCACAGCACAGACATGGAAGTTTCAGTACCAGCCCAGGCAGAATACAAATTTCAAAAATGAAGACTTGAGTAATAACAATCAATATAAAACCAGAAATAACAACAACAGCTCTGGTAATCACGTCAGAATTATCTCATTGCTTTTTCTTTAAATAAGAAGCATAAGCCAGGCCAATGTAGTTAAAGATGGTAAGTATCAAACCTGACTTTAGAAATTCTTGAGAGAGCATATTCACATCTAGATTCTGTATGCCTGAGCTCAGTTTCAGGGGATTTTGTGACTGATTTCCTAACAATGACAAACCTTGCCCCTCCATCACATTCCGACAATCTCACCTGTTTTATAACTGAGCCATCAGACAGTGCCCGCTGTAAGTCAGATGGATTTCCTTGTGATTACCATGAACACAGATATGCTACCTGCCAGACATACACACTTCACACCTGTTGTCAAATTACAGTGAAATCTTGCTTTGTTGAATTAAAAAATCCACACCCATTCTTACCAAGTGAGAGAATCTCAGAGTATAATTAGTGTCATCCACACTGTGCTCTAATAATTATGATTACCAGTTTAATGACAGAGTGATGCTCCCTATACCAAGGTCATTCAGCCACAGGTATGAGAGTGTGGCATTGTATTATGGTTCAGATGTTGGACACACAAAAAGAAAGAGATTCTGAGAAGGTACAAATGCAAAGAAAAAGAGGTGGGAAAATTATAACTGGCAGGCTGACATAAGAAAGGGGAGTATGGGCAAAAAGCAGGAATAAAGTGTGCAGGAATCCCCAAGATATTCGACCTGTGTTTAATTTTTACTATATGTATCTTAAAACATTAATAAATAATTTGTTTAAAAATTCCATACCTTGGTGCCCCAAGTAGAAAGTCAGCAAGCCTTTGACAGCTTGGCAGTCCAGTCACTGCATAGCCAAGAATAACCAGTGTAAGGTCTGGTTGGCTGTGCATGTGACAACACAGAACTGTGATTTTTATTTAAATCAATGTTTAACAGCCTTATAGGCATTTAACAGCTACACCACAAACCTTCTGAAAGCACAAATATCTATTTCACCTTCTGTTCAGTTTGTGGAAGAGACAGTTAAGAGAAAGTACAGCCAGATTTCTGCAGAAAAGGGTCTGTTAAGTCGAAAAGTTTACTTATGTTCTGCATACCAGCTGCTTTGGATCATCCAGGGAGATAAAGCTTCCAAAAGAAATTTAATCTTCTATCATGCAGCATTTTAACCCCAGAGTGGAAATCTGAAGACAGCAGTAGGATAAAACACTTGCCAGAAGAAACTAGAAAAGCTTCAGGGTTTCTCTGGCTTATAGAAAGGGAACAGTTTAGGAACACAGTAGGCAAAATAAAAGGTTTTGTACTCCAACTGAGACTATATTTCTTAAACACTCAATAATTTTGCCTTCCTCCTGATTTCAAATACAGACCTTTTGCAGAAAGGATAAAAACTGTAGTGCACCTGTTTCACTTGAGCCCATTAGAGCTTATTAATTTTCCCAGGCGAATGACCTTCCCTCCACCAGCACAAGGCTGAGCTATAGAAGATGCAGAGGAATACGATATTATAAAATGAACTCATTAGGCAAACCAAACAGAACTTTGATTTTACTCTCAGTGATGTCCAAGCTACATCTAATAGGGAAGTGCAACAAACTGTGGGAAGAAACAAAGTTCAAGTTGTCTGATGGACTAAAAAATAGACACAGTGTATTTTAAAGGAATTCTGAAATTTAATCTAGAAATGCTGTCTTGTATTGCCTATTAATAAAAATCAAATTATTCCACCCCTAGGCTCACCCTTGTCCGTTTTGCTGTTATCTAACATGTACCAATAATGCAAATTCCTCCATCCCACCTCCATTCTTGTCAGGCCTTCTTCCCACTTATTTTCCTGTCTCCTCAATAAAGATGAAATCTTCCTTTGAAAAGCAAAGGCTTCCCAAGATCTTTCCAGCTTTTCTTTAAAGGGCTTTCACAGAAGAAGAATTAGGTCCATTATTTATCTGTTTCCAACTCAGTTTGCACATTTCACTACATCTGTCTTTTTCTCTAAAAATGAGAAATTTCACAACAGAAAGAACCTCTAATTTGCAAAAGCCCCTTTGCCAGTAGAGCTACCAGTTCTTCTAAAAAGGGACTGGGGAAAGTGAGGAAGGAAATAAAATAAATATAAATTTATTTATATCTATTATAAAATAAAAATAAAATAAAATTCCCTTTCAGCCACTTTTCTCCTGAAAACCACTGAAGATATGGATCTAGCCAAAGACTCTGACAAGATGGAAGAATAAAACCTCATGTAAGTAAGAGACAGAGACTTCTTGCTTAGATGATATAAAAAAATAAATTCTAGTCGTGTGCTGGTAAAGTCATTAACTTCTTTATTATTCTTTTGAACAGCCGTTTTTGAAAGAGAAAGGACAATGAGGAAACCATCTTACAACCAAATAGTCTTTTACACATGAAGAGAATCTAGTTAGTTACCAGACCCATACACCTTTAAAGACCTTTAAAGGAGGCGGCCAGAGCCCAGCCCACAGGAAAATGGGGAAGATCACTGGGATAAAAGGCAAAGCAAACGCGAGAATCACAGAATTGTCGAGGTTGGCACAGATATCTGGAGGTCATCCCATCCGACTCCCCTGCCAAGGCAGGGTCACCTGGAGCAGGTGGCACAGGAATGCACCCAGGTGGGTTTGGAATGTCTCCAGAGAGGGAGACTCCACGACCTTCCTGGGCAGCTGCTGCAGCGCTCTGACACCTTCAATGAAAAGAAGTTCTTCCTGATGTTGAGGTGGAACTTCTTTGTGGTTTAGTTTATGGCCATTGCTCCTTGTCCTGTCGCTGGGCACCATGGAAAAGTCTGGCATCTCTTGGCACTTGTGCATTAAATGAGATCCCCTCCCAGTCTTCTCCAGACTGAACAGGCCCAGCTCCCACAGTCTCAACTCGTAAGAGAGATGCTCCAGATCCCTCATCATCGTTGCGGTCTCCGCTGAACCCCCTCCAGTAGCTCCTTGTCCGTCTTGCACTGAGGAGCCCAGGCCTGGACACACCACTCCATTCACTTCAGGAGGGACTGAAAAACCAATTTTCCTAAAAGCGCGAACGCGGCGTGCGAGAAGCCAAGAAGGATGCGGGGCGAACCCCCTTATTTACATCAGGAGCAAGCTCAGCCCGCCCGGCCCGGCCCTCCCCGTCCCTCACGCCCCGCCCGCGCTCTCCTTCCCGGGGCGGTGTCCCGGCCCGCTCCCCGCCCCGCCGCTTTACGGCAGCGCCCGCCGTGTCTTTGCGGCTCCGGGCTCGGCCGGGCGCTGCGGGCCGACATGGTGAGTGTGTCCGTGGGCCGGCGGCTCCCGGGGCCATTGCCGGGCCCGGCGGCTCCGCTCGCCCCTGGCCGCGGGGCGAGGGGCCCGGGCCGGCCGCGGGCTCCGGCCTGGCCGCTTAGCCGAGCCCCGGGGGAGAACGCGGGGCCGCCGGGCCGGGCTCGCCTCGTCCCCCCCAGCTCGGGGGTTGCCGCCGAGCCCTCGCTGTGTCCCCGCGGGCACCCGGGCGTGTCGTGTCGTGTCGGGCTGATGGCAGCGCCTTCGCCAATGTACAGGCTCGTCCGACCCGCCGTTCGCGCTGCCGGGTGGCTGTTTAGATTTATCCCGTGGCAAACAACCACTCTCTGTGTTCCCCGTGCAGGCCAGTACCATGGTGGCGGTCGGCCTGGCCGTGGCAGCGGCTGGATTCGCAGGTTTGTAGCGGTGGGAGGACACCGAACACCCAGTTGTAATTACCTGTGCTTCAGGACTGTTTTTAAGGTAGTTTAATAGCTGGTACAGGACGCTCTTTTTGGGAGAATCTCTATTAAAGGCTGTAATTAAACAAAAGGTCGAAGTTCTTACTCTTTTTACATCCCAAAAAAAGTTCATTCCATGTTCTAATCCATGAGTTAGCACTGAATTGCTAAATCTTAATGGACTGTACTTAGTCTCGATCAACACTGATCTCTTTAAGGTCGCTATGCAGTAAAAGCTATGAAGCAAATGGAGCCACAGGTTAAACAAGCACTTCAGAACCTACAAACGCCTGTAAGTTTTCGTTTATCAGTAGCATCTTTTTATTTAAAAGTTTACTTGGTGAAATAACTACAGACTGTTGTCTTTGCAGCACTGCTGTATTTTCCTTGAATGCTAAACGTAATGTTGTCAGTAATAACAATCTCAGTGATTCTGGAGGTGATTGGCTCAGTGAGTTTGTTCTGGCAATTTTAAGTACTCGAATAATGATACTCCAAGTAAATTTCTCATTACAAGTGCAGAAGAAGCTTTGCTATTTTTACAGACTAAAAATCTCAGCAGCTTCTAAGGCAATAATGAGTTGGTTTAACTTTTATAAACTTAAAAATTAGTGGTTTTTAAACTAACATGTTTTCTCTTTTAGGCCTTCAGTGGTTATTACAGGGGTGGATTTGAACCCAAAATGACTAAACGAGAAGCAGCTTTAATACTAGGAGTGAGGTAAAGGAAATTTATTAGAAGTGAAAGGTGAAAAGGAGGCAGTGGAGTTTCCTTGCTGCTTGCCCTTGTTTGGAAGGGATGTCATCCTCAGTGCATCCTATACCCAGCATCCCTTGGGAATGTCACTGACAAGCCAGGACACAGAAGTTGGCCTTTCAGGATTTTCTGTGCTTAGTGGGGATTCTTTGCTTGGTTGAAGCTAATTCCCTCTGGACTTCCAGACATCTGCAACTCCCTAGCACGTGCAAAATACAGGTGCCTTGGGGTTCAGGAAGCCTTGGGGTTCACTCAGTGTGGGGAACACGTCTGTGCCGTTTGCTGTGGTTCCTGTCACTGCTGGGGAATTTCAGATGGATGCAGTGTGTGGGTGCTGCAGACCCACTGCTTGTATCTGCATCCCTTCTAGAGCATTACAGGTCTGAGTATGGGGGCAATCCCTGCCAAAACACTTCAGGCCAAAGGCACAAATCTTACCGAAAAAGAACCATTTCTGTTTGAAGGAAACTTTCAGCTGAGAAGTTCGTTGTTTGGGGTTTGTGTTCTTATTTTTTAATAAATCAAGAGCAAATTAATTTTTTTTCTCCAGCCTTTAGGAAGTTTTCCCAATAAAAATGTTACAGCGTAGTTCTGTTTCTTTTCAACCATGTGGGTGACTCCTACCCTGTTAGACTGCTCTAACATGTCTTTTTCAGGGTAGCGTTTTGGAAAAACCTTAGAAACCCTCTCCAGGATTTATACACTACACATGAAGAGTAGGGAAGGAAAAACAAAGAAGTTAGCCAAAGAGTTTATGGATAACACAGAGTACTCACTGGTTCTCAGCTTTGGGGGATCTCATGAGCATCCCTTAAGTCAGTTTTCTCTCCCTTTTAAAGCCCTACAGCCAACAGAAGTAAAATTAGAGAAGCTCATAGACGGATCATGCTTCTGAATCATCCAGATAAAGGTAAGGAAATGAAGTCATGTTGATTAATTAATATATGTTTTTAACACAGATTAATGGAACTGTGTGGGAAGAAGTGAGTGATACATGACTACCCCAGCTATTAAAACACAGAAAACTGAAAACAAATTTTAGGGTGCCTTACTTCATGTGGGTTTGGAGCATAATTTTGTGTGGATGTTTTAGAAGCAAGCAGAGAGATTTAACAGGTCGGTTTGTTACTTGCTCAATTTCCTGTGAATATCAGATTAGAATAGGATTTGTTAAAATGAGACTTAAAATCACCTTAGTTTTAGGTGAAAGGTTAGTATACCTGTGCACTTCGTATACCACAAGTGTATGAGTTTGAGTTCATGTATAAATGGCAAGTATTGAGCCTTCTGTGGCTGCTAAAGACATTAAACTACGGGATATTCCTGTCTGTGGTACTCTGAGGGCTCAGAATCGAGTTGTGCTCAAAGTCAGTAACTCCAGGCATGTCTACCTGTTCTAAATTCTGTTCAGTGAGTCAGTCATGTGCTGGTGCTCAGCATTTACCTTCTCAATCGTTGCTTAAAAGGTAAAATGGCTTCCTTTAAAGTGACTGTTTAATTCATTACTTTTATGCACCAAAATCCAAAATAATCTTTTGTGATATGCCTTTCATGGATAATATTGAGCAGAAGTTAACTTCAAAGTTAACTTTGCTGAATATATGGAGAACCTAAAAATAGCTATCCAGGGACTGCTGAGCATTTAATGTTTTACGTTACCTAAAGAAGTTAAATTAAGCTTCAAGTAAATACAGTAATTACAGTACAATTAAAGGGTATATATATACGCTAGAAACACGGTGCATCTCATGGGCTTCACAGTTTTGGTGCATTTGCGTTTCAGTGTCTCCCTCAGTCTTTTGTTTGCCGTGTTTAAAAGCTGAACCAGTCCCTTGGTACAGCAGCAGTTCGTGGTGGCCTTGAAGGAGGAGGAGGGTTATCTGCAGACGTTACTTCAACACTTCTGCAGTCACCACAGACTGTGATAAGTCATTAGTGACCAAATCATTTATGACTGATAAAACTGGAAGAAAAAAACACTCCAGTAAACTAAACCCAACCTAACAGGAACCATGTGATGCTGAGCTCCTGCAGTGACTGTGTGCTTCAGTCATAATCAGTTTGTTCTTTAACTGGCAGAACCCTCAGACCATCCTCACTTTTTTCCCCCATGTACTGTGGCCTTTCTAACAACACAGGAAAAAATGTGGGTGTTGTTTTCATCTGATGTGAGGTTCTCTTTTTTTTCTAGGTGGCTCTCCATATGTAGCAGCCAAAATCAATGAAGCTAAAGATCTACTGGAAGACCAAGCTAAAAAATGAGAAAAATCTGTCAGAGGGTTTGTCCCTGCAAATGACTATTTTTGATAAACGGCTTAAAAAAAGTTCTAATGTCAGTCTTTGACTCTGTATAAATGAAGCTGGAAATACGAATCCAGGGAGGTACTTCCCTCCCTACTCAGTCACTTTTTTTTGGGAAATGTGTGAGGGAGTGAGGCTTAAAAGTTTTTCATAGCTGTTCTTTATTAAATAAACAGCACAATCTGCCATGCAGAAATATTTTCAGTATAGAGTGCAATAACTTGGTGTGACCAGTGCGTGTTACCAGGCAGACTTACATGCCCTTGCCTAATTTCTGTTAAATGAGTTGTGTTTAAAGTGCTGCTGCTCTTCCATCTGCCACAGTTAGCACACTGAACTGGTCTGGGGAGGGGGTGGAAAAAACCAAGAGGATTTTTTGACGGGAAGAGCTCGGAGAGATGTGTGGTTGTCTCTGACTAAAGAAATAAAGTTCAGGAAATAATGTACTCCCTTGTCATTGCCTTGTGAAAAACAAGGTTGCTTAAGTGTTACTGATAACTCTGGAATCTCCGATTTTTTTAGTAACTTTCAGGTTTTGATGGATTTTGTAACATTTAATAAATTCTGTATTTTTAGTAGAAGTACTGTAGTTTTATACATTATCATATACTACAAAGCTAGAACCCACACCATAAGGTTTCCATTTACAGGGATTAGGAACCAGGAACTCTATGTAGACCACTGGGGATACATGAACTGGATTTGTGCTGGGTGAAGCCTCACACTGACCAGCAGTTGTCCTTGTGAGGATCTCAGCTGGGGCCAGGGAGCTCTGTTGTATTCCAAGAATTGTCCCAGTGTTTCTTGAACTATGGAAAAACTGCTGCACAGCACCTGTGGGAGTTAACATCCACCTGTTCCTAATCCTGAGAGCTTTCATTTCCCAGAACCTGGACTTGGGAGTGCTGCTGGAAGCATCTCACACCCTCTGTGTGAGTGCTGCCTGCTGTGGACTAGTTCTAGGCCGTTCAGGAAGGATTACCACAAAAATTAGGAAGAGTTCTGTGACTTCAGGAGAGAGGATCAAACAGGTAACATTTAGAACTTACAGGAAGAGAGAATAACTTTTCTTTGCCACAGAATTTAAAGCAGGGTAAGGGACAGCTGGAACACTGCTGTGCAGTTCAGAGTCTGCACATTCCAAGCCATATGCAGAATGTTTCTGTACTTAAGCTTTCCCCTGCCAACTGCCACTTACTTATTAAGCATAGCTCTTTTTTTTCCCCCTTCCATGTTTTTTTTTTTATTTTCTCCAGTCCTGTGCCTGCCTTGATCAGCTGAGACACTTAAGCACACTTCAGCAGTTTAACTGCGTGTGTTCTCCAGGAGGGAACACTGTGGTTGGGTGTCCAACACTAAAGTTGTATTACAAACTGCACATCTCCTGAACTGACACACACACCCTGGCCTGGTTGGGACAGCTCTGCTGTAGCTGTATCAGGCAAAGCAGCTGAAGGCAGGGGTGGTTCAGAACACTCATCTTTTGTCCTTATTCACTTCTGACAAAATCGGATAAAACAATTTTTTTCATTTAAGTCAGCACTACCCTGTGCTGTGATTTCTTACAACAGCTCCTTCCTACCCAGATGTTTTTCTGTAGCCGTTTTGTGTTTCATTGCTCTGGCTCATGTGCCTGAAAAGATGGGGGTGTGTGTCATGCTTTACCTTGTCAATCAAAAACTACATACGCATCAATTCCTATATATGTTAGTCAGGTTAGTGATTCTCCAAGGATTTTGGTTTAGACTTGTTAACTGATGTGTGACATAGTCATCTTAAAGAAAGGAAGATTAGTACATCAGAAACTCTTTCATAAGAGTTAAAGGTTCAAGCTGCCTTGCAAGTAAGTTTCAATTGTTAGTTACAGCTTGAAAACCTTAAAGTCAATAGTAATTTAAATTTCTGATAGAAACAGTCAACAGATGGAAGATCAAAGTTTATTTTCTTTTACTACCAGCATACAAAAAAAACATATTGCACATCAAACAACCAAAACAAAAATAAAAATACTCTACTAAGGACTAACATATGTAGTTTATACAGAATAAACTTTCTGGAAATTGATCTTTTCAGTAGTTCAGGTTATGTCTTAATGGACATGACTAATTCAGCTTAGTGTTAACTAAAGCTATGTTTGATTTTTAAATACTGTACAGTTTAATAAATAAACCAAACAAAGCCTCAATGTAGAACAGTCACTGCCAATGTCACCCAGTATCCCTGCAGATTATGAGAATTTAACAAATGTATTCCAGTGGTCTGCAGATTTTTCCTCTACATACAGCATTTAAAAAACATGTATTAAAACAGACCAGTTTCCAGACTAAACTAATGGAGAAATTACATTTCAGTGCAAAATATTTTAGACTGCATTTCTTTCTAGTATTCCTCAGGTGAAGAAGTGGTTGCATATTATTAAAAATGTAACAAAAGCAGCTAATG
Organism: Pseudotriccus pelzelni; assembly: GCA_035584735.1. Lineage (NCBI taxonomy): Eukaryota > Metazoa > Chordata > Aves > Passeriformes > Tyrannidae > Pseudotriccus > Pseudotriccus pelzelni. The sequence continues at coordinate 7,227,825 of JAWMRA010000009.1, read as the reverse complement.
CTTTCATAAAGAGTATTATGTTAGGGATCCCCCTCACATCTTTGCCGTATTTTGAAAACAAAATAACATTTCCTATAGCCAGCAATTTTGTTTATTTAAATGTTACATATACTATCTCAAGGCACATCTGATGATATATTTATAACACAGTAGGTGTCAAAGTATGTTTAACATATGATTTCTTCAGGATCCCTCCCCTTTCTGTATTCCAAAATGGAGGAACTGAAAGTGCGGTGTCAAGACTGGCGATCCATATTCTATCTTTGGCAAGCTTATACAAGCACTATTTTAAATGTAATGTAAAAGAACTGTAAACTAGGAACTTCAGTTTATGAAACACCATTCAGCACTGCTTCTTCCTGATTATTTCCATCCTCTTGAACAGTGACTTTCTTTTCATCAGGGCTGTGCTGTAGTTTAGAAGGCTCATCCCCAGAAGTGGTGGCAGGACCATTCACTGCCTTTTCAGAAGGGCTGTTTTCGTCAATCGCGTCTTTTGCCTTGCAAAAACAAGAACAGGGTAATGCAGGAATTCCATAACAACACAGAGTGTAAACTCAGTTTCCCTCTAGCTCACATAGCAGCTTTGCAAGAGGAAACACCTCTTGTGCCCGTCTGTATTCTCTTATTTAGAGCATCCTATTGCTTACCTTGGCATTTACAGGACACTTCTGTATCAGACACTTCCAAGGAAATCATCCCAGGGTAACCCTGGGACCACTTGCCCCCAGCACACCCAGAATGCTTTATTTATTTCTATTTGTCTAAGCCCATGAAGGAGTCAACTGAAAAACTGAGTTTCACACCCCATAAGTCTGTACAGCAAGATTAGATTTTGTTAATGGATCTTGTTTTGCTGATCTCAGGCATGACTTGTGGCAATATGTTCACTGTTACTTTAGAAGTAAATTCTGCTTTATTCAGTTTTGATTATTTTTCTGGATATGTAATGCCAGTCTGATCCCTTAAGGAGAAAAGATCTCAAATACACAATCTTTGTAAAATTAACTCCTTCTAAAATAGTCATTGAGTCACTAAAAATGCCACCTAATATCCACTATCCCTAAGGACTAGTTCTCAAGACTCACCAGGGACAGTTTTCACATTTTATTACATAATGCAACATTGCCAAGTGTAGTATTTTAAAATGTGTACAGAATTAATTTCAGCATTACCCTGGTCCCTAAAGTCTGCAATGACAGTCTACAAGTCACTGTCAGCGCTGTTTACTCTGGGCCATTTCTGCTTTTAATGATTTATTCTTGAACTCAAATGTACTTGTAGCCAAATGAGGGCATCCTAACTGAAGCCTTCACTCCTTTTTTGCTGCGAGGAAGGAAAAAAAGGAAATGCACATTAAAAAGTCTTACCGTTTCTTTCTTGGTTTTGGCTAGTGTCTCCTTTGGAGGGTTTCTCTGTCTACTTTGAGATTCAGCTCGTGATATATAATCAGCTACTGTTACTGTTCAAGGAAAAAAATCACAGTGATGCTCACATCAGCAGTCAATTCAGCATGAACCTTCACGTCTTTTCTGCACAAGTTACGCTCTAAACTGGGAGACATCTCACAAAAGGCCTTCACACTTACAGGTTATCAACCACACAGCAAGGATCAATTTGTTTGTTGTTAAATATAATTTGCACTAAAATCAGTGGTAACGTGATGATCTGAATGTGGACCCTTAATATTTTGGTCCAATTGCAAATTTGATGGAAAATAAGGTCTTTCTGTACTAGGTTTGAAGAGATCAGGCTGCAGGCTCTTTGAACTACAGACTGTGTTTGTCAGTAGCTTGAGTAGCGAAGAATTTCACAGCAACAAAATGAAGGCAAGTTAAATTGTGCCCAGAACTGGGGGAGGTTCGGAATGTGTATCACTTACGATGAAGCAGAATTCAAATCTTTGCTATGCCACGAAGCGACTGGCGAGAGAACTCGCCCTCCTCGAGGTCCTGGGAACACCATCAGCACGGTTCCCTGGCTCGGGGGGTGTGGATGTGTGGGTGGTGCTGTCTGAGCCAGCCCTGCTCAGGAGCAGCACAGCGTGTCTGTGCCGGGACAGCTGCACTTACTGGGTGCCGGCCAGGGCTTCTCTGACCTCTTTTCTTCTTACCATCTCAGCACATGTTCCTGTAGCCTGGTTTTGTCTGATCCTGCCCTCTTGTAACCACACCAAGAGGCAATTCTATTTTTAGAATACAGAGTACTGCAAATTTAAATATACACTTGTGGATCTGATGAGGTAAAGCACATTAAGGTTGGCAAGCGTTACCTATTGAACTGCACAGTCAATTATATTTAGTGTATCATGCATTCAGGTGAACTGTTTTTCTAGATTTAGGAATGACTGTGCATGAAACCCAAATCAGACTGGGAAGTACAACACATGAATTTCCTGTTACAGTAACTGGACTTTTTACAACTGGGTCCTTCCAGATCATGTCTAGAGTTTCTGCACAGGAATTTTTTTCTGTAAAATGAGGTTCTGTACCCAACTCCTCTAATGCAAAGAGGAAGCATGTTTCCTGCACACATTCTTAATATTCAGCTACATATAAGGACCCACAACATATAGCAATGTAAATCAAATGATACAGCTACATGAGCAAGGCACAGTGGTTGGCACTGGGGGGGCAGGGAGGGAAGAGTTCCTTCTGTCTTAACTTCACTCACTATATATTTACTAGGTATTTATGAACAGATTAAATTAGAGCATTTCTAACAAAGACAGTATAACTACCAACCAATGCTTCTAGTGTTGTACCTTATTTTAAGTCTTTATTATGCAAACTGAAAACTGTATTTGAATAAAGACATCAATGTGAAAAAACTGAGGAATCTTGTTTGGGAAAATTTGTTTTGTTCTTAGAATACTTAGATTTAAAAGAATTCCCATGCTTTTGTAGAAATGCCTAACATCTCTTTATGTTGCTGGCCAAAATTAGTTTCTTAGAAGTAAAAGCTGAAATCCATTTTTACTTTTTCTGCCCCTTTTATAAACTGGTATCACTCTTACAAAACTGGAATGTTGAGAAGTATTGGGTGGGTTTGAGTTTTTCTAAGAGGGTGTGGTGTTTGGTTTTTTCCTTCCCCCAAGTTTTAGTTGGCATAATGAAACAACTTTTTTCTTCTTAATCAAGTGTTGCACGAGCACCACGGATATAAGGAAGACAAATATGGGTGAAATTTTGAACCTGTCAATCTAGAAGACCTTCTGTTACTACTTTGCGCCGTGTATGTACAAGCATTTTCTAAACAGGGCATTATATTGAAAATTAGCCAGTTCACCTTTAACATTTCAAGTGTTAGTACACACAAAAGAAATGCAACAAGCCACAACAAAAAATTGGAAACATGCAATTTCACTTAAATTCCTCCTCCTTCCCACCCTCAATTTGCAGATGACTTAAACTATTCCCAACAGCCAAGGACTGACAGCAGCAGTGTGATGCAGGTGTGGGGCTGGCAAATCCCATGCGAGTTCCCTCACAGAGCTCTGCCAGGACCCACGTCCTGCCCCTCCAACGCTGCTGCTCAGCCAGTGCTGAAAAGGTTGTGTCCCGGTCAGTGCAAGCGCACAGATGCAGGTGAGTGCAGACCATGAACCTTCATGTTTGTCTGATCCTGGACCACGGAACTCAACAGCACTTTGGCCATTGACTTCAGTGAGAGCTGGATCAGAAGCACGACTCGTATGTCCAAGCAAAAAGTTAGACATCGATTAGTTTCATTAGACAGATTTTAGAAGTTCTCCTAGTAGAAGGAATGTCTGTCATCTTTGTCTAGTAGTCTTATTAGTTATTGAGTAACCTTTTGATATTATGCAGCTCTATGTAAAACAGCAGACACAACATTCTCTCATGCTTTTGACCTGAGATTACCCACAGCTCCACTCGAATTACCTGGCTGTCTATCTTCTGCCTGACCCCTGAAGCGACGCCTGCGGCTACGATTGCGTCGCTGGGGTTTTTTGTCACTATCATCTGCAATTGCAAAGTTTATAATGAACTATTTCTGATCATAAAATAAATAAATTCTTCAGCAGTTTCAGCACGGGGCATTTAAAATGGCTTCTGTTAAAGACAGAGACTACATAAGACAGAAAAGCTAAAAGAAAGTTTTATACTGAAAGCATACACAGTAACACAAAAGCTAGATTTTACTTTTTGTTCTTGGTTCATTAAAACATTTAGGCATGTGCTTAATGACCTCAGATTTCATTTATTAAGTAAGTAACCATACGTCAAATTTTATCAACATAACCAGGTTTTTTTTCTACATTAAGCAACAGATTATAGTCTTGTCCCAGTGAGTATCAAGAGAATTTACTGAGGGAAAGTACTTAAGCAGAATCTGGGCCGAGACAAATTAACAGCTACTTAAGTAGCTTTCCCACACTGAGACTGAGGTTACCAAGGACAAAACAGAACGGTGATCTGACAGTACTGTTTCTATCAAAGCAGCAGTACCAATGGGAAACAACAAATCAAGTCTTTGGTGTCTCCATCAGACAGTTTTTACAAAAAAAGGCACATGAAAAGGCTAGTGGAGCTCAGTAAACAGGAGATTCCATGGCACAGCCACGGAGGAAGTCTTTAATCAGACAGCAACCTTGAACAGAACAACAATTCATCACTAACAAAAACAAACGAGGGCTTCACTACACTTACAGGGACAACACGCTTTTTCTTAGCCTGCTCTGGGATGATCATCCAACCATTTACATACCTAAACCATTCTCATTAACAGAAGCTGTATCAGACTCTGTCATTCCATCCATAAGAACAGCATCTTCATCAGTCCTTCGCCGGCGTGACCTCCTGCGGCGGTTACTGCTGTGGTGGGACTCGCTGGCGTCCGTGTCCACGGTCTGGTCTGACTCTGTGTTATCCAGCAAGCTGTAAGGGTTGCTGTCCGGATCTTTAAGCACTAAACAAACAGAAAGTTTCCATATAAGACACTGTAGTAATGTGTAACTTCATTTCCAGGTTGGTTTACATCTGCGTCTGAAAGTTTCAAACTACAGAGCAACCTTAGGAAAACAGGTAACATGCAGAACTGCAGTGTTTGATTCCATCCTGGCTCCTCTCTAACTCCAACTCACCAGTAACAATTCTGAGGCACCACAATGGGCACTTGCATTATTTGACCACAAAATTTCCAAGGTGACATTTAGAGAACTTTACTCAAAACTGTTAAACATGTAAAACATTCCCTTCATGGCAGCGTGGTACTTCTGACACTATTGCAGTGTTATGTTAGCACAGCCACATGCTGACAAAACTTAACTTCAGGCTGTGATTTCTTCTCTCATTCTGTACCTAAATATCTAAACATAAGCTTAACTCAGAAGGCAGCCTTAGGCAACATGTCAAAGATTTATCAACTTTGGTAATAACATTATTACGGTGTGTGACATGAAACTATCACACAACTGCACTGAAATCCCAAGGTATCGAGATTATAATGTAAAAATGGAGTACAGCAGTTAAGGGGTTAGTAAGAGATTACAGAAGATTGCCAAGAACAAAATCTAAATTCAAAATCCACTTGCAAGGCAGTACCAGAGCTAATGGAGGACTTGCCACCGCGAGGTCCACCACGCCCACGGCCTCCAGACACACTGCGGCCTCGTCCCCCAGGACGTCGTCTGTTGTCACGTTGGTGCCTGCTCTCCCTGTCATCTTCTCCTGCCAAGGACCAGTCACTAAGTTCATCTTTTCTCTCAGACTCTGTTTCAGAGGGGTTGGAGAGCTCAGAGTTTGTACCTTGTACAAGAAGGAAAAGAAAACTGGAAATTAATGAGTTTTGGGATTATATTCTGGTTTCATATCCTCACAGAAGTATTCCAACCACCATAGCTGGCATATAGACATTATTTTAAAAATATACAATACATAGATATTAAAAAAATTAATATACCATTACACAAGTTTTATACCCATATATAGAAATACATGCACATGTAAAATACAGATAGAGCAGAAGTTATCTAAATTTCTAACATTCTCAGTCTAAGTTTGTTTTTAATACTATGTGAAACAAGGACTGAAAGATTACCAAATCTGTGATTTCTGTACACAGATAAATCAAGGATTAAGCACTGTTTCCTCTCTTTGTCTACACACTGCAGGCATTTGGTGCAGTTTCTAGGCAACTTCTCTGAAATTCCCAAGGACAACTTTGCCACCTTATAGCCGACGGCTGTTGCTAAGCAACCCCTTCTGGCTGTTGCAATGCTGAACAATTTCGCTGTTTCTATTAAATAGCATCTGTAATACCCGGCCATCTCCAAGCTAATCAAACCCGCACAGCTTTCCACTACCTGAAAATTCAACACCTATTTATTTTAAGCATCCAGGAACTGCCCCTACAAACCATTCTGGAATAAAGAGACTCAGACCCATATGGCTCTAACATGTGAGTCTTGCTATTTTGTGGGGAAAAAAAATAAATTTAAGTTTTCAAATTAAAATCTGTGTCTATAAACAAACTGAACAATTTTCATTACAGTTTAGTCAGTTCACTGGGGAAACAATAAAAAGTGTATTTACAAACATCAACAGGACTAACACGGTGTGATCCAGAAACCCAAAGGAACAGGACTGTAAAACCCAAAAGGTGTCCATTTTGTATCAAAAATGAGCTACATGCAGACACTGAGGGTAATTAACTGTACTGAATAAATAATGCTGTCCCTGTTCACTGGAGCACTCACATTTCTTTGTGGAACATGTCTACAGTGAAATGCAGTGTCTCCATTTGGGAAGCTGCTGCTGAATAAACTGGGGATGTGCACACCTCTCTGGAACTGAGCAGCAGTGCCTTGTTAATTCAGAAATGCATTCAGAATACCTCACTTCATCTTAAACAAATCCACTTAGCTCCTGACTGAATTAAAAAACCCACAGGATTTTGTGCTGCCTCCATTTTAAGTCAGTTTGGTTTACTTTTCAAAAATACACTCCTAAGGTGGGCATGATCACAGACAAGTGTTTTTTTCTCCTCAATTCAAACAGATAATGCCAATTTCAGATTTATTCTTTTTTAATCTGCATGTCCTGAAAAGTATCTGTAGTTCCTTCTCTTTTCCAGCTTTGTATGATGTCAACTACTAACACTGAAGGACAAGGGTTTACCAGAATTCGGTTTGCTCATTTTTTTCAATTTTAAACTTAATTTCAACAAGACTGTAAACCTAATGAGGTGTTTTGAGCTATGTACAAAACAAAATGGCAATCCTGAATTTTCAGCCTTACATGAATTCACTCAACTATGCTGAACACAAAGAGAGAGTTTTGGTTTCAAAAGTATCCTGAGGACTTGCTCAACAGATGCTCCAAACACTCACCGTAACCAGATGTGTAATTGGGGCCTCTGCGGCCTCTCCCTCTCCCGCTGTAGGACCTGGACCCTTGCACTGAGGAGAGGGTGCTCTCATCAGTTGTGTAACCCTTTTCCTTCTCAGGAACTCGAGCAGAAGAAGGTCTGAAGCCCATACCAATCTGACGCAACTGTTCGTCGATCTGGAGCCTTTCCAGTCTTAGTTGTTCCACCTCCTACATAAGAGGAAACCAAAAACATTGCTGATAAATGTCCCTCACAAAACACCATCACTCATCCAGTCATCTCTAAAACTAACATCACTGTAGCAAAGTTAACACCACCTTGGAGGCAATTGCAAATCCCAGAATTTAAGTACATGTTGTGCCATCTCAAGAGTTTTGGAAGAAATCTAAAACCCTTCTCTTAAATGCCTATGCAGAAAGACTGTTTTAAGATCATCAGTACCCTCCTAAACTACACTGCACTATGTTTTCTAGTCAAATTAAAGAAAAAGAAAAAAGGGCAAACTGACAAAGTAACATAAATCAAATTAATTCATTATTTCAGTTAACACCACAAAGCCAACTAATCTAAACAAATATGGTTCTAATCCCAAATCACTGGTGTTATTATTAAAAATTCCATCCTACCCCAACAGAGCATTAAGCTCAGAACAGCAGAACATTAACAGAGACAAAAAATTGAGCATTACTTCCCAAATGCCCCTTTAACTACTGTTCTTTACAGCCTGATTCCTTTTTATCCCAACAGCACTAAGTAACCATGATAAGGTGTTTGAACACTCACATGGTACCCATGGGCAAAGGGGTGGGTTCAAGGCACCAAACCTTAAAATCCCAATACAAAGGTACAGTGTACATTTATATATAAACCCAGGAATTTTTGTTGCTTAAAAATTCCGTTACTCCAACCCAAGTTTCCTCTACAGATCCTTTCTCCCTTTGGATACACTCACCTTTAGATATGCGATGTGATATTCTAACAGAACTTGGACATTCCCAATGCTTTCTTTAGTACCAACAAATACAAATGGTACCATTCCCTAAGGAAACAAAGCATCAAGGCTTTTTATCAGGAGGAACATCATCATTAAAACAATGCTTTCTGTTTAAATGATATAAAATAAATCTGTTTTAAATTACAAAAGAGAACTGAACAAAAGACAGTAACTGAGCCTTGGGCTGAAAAGACAAACTAACCCCAGCTCAGACTGGGGTTAGGGGAGGAGCTTCAGACTGCCCAGCTCTCCCAACAACCCATTCTGGCAGTTGAGGTAACCTGACATACAGTGTTTATATTCCCCACGCGACACAAGCTCTGTGTGTTTATCACAGTAGCTGCGTAGAAGTATCCACAGTTTAACCAAGAACTGTCCAATGGTTCATTAAAGCAACTTTGTAAGATTGAGCAGCTTTAGAAGATTTTATCTTACGTTCTCATCTATTTAAAACATGTGGACACTATTAACGCAATCAATCCCAAATTAGTTATGCAGCTAAAGTACACACAGGAGAAAGATTAAAAAGGAAGTCTTACTTCAGCAGCAAAAAACCTTCCTGGAAGTGCTTTATATAAAGTTTACTGCAAGATGCCAGCTTAAAAATAGCGCTCTCTACATCCGCAGGTTTTGAATTAAAAACTGGTTTTTAAAATAAAAACTAAATCATAGCAAGAAAGAATCAAGTACTCACATCTTCACGGGGCAGTTTATTTTCATTGTCTCCTTCAATTCTCACCCTGACGACTCCAGACTTGTCTACAATCTCCTGAATCACTTTTCCATTTTTTCCAATAACTTTTCCTTCAGAGGGCAAGAATAGTTAATTTTGCTCCAGTCTGCAGAATATTTAATGTGTTTCTTGATATTTTAAGTTATATGTAACAACCCCCAAATATCCCACACTGTGCCAGGGGAAAGAGGTGAAAATTTCCAAAATTAAACTCTCTCTATATATATATGCACAGAGTGACAAGCAGTGATGAAGATCACCACTACACAAAAGCTTAAAATAGAACCAGACCCAGAGTAAAATGGCACAAGAGCTCTGCAAATGCTTATTAACATTTATGTATTGAAATTATTTGGCCCCCCCTAATTCCACATATACCCTCATTCAATCTTTCCTGACATTGTGTCAGGCTTATACATTTGTTGGGAGCCTCTTAAGAAGAAGAAAAATAATACGTAAATTATTTTCTGAACGTTAATTTTGCCTTTACAACAGACTTGTGTACTATCAATGCTTCCCATGTTACCTTCAAAATATTTATTTTAAGATCATGCATGAGATCTAAACTAAAAGGTTCTTCAGAACTTGTATGTTTAAATTTCAAAAAAATTGACTCTTTCACTCCCTTACTAAAAGACTGTTCCTTAAAATAAACTTATGTGGAAATGTTTCTTCATCCCAGCTACAGATACTTGGTGCTTAAAAACAGACAGGTTTAAAATTATGAGTAAAGGAAGGTGGAACAACTCAAAAAATGGGTACCAGCCAGAACTGTGTGACAGAATACTCCACTAAGGAATGTTCTTTACAGAAATACCAACATGATACAAAGCAAATTGCAAAATGCATTAAAAATTGTTTCCCTTCCTCAACAGTTCAAACAGCTCAGCAGGTTTGGGGGGTTTATCTTATTGTCTTAAAAAAATATGTTAAAGCTTACCATTCTGTACCCCTACACTTCCATTTTGCACAGTGATCTTGCCACTACTACTAGAATAAACCACAAACATTATAAACGTTTTACTAAGGATAATGGTCAGCCAGATTTGGAACAAACTCCTTGCTGACAAGGCACCTCAGCGGAAGGAGCTGGCAATTCAGTATCTGGCACAGAAAGAAATGCACGGGCACAGCATGATGTCTTTGAGTCACTGGTGAGCGCTACGCTTCTTTAACCTGAGTGTCTTCATCAAGTGTGGCCAAATATCTGCTTACGTGTGTCCCCGCAGGCGATTTGGGCCTTTGTCATAACGTGGTATTGTCATTGTTTAAAAGCAGCATTTTCAGTTAAACACACTGCAATGACTAGTCCCCTCATTCCTATATGGGGTATACTCATCTTAGTGAACCTCCCCATGCAGCCAAGTTGTAAAGCATTAGATTCAGTGAACCACCTTAGCTTACTTAGGCTTGCTGAACGAGACTGCAGAAAAAAATGTATTCATGTACAAACTGACAATTAATTTGTTGAATGTTGAAATGAGCTTTAACATGAGGTAGATAAGACAACCATCAAGCTGCATCAGATACACTATTTGCAGAAGTCCTACAACAAAACCGCTACTAAACAAACAAAAAATCTATACAAACTATAAAAAACTATAAAAACCTAAAAAAACTATACCTTAACCTGCTCAAGTTTTAAAACCTTGAAAGTCTAAGTTTTAAGAGTTTGCACATGAATTATTTAAATTACGTTGCTATAATATGCAAGCTTCAAGCTCCAAACCACAGGAGGTTAAAGCCCAGGTTTTAATTTCTCCTTTGGATAATTCAAGCTGGTGTTGAATCAGGTACAACACCTGCACTTTCAACAGTGCCTTCATGCCCACACTGCCCACAGGCTGGTCATGTGGCGCAGGGAGCAGCCAGACTTGAGTAAAAAGCAGGCTAAAGGAAGTAGAACGAGGGAAAAGGAAAAAAAGTCCCCTGTGAAAGACATGTTTGTCTCTTGGAGGGGAGCGCAATTAACCTCATCTTTGATGGCTTTTAATATAGAAGCTACCAGAATAGGCATTTTTTTTAAGCTTTAAGAAACTGCACCTCCATAAAGGTGAAACAGTGCAAAATGCCTCTATATCAGACTGAGGATGAGGTGGATGAGCACTGCTAATCCATACAAGGGCTCACCACCACCCAGCCACCACCTCTGATGGACCTCAGCCCAGGAGGGAGCAGTAACAGGGAGCGCTGTCTTGTGTCATTCCTGTAGCTCAGCTGCAGTATTTCCATATTCAATTTTGGCATTTAGTTTCGGTACTTTTAAGCAGTGAATTTAGTAAAGCATATTTTTTTATTAGAATCTGAACTTAAAATATTACAATTTAGTACAAGTCTGTAATCAAGCCAGTTTAAGTGCTAAAATCCTGACAAAGTATTACTTAACAACAATATATCCAATTTCATAATTCCCTGATACATATAGTTTTAAAAGATTAATCACTTTCTACTTAAATGGAGAAATCAAATACTGTACTGGCACCTAAATCCTCTTTGCAGAGTCATGCTGATTAGGCTCCCTTTCCCCAGGTTTTCAAGTTTTAGCAGTATTACATACCAACAAGATTTCTGGGAACTTGAATAAAATCCTCCACAAATTCCAAGTAACTTCTGGCCTTTTTTACTGCATCGGCAGTCTGGAAATGAATTTTGAAAAATGGAGTTTATTTGTGAATGTACCACGTTAAAACCTTGTAGCAACAGCTGTAAGTCTTTCAAACAAACTTATTTTCAAAAAGAGAGGGACAGAATCAAGATTATTCTAGTTTTGAACTAAATGATAAATTGAATAGCACACTCAGAGACAAAATTCAGTAGAAAAGCAAAGCATCAGTAATGAATAAAACATATTTTCCCATGTTGAAATAACATGTTAAGAGGTTTTAAGATAATAAAATGGATTCCTCATCCCTGGGCGTGTTTAAGGCCAGGTTGGATGGGGCTTTGAACAAACACTGTGATATTACAACCAGGGCTCTCTCCTTCCAGAATGATGGTTTCTGACCAGTTCATCTACAATGTTTTCCAAGATAGGCCAGCAGCTCTGGTTACTGGGAGAACTCCGGTAAATGTTCCCTCACAGCTTTATTATTAAATGACAGAAAACAGCTGAGTTAATTGGAGCTATACAGATGCTGAAGAAGCCAGGCTTCAATTTAGTAACAGCACAAGTGTAGATTTAAAGAAAGCATATCAGCATCTAGCCAGCCAGGACAGCTTCTGAGCACAATTTCTACTGTACACTAGTGTCCCAGCCCTTTCATCTGACATTTTTTAGGCAACACATAAAATAAGAGTACCACCAGCTCTGGCATCTTTCAATCAAATCAGGGAAATCCTAGAAGAATAACAAAACGTATAAACCTCTACTTCTGGCAGAGGTCAAAAAGACAGCAAAAGAAACACGGGCAAACTGGATTTCAAGATAACGAAAGCAGCAATCAAGCACTGGAAAGAGATGAACAGGAAGCCATTGTAGAGAGCAGAGGTTATGCTGCATCCTCAAGGCAACTGCACCAATGATACAAACTTAACACACATTAGCAATTTTTCCACCTTCAGTGAACTCTAGAAATAGGACAGAATATGTTTATCAATTCTTTTCCAAATAAAGGTGAAGTAACAGTAAATGCATGTACAGGAGAACACACAACTGCCAGAGCTGGAGCTCTCAGAGCACCCACATGCCTCTATCTACACTCTGCCACAAGCACTCAGGATTTGTACTTGAGTACAACCTGTGTGACTCACCCACACCCCAATATGAGAGAGCACATAAAGCTGGTTCAAACATTGCATTCTCAGTTCCCTGTAGTAGAACATGGATTAAAGACCTCAAAAGATTCCAGCTGCTAGCAACTACCCTTCTTAACTTTGAATTCCAGTCTACACATCCACCCCTGCCCTGGTTACTTCCCCCAGCAGCCCATACAATGAAGACACATCCACATCACTGTACAGTCTGTACAGGCATCACAAGATGTTCAACCAGGAAAGGGCCTTGCAACCAAAGTGATCTTGACCAGACAGGGATACAAGAACAAACAGCATCCCTACAGTTTAACTTCCTTCTATCCACAGAGATCTCCAATATTCTTTCTCTTCCTGTTCCTTCCCTCCGAGAGGCTGGCACTGAGCAACACTGAAGTTTTATTTGTATGCAGAACATCAGCTGTGGGAAACCCTCAGACTCCAACTGCTGTGTCAATGACACTGGTTCACTACTGCCCCACATCTCAGCCTAAAATTGCCTGCCTGTGCACTCAGCCATTGGGGCCTGGCTGCTTGCCCACTTCAGCTGAAAAAAAGGCAAAAAGAATAGACAAGTACACTCGGATGCTGAAACCTTTATCATCAGAATATTTAAGCTGCCTGGCATTTTTAGAAGCAGTTATCACTTCCAGCAAGGACAAGCCTGGATGTCTCTAAAGGCATTTTTATTTATGGGGCATCTGGTACTTATAATCATTGCTGTGCACCTCTGTAAGAGGCTGGTGACAGTCGTAACCTTTCCACAAGTTCCCGCATCACATCCTTCACACGAAAGAGATCAAAACTGGAACACATCAGACATTCCACTGCCTTTAAACTTGTCCAATTCTTCTTCAGGAACTGAGACGCAATTTACTGGTAGTAGTAGATCAGAGAAGGATCTGTTGTCACCCTGGTCCCCTGGAAGCATTTAAGGTATCCAAAAAACAGGACACAGAATTTCAGAGATATTGAAGAGTACAAGAGTTCGACGTCCTCTCCACAGAATCAACTTCATCTGACCCTTGGATCACAACCAACTTCTACTCCTGACAAAGATGGAGCAGAATTCAAGACCTCAGATGCCTGAAACAGTAGACAACCACAGATTTCTGAAAGTGTCATCATCAGAGACTCAGTGAGTGGCACCTGTAGAGTTGGTTATGAGAGATAAAAAACCCTCAAAATATGTTCTGACTGGGCCTTGGTGACAGTGGCATCTTTTACACTACCCTTCTGCTTCCTAAATGGATCACTGTTTTGTTCCAAAGACCAGCTGCATTTCAAGGCTATTATGAAATTTAGAACAGTTACACAAAGAGAATTAACTTGGAGCAAACCATTGTTTTGCCAAAGCCAGCATTAAATTGCTAAAATAAAAGGGTCAGAAGCAGCAGATACCCCTGGCTACCTCAGAGGAGCAGACACCACACATCAAAACACACACGAACTAGAAAGAGAGGAGGGAAAGAACCAACAACATTCTGAAGGAGAAAAAAAAACAAACAACAAATTCAAGATCAAGTAAAACAGTAGCAAATGCTGCTTCTCTTAGGTTGACTCAAGATACACAGTGCAGTTACAGACTCTGTGCACTGGCACACAGAGTGATCAGAAGAGAACACACCTGGTGCAACAAAGGCTTGCTTTTCAAATACAGGTGGTAGAAGTTGTCAAAGCGTGAACATGCACACAGACGTTCGAGACTATTCAGGTGTTTTCAGTTCTTAATTCTGGGTACAGCTCTCACCACTCTAAAAGCAGATACAGAGTGAAATGCTCCCAAGATTCACACAAAGTTCCCCCTTACCTCTCCATAGATTCTGAAAGTACCGGTATCCTCCTCAAGTTCAATGGTAGTAACTCCTGGAACCTTTCTGGCTTGTTGGATGTTACTGCCATGTGTTCCTATAGCAAGTCCCATTAAATCTTCTCTGACTACAAACTCCTCATGAAATGCTGCAGCAAGCTGCTTTGTGCACTGAAGGGAAAACAAAGGCAGACTCACCCACATGCACTCAGTGTAAGGTGCCACTGTGAGCTGAGTTTTAAGCAACAAGAATCCCCAGACATAAATTACCTCCAAGTGTTTTGTAGCTTCTTCATTTCTCGACATGAGCATAAGTTTGGTGCGAATGCTGCGCAAATGCATGTCACTCAGAATGTTCACTCTCTTCACTGTTGCTTCACTGGCAGACTACAAAACAGAAGGAATGCGAAGTTTAGCTTTTTTTAAGCAAATCCGCATTGAAAGGATAAATTGGGAAACTACTGAAACCAGTTGAGCATGATCTCAATTGCCAGACCTTACATGAACATTGTCCTTCCTCAAAACAAAGCGCAAAAAATTCAGCACCAACAACAGTTATCTCTTCTCACTCACAGCACATTTCACATCAAAGATTTTGCTTCTGAATATACACAGTAACTCTTTCCAATTGATGTTGCCCAGATAAACAAATTAAATATCTTCCTACTATATACATGCTTGCCATTCACTATCTGAATGACAAAGGAAATAATCAAGGACATCACAACTCTGCAGAGTGAGGTTCAAGTGGATAATGGAATCACGAAGAGAAACTAACGCTGGGGTAAGCCTATGTAGTAAGAGAAAACCATCACAGAAGAATCTAAGTGAACAATTCCTTAATGGCCACACTAAACTGGTGCAGTTCTTCACGTGGAAACCCAGTTGTGGGTCAAACTGCACAGTGTAATACAGCACAGGGGGAAAGCTACTGCTCCAGAGCGGAGTGAGCTGGAGACACCTCCAAGCCACCTGCTAAAATCAGAGAACTGGCACTCAGCTAAGATTGACAAAACTCATAAAAACGACAACACTGAAAGCTGCTCCTAAATTTAGGTTGTATGCTGTGCAGGCCTACCCCCAAAAATTAAATTTAAATACACCTACTTACACTAAATCTCTCACAATTTATATAGCTTGACAAGTTAAACCATTCTCCATACACACACAGCTGGCTGTACACTGCCCATAAATAATATACTGAGAATTCATGCAACATTTACACAGAAGTAATTACCTACCAGTATTATTAGTTGAGCAGTTTCAGCATGATAAAAAATTCTACATGCTCCCACAGCTTTCTTGAAATCTTTATGTGCATTTTCATTAGCACACCTAAGGAGACAAAATGAGTGTTATTTCAACAAGCTGCATCAAAACTGAACATGTGTCATGAACATGGTTCCAGAGCTTGTTTCCCTGTGGGTTCTATGCCATCATGGTTACCTGGCGAGCCTCAGTAACAGCCCCACTGTGAAGTGCATCACCTGTACAGGCACAAAATAATACCCAAAGTTCCTACCTCAGAACCTGCCTTTTGTCCCCATCCCAAAAGCTCAGCAGGGATCCCACTCAGCAGTTTCTAAACCAGCTATTGCAGCCACAGCCACCCGTAAGGTTCCTCACGGAGCTGCAAACTGGCCTCCAAAACACAAGCCAAGTGGGTTTTCTCTCTGCCTTATTAAAGTGTGCAGAGCTACTCACGCATCTCTCAGGTCTTCTGGAACATCCACTGTGCACTTGAAAAAGGTGTTCTTTTTGACAGTCTTGTTCTGATTCACAGGTCGGAGTCGTTCATATGTGACAATTTCATTGTAAGTGGCATCACAAGCAGCATATTCAATGACATAGAACTAGGAAAGAGTGTTTTTTTTAAAAATGGTAACTCCAGTAAGGACCAACAAAGACATAGTAACATTACCAGCATCTCCAAGGAAGTACAAATATGGATATATAGACAAGGACATAAATCTAAGTTGATACAGTTTCTACACTAATGAGCCTGGCCATATTTCAGCATCTCTTTAATTCCTCAGTGAAGTCAGAGCACCATTATCAGCACACTTTCAGCCCCCCACACAGCATCTTGGATTCATTTTCTCATACCCATCCCTCTTTCAAATACCATCATTAGTTCAGTTGAAGTTCCAAAATCCAAAATGTTTACTGGAGCTCTAATTCTAAGAGAATGCTCCTTCACAGAAATATCTACTCTGCAACACTTTAAAACAAACAAGCAAGGCAGACCCATTGATTCAATGGGCAAATTACCTGTGAATCATGTAAGATCAAAAGGCAAACAAAAATTAAATCTCTTTTTGACACACACTATGCCAAATTTAGGAAGGCAAGAGAACTAAGAAGATTTAATAGTTACCAGTAATCTACTCCTACGCTTCCACCCAACACAAGCAAGTATAAAGAAGCTTGTGCACAGTATCCCTGAAGCCTAACTCTGCGTCAGGGATGCAGCTTTCTCCTCCCCTCCCTTCCACCTGCACGTAACTTAGGAGTGCAGTGGTACATTCTCCTCTTCCTCACTCAAAACTGTTTTTGTATCTGTTTTTGTCAACACACACAATTTACTCAAGTAACCGGAAAAAGTAAATAACAATGATTGTGACACTTTCCCACATGCTATTTTCCAGTTTCAAGTTTTTTTAGCTTAAGTATCATCCTAATCATGTAAGACTGCTTTGAAACCTGTAACACCCCAAGTAATGATAATGAAAATAAACTCTAAACAGACAACTAAATTTAAGAGATCTTCCACTATACACTCTAAAAACTTAAATCCTATAGACAAAGACAATTTTGGATACCAGAACAATCACAAAGCAAACTATCATTAGACACATGGGTTGTTTCTACATTTCATATTTATACTTAGAGGAAAAAATCTGAATGGGGAACCATGTTAAAGACTGTACAAAGAAGCTGAGCTGTGACATTCTTTTTGGGGACAATTCCATAAAATAACTAATTTGACAATCCCATATAAAGACACTAGCCATCTGAGGGTTTAAGAACTGGATAAAAATGAAATTAAAATCAGAACTTAAAAACACCCTCTTTTGCGACTTTTTCTGAAAATAAGCAGCAGAGCGAGGTAACTGATAGCAAAATTTCACATTTCTGTGACATGTAAGAAATGCACATGAGGCCCAAAAGATAAACTATCATTTGAATCACTTTGCCTCCTTTTATCTTGTTTTCTTAACAAGCTGCTTATCCACAAGGATCAAGACACAGAATCTTCCTTTGGTACCCGTTTACCACCATTTGTCCTTACAGAGCTCAACAGAAGTTGCTATTTGTTAACAGTTTTTAAACAATATTAGAAATCCGGCAACTGTTTTTTCTGAGCATTGCTTCCTTTGGTTTTAGGAACTTGATACACTAGAAGTATCGAAACATAGGAACTTTCCTATTAGGAAGTTAAATTCTCTTATCATACCACAGAACACAGCTTTAATGAGACCACGTCAAAACACTGACACAGCTCTATAAACTGAAGTCTCTCGATCTGCCAGTTACTTGGCAGCTGCAACTAACCATTTATTTACGGTAAAATAAACTTGCCATATGTAAAAGCAAAACAACTGGGGTCCTTACACTTCACTCAGTAAAAACACACAGAAAACAACCCACAGCAACAGCTACAGCATGCTTAACTTATGGAGTATAAACAGATTTTAACCACAGGTATTTGACTTCATTTTTAGCACCAAGTTCAATTCACAAAGCAAGTTTAAGTCCTGTCCTTGTACATGCATACAATCCTTCAAGCAATTAAACTACTCTGCTGTAAGGACACAACCCTCTGCTGTGCAATGCAAGATGGGTCATTTCAAAGTGCTCTCAAATTATAATTATCTTTTGTCATGTTTTTCTACTTGTAGTACTTTTTTCAGAGGGTTTTTTTCATGACAATAACCTTCTATTTACTGTATTTAATGTGATGCCATGAAATCAATGGCTTTTAAAATAATCACTTACCTCTCCTTTCATCATTCGAACTTTTGCCAGCCACCAGCCACAAGGTTCTTGGTCATTTGCCCTGGAATAAACCTGAAAATGAAAGTTGTAAGAAACACTGAAAGTGCATACAAACATAATTCACTTACCTGCTCATATAATGAAGTAAGAATTTTTCTGATTTTCATTAAAATGGAACACTACTCTACACAGAAGTAATTTTTGTGTAAATTATCCAGTCACATGCTGCTTGCACTCCAAGGACTGTGAACAGATTTCCTTTGCATATATTACTGACAACTCAATAGAAATTTCTAAAGCAAGATAAAATCTTGGCTAAACATTTCTTCATGGGCAATTCCTCAGTAAATTCAACCACTGTATTCCCATTGGAAGTTCACACATAGAATAACTCCACAACTCAGATTTCTGTTTTGTCCTTGGTTTACTTGATATATGAAGGACTACTCAAATGAAGCAACTCATCCCATGACTACATATTCCATATTAAACAAATGCTACCAAGTTAATGCAAGATCAGATATAGAACAGATGGCTCCTGAAACTCACTTTCCTCATCTTCTGCAAGTTTTATTTATTCCTTACACATTTCTGACAGGCTAAAGTAATTTGCAAGCAGACTAAACAAATTTTACAACAGCAAAGAGGTAGAAAATAACTCTTTACATATAACCTCTAACAAAGGCAACAAATAGCAAGTATTTCAAACAAAGAAATTGGAAAAAAAAAACCCAGAACATATATGACATTTATTCTTATATTAACAGCCCAAAACTATGAAGGTATCCTAAAGAAACTCATTACTTTGACTTTAAGGACAAATAAAGGAAAAAACCAGAAGTTAAAGTAATTACTAAATCCCTAAAGACACTACAGTGAGCTGGGAAGAGAACATGCACCTCTTGATTTCTTGGTTTAATACTTCTAATTAACACTGTTTCTCTGTAGGAACCATGTAATTCCATATCACATTGTACCAGATGCTTCAACTGGGTTTAAACTCTTGTTATTGGAGGAGCTTTATTACATCTTCATATCAAAACATTTCCATTCGAGGTCAAAAACGAGAACTGCCTAGTTTCTGTTTCAGAAATAAAACCTTTTCAGCTCTTTTAAGTTTTAGATTTTGAAAAGCTTCCATTAGCACTTTTGTGGAAAAACTGAAATGTCAAAACTTCACTAAAATTGTAAAAAATCACTTGTAGAGGCATGCTCCACTTCACACCTGCACCTTGGTAAGGCACTTACAATCATCACACTGCCTTGAACGGACAACCAGTCACAGCTCAGGACAGGTCCATGAGGATAAACTCACCTCCACCTCATCTCCTTCCCCAATTTCTTTCTTGATGTCAGGGGGTGGTGGTAATCTGACTTCATTAAAGGGCACCTGGCGCTCTGGTTGCCAACTGAAAGTTGAAGAGGCATTAAATATTATTTTTCCACTGTTTTCTTCATTTTAATTTTAGAACTCTGAGTTTTAACTAAACTCATTCTTTCCATGCAAGCAAGTCTGTTTCCTTATTGCTACAAAGCAAACTTAATAAGCAAAGGAACAAAACCATCGTGTCAAGAAGAATGTATAATCTGGGAAGATATTTAACGACAAGATTTTTAAGTTAACTGAAATATTTAACTTCACTGGGCTCAATAATGGCTTTCACAAAACCTCAAGGGAAGATTATTAGGTGATGTACTTAACATTTCTACTGTTCAAGTCATAGAGCATTTATACAGATGCAAGCTCCACTTTGCAGTCCACCATGCAACCATGGGATTCATCAATTTCTCTACCTCATATTTAACATTTCAACTTCTTCCCACCAAAGTTTTAAGTATTCCAGGAAAATTTGACTCTGATCTTTAAGAAAACTTTGTATTTCTACCTGCAAACTTGCTGACACTCCCCAGTGTCTGGCAAATGGATTCAAATCAAAACATACCTTTGTATCGCTTATCAATACCAATTATTTCTAGGCATATAAAGTTAAAGTTTTACCTTCTTGTACAGAAAGGTTATTTATTTTACTGTGGTTGGCTCTATAAAGCATTTTACTTTTAGAAGTGTGTATTTTCAGTGCATTTTATGAAGACTACTGGAGCAATTCATATCCTGTTTTTTCCTGAAATTCCTTTTCCTCCTACTCTGTAAATCTATAGAATACCATCAGCTGTCCTGACTCTTTTAGGCAGAAACCCAACTGAAGACTCTACACAGGTTGAAATAGAACCAGGGGAAAAAAAGAACACCCCAAAGAAGTTACTAACTTAGAATATCTGAGACTCTGATGATATCTGTCAAAGCATTGCAATGTCCATCATCTCTGCCCAAGTTTGTATCAGATGCCAAGAGAACACATAAACCATCCTGTAACAGGAAGGACCGTTGCAAGTAATTTGCTTTGCTTACTTCTAATACACTCAGACAGAACAGCCTAAATTAGTGGAACAAGTCTGAGCATAAGGAGCAAAGGGCACCTCTGCAACTTTCTAGATGAAAAGATGGATACATTTACACCTTTGCTCAGAAAAGACAACCTCAAGCACCTCACTTCATGAAGAGGTGACATATTATATAGTTTTGCTCTAGAAATTGTTATCAACTTTGTAACTACAGTTTGAAAAACAACAAAAACCCATGAAGATTATTACTGAGGTGCTGGAACACATCCAGAGAAGGGCAAGGAAGGGGGTGAAGGGTCTGGAGCACAAGTCTGATAAGGAGCAGCTCAGGGAGCTGGTGGTGTTCAGTTCAGCCTGGAGAGAAGGAGGCTCAGAGAGACCTTATAGCTCTCTACAACCACCTGAAAGGAGGATGGAGCCAGGTGGAGATTGGTCTCTTCTCCCAGGTAACAGATGGGATGAGAGGAAAGGGCCTCACATTGTGCTGGGGAGGTTTAGATTGAATATTAGGAAAAATTTCTTCACTAAAAAGGGTGGTCAGGCATTGGAACAGGTTGCCCAGGGAGGTGGTGGAATCACCATCCCCAGAAGTGTTCAAAGGGCACATGGATGTGGCACCTGGGGATATGGTTCAGTGGTGAACACAATGGTGCTGGGTGAATGGCTGGACTTGTTCTTAGAGGTCCTTTCCAGCCTTGAGGATTCTATGACATGGATAGTTTTTGTAGAGGACAGAAGGTATTTTGGTTATAAAACATTATTTAAATCACATTCTATTTCAGAGAAAAAGTGAAGCGGGCTGCCAAAAACCCAATTGTAATTAAATCGCCCTTGTTGCAAAAGTAACGGTTGCTAATCTCACGCTTTGGGTTTTTCCTCCCCCTCCCTGCCCATGGAGGAAGTTCTCAGTGGAAAACTGCACCTCAAGATCCAATTTTCAGTTTTATACAGTAATAAGTTTCCAGTTCCTGAAACTTCTGCATTTGTTCTTTGCCTCCTTACTCTCCAAAAACGTCTCTTAATTAAGTACTGCTATGGCCACAAAATCATCGTTAGCAGTCTGTGCTAATACACCTAACTTGGGGAAGCTTACAACAGCTATAGATAAAGGCTGGCTAACAGCAGCAGAAAATGCAAGTGACAGTTTGGATTGCCTGTTGCAGAATAGATGTATTTAGTTAGTGATGATCACTATCAAAACAGTGAGAGGACAGGACTCTTGCCAACTTCACTTCTACTAAAGCTCTTACGAGCTCAGTAAAAAGCAAAAGAATTGATCAGGTTTACGTGACAGAGTAATGTGACTAGAACTGTGTACACATTTCCTCATCAGACCTACTTTTAGGCAACAGAACACCCTACATATGTTGTGGTCAATCCTTTTTGGAGCATGGCTGCTGCTGCCAGGCCTTCTGTAAAACACATGGGTAACATGGATACTAAATATGAGAAATGTGTTTGGTAACAGTCACACCCCTGCTGTGAACCACTGTCCCTTCCTTTAGCTTATCTGGTTTTTGACATGAAAGTACAGACTTTGAAAGCAAAGAAAAGTAATTGCTTTTCTTTAAAAAGAAACACGGATGTTGAATATGAAACTGAAGATTTGTCACATCTCCTCAGATCATGGATAGGACTAAGGACCCAATTTTTTTTCAGTTGTTGGGTTTTGTGGTGGAGTATGAAAACCCAAGAGATGGTAACAGCTTCCATTACCACCCCAGTGTTAGTACAAACTACAGTTGCCAGCTCATCTTCCAACTCTTTTATGAAAAGACAGACTAGAAAACAGGTTAAATGGTTAGAGCTGGCAGAGTTTAGTTAACAACTTTCACATCACAAGCTGACACATTTTATAGGATCTCCACCTAGTAACTGGAAGGGAAGCAGGAAAGAGGATGCAGTCCACAGAATATTTTGAATTAGCACTGGAATCTCCCAGGTAATCCATGGTGTTATCAGTCTGAACACTGAACAACAGGTACTCATTTGTACTTTACCATCCCATGGATTATCCTTGGCTTGCCCCTACAAGTCCCTGGCAGCACTGCTGTGTTTATATGCTAAATGAAGAGGGCCTCGTGCGTAATTCTTTCTCAAGATTTCTGTTTTTCTCTGGTTGAGAAGCCTGATCAGTATTCCTCAGATTAGACACACAGAGAATTGTTTATTTAAGTACTTTAGTGTTTTCCATCTTCTGCTTTCATGTAAGAGTATCAAACCTGTGCCACTTGTTCTTATTTTAATTAAATCTGGCTGTCACATCTATGGGCATCACTAAAGATACCAGAGAATGGACAGGACTGTGTAACTGATGAGATGAATTCTGATACAGAGATTCAAGAAGGCAGTTCATGAAGCTGAACAGAACAATGAGCCTGTCCTTCTAGAACTATACCCTTCTAATGAAATCTGCTTCCTCTTAATGGCAAAACAATCAAAGAACCAACAGCAAAAGCACAAAACTGAAATAACAATCTAGTTTTCAAATTATTATTTTTAAAATAAGAGACTTACTTGTTTTCAAATACAACTGTGAGGGAGTCCTCATGAACATCTTTGATAAATCCCTAAAACAAAAACATATTTGTTATAAGAATACATGTGAAATCAACATAAGGCAGCAATTTCAGTACAGCCTGAAAGTGAGCCAAGACCATCACTATCACTAAGATTCCAATTTAGGAAAGATCCAAGACACACTCCCACTGTTCCACAAGGTTGCTGATATCCTTAGCAGGCTGTTCCAAGACGTGCAGAGCACAGGAATTGCTTCCACTGACTGCTCAAATCTGACCAGCACATTTACAGCTGAACTCACCATAAGAAGTCCTGTTTTATCTACAGGTGTGCACAAGTGTTTTCACAAGAACACAACGAGGCAAATCCAGGAGAGGGCAGTTAGTCCAAAAGCTGTGCATAGCACTACTTGCTTCATAGGTGTTCTTCTCAACACAAAACCGAATCCCAAACAACTGGCCCTCAGAACAGTATCACAGCAAGTTTGGATCCAGTTTGGCAATTGGGGCTGCCACAGAGCTAGATATGGTATCATCTTTCAGGTACTAAATTGGGGACTGTATGAGGCCAAATGCCTGTAGGACCTCTCAGGAAAACAAAGTGAATACAGTATTTCAGTTTTATGCACTTACATTTAGGGGGCACTGGTTACGTCAAAAACGTAAAATTAAGTTCCTAATTTCTTGATTAAGGAAGGCAGGCATGCGGAAAAAAATGGTTTAAAAAATGATAAAAGAACACTACTGCTTTTGCTGCAGCCTGGTATTTGCCCAAGCAGAGGTGGTCAAGCAGGAGCCTCCAGTTTTAAAGCAGTCAGAGAGCTGCACAGCTATGTTAAGAGAAGTTCCAGGAAATCTGCTGAATGGATTATATCCACTTAAGAAACTGCCAGCTGAGGAGGACGAAGAACATATCAGCTGTGCAAGGAGCAACCAGCCCACAGGGGTATTATGTGTCAGCTCAGGGAAAGATAAATTTTGACACAGGAGATCCCTCCACGTAATGACGGACAGTAAAGGAGCCCACACTGACAGGTGGGCTACAAAGGGCCTATAAAAGCAAATCTCCTTTTACCTGAGCTCTGCTGGGGCAATGCTGTGAAGGCATTTGCTCAAAACCTGCTTTTCTGCTCCCTGAGCTTCCCTCAAACCCATCTGTCAGCAGCACAAAAGACTGGTTCTAGCAGAAAGCACACTGGTAACCCTGAACAAAGCAGGTCACTAGAAATCATCCTGCTCAACCACCCAGTGTGCTCCTAATAAAATAAACCCTCTCAAAGGCCATTCTGCCACCGCAAGGGAAGGAAGGCAAATCTCCTTCTTGGAAAGGTAAGTAACTGAAACAGTTGATAATAAAATACAGCCATAATCAGGGACTTTCAGGGAGCCTCTGGACAGGTGAGCTGGATGGAATACAGAGCTCTGTCTGCTTAAGGATGCAATGAGCACACAAAATTTTACTGCCTTAAGTGTGTGTAAGCCAGCAAGAGGTAAAGCAGAACTACCAAATTCATGCTGCAAAATGTCCCCTTTAAACAAGCCTCCATATGGGGACAAATTAACATGGCATAAAGTGCAGGAAATAACAGTTATTCTACTACAATTCATCTAAACTCTATTCAGGGGCAAAACACCCAAGTCACAGCACTGCAAACCAACGTCAGGCTGTCCAGCATTCCGCTACATGACAACTTATCAACAGAAAGCAGTATTTACAGAGAGAGATTAGCAGCCATTTATCTGCATTCCAAGAGACTGTGATTCAAAGTTAGTCTTTGCTTCTTTATGTGACTTTAATTCATAGCTGAACCTGATCTCTTATTTATGTTACTTTGTGTTCTCACAGTACTCAATACGTATTTAGTTGCTAAGGTCAGCCTATAGTAGCTAAAAATTTACTCTGCAGATCTGAATTCAGTTCTCTCCTTTGTTAAAAAACACAACTTCGGAATCAATCGGGTACCATAAAACATCTGAAAAATATTCAGAACTTAATGCTCTGTAGAGTTTAGAAAGTCCTGAATCCACTGACTACCTACAGATTTCATTAATAAGACAAAGAAGTGCAAAAAAGGAATCAAATTATTTCAGACAATGCCAGGTAAAGTGTGGCTTTCTGTGTAAGACACAAACAGGTTCAGTATTCACAGCAGCCACCTTTCAAGTTCAGCCCCACTGAAGAGTGCCACAGCTGAAGTGGAGCAGCAGTGCACAGACATGGCTCTCGGCAGACCAGCAGCTGACACTGCACAAACGTCAGCTGCATAAACAGCAGCACCGGGCACTTTTTAATAAAATCTAAAGAACAAATTCCAACAAAGAGTCTGTGCATTTTACAAGCCCACGTGGGTTTCAGGAACTCCTTCACAGAGGGAAGTCTTTCAGTTCAAAGCGTGCGCGCTGCTCTCCCCTCCCACAGGAGAATATAATGCAGACTCATGGCAGACACGTGGGCAGGAACTGCCTTGGAATTACCTGAACAGCTTTTTAAGCTGGCATTCCCAAACTCTTTCACTCCCTAGTATTTACATAGGAGAAATACTCAAAATCAAGTATAACATTTATGAAGTATGCACTTCAGGTCAGAAATGCACATGTGTAAAGTATTAAATAAAATTACATAATCATTAAATAATTATATTGTTGTAATGCCTGAAAAAAATCTGATCAGATGAATACAAGACCAACAGTGAAGGAGTAACATAAAAGTCAAAAATCCCAAGTACAATTCTTCCTACTAGTATCAACTTCCTTACAGCTGTGGGGACGAGATCACATTTACAGGAACTGAAGCACAGCAGCCTCTGAGGTACTACAGACTGTATGTATGGTTTATTTGTAACTAGAAATAATAAGAATTCAACACAGGTTTTGAATACAGCTTTCTAAGAAATTATTCCATTACTGCCAAGAAGGATGCCAAAAGTATCATCAGAACATTTGCTTAAAGTAAAAATTCCTGCATATTACTTTCCTACCTACAGTCCTGACCTATACACATTATCAGCTGTCACCACTTCAAGATAAAAAAGAGAAATAGATTTCATGCATGTTGGGATGAGATTCAGTGTAGTTTTAAAAGAAGTGTTCCAAGAGCCTAGGATTATTTAATTAAAAAAAAAAAAAAAAGGTTTTAAAAAAAAAACCATTACATTAAGATATTTCACAATACAAAACAGATTTTTTTACATCAATAGTTAGAGTAAATCCCATAAATTCACAAGGATTTCTTCAGAAAGGGTGTGATGCACATAAAACAGAGAGGTAAATATCCTGCTTTTCAACTAGGGAGTTTATCAGTGAGGTAACCTATATAAATAGTTTTGCACTAGTCATGTCTGATATTGTATCAAAAACATTCTCTACTAAATTAAGTAATGATGCATCACCTTAACTTCTGCTCAAATGAACAAAGTACTCCATTACTGAAATTTAATTTAGCAGTGTTGCCTAAGACAGATAATGCCAGCATCTAAGTTTGAAGAGTCCTAAGTTTTTAACATATCACTCCATGTATCTTCATTCCATGTACGACGAGGCAGATCTAACAGGAGACCACCCAACATACAATCAACAAACACCGTGGCATCAAAACACATAGTGAAGAATTGTACTATTAACAAGAAAGCTTACACATAACCTATGAGTATGTTTTACACCATCTACAAAACTGCAGAGGGCAAGAAGAGAAGAAAAACTGGCATGACTTTATCTTGCCAGAGCCCTGATTTGGCCCGTGCAGATATTAGTGTCAGTCATTCTGTGCACTGGGAGCAGGATCTGTGGCAGTCCATGTATGCCCTGCTCGCTGCAGCCCAGCTCAGGAGGCGGGAGTCTGTACTGTACTCCAGCTATTAATGTCCTGCTGGCTCCACAGGCACTCGGGTTCAGACCTGTCTCTGCCACTCACTTGGCAGGAGCTGGGCTCCCAACACCAGCACCTGGAAAGGACGGGAGCAGAGACCCAGCAAATCTAACACAGGGCCGGACCGAGGGCAGGGAAATGGGAACGAATCATCTGCCACCAAAATCACTACAGCTGAGACTTCATTTCATAACAGACACGCTCTTTCCCTTTTACCTGGGTTTTGCTCATGGATTTAGGATTAGGATCTGCTGATAACATAAACGGATCAAGACTTACTGAAGTGCCCTTACAGTGAACTGTATGTCTCTGTGTCTGTGTATATATATACACACATACATACACACACATATACACAGACACACACACAAACACACTACTTTTTTTAAATCCAGTTCCAGGCAAAGTCACAAAATGCATAAGACAGGCAGATGCAATCCAAGTTCCCTCTGCATTCTGCCTTCTTAAGTTTATCTGACCCCCAAGTAGGGTGGTCAAATCTAAAAATGAGATGCTGTTAGTTTAGATGCAAACTTTCTTTCCAGGGACAGCCACTGTGCTGGCTTTTGAGTCCCACATACCTGCACACTAAAAACCGTATTAATATCACCTTACCCGCTGCTGACTCAATTTCAAACAGCAAACACTTGGGCATCTGGTACCATGGACTGTTTCTGAACCAGTGACATAAAGGTCAAGCAGCCTATATCCAGTTACCAAGCCTTTCCCTCCTTTTCAGATGGGAGAACTCTTCGTATTTCTTAACTAACACTGATACACAACTGTTTCATGCAATAAATACACCCCTCAGTAATAATTATTTCATGTATCTCATGCTGAGCCCCCAAGGAAAAAAAAAAGAAAATAAATCAAAGCAAATGCAAGAAACTTGTAAATAATCAAATCACTTGACAGGAAAGAATGAATTTGGTGAAGTATTATTTTCATTAGGAGTGATTAGCTGCACCTGCTTATACAAGGAATTGATAAAAGCAAGCAGCTGCAGTTTGCTGCAAAACACAAACATTACAAACAGGCATTAGGTAAGAAAAATACTATCACATCCCTTTTAGTTTCATTTATGACATTACTGCTTATTTCCATTCACAATCACAATCATTACAGCATGTAAATTCAAGGATCCTCCTGACAGTTATGCAAGAACCTCAGCATTGAATCCCCTGGTTTAGGCTTATTCAGGGAAGTCGAAATGACTCACTGCTTATACTGCTTTCTTCATAAGCATATTCCCAAAGGGCAAAACTTCCAGAAGACACCCTCCACTGATCAGGTACCTCAGCAATCAATAAGCACTGCCTCTGGCATCTCCCTAAAAGGCTCAAGCAAATCGCTTGTCAACAGCAACTACAGCTACTTTTCTGCAGGACTCTACACAACTTTCAGGAGATCACCAGCACCTTTAACATGCCTGAAATTTCCCACCCATACAGATACAGGGCTAGATGTAATAAAAAAATGCTGACCATCATAACGCAGTCAAGACCTTCAAAGAAAAAGCCAAAGGTTATTCCAGTTACTATGTTTCCTGGTATAGTAATGGTGTATGAATAACTGTGTAAGCTGCACTCCTAATGACAAGTTCCTAGTTTAATAGCCATTGAGCTAAAAGCCACTCAAAACAACTCAAGCTGTTTTCAAAGCCGCTAATTAAAAACTGTGAGAAAAATTAAAAAATAATTATATTTCTATTGATGCATAAACTCTCCCACAGAATTGCTCATCATGTTTTGACTCTGCATGTGGAGAAATGGTGTGTACTTCTCATTCATCACTTTTTCCCCTTAGTCATATTTTGGCTAGTCTCTACCTTGAGGCCAGTGCCAACTCCTGCTACCAGCACTTTGCTTAGTTCTGTTAACAGAACAACTGCACCTCGTGAAACAGGAACAAGGAAGCACTTCAGAACCTCTAAATTAAAGCTTGAGTTCCATTCTAATTCATGTTTTTGTTTATTTTATGCCCTTATATATTCTAAATATATACTATATATATAGTCTAAATTCTATATTTTCTGCCCTTATATATTCTAAAGAGCTACTGCTAGAAGAACACAAGGGCATGCAGCACCATTGAATGTGTTCTAGCACATTCAAGCCTCTACAAGGAAAAATGCAAGGCATTTCAGAGCTATTCAGATTCTACTGAAAGACTCCTGTAGAGGAAGTGATCTGGTGTTCAATTTATGTACCTTGGATCTTACTGTAAGGCCCAACCTATTTCACAGCAGCTGACATCCGTCCTCATGAATAAAGTGCATCCCCAGGGCTCTGATTTGCATACAAGTGAGCACAGGCTGAAGGAGATACTGCATAAAACAGAAGCTTTAGCCTTGTTCTTCCAAGAGCCCTTTACAACTGGCAGGTCCAGAGGCAATGGGCAGAAACTGGAACACAGAAATTTCTGTATGAATGTTAGGAACCTTTTTTTTTACCGTGAGAATGACTGAGCAGAAGCACAGTTTGTTTGGGAGGTTGTAGACTCTCCGTCCTCCAAGAAACCAAAAGCCATCTGGACATGGGTGACTGGTTCTAGGTGGCTGTGCTTGAGCAGGGGTGTGGACAGGATGAACTCCCAGTCTCTGCCAGCCTCAACCCTCGGTGAGTCTGTGAACTACTTCATGATCTTAACGACACACAGAACCATCATCCTGCCAATGCTGCAGTCAAGCCAAGAGGAGGCCAAAGAAATACAGGTATTTTTGACCATTTCACATATGAAAAAAGTCTACTCTAATGTCCCAAAGACAAAAACTAACCTGCCATCTAGCCCTCGCCTTAAAACCATCCACTGTTCTGCTCTCAGGAAGCCCTCAATGCACCTCAAACATATGCAAACCCTTAACTAGGAGACTTCACCAACCCTGTCTGTTCTCCCCTCTGTTCCATAGCACAAACATCCCCATTTCTCCCAAGTCCATCACCACTTCAAGTCCCATCAGTGCCATCTGGTCTCCAAAGAAACAGATTCTCAATATATACATGCAAAGTCTTCTGAACTGCAGGAAGTGGCCGAACACTGACTCTGCTGTGTAGTGGTTGAGAACCTGGGATAAAACACAAGGTAAATGCTGTCCTATTCTCCAGATTATGTCATTTATGTAAAGCAATGAAAAAGAAAGAACGCATAAATTAGTTTGGTTATTTAGAAGTAGCAGTTTAAAATTAGATCATAATTATGCTTTCTCCTGTACAAAATTCAAAAAGGGACCTTGGGATCTACCATAACCACAACTGCTGTCCATTGATTCACGCATCATGAAAAGCATTTTGAGTCTTCATGTATTTTAATAAAGAACCTATTTTTCTGTACTAAAAATTTATAGCAACCCCAGTGTATCCACATATAAAGTATGTTCATAATGCACACATACAATGTATGTTCTTTCAACACATACAAAGAATTCCCCCTTAAAATTGAAGAGCAATTATTAGAGGAACAAAAGAATCTATGTAGAATATCATTTACGTGGTCATACCTCCAGTAAGTATTGAAAACCCACTACAAAGCTCCAACAGATTTAAGCACTACATTTGTTCTACTACAGCCAAGTTGCAGACCACAGTAACAACTCATTAAAAAAAGACCAACTCTCATGTTACTGTTTACATAATTATTTTGGGTTTTATCTCTGTTGGCATAGCAGGATCTTTCTCATCTCATGTACCTGGAGGTATGTTGTGCTAATGACTCTGAATTCAGACTAAGGGCAAACCTCAAATTTTATCCCATCTTACAAATTCTGCTTTTCTCTTCAGAAAACTTTTGCCACCTTCCATACAATGTCACGTGGCTCAGACAACACGAGCCTCTTGTCAGTCTTGCACACAGTATGATCAGTGCTTCCTAAATGAGACTGACACACCTCCCTCCTTTGCTTCAGAAACTTTAAACAGCAACTAGGAGTGTTACTTAGTTCCAAAATACATGCAGAACCTCTGCCTGCTTCAACTGTAAGACTCACAAAATGGAGTCACTGACACACTTCACTGCATGTAGCTCACAAGAATAATCCTTTAAAAACTGTGTTTCTTTAGTCTATTTGGTTTGGATTTTTTGGTTTTCTTTCTTTTGGGGGGGAGGGGGAGTGTTTTCCCCTCCACGTTAATAGTGGATTACTCTGAATTGAGGCTTTGATCATTGCGCATCCAATCACTCTTCCACCATGAAGATGCCACCACTGGACTTAATCCTCATTTCATCGATCTCAAAGCCATTCTGCCATTTTTAATTAAAATTTCTGCTTTTGTTAGTCAGTGTTCAGACAGCGAAAACACATTATGGTGCTAATCCAAGTCTGACAATTATCACTGACTTAAGAGGAGACATCATCGTTGCAGATTTTACATCAGGCTTATTGTAATAAATTCTGTGCACACATATCCCTTCAGTCCAAGAATTCAGCACACCTGCTCATACTCCCATGAGACTCACATTCCTCTTAAGCAGAAGAAACAACTAATCCATGGTTTGTAAACTTGTCCAAGATCACAAAGCTAAGAAGAGTGTTTCCAATTCTTAAAGGGGCAGCGGACAGGGTGAAAAAAAAATTAATTCTATTTCAGAGCATCTTGTTCCAGATGCAAATGATTCTAATGTGGGTTTCTGTGTTTGTTACTTTGAATTCAACAAAAAAACATATCTGATTTAGAAAATTTATTATCTGCTGATTTTAATAAAAAATTTCAGAGGGTTCCCTACCAAGGGGATGCAGGTTACCCCACTGCATTCTTTGCCCATAAGAGTATCTCCCATTTGTCATGGCCAGTTGAAAAACTAACTCCTGAAGTCAGCTGGTTACAATTCCTTAAAACCAACTGCCTGCACATACTGTACAATTGCCACATGACTTCCAAGCCAAATCCACAGCTGCACACAGGAAATTCAGAGGGGGAAAAAAAAGAAAAAGGACAACCCCACGCCCCCCAGTGCAACACTGGCTGTGCATGTGGCTGGGCACAATAGCTAAAGAGAGTCCCGAGATTAAACCCTCCCAGAACACAGCCACGCTGCGTGCTCACAATACCGGCTGGAATCAGCCCTTCTGGAAAGGAAGACAGGAGGCTATTGCCATAAAAAGAGCTGGGATTCTTAAACATCTGAAGCCAGGCTTAAGGGAAAATGACTGACAGGCAACAGCTGAGCGTATTCTGCATTGATCCTGTACCATCCTGACATTCCAGGGAGGGTGATGGTGAAGGAAGATTTCTGACGGCATAAATAAACTCGAAATCTCAAAAAAAAATATTTTAAATATTTTAAAAATCATTATTACCGCCCCGGCTCGCCCCATGCCACCCAAAAGCCCCTACATCTCGACC
>JAWMRA010000009.1:7140533-7194766 GCA_035584735.1 Pseudotriccus pelzelni | reverse complement strand
CCTTGTAGAAGGCCCCGTTGGAGCCGCGCACTTCCACCGTCAGCTCCTCCATGTTGGGGCCGCAAAGGACGCCGGGACGAGCTTCTAGAAACTGTCACCGCGGGGGGAGCGAGCGCCGCCCGCCCCCTCCGCCCCCCGGCTCCTCCCGCGCCTCAGCGGGGCGGGCCCTGCGGGACGGGCTCCCGGCGAGGACTCCCCGCCGCCGGCGGAGCGGGGCGTTCCCTGCGGGACGGGGTTCCCGGGAAGGGCTCCCCGCCGTTACCGCCCCGCCCGCCGGCGCTGAGGGGGGAGCGCGGGAGCCCCCGCGGGCGCGGCCGCGTGAGGGGGGCGGCGGCGGCGGCGCTGGCGCTGCGCGGACAATGCGGAGCGGGGCTGCTCTTGTCTCAACGGGCGGGCGTTGGAAAGGCCGGGCCTGAGGGGACGCCTTCGGTTCCCGAGCTGCCTCCGGGGCCGGGCGTGTCAAGATGGTGCCCGACGCCCCTGAGGCAGGCTCGGCTTTGTCCCTCACGGAGACCCCGGGGGTGCCCGCCCTGCCCTGCTCACACGCCGTGTGGGCTGTCCTGCCTGCCTTCCCCAGGAAAAATAAAAAATATAAAGTGCCTGTGCCGGTCGAGGGCCCTCGCAACACACTCGGAATTGTGCTGTGAGCTGGATGCTCACATAAGCTTAGTCATGCAGAGCCTGATGAACGGCCTGTGCCTTTGCCAAACTGCACGTGTGTTTGCATTAGCTTTAAATACAGAACCATGGAATCATCAAGGTGGGAAGAGACCCTTAAGACCATCAAGTGCAGCCAAGTACCAACCCGGCACTGCCACTGTAAGCCCTAAACCACTGAGCACATCACCCAGCACCAGGTCCAGATGCCTCTTAAATACCTCCAGGGATGGAGACTCCACCATCTCCCTGGGCAACCCATTCCGATGCCTGACCACTCGAACAGGGAAAATGGTTTTTTCTAATACCTGATCTGAGTCTCCCCTGTCGCAGCTTAAGGCCATTTCAATAGCGGCACTTTCAAATGCTCTTGCTGCTGATCTTTTCTGTTGGACATCAGCCCCAAATGACCAGGGATGCATGATGATATTTTACCTATCAGATGTTTTTCTCCATGTTAATCTCCCACTGTAGTTTTTGTGCCAGTTGTAACCATGTCTGTCAGAGAGCCGACGATTTCAGGTAATACAGGCCCAAAAACGTTGAGAAATCCGGCTAGTGAATAAGGAGGCACAAATGCTCAAAATGGTCAAAGAATGTGTGTCTGTGACACGTGGGGACGTGGTTTAGTGGGGAACAGTGCAGCACTGGGTTGGACTTCATAATCTTAGAGGTCTTTTCCAGTCTTAACATTTCTATGATTCTGTGATTCTAAAGTGCCCTAACAGAAAGAAAAATACAGATTCAACCAACCTCACGGACTTTTTTTCCCATGCTGTGCGCATGAATATTCTCATTCCTGAATATTTATTCCATGTGAATGTTGGAGAGTACATCTTGTTCTAAATATTGTTTCAATCTTTATAAATTACCCACAATTTATTCTAGGCCATGCATGGGGAAGAGAACCCTTCTTCAATATGGTAGGTGCCCCCTTTCCTGTTGGCAGAGGCCACTCAGGACTTCCCAGGATAAGTATGGAACCTGATAATATGAACCAAACAGCTGTACCACAAAAATTCTACACCAAAATTTTTCATCACTCCAAGATTGAATAGCCTGAGGTTCATTTATTTAGCTCCCAAGACACAGAGTCTCAGTGTCAACTGCTAAAAAAATGGTGTCTGGGGTTTAAAAAGAAAAAAAGCATAAATAAACTACACATGAGCTGCTGCTGTCCTCAGGAGTGAAAACAGGACACGGATAAAAGCAATCACTCCAGAACTGCCTGAGGTGCCTGGGTCCACATTTTTGGAACTGGGGGACAGTCTGGGCATTAATGATAAGGAGAACTGGCTTGAGCCAATGCAATCT
This sequence comes from Pseudotriccus pelzelni, assembly GCA_035584735.1. NCBI lineage: Eukaryota > Metazoa > Chordata > Aves > Passeriformes > Tyrannidae > Pseudotriccus > Pseudotriccus pelzelni. The sequence continues at coordinate 7,192,795 of JAWMRA010000009.1, read as the reverse complement.
GCATCTGAATTTGCCTGATAAAATTTGTTTTTCTGGAAGAGTGTGGATGATAGTGGTTAAGTGGTGGGGTTGTTTACATGTTAATATTGAGGCATTGCTATACCTGGGTGAAATGGGGGAAAAAGAGGGCAGGTTGTGGGCCATAACAGTCTGCAGCACATCAGCCAGAATGTAGAGGATTACTCTGTTCTAAGTTTAGTTTTCACTTAATATAAATTAGAAGTAACTACTAAATTGAATTACTCTAAGTATTTAATGAAATAAGAAAAGGGAGAATCTTTATTCTTCTTCAGCAACTCAAGGGTCTTCCTTTAATAGTAGCTACTTACTACTATTTTCACAAGAGGCGGTAACGTGACTAATTTTTTGGTTTCATTTTGCAAGATGTGAAACTGCCACCTCCATTTCCTAGAGCCGTTTTGGTCCGGGAGATGCTCTGGGTAAATCTCTGTCCTCTGTTGAAACTTCCACAGCTCAGGAGGGAGAGCAAGCTTGAGCATGCCAGAAGGACAGTAAGCAGGAAATAGCAGGATTCTGTGTCCTTTTGTTGGTTGGAAAGAGCAGAAAAAGGTTTGCTTATTTGAGTGAGCAAAGTGAAGGGTGAAGGATTAAACACGGAGGGATTAAGGTTGTTGTCTTCAAATACATCAAGGCACACAAAGGGGATAACGATCAGTGAGAGACTGAGGCTATAAAAGACAGAAAACATGACTAGTAAAAAGACTCCCAAATAGGTATAGACGGACCGTTAATAAACTTGGAAATGGGACTTCAGAATGAGAGGTTGAGGAAGTTTCAGGAACAGCCTTTCAAGATTAATTAATGAATGTTAATAAAGCCTGCCTACTTTTAGGATGGTAAAAGCCTTTATGATGGTGACATATCATGAGCAATATAAACCATATTTTCAAGATAGAAAACTTTGAAAGTGTTGACTCCTGCAAATAAACAACCAACCCATACTCTCATCCTTCCAAATGCCTTGTCTAAAATTCAAGAAGTATGTGGATATGCTGGAGAGGGTTCAGGAAAAAGCCATAAAACCAAAGACTGAAAATGTAACTCACTGTAAAACAGCATCATAGCAGAGTTTTAATATATGGAAAGAATTATTTTTTCTCTGCAATCTACAAGTACCCAGGAAGAACAAAAAAATGTAAAGGCCTCTTTAGATTCCTATCACTAGCAATTTTGAAATCAATATTGAGTTTGCTCCAGTTCATACACAAATGAATTCATGGAAATGTTGTCAACTGTGTAACTAAGGGTCGAAATGGAATTGTCATTCTGGGACCTCTGACATCACACTTTGTTAAATGTTCACCTCACCCAAAACTGGACAAATTTTAGCCGTTTTCAGGGACTTGGGCAAGAGTGAGACAACTATGAAATAATCAACATACTTGCTTAGAATAGCTACCTCTTAAAGTAAGATTATATTTAGTTATGAAAAGGTGCAGAAATTGGTAGCCCTCTTATACTACTAGTAGGCTGAGAATTCATGTTGGAAAAAAATGTTGTACTTTTAAACTACTAGTTACTTTGCTGCCAATTAACTTTAGTTCCTTTTCTGATGCCAAAACAAGGACCATTGCTGTGTTTTACTGAGCATATTCCCTACCCTTCAGTAAAATAAAATCCCAGAAGCAGCAGGCAAAAATCAAAGTCAACTAAATTCAGAGTTACGCCTTTACTTACAAACACAATGCAACAACCTGGGTCTTACATTCCATTCGGGGAAGGGAATTGCTGACACACTTAGCAACTTGTGCCATAAAAAATAAAATAAGCATAAAAAATTAATCTAGTTTTGCCTTTAAGTGCGTAAAAACCTTTCTGGTTCCGCTGCTCATTCTGAAATTTTGGCAGAAGGGTGGTACCTATGAGAGACATCCACACAGAGACTTCCAACCTTAGCAGAAGCTTAGGGAACAGGCAGCACCGAGACCTGTAAATTGCCGTGCATCCCTAATTCTCAGTGGAGAGAAGCAACACAGATGGATATTTGAAAGATACTATCAGATCACATTGGCCTCATGTCTAACCAAATATATTACAACTCAGAAAAAGTCTTGGAGAAGTTCTTTTGAAAAATTACCTGTTTCCAGGTAACTCCTGTAGAGTTTCCTCGTTTATGTGTATGTTTTCTTTGTTCCACAAGTTGTGCTCGGGTGGGAGAAGGAAATTTATGAAACTTGTAAAATCACCTCCAGTATATCCAGTGTACAACACCAATATAAAGACATATGGCCTTGACACCAGTTGTCCTGTTGGGCTGTGTAAAGAACCTGTAGTTAGTTGTAAAAATGGAAAGACAACTCCTATAGAAAAACTTGTGTTTTGTTTCGGTCTGCCCTTCATTGTGATTTTTGCACTACTGGAATACTGAGCTGCAGAAGAATCTCTACCATTTTTCATCCCATTTTTCATCAGCCTTTCACAGCTGCATTCCTGACCTTTACCAATGAATGAATATTTGTCTGGAGGTTCACTGAACCACGTACTCCATGCCCAGCCACATCTGCAAGTACTGTAAGCAGACACCGCTTCTGAAAATAGGACCTACAAAAGGTGTTGCTAAGTGAGTGTATGTAAAAACATTTTTGTGCAGTGCAGTTTCAAACCCTCTGGTATGGAAATCAGAGCACTAATAAATCATAGGAGTTCCTCTGATTGTGAAAGAACTTTTGTAATTATTTGCACCTATGTTGAAAGGGAAAAATCTTGATAATTTATTTTTTGTGTATTACAGCTGATAGAACTTGCATTGATCTGTCTATAACTTAAAATGATTTGCAGTTATAGGGTTAAAAACCTCCTAAGTTTAGAAGGATAAAAAGTGTTAAGAATCCACAGAACGCAGTAGGTGTTTACTATTATTTTCTACTTCCTGTTACTTCAGTCTAAAAGAGAAAAGGTCACTGAGCTAATTAAATCATGCAAGGAAGACATCAAGAAATTATATTAAAAGAAAATTGATTTTGACTACAGTCTGTATTTATGCTGAAGTAATGATGAGTAATGTCATTCAGGTTGCATTTGTTCAAAGTCCACAAGATAATGTGCACATTCAGCAAAAGAAAAATATACATCCAGGCAACAGACTACTACGTGAAAGTAATTTCATGCTGAATGACAACATATGAACCTTGTTTTGTCACACTGGATGAACTCCTCTCTTACCATTGCTTGGCTGATCTTCCCATTTTTGTCAGTAGCAGCACAGGAAAGCAAGCAAAATAAAATGAAAAGTTTGATGTCATTCTAAAAGCAAAAAGAAGCACTAGACAATGCCTGCTGTAAACTCAGTGTTCATCCTGGCACCAGGAAGAAACTGCAAAATCATTTCTCTGAAATTTTAATGAACTCCGACGAGAACACTGCTGGTTAATGGACTTTATGCAATGGGCGGAAACTCATCCATTTGCAATCCAACTTTCCATGGGGTTGGCTTGGTTTGCTAATATTCATTATCACTTTACATCTGCCTCTTTTGAATGCTGGTGTGGATGCAGCTGATCTGAAAAAAGCTAACCTTGTGCTTGACTTTGTTCCAAGCCAGGAAGAGAAGAGCACAGAGCACCAGAGGGATCTCGGTGGTGAGTCTGCAGTCCTGGTGATGTAATGGTGTGGGGAAACCTGCCATACAATTAGCTTTAGATGGCCAAGCCTAGAAGTTCTCACCTCCAAGTGTTAAGAGTTATATCCTTCCTATCACTCTTGTTACCCACACAAACCCAAATTAATAATTTCTGTCTTCTGAATACCTTCAGGAAAAGAAAGTAGAGTTTTTCTTTGTCGCTGATCCAATTTTGGTCCTTGATTGATTCTCAGGGTACCTTGTTTTGACTTGAAACTTTTGGACCAACTTTTAGTGTCAGCGTCATGTACAGAGGTATCTGCATTTCTAGCGCTGGACTGGACCAGAGCAGGGTTCCAGGCAATGTAGATGTACATGAAATGAGTTACTAGCTACCTCCTGCAATCATCAAAATGTACATGTTTAATACCTCATTCTGAGCATCAGTATTCATTTCTTGAAGTCAGGGCCTACTGTTAAAGAGAGGCAATGAAGTCCTGAGCAAAATTAGTGAAAGAGAGTGGACGGTGGGCACGTTGCTACCATAAATCCATGATCAGAGCTATAGGAACTTAGTGCCACAGGACATCAAAACACAAAACAGTAGCACTTAAACAAAGGTGTATCAGGAGTAGCAGAGGGACGCACACCAATCCAAATGGAGAAATGCAGTATGCAAGAGCAAGGAGGCAACTCACAGGTAGGAGGAAGCTAGCAATGCACCTGTGTGAGACTCTAAGCAAACAAACTGAAAAGCTCATTTGTGTTCCTACAGGATTGCCTCATATAAACTAAAGCACAAAATAATTCATTTCAGAAAAGATCAGCTGTCAGCTCAAGGCACTCTGCTGTCAAGAGTTCCAAAAGCAGGTTTCTGTCTTGCCACACTTTACTTTTTGAGGGCCTCAATACAGCAAATTACTTAGGCAAGAGTTTTATTTAGCATCTCACTTGAAGGAATGTAAGAATGTCTTTAAATAGTTAGCTTAATCTGTGCTCTTCAAGAAAGGAAGGAGTTGAGAAAAAAGTTTTCTTCAGATTTGTTGGCAGAACAATAATGCAAAGCATTGTGTGTGCATGTGTTTTCTGGTTGCTTTGAAAATTCCCACCCACAGAGCAACAGATATATATTATATGTATATATAAATTATGTAGATATGTATTTGTTTATGTATTCTTATTATGTGTATGTATAAAGAAACTGCAGATCAATACAGACTCCTGGTGCCCTAGGAGCAAAGAAAAGCATTTTACAGACAAAGTACTAAGAATGTCGATTTGTCAGTGGCAGGATCTCAACATCAGTTTCTCCCAAAATGGATTGCATTCAACTCCTTCAAAAAATCAGGAGAACCTTATAGGCACTGATTTAAGGAATTAAATACTAATACTCAGAATATGGGATTAAACACGCACATTTTGATGATTTCAAGCTGTAACTAGTAACTTATACAAATCTATGTTCCTTCAAACCCAGCTCTGCTGTTGGACACGACGAGCCAGTATGGGACAGCCAGAATTCCAGTGAAATGAGTTACTGAGAAGTTCAAATATGTTTCCTGTGGGTTTTGTGATTGCTCTCTCAACTGAGATGACCTTCCCCTGGTACGTGTGTTCCAGCTGTATCACAGATGCCATTGTAGAGGGTGGGATAAAATCTGGACTGTTGCCTTTTTCTTTTTTCCATCTTTCTAAAAATACCGTTCTATTAATAGCATAGCATTTTCCCAGACTGCCTGTCTGTTGAGATGAAAAAGGGAGCTCATTAAGCTACTTTGGTGATAAAACAGACAGTTCTGATAAATGCACCAAAACTGACCATCCTTTTGGTCTAATCAGTAACATTATTGCACGAGTGCTCAGGACGTCACATCTTTGGCATAATTCCACTTCCTTTTTTTCAGTTGTTTCATCCCCCGATGCCAAATGCTGTAGGCTGCTGGCATGTTAGACACTGCAGCACGTGATTTCACCACTGATTTGTTGCCATAAGACTCATCTGAGCCCTAGAAGCTGAGACTGCTTTAACCTGCTCTTTCCACAACCTTACGTGCCTGTCCTGTCTCACTGGAGTTATATCTCCACCCTGGACTTTTCCTGCTGGAATGAATTGGTACTTGGGAAAGGAGTCCCTCTGTTCAGGGTTTAAAATGCTTCTTTAGACAATGGAAAAGAAGTGGCTAATTGCCAGAAACCGGCTGCACTAGAGCTGTCAAAAGGAGGGGCTGAGGAGGATTAGTGCAAATGGATGAAACATACAGGAAAAGAAATAGGAACAAGGAGGAGGAAAATGATAAAAAGAGGGAAGTCAAGTGGGAAAAGAACAACAGAAGAAAGAAAAGTTCAAACAGCAGTGGAAGAAAAGTTAAAAATTTAAGCTTTAATAAAGAAAGGTTTGGTGAATGAAAAAGATGAGGTAAGAGAGGAAGATAGATAAAATAAGTGATAAATGAGGAAAAGCAAGAGAGAAAACAGTTCTGGGGAATACATGGAAATACAGGATGGTCACCTGTGATATTCACATGCCTTTTCTCACTAAAAAGGAATGGAAGAAGAGATGGTTGAAGACATCAACAATAGAGACTAATTTATATCTTATATAAATTTGGGATCCAAAGTTAAAATCTGTTTTTTTGCCATCCTGGAGCAGAAATTTGATTGCAATTCTTTTACCATGTCTGGACACATCCTTTTACCATGTCTTGAGCACATCTGTACCACCCAGTCAACTACATCACATCAGGATACTGGAATAAGCTCTGCGTGAGGCAGGATTTGCATGGGAAGCAGCACAGCCTGGAACGTAGCGTTGCACCCAAGCCAAGATACCCCTGGTTTCGGTAGAGTCCTTTGCCTCCAGGGGACACCAAACAAGCAGAGACACAGTGTTTGTAGGTCCCTTCTTCTGACGTCCTTGTGTGTTAGCACAGCTGGAAGAAAAGGTGTAATTCTAGCTTTTTCTGTTGCAGCTGTTTCACTTCGCAGAAATGTTTTAATGCTTGCAAAGATACAGAGCATGTAAGAACAATTGTTTAGATTTTGAACAAGTGAGCCTGTGCAAACCAATAACGATCAAAAATACAATAGTTTTTTCTGTATAAAATAAAAGTATGCTTGCCCAAATCAGTTTACAGGACTGGAAACTTTAAAAAAATAAATTCACAATTTCCATTTCATGGAACAATTTTGAACAACTTTTAATTCACATGACAAGGATTTTAAGACTTTAATGATTTTGTCATTAAATGACATTTTATTTTAAATTAAAATTATTTAAAATAAATTTTATTAAATGTATTTTAAATTAAAATGTGCTTCCTAAATGTGTAACAATAAAACCTGATGTCTTAGCTCCCCATACATGTTCCTCTGAGAAAATAAAGTCTTAAATACCCTAAATTCCACACTCTGGAGCAATTTAGATCTCCTTAGAGATCACAGTTTGAACTACAAATGCAATAAGGGCTGCATCCTGCTGTAGCTGAAATCCTTCCTAAGTCTACTTCTGCTTTTCAATCTCTCTAATTTTTCATTAGATCAAGAGTCACACATTTTTGTTGGCAGTAAAGCAATTCCAATTTGAACTGCCTTCTGTCTTCAATAGGAATTTTCCCAAAGTACAGAAATAAAAATGTAAAACTTTGCTGTGTTTCATTACTTTCATTCTTTTGAACATTGCTGCTCTGAAAGCTCTGTGTGAAATTATTAGAAGACGGGTTTTGAAATGCTTGTGAAAGTAGATGCATATATGGGACTCAAAGGGCCTTATTTAAAAAAGAAATTTGCCAGTTACCCAGATCTCTGGTTGGTTATGCCCATTCAAGGATACAGAATCCATCATTCCTATGATTATTTTTACATCTGAACTTTTTTTTTTATACTGGATAGACTTGAAACTTTCAGGGTCATTTGCCCAGCATGTAGTTGAATGTCCTGTGCTATAGATTCCAATTAGCAAGACCATGTTCAATGGTCCTACACCACCAATGCTGTCTAACTGCTTTCCACTTGGCTTTATATGTTTCTTCTTTGTTGCAGCTGCAACCAGGTCTATCTACCCTTTGATAGAAAAATTTCAATTACCCCAGGGAGAAGCTTTTAGCTTTATTAAGCATTGAAGTCTACACATTTGTTCTTCTGTTGAAGAGCAGTTCAAAAGAGACTTTCTGAGGAAGTAATCTGATAAATTAGGATAAATCTTGTGGACTTTCACTGCTAATGTTTCTCCTGTAGTCTGAGCCTAAGAATCTGCCAACTCAATGTACAGTTAAGCATTTCTTTAACACTTTTAGCCCCTGACAGATGTTTCTTATACTTTACAAGTAAATGGCTCTTCAGTGATTTTTGAGACTGCTGTGCTCTCAGCATAAAATTGATGTCACAGAAGGCTGGAGAGCTCTGCTCCAGCCTTGATAGACAGTGACAGAAAACTGTTCCCATCTGGTAGCTTTGTACTGGCCTCTGAGTAAACTAATGGTTTCCTTTTTGACATGATGGGTGTCAACTCATCACCTCCTTGCTGCCCAGAGTAACCTTAGTTATCTCACAAAAAGCAAGGTCTGCATACACCAGGTCTCTGATCTGCCCTCACTTTGTTGTCATTGGCCTCTCGGGGGAGTTGGGGTGGCCAAGTGACATGGAGGAAAGCTGGCAACAACACTGTTGTAAGTCACATCTCTTTGTAGATTAAAAAAAAGGGAGCTGCTCTTCCTAACACTGTCAATCTTGTATTTTATTTCATTGGTGGGTTCAATTATGCCAGTAAATAAGGCTGTCGTTTCTGCTTTTTAGTGTTTGAGAATTCCACAAAAGTTTCACGTCACTGGTTTGAAATCGAATCTTTCATTATTGTCTCTATCTTGCAAATTAATTTATTACTGTATTTGAAGTCCTAAATGCCTCTTGAGAGAGCTGAACATACAGTCTAACAATCTACCCACAAAGAGCAAACATGAGTTACACATTTAAAGAAGATAATCTTTCAGTTGTATGGAAATCCTGTCACTCTTGCTTTTCTTTTTAAGCTTCATATTATAAAGCCTTTCTTTCTGTTTTCAGAAAAGTTTTGGTTCTTGCTCGCTCATCCCTGTTCTGTGTGGCAGAAGAAAATGGCACATTAAATCAAGACTGTAAAAAGGGATATACAACTAAATGAAATTATCACCACCAAATTAGAACACTGGAGTTCTTGGATGCAATATATTTTTCTAGAAATCCTCTAGAAGAGGGAGTGAGTAGGAAACAAATAAACATGGAGAGAGTTCTCCAAATCCACATTCTCACCTAAGTCTGCAGCTATACGTGCTTTTTGGAGCACTGTTAAATAACAGCCACTATCAGTTTCAAACACAGGTAGTAGAATTTACATAAGCAAATGTCATCTGGCTAAATACTGCCCCATAAATATACATATTATAATCTGTTATTAACACACAAGATTATATTGTCATAATACATCAAAATGTTACAAGTGGGGATTTCGAGTGAATTATCACTCTTCAATGCTGTGCATCCATCATGAGGCCAATGTGCCACCAGCATCTCTCTTACAAGACACACACATACTCTCCTGTCCCCCAGGATGGAGGCACTTCTTGCTCAGCAACTCAGCCAACAACAAATACTCCCACTGAAACCAAAACAAAATTGAAAAAGAAAGAAAAGAAAATCCCCAAAATGTTTGCTCTCTCTGAGGGAAACACTATTTCATGGTGCCATATAGTTAGTAAGACAGAGGCAAAATAATTAAGATTACAGAAATTAATTCTATATCAAAGTCCACAGAAGGACTCCTGTTGACATCAAAGCTTTGTCTTCTTTTTGATAATGAGATTACACTTCATACTTGATTTTCTACGTATTATTCTCTGCAGAGTAGATGTATTACCACTGTCTGTCAATGATTTTGCGCAAAATTAAATTTGTTTAAAAGCAAGGGATAGGTTTTTTATGCCGCCAGGTTTAGAAAACATGCAATCCAAGACCTGATTCCATAACCTTGGAGTTGAAACTGTAGTTAGAGCTTGTGTTTCCAGTGATTCATCATGTTTCATCCATATTTTATGCTTTTACTTCCATTTGGTCAAGGCCTATGTCTTTCAAACTTCAACTTGCATCATTTACCCATTCAATACATTTGTATACATGTAATTACATAAAATGCAGCAAATAATGCTGTTGACAGGACACAAAAAAGTGGAAACAATTATTTCTCTCACCTGTTTCGGCCTGGAAAAAATTAGATGGAGTAAAATGCAGTTAGAAGGCAGCAGATAAGATTGAACACAAAGAAAGTGTTAACTTTATTACCAAAACCCCCCCCATATATCTGCCTATCCACTTATCAGAGTAGGAATACCACAAACCAAATACCCAATCTTACTTTGACACTCTCCATTTTCTGAACACTGGCAATACAGTCTGGTGACATTTTGACATGTAGCCTGTAAGAGAAGTTCAAGGTATACGTTGCTGAATCAGTCGTTGTTATTACTGATGTTTGCAGCATTAAGAGAGAGAAACTACTGGAGGAAAATCTTGCAGGTGCCAGACAGAAAGATGCCTATATTAAGAGTTATGTTGAATTGTTAATTTTTAGTTATCAGCAAAACCAAACTAAGAATCTGCGTGTTCAGCTGAGAGTGTTATTGGTGCAGCTTGTTCAAGCTTCAAAGACAGTTGCTTTCAGTATAAAATCCTGAGATCTTTTTTTTCTTCTCCCAGGTTTGAGCTCTTCGGTTTAAAGCATACATGAAATTTTTTATGTTTACACGGATTGAAGAAGATCATCATCTCAGTCAGGGTACATCTGACCTGTAGCTGGAGAAGGCCAACTTCATTCTGCATATGTCAAAACGCTACAGTCCAGACAGCTCTTATGCTGGAATTGGTCCATAAGATATTCCCATCCTAGTTCCAACTGTTCACCTTCTCTGCCCAGACCCTTCCCCACTTCTTCCTCCTCTCTTCTGCAGCAGCAGGAAATTAGGTCTGTAGCAGGGCCTTTCAGGGGAAATGAAAGCTGAGTGCTTGGCCAAGGGCAGAGTCTGGCTGCTTATGCGGTGGAGGTGACTGGAAACTGTTCAGGAGCTGCTGCAGGAGCTGCTGCAGGTGTCGACGTGCAGAGCTGGGAGGTGGCTTGGGCAGGGTGGACAGGGCAGGAATGCTGCTGCCAGGTGAGGCAGTGAAGGTGGGTTTGAGCACTGTGTGGAAGAGGATGATGATGGGAGGGGGGACAAAGCCTGCAGCTGGACAGGAGGATGTGTTACAGGGCTTTGGAAAGCAGACCCAACTCATGGCTGCCAGGGCTGCACTTTGCTTTATCCCACAACAGCAAAAAGCAGGTGAAGATGATTTCAAATTAGCAGAACAATTCTATCAAAAACTTTTTGCTGATCAATATGACAGTTGTTTCAGGACAGTGCTTTCACCCAAATTGTACTTTATGTTCCTGATACAACAATTTATAATTTTATCTGTGTTGCTTTTAATTCACGGATTTCTAATGAAAGATCCTGCCATGATCATCTCTGATAAGGATCAGTTTATATTTCCTGCAGAAAATTCCACTTTACTACATAACCTTCACATGCTATTGAGCGAAGATCTCTTTTTTACTCAAATATTAGTTGGAGAATTTCCCTGCACTTAGTGATACCTCCAAGGCACTAACATTAGAGAAAATCTGCCAGAGGCAGGTTGAGGAGCTGTTAAATCATTTTCTTTAAGATTTCTGCTTACCCAGTGTAGCCTACAGTGTGAGGCTATAGTGGTGGAGGGAGAAGCTGTGTGTTAGAAACCATAGGAGTGATCTACAGAATGTAAGAAAAAGTTAACACAAAAAAAGTGAGGGAGAACGTTTCAAAGAAGCCAGGTTCTGCTGGAATGGCTCTGTGACAATCTCAGCCAGCGATTTGCAGCATCTTCAGCCGTTGTCTCACTTCAGGAGATTAAGGCACCTCGACGCTTGATCGTCGCAGGAGTTCACAAAGCAAGGAGTGGTTTAGGGCTCTGGCTGATGCCGGTACCTCCCCGGCTGAGAGCGGCACTTCAGTGAAGTGACTTTGGATCAGCGACACGGGCACTTCTGCACATGCAGCAAATGTTTGTGTCTTAATGCATTTTTCCTCTCCAAAGAAAACATGCATTCTATAGACTTCTTGTATCATTCCTCTTCCTTCATTACCCCACTTCAAGGTATTCTTTCTAGAATGTGTCATCAATCCTTTCTCTTTACAACTAAGCAGTAGGTCAGGCAGCAGGTAGGTATGTTATAGTCCCGGGCACAAGAATTCCCCTCAATAGAAATATTCAAAGCCATTGCAATAATGAGGAAATAAACAAAACAGTGAACCCTGCTGACTGGTCTCTTGCAGTATATAGCTGCTATTCAGGTGACAGATTAAATGGTGGGCAGAAAATAACACTACTGCTATTACTATATATCTTCACAATACTTGGGAGATGGCAGCAGCAGTCCTTGCCCTCATCCCACAGCAGCATTACCTGGCATCTGCCAATGGGACCTCCACTATCAAGAGTTGTCCAAGCCATAAAAGAATCTGTTCAAAGCAGAGAGGGTTGCCCAGGTGAAGGATACAGCACCCTTACTTTCACTGTGCTTTTTCATCCCACTGGTGGAACAGCTTTATCTGTGAATCTGGCTGCAGCGTGGAGAGAGGAAAAGAGAGAATATGCATGCACAGTTCTGGCAAAATAAATGCCACAGGTGTAAGTTCAACAAGAAGCTCACTTTAACACGAAAAAAATACTAATTCCATGTAAACAGTACCTCCCTGGAGCAGCCCCCCAGCAGGTACTTGTGCCTACAGGACAGGTGGCTAAGCTCTGCCTAATCCTCAGGAAATTCTGATCTCGTACACACCACTGGCTTGCACCATGAAGGTACACAGGGCTGTCAAAACAAAAAGCTCCTGACATTCTTCACAGTCCCGGTGGCACCTGGTACTCACCAGAAAATGGAAACCTCAGCACATCTAATGGCAGAGATTGAGAGAAACCTGTGCAGGCCAGTGCAGGGGATCCTTTTCGGACTGTGGAGAAAGCCTGTGGTGAGGAGCACAGTACCAGCAGCACCTCTTGGTTCTGGGAATGCTTCACCTCTTCTCCCAAGAGAACAGAAGAGTCGAAAATATTTTACAGTCTTCAATATTTGCATTTTCATGTGACTACTTTTATCCTTGCTTTCCTTGGTGAGAAGCATCCAAAATATTTTTAACACAATTTTAGGATTTGAAACTGCAGTTAAGCCTGTTCATTATAAGCAACTGGAGTTTAGATGGGAAAAGTGCCAGAAAACTTTCCAATAGTTTTAAGCAGTCTGAAACACCAGTAGTATAAGCTCACTTTTGAGAAAAGGAAGGTATTAGCCACTACAAAAGAATGGAAAGGAGAACTCCATATCAGTTTTGTTCAAGTGCTAAAGTTTTTTTTTTCATTTTCCTACCAAAATATTAACCCCTTTTGAGCTACAGATCCAGTGGATGAAATCTGTAAGGGTTTATAATCAATGAGCTCCTAATGAATTATTTAGAGTTTACGGCCAGTCTTTGGAACTGATGATCTGATAATTTAACTCAGATCTGATTTATCAATAGCTAACAAATATAATTACACTAAAAATACTTTAGCTAGTATTAATTCAGTAAGTGGACTGCCTTAACTTTTGCTTTAGCTTAAAACTGATGATACCAGCTAAATTTTAGTTTGCTATTTTGAGGTTTTTTCCTAGACAGATATGATAATTTTAAAAACAAAATGATAATTTAATTAAACATCCATTCTTTTAAATAAGTAGCACAGACCAAGAACCTTTTGATATTGAATAAATATGAAGTGATCAAGTGGAAAAAGAAAAACCTGATGAGCCCCCAGTTAATGTTTGGGTGTCTCACACAGTCCTACTCATAGATCCCACTAACAGATCCCAGTGAGACATCTCACTCAGCACACAGCTTTGTACCTTTGAGCAAGGCACACTCCAAGGACATGGCAAAGGAGTCACCTCCATAGTGTAACCCTAACATAGCACTGGGCAACAATCTGTTTCTGTCAAAAAGTGCTCCTGACACAACAAAAACTGGACCAGGTGATAACCTTCTTAACCCCCAAGGAACCTCTGAGACTGAGGGTAATACACCAGCCAGCTGGACAGAGGGAGTGCCCCATTTTCCTTAATATTCCATGTCTACACTTGGTGATGCATCACACTGCTGCCCACACAGTCTCTGGTGGATGCTTGTTCTTTTGGCCGTAAGTGCAGTGTAATTACACAGGGCAAACCCCCCAACAATCTGAGCAACAGATCTGCTGTCCTTCAAGAGCTCTCTGTGCAACCTCACCTGGCAGGTAATGGCTTGAATATCAAGGTGTTACTGGACTGCTTGAGCTTTTCATCCTGTTGGGACCTTGTCTCCATCAGGAGAGAAAAACACAGAGGAGCTGAGGTTTTGTGGTTCCCAGCCCCAGTCCCTCCTACTGCTGCCTCCAGATCAGCCTTCTGCTGAGCTGGCAGCTATGATGTGTTCTAGTCAAACAATATTAAAACTGGGTTTTACCAAAACTTTGTATAGTCTAAAGCAACTGCCTTCTTTTCACCTCAAAGTCCTTTGACCAAGACTTATGCACACGAAGTCCTTGTGAACTCATATATACAAAAACTTCTCCTTTAAAGACTGAATACGTGATACTGTTCCTGTCACTGCCTTCCCTTGCAAAAGCTGTAATTCTCCTACACATAAACCAAGGTCCATGACAGGCATGCACAGGCAGAGATTTTTGGGATCAGTATACTACACCCAGCTGGAGAGGTGCTGTCATTTATGTTTTCTGCACATCAGTTCTCCATTAGTAAAACCCAGAATGGTAAAATATCACCTTATTTCAGAAGTGATTTACCTCTAATTGTACATGATATTTAACAATCACTGTTGGGGTTTTTTTTCTTCTTTTGTGGTGGGAAATGCCTACAGGGAATCTGCATTTTAACCTCTCCAACTTTAACCTCCAAAAACTTGAAGGGACTGCACATTCAGACTCAGCATGAATACAATTAATCTTATTTTTCTGTATTTTGTGATGCTGCTGCCATCTAGAGTGTGTAAGTGATATTGTGTCAAAAAACACCATCAGCAGTATTTAATTAACGGATTTGGCATTAACATGGAGCAAGTATAATCATAATCATAATCGTAATCACACATTTTTCTCTATTGTGTTCCACTGCTGCCACCTAGAGTTATAAAACAAGTAGATTATTTTTACTGACTACATCTGTTTAATTAGTGGCTATTTATATTTGTGGGTGAAACCTCACTTTTTCACTATTTTCTCATTGCTTTGCCTTGTCTCTTTGTCCTGATTGTCAGTATAATCCAAGTATTTCATATCATCTTGTTCTCTTTTTTAAAAAAAAATTAACAGAGTGGTTAAGCTAAGTAATTAATTTGTTGCAACTTTATGTTTTTAAAGGTCATCTTTAAATAAAAAATATCTTGGGTCAACCTGTGTTTTCTTCTGGTTGCAACACATCATTCATTAAAAAAATTTGACTTAATATTCATTTGAGACTCCCTAATCAGAATTAATAGGGAAAAATAATAGGCTGCCATTGTCATTAATAGAGGCAGGCAGCTGCTGTTGCTCCTGGAAAAAAACCCCAAGGCTTTGCAAACCTTTTTTTTTTTTTTTTTTTCTGTGGCACAGAAAGCAACACACATGCCTTGGGGACTGTAAAACAATCAATAAAAGAAAATAATGAATAATAGGTTACCAAATCTGCAGTCACTAATGCATGTGACCTCCTTGTATATTTGAAGGTTCAAAAGAAGTCTCCTTTGATGCCTAGTAGGTAACTACAGAAATTCCTGGAAGAAATCCTAGGCATTCTTGTTCTTTTAGCCTATTTAATTTTTAGACGGCTTTGGATGACTGCACTGGAGGTAACAGCAACCCTCCAAGATCAAACATCCACCAACTCTTTACCTGGATTGTTCCTTCCTCTTTGCTGATGTAATCACTTTCATTATCCCTCTTCAGGTGGCCTTACTTTGTTGGGAATCCTTAGCTTGTCATGTCTGGTGGAAACAGTAGCACTTTCTATATCTTTGTTTGACAGCTCTATTACAGTGCCTCAAAACTCAGGAATTTAATACATAGGCCTCCTCAATATCTCTAATGGAAAATTTCATGAAAAAAACCCTTTTCTTGGACTTTGATCACAGAACTTTCTCTAGCTGGCTGTTCTTGGTCCCTAGTTCCTCTGGCTGTGCCCCTTGCCTTCTTTCACCTACCTGTGAAGCGAAGCCAATGTCCTGGTTTTGTCTTTTCAAACTACCTTTATGAAAACTAGTCACAGCTCTTGTCACAATGGCCTCACCTTAATAGCAACATGAAAGTCACACCTGCTTCTGTAGATCCTCCCAATAGCTCACCCCAGGGAAACTGCTGCAGATAACTGGGAGCCAAATGGAGCAGGGTTTTATTCTCAGGTTGGTGTCATTTCTCTTTTTGGTTGTAACATGGAAACTTTTGAATAATAGATCCAATCAGTTCCATCGTTTCTCAAAGAACGTCCCAGGCATAAATGCATAGGTATTTACAGATTTGAGCGAAATTAAATGAGAAAGAAAGCTAAACAGGGAAGGTATGAAGCTCAGATATAGAGCTGGCAGAACCAGAAGCTACAGTAGGATCTGTAATTTTCTACAGATCAAAGCTATTAACAGCATGCAGTGTTACAACCAAATATCTCATCTCTGCTTGTCTTCACATGGCAGAAATAGGAGAATGAATAATGGTGTGAAAGAGGTGTGGAGTAAAGAGCCGTAAGGATCCAATGTTTTTGAAGAATGAAGAGCAAGTGGTATGGGGATGAAAAGAGCCCCTGGGAGGCTGGAAGGAAGGATTCACAGCTGGCCGTGTCCAGCATGGGTAGGACACCCGCAGTGTCTGACACCAGGAGGGAAAAGGGAGCCTCAGGGTGTTCTCAAAAATTTAACAGGATGGGAAAGTGGTGGATAGGGCCTTTGCAAGCTAGATAGGTAAGTATAAAGATTGCTTAGTGTAAGAAAAGGCCTAAAAAGCAGTTTCCTGAAGTATTCATCACCCTGAATAGCAATGGCTCTGTGAGATTACACAAGAAAAATAATCCCGTGAAAGCTTAGAAATATCCTTTGTGTTAAAGGTATAACAAAAGCACTGCCAATAGGCTGCTGTTATCTCCCAACCTCACCTATATCTGAATAATGACCAAAAAAAGGTGTGTAAACTACATAATCAGTATTTCCAGTAGTTGTTACAACCTCTTGCTCATACTGTGTATCCTTGTAGACTATCATGAGTTTAGTCTAAGGAGCTTTGATCCTTTCCGTAAAATTGACCTAGGAGTGACTGATAATATGTGATTCTTATAAGAATGGGTTAGCAACCACTGAAGTCTGAAATTTATCTTGGTTTTTGTTTTCAGTTTCATATAGGGGTGATTTGTTGGCGTGTTTCATTTGATCTGTGGTGACAACATTTTGGGACCCCTTGTTTTTGTTAGGTATTGGAAACTTTGGCAACTTCTTTTCCTTTGTCCACAAGTCTCAGGTTTGGTAATTCTAAGAAATGATACTCTTAGTTTAAGAAAATTTTTTTTAATATACTTTTTTTTAAATTTTAATCAATTTATCTGGTATTTATGCTGCATTTTTTCCTAGTACTCGTGACCATGAAAGCCAGTGTGTATTATACTTCCACTGATATAGCAGAGAATTACAAAATTGAGGCAGTTGAAGCTTGTAATCCTTTATCTTTGAACTTGCATGGAATCCCATCTTGGCCAAATTACGATAAGCCTTTGTTATTCAGCGTATTCTATTCTAACTCAATATTTAAAATGAGAATTGATCAGAAGATTGTACCACTGGGTGATCATCTAGCAGAAAGGTTCATCCTATACAAGCTTCTTGAGGGGGTTTTGTCCTTTGTTAGACTTAAAAAATAGTCAGTCATTTATTCCCATGCCAGTCCTCCTTTCCTCACACTTCAGCCCCTGAGTGGAACATGCAACCAGTCATTGCCCAGGTACCTCAGCATGTAATGGTCCTTTTTAAAGGCTCACCTTGTGTGCAACTGTCCCTTCCTTTCGGTGCTCTGATGAATTTACCAGCGAATAAACTTCTGTGCAGTTGGTTACTCCTTGTCTGACATTTGGTCCCTGCCATGTGTAGCACAGGCTGTCTCTCAAAGTATGGGACTAATTAGCTTTACTTCACATAAGCAGCCCAGAGACAATAATTTGTTCTTCTTCTAGAACCCTAAAGATTCAGCTCAGGGCATTTTGATGGCTTTTTATAGCTGGGTTGGGTTAAGGCTGAAGAAAAAATTTGGAAAGAGGTATCTACTAAGAACGGACATAACACTTCCGAGTCTCCTACTCTAAGCTGGGTCTACTCAAAGTAATGCTTTTTTTTTTATTAGTAAAATAACAATACTTCTGCATTTCCAAATGCACTCATGGTACCTGCCACTGTCTTTGGATCCTCATCTTATTTTCTCGGCAGTGAGTTATTATTACCTTAGGAGATGTCTGAACTTATTCAGTAAGTATGATTTTAACTACCTAGCCTTTTTTGGGTGTTACCAGATCAGCACAATGGAGTTTATCTCAGTGTGTTATCATTTGCTAAGAGCACAAAAGAATTTCACAAAGTGCTGAAGAGAGTTTAGAAAGGCATTTGAATTCTGAGCAGCAGAGAAGGGCTACCCACCACACATAGTCGATAATTTGCTTCTGCACCTTGTTCTTCCATCCAAATTCACACAGGATCCCTGTTCTATTGTTTCAAGTGCTATTTTCATCTTCCTGTGATGTGATTCAAAGTGTTTCAGATGTAAGAGTTCCCACTCTGTTTACATTATTAAACAAGCATAGCCTTTGTTTTTGACAGTAAGTGTTCAGACTCATAATGCCTCTAGTAATTATCTTTAACTGAATACCAATATTTATTTTGAAATTTACGTCCAGGAGCTAATAAGGTACAAAATACTGCTTTGAAAATGTATTTAGAGCCTCAGAGAGAACTGCTCCTGTGTGATCACAGCTTTGTCCTCAAGCTGTTTGTTCATATAGTTATCTTTGCTCTTATACCTTCACAGTTTTTCTGAGAGCTGCATGTTTTCATTACATAAGCAAGTGATACAAAATGGAGAAAGGTGGTGTAATTTATTAGAACAAATGTTACAGATGAAAAAGACCAGCTTTTCAGTGCACATCCCTGTCTTTGGGTTTGAAATAGACACAGCAAAATTTAAGCTGAGGTTTAGTACAATAATGCCAGCTTAGCTAGGCACACTATTTCACCCTTGGACATGGAGCAGTTTTGAAATATTTTACAGTTGTTCTATGTTTATGGAAACCAATTTTTCATTCTTTTTAAGTTTTTGCTGACTCTGTTTTCTGCAGTTGTGTCAAGGTATACATTTCTAATGAATGAAGTTCAAGCCTCTACTTGTTTGCTAACACCATCATTCAAAAGGACTCTCAATAGCTCTCAAAATATACAGTCAATTTACTGCAATAATTACTTTGGCCTTTTTATTCTTTCCATCACAAATATTTGGTTGGATCTTCGGCTGAAGAAGACATTGTTGGCTGCAGTGGGGTTGGAATGTAACCACTGGTCTGAGAGTCAGTCATCTGTCCTTTCTCTGATGCTGTAAAGGTCTAAACTGCAACAGCCTCCAGAAAAGGAATCAGCCCATGTGTCCCCCTGGTCTTACCCAAGGCAGCACAATGCATATTGTGCAGGACTTTAGGCATTTAGAGACTTTAAAACATGCACAGCTCTGGCATATACACGTCTTCAACGTTACACAGCAGCTACATGGAGCATCTGAGGACATCTGAGGAAATTTAAGTCCCACTTAAAAAAAAAAAAAAGCCCTCTGTAGATCTAATTCTGTAATGAATAGATTATAAATTCCACCTCAAGAAGGCTTTTCATTCTGTGAATTCTATCTGTGGTACAGACTCAGTAAACTAGAGGACACCTTCCAATCGTATGTTCTGTAATGTTGAGGTTTAAAAAAGAAGTAAAAAAATTAATTTAGGGTCAAAAAGGCCTAGAGTTCCAGTAGTTTGTCAAAATTATTTCAAAAGCAAGACTGTAAGACTTAGAGAATTTAGGTTTTTTCTATCCAGCAAAAAATGCCCCAAAAAACCCCATTGGAGGTAGACTCTAACTTACACACAAGTCACACTTACACACCACATTAGGTGCAGGACTATAGCACCCTGTTGACATTCCTAAGTGGTTCTGCCAAGATGAAACAGAATTTTTCAGAGCACTCCCAGGAAACCCACGTGCTCTTCTAAGCAGTGCTATCAATTCCAGGAATAGTCAAGAATTCACAATAACTGGATAAAATGATTGGTAGATATAGTGCAATCCTCAAATTTCTTCCTCGACTAAATTAAATAAGGCAGCAATGCTACTACAGAAGAAAAATAAATACTTGTTTAAATACTTACTTGTTTAAAAAGTCCAGGTTTTGAAGTTATGTGTAAACAGGGGATCTACCAGATGTCTATCACTTAGGTCTTCCAGTATATTTTCTGTTGTAGGGAACATTGGTCTAAAATAATAATAAAAATTTTATTTCAGAAAAAATGATTGTTATCCAAACCAGAGAAATTATTTCAGAATATTATTTGTAATTGGAAAGAAACTGCTTACATGGGCAAATGACTCCAGGATAAAAAAGTAAAATAATTATTCTGGGATGGTTGTGCAAGCCAATTTCACAGTGAAGCCGAAGAATGAACAAACAGAATATGCCCCAAATGCAGGCTCTTCCATGCTGGAGGTGGTAGATAAATTACAGCAGTGAAAATGCAGAAAATGCACTGAAGTTCTGTGTTTGGATGGCTCTGCCCCGTGCTATTACCTATGTTTGCTGTATCATTATCATCATTTTATCATTATTTAGTTGTACTGTGATGACACAAGAGACTTAAATCAGGCCACTCTGCTAGGCAGTGTTCCAGCTGACTGGATGTGGAATTCTCTTCCCAAAGCAACCAGGGAAACCAGGTGAGTAACAACAGAATAGTAGTAATTTCAAAAGGTGCTCGATGGGGAGTTATCCCACAAGGATGAAGAGTTCAGGCCTGAATTTAGAATCAAATTGCCCTTGTCCTTAAAGAAGGGCTTTACCCTCCTGCCCATTTCTTTTGTTCTGCCTGATTTCATCTTGAAGGCACGGAACTGATTTTGCAAAATCACAGCCATTCCCATGGCAACAGATGGGGTGTTACGATGTCCACCCTTGGAGCAAACAAAACAAGGGACCAAGCTGTCGGATTAAGGCAGGAGAAGGAGCACTTTATAACCCTAAAGGTGCATTTCTGGAGTCAGTACTGGTCGATGTCATACCCATTTGGTAGACATCCACTACTCCTTTCCCCACAGGTCACAATTCTTTAGAGAAGTTGAGGTGATGAGTTAGAGAGCTGGTCTAATAAAGTCCATGGAAAATCTGCTGCTGTTTTTTTAGGATTTGGATTGGACAAGAGACTATGCCACTCTGAGTGCCATGTGGGTAGGTATTGTTATTCTTGTTTAAACAGGATATAAAATAACTCAGTGCCATCTGATTTATCTAGAATTGTGTACTAGATCTCAGAAAGATCTATCACAGGATTGATACATTAGAGGATTCTTGTCCTATTTTTTAATAAATTACGATCTAACATTATATTCTACTGACCCTTCAGGTTTGCATCTGCCCAATAGAGTTAATTCTACTTAAAAACAAGGAGCTTCTATTTTCTTTAGGAGAGATAATACTTTTCTGTATTATGGGATTAAATTTAAAATTTGATTTAAAGTTCAAGGTTAAATTCACAGTAAAGTTCCAAAAAATTAATAGGCGGGGGGGGGGGGAGAAGGAAAAGTGAACTCTGCTTTATTATATTACCAATTTACTTGACTATAACATTATTTGTAGAAATATAAATATAATATTTAAAGCTATGGAAGTCAGTTCTGCTGCCGTTGAAGCCAATGGAGATTTTGTTTTAATCATCCCCGCCGTCAGGTTTATATTTTAAAAAACATTTTATTATAAAGAGATATATATTTTAAAAGTGCTCCTTTGATAAATGGCAGCAGCAGAATGGAATCTTTGAATAAGCTCTTTGAAGCCTGCAGTTTTATGAGTTCAGTGCCTTCAGAAGCTTCTAATGTAGTTATAGACAAATGGAGACAGCCAAGGCTTTGCACGCCTACTTCAAACATAAGTGAGTGACTAACATAAAATTGTAGTGGCCATTAAAACTTCAAAGGAGAAGTGTGACCTGAATATTACTTGTCACAGTACAGGGTTTGTTACTGGAGGATCTGATCAAGTTTTTTTAATTATAGTGTCTCCACCAAATGCCAAGATCATGACTTAGATAAATTATTCTGTCTCAAATAAAATTTTATTCCTGAGATTTCCTGTATGATACCAGCGGAAGAAAACACTGGCTGGGTAGTCACACAACGCTGCCCCCACCTCCTTGCTTCCAGCTAAATCTTGTCTGTGTCTTGCTAAAGCTGCTGTCCTCCTACCTCTCACATTATCTCTGCCCAGAGAGCCTTTCCCTCTGCTGCAGGTCATAAAACTGTCCTCTTTTCCTACAAATTCCTCTTCAAAACTCACTTTTCCCTCTGGTGTTTCTTGAGCTGTGACCAAACTTTCCTGCCATCCTACAGACACAATCGTACAAGAAGATTTATCAGTCACTGTACCAGTTCCTTTGTTGGTTATTTCCTCTCATCAGAAATGCGGTAACTGTGTGAATTGATAATCTTGAGAAAAAATCTAGTGATCTACTAGTCTTGCATGTATTTATCCCATTCTTTGCCTGCTAGAAGTCATCTGTTTCTTTGTCAGGTCCCGTGGTATTTCTCTTAGACTATAATGTCCTCAAATGCAATGATTTCTCTTATTATATTAAAGAAAAAAATAAAAAAATATGTGCATATCTACAGTGATATAGTATCATTACCTTCTTAACAGTTATGATTCTTTCTTTGGAAAACAATCAGAAACAACTGGGGACTTTAAATGATTGACCTTTATATACATGGAGAAGGAAGATAATCTGGCCTTTTGTTATTACTTTAGGTCTCAGAACTACTTGTAGCTTTTTAAACCTCTGTTTATGGATAAAAACATATCACCTGTATTTTATCCTCTCCTGAGCTTTTAAGTTTCATGAAATTATGAAGTAGCTTGGACAATTATTTGCTTGCATGGAGTTGGATGACTGAAAAGCAAAACTTAATGCTTACTAATCACCCAGAGAGATAAAAAAAAATAAATAAAAAAGTTGGACTATTTCTTTTCTGGAAAGCTCCCACATTGATAGACCAGTCACAGAGAGTCTGGAAATATCAAACAAAATGTACATGAATTGCTAGTGAGGGTGATATTCAGTAGAAAACTGCTTCAGCCAAAACTAGTGTCTCCAGAATCTGCATATCTTTCATTTTTAAGTAAAATTGCTTAAAAAATTACATGACCCATGGTTGCCATGCTGGTGTTGGCATGGATAGAGTTAATTTTCTTCTTAGTTTTTGTTATATTATGTACTATGTTATACATGTAATAAAATAGTACTACAACTTTAAAATATGGTTTAAAATTGTCCCAAGTGCAACTCCTGATTATGACATTGACATTAAATAATCTTTAAAATTAAGCTGTGAGTTTCACATTAATTGGTCAGAAATCAATCTGAAATAATACATAGTAGAAACCTGAGTCACTAAATTCACATTCTCGTCAGATACTAAAAAAAAAAATTAGAAAATAACACAAAACAACCCCCTCACAAACAAGCAAACAAACAAAACCCTCCAAAATTCATGTTGGAAATCCCGTGAGACAAAAGCAAAGAATCTCAAAGAAGCATCTACAGTAATCTCTGAAAAGAACTGTCATAGGGCAAAGCCCAGTGGAGCCCTGTGGCTAAGTTGTTGGAAGGTTTGTAAGTGAGAAGTAGGAAAGGACTCCATGGTCAAGGGGGATTTCTCTTCTTCATAATCTGTTTTTAGTTTCACAGTCTAGAAGATCACCTTCTTCTTTGCTAGAATTTCTGTATTATTTTCACAATTTGGTTTGCATAATGTCAATAGTAAATTTAGATGAAACTGGCAATCATGGAATACATTGTTACTTCTCTGGAAGAATCCTCTAAAAGTTAATCAGAAGCAAGCTTGATGGCCCCTGTGGTATTCTGCCAGGAGGCAGTTTCGTGGCTCTTATTTATAAATGTGTTCTTCAATGAAAATCTAATATAGTGAATATAAACCAATGACCTAGTAAAAATAATGCAGCAAACAAATAGACCACAACTGACTCTCCTAAGTTTCATAGGAGACAGTAAGGCATTGAAAGAAAAGTTAGGAAAAAATGCCCTAATAAATTACAGGATGAAGAGAATTTTGCAGGTAGAGGGAACTCTTTGATATTGCTCAGGTGAGTATTCTATCAAAGTACAGCTCTACATCATAAATTACTTTATAGCCTTTTCACAAGATCTCCATGATGATATATTTAGAGCATCCTGTAGTGACTAGTCCACCCGAAAGAGCTGAGAATGTAAGAATTGCCATCCTGGGCTGAATCAAAGGTCTCTCAGCAAAGGTTCAGGGAATAGTAAGGACAGGGTAAATACAGACAAGGGCAAATTCCACTTAGAATGGCACTGGTGATCTCTAAAAAACTGTTGGGGAACCAGAAGTGAAAGGAAATATGTCAAATAATAGTCTCTGCATTTCTCCTTCCCCTCTGCCCCTCTGCAACTACCACTCTGCACCCCCAATAACACATTCCCTTTCTGTTCTGTGAACAAACACCTGGCCATGTCTGTGTCTGTCTCAGGGAGTAACTGCAATGAAATTTTATGGAACAGGTAACAAATCTCCAAACTATTGTTTTCCAGAGAATCCCCAAGGAGAAGAACCAAGAGACAACACATGTACTCTGGGCCTCTTATTCATCCAATTTTCAGCCCATTAATCTCCTTCCTTCTCAATATAGACACCTAAGAAGAGAAGAAATGGCACCACAATTCATCGGCAGCATGTCTTTATGAGAAAAAAGGATTGCTGATGTTAGGAAAATATTATATCCTAAAGTCAATTAATTATTAGGCCATTTAGAATTAGTTGTCTGTTCCCAGCATCTACTGAGAGATATTGCTTTAAAAACAACTTGCAAACCCTCATTTTTTTAAAATCTAGGAAATAACTGTGTTATTTCAATCACTCACCACTTGATGTCCATGTTTACCTCCTTCTTCTCACACCTGAAGCAAAACTACCTCCATAAACCTCCAGAATTAAAGGTATTTTACATGGGGATTTGTACTTTCCAGACCTACTTTCCTTTCCTTCAACACTCTTTCAAACATTTCTGTATTCATGTAACAAAAACATAAACACATATCATGGGCATTATATTTATACATGTGTGGGCACATAGAGTCACACAAATTCATAGCTGTGTAAATACACATGCATATAAATGTACAGAGACTGCTTGAGATGTTGCTTGGGCCATGCACAGTAGCTTGTGTTGATGTATAATGAAGCACCACTAGACAGAACAGTCACTTGTGGCAGGTAGCTAAGAAATTTCAATAAAGTAAACTCTCAGTATTATCAAAATTATACATTTGGGGCTGTTAGCATGGCCTAGAAAAAGATGAGGACAGGCTCATCTCATTAAATGAGAAGAAATAGTGGAATTAGCTTGAATCTAATTACAAGCCACACTATCTAATGTAAAAACATGACTGTTTTTTCACTCCCATTCATTTTGGCTAGTAATTAGTTTTGGCCTCTAAAATGCCACCCTTTAATCATCCAAACACAGATGTGATTTGCCGTGCAATTTAATCTTGCTTTAATGAAGAACTAATGGACGCATCGCAAATTACTTTCCCTGTTGGAGAAAAATTCTATTTCCTGCTTTTCAAAAGATCAAGAGTATCTTGTGATAATAGCCCAAGCGGCCCTGGCAGCCTCGTCGCACAGAGCAAACAAGCTCTTTTACTCAACTCCCAATTCAATGGAGAAAAAGAGGCTACAATTAGCAACAAAGCAGGGGAAACGCGGCATTACAGCCGAATCACTTTCTGCAGCTCAACCCCCAGCAACCACTGCCTTGTTAGAGCCAGGTCTAAAGTGTCAGGAGCGAACAATGTGCTGTGATAAATTACTCTCTTCAAACAGCTGCACTGCTAATTTTCAATTATACACACAAATGGCTCTCAGATTGGAAGAAAATGGAGTGCATGGGGAGAACAGTAGTAGATTTCTGTGTTTGTTTGGTGGTGAGTGTGGAGGCGGGAGAGTGACATCCTGAAAAGAAAGCTGTAGCATGTGGAGTCGGTATTTCAACACCGGATGATGAGCACTCCCAAATCTTACAGAACCTGGTGGCTTCCTTTTCACAGCTCTGCTAGGCTGATGGAGGAAAAGGAACAGAACCAGTTAGATCCATTTTCAGAGTAAAATCTTTGACCACTGGCCTCATCAGTAGCCTCAGCAGCGGATACAAAGCAGCTGAACAACTTGGAAGCACAGGTTCAGATCCCAGAAGAGCTGACTCCCTTTTTCTGCCTTTCAACAGAAAGGCAATGAATTCCACGAGCTTCTTTAAATGGGAAATCTGCTGAAGTATGTCAACCCAAGATTCTTGTGGGCTCTGATCATATGACATGTTTGGTGGCTGCACCAATTTCCCTATGATGAAGGTTAAAACTCACTGCCATACAGTCAACTACTGTACCATGTCCTGATGCTGTTGAATTCAGATGACAAATCCTATGGAATTTACTTGGAAAAGTGCTAGTGCAAATGATTAGGATTTTTGTTTAAGTCATGGTACTTGCTTTTAATCATTTGGGATGAAAAAGGCAGCATGGAAGTACAATTAAGATTACTGTAAATCTCACATGGCTCAGCTTCAATAAATTCGATAATGATTATTTCCTTTCCTTAAAAAGCTTCATAGGCCCATTGAAGTCAAGAGCTATACTTGAATTTGACCCAATATAATAATCACTGATATTGCCTCATGATTTGTTTTCTAATAGATGAGAAACAAGTAACAGAATGCTACAAAATCAAAGAGATTGTACGAAGGTAGAATGATCAGTTCAATACAGATTTCACAAAAAGTAAAGTAAAGAGGTAACGGTTTTTCCTTGCAGTGTTTCTTGCTTGACCTTAATTTTGATGAATGATGGCTCTGGGGGGGGGGGGGTGGAGAGGGGAGGGAAGACAGTGGTGGTTTGTAATTTTTTTACCTGCCCAAACTGAGATAACTGAAACCCAGCTATCTTCAAAATTTGATGCTCAGAAATCATGATTTGTTGCTATCAAATTTAATGTCCACATGGTACACATTTCAAATCCTTTCAAAATCTTGGGCAAATTCCACTAGGCTAGAGAGAGAAAAAGCAATTTTGGCTCATGGGAGTGGGGAATCTAGAATTGGAAAATGACAGTGTGCTGCCTGAACCAAGGTTCCTGAAGTTCTGTATTTGTAGTTGAGTGTCAGCCATTTGCCAGGACTGGCTGCTGAGCACAGCTCTCACAAAGGCACGGCAGAGAGGAGCCCAGTGTGCACAGGGAACAAGCAAAGGTGGATTCTCAACAGCTCTGAGTTGCTGTGGTTCCTTGGATTTGATTTCAGAGCAACAGCACTGTGATTTACATCCTTTAAAGTTCTGGTTCATAACGTTTTCTCTTCGCACACCTTCCTATTAACCCTACGTTCAGAGTGAGTTTGGAAACAGATCTTACAGTAATTGCAGTCCATAGCATCCCTGAGACAGTCAAATATGACATCTGTTATTAAAATATTTATGGAAAGTCTTGGCAAAGTCATTAGATTTGTTTTATAAATAGCTATCATTTTAAATGAAATGGGCAAAAAAAATCTAGTTGATTTTAATACTTTTCAGCCAGCTTTTTTTTTTGCTTCCAATAAATGCTAGCATTGTGTCTCCTAATTATAAAGCGCATTACCATACAAAAAGGATTATTTTTAAATTTAAAAATGCCAGTCACAATTTAAAATTACTTTTCTCAAATATGGCTCCTCAGAGAAGCTGAAGAGAGAAAAGAAAGTAAGGGGGGTTGGAATAAGAGGGGGAAAGAGAGAGGATGCAATATTGAATTGTAACAAGACACTTTTATTTTTTTGCTGAAGTGGGATTTCACTCCCTCTAGTTTATAATCGTTACAGAAATTTAAACCTCAAACCATTTCAGTCCAAGCTTATACTAAGCTTGTTAGTGGTTTCTGATGCTGCATATGATAGTGCTACAGCATTACCATAAATCAGCAGAATTAACTATGATCTTCAGAAGCATGCCTGAAAGTGGGTGACAGAAGTCTGCAATTTGGTGCTCTGAATATTATGATAACATTCTATATTAAATGTTTATAATCTACTTAGAGCTGAGCTTCAAGTATATTTTATATTTGTGCTTTACCCAATATTAGAAATCACGGGCTATTACGGCTTTCCATGCCTATGTTGTTTGTAATATCCAAAATTAAAGAAAATATAAAAACACAAGGTGAGCAAGTTTGTTTTCCTACCAATGCAATGTTATTAATATTAAGAAGTTAAAGTTTACCTACAGGTTTGAAAATTTAAATGCACCTTGCAATAGATATACTTTACCTCTTTCCATTCACATATAAAATAATCTACAGCACTGACCAGATTTCAGAAACTCCATCCTAATACAATTTACAAACTCTCTGCTGGTGTTGGAGATACAGACTCAATTTTCCTTCCAGTCTTCATAAAAGTAACATATCTAAATTACTCATCTAAGAGTAAATAATGATGATGATTTGCAGAGAATAAAATCACAAACTCAACAGTTTTGATAGCCAGTATAAAAATCGAGGTTGCTACATTACACAAAGCAATGTTCTGATCCGAAGCAAGCATGATCCAAAATTTAAAAAAAATAGCACTGCCTGTAGCAGGTGGGGGACCCCATATCTTCCCTATTCCAATTGCTACCCTCCCAACTTAAAAAAAAAAATAAAAAATTGAATAGCTAGTGTTTTCCTACATACATATATAATTACAAGTTGCTGCAGGAGAGCAGGAGCTTTTATCAGAATTCCTACTGAGGAATACAATGGTCCTGCTGCATAAATGGTCTTGAGAGACAATGAACTATATCCTCACTAAAATAAATCAATATATCTCTGTGCACCCCAGCAAAAGTAGGCTGAATTTACACCAGTCAATAATCCAACTCCATGAATTTTCAAGTAGTTCTGAGCACAGGCTAGAAAACAATGCTGATCTCAATGTTGAAAATTATGCTTAAGAGCAGATTACCTCAGATTTAGACTTCCAGAAATATGAACTAAGAGGCGAACCTGCTTTTTTTTCTTTTTCTGAAAGGACCACATCCATACACATCCACAGGCTGAACTTGCTACGCTAATCACCAGACATGGAAGATGACACAAAAATACCTGCCCAATTTTACTGTGTAACGAAATGATTTCATTCTGATTTTAGAAAAGTTTTGTAATTAATGGACAAGAAAAGCAGAAGCTAACAAGTCCTTCACTGTTTGTGCACCATCTTTAGGACTCAAATTGCCAACCATCTACAGAGAAAAATGGCCAGCAGAACCAAAAGGCAACCCCTATCGCCACAAGGCAGGTGTCAAAAGAGACATTTTAATGTGCCATGTTTGGGGATGGTCCAAAGGCTGCTCTTTCAGGGCATCAGCAGTCTCAGTCACTCAGTCTTGCTTTAAGCAAGTACTTGCACTCAGCTTGCACTGAGCTGTTCCACATGCACAGGGCTTTTCATCATCTCAGAAGTTACCTTGGGCTGCTACTGGAAAGACACAAAGAACACCAAATAATACACCATATTGCTTAAAATATGGGAGGGGAAAAAAGGAATTAAATGCACATATTTCTGAAAATTGAAACGTAGCATTCAGCATTTTGGGTTGGTAACTGCTGAAAAGGAAATTATCTTCTGCAAAGATCGCTTCATAAATTCTAACAAGGCACTAAAAGACCTATTGATCAGCTGGGCAGGGCAGGGCTGCCTAGACCCAGCCTGACCAGCTCTTCAGCCGCCTCAGTCCTCTTGTTCCCCCACACAGGCACACCTCACGCTCACCTCTAGCAGCTGGGAAGTTTTGTCTAAACTTTTTCTGCTACAAGCCAAAATAAGTCTACGTGTCTGCCCAGCCCACAAATCTTCAAAACGAATTATGATTGAAAACAGGGACAAATCGATAGGATAAACATCTGTGGATGGAGTTTTCACACACACGTCCTAAAGTGAAAAAGCACTGAGCACCTTCTCCATCCTTCACATGAGTAGCATTTGTAAGCAGCGTATTTTACATTTTTCTACTTAATATACTCTTTTCTCCCAGACCAGATTTCCCGCCTTTGCTGTACAATTCCAGTGGGAAATGCACACAGAGGCCTATGGATTCTGCCCAAAGGGAATGGCTTTTCCCTTTCTAGAGCAACACAGGGTACAATCAAGCTGATTTTGCTGTGGTTCAGTACCACCACAATTAGCAAATGAGCTGGAAGGTGCAGTTTCACCACTGTTTAAGATGAACTGCATCAATGGGATAACAACTGCACCCCACCATATATGGCAGGTAAAAGAGAAGGAAGTGCAACTTATTCTTTCCTTACTTTAGCTGCCCTCTAGATTATTTTGAAGGCTCTTTAATTTTTTTTTTTTAATTCAGAATAAGTGTAGATGAACACTCCAGCAAGTTGGTTTGCTCTAAGTTTTATTTGAGCTTTTAAGTTTCTTTAAGCTGCAGCATTTTCCAAGTGAAGGACGAAAGCAGGGATTTACCCTCACGACATCCACTGAAATATATTTTTTGTGCTAGTATGAAGACCACGAATTAGCATTTTGTGATGTTCCTGAAATTAGAAGCCCCATGAACTAACCATTTTATGATATTTATGCTTTGCCTCATAATGCATTCTCCACAGATGAATCAAAGGGCCAAACGCAATTGCTGTTGTGAGATAATAAAGCATGAAGTGGTGTGTTTGGAATTAAATTTGCATAAGACGGAAGATGGTGGGCAGTTTCTGATGACAGTAACAATCGGTGAGCACACCGTGGTGCTGCCTTCTCAGAGAGCGCCGAACAACACAGCACCACACCAGCAGGAACAATTACAGCAGTATCTGGGGAGACAATCAATTTAGAAAGCAGGAAGAAAACTTTTCCAATATTTTTCCTGAGTGTTACGATCAGAGCTATGTCTGGGACCTATATCAGAGTTATTTCCCTGAAATGGTCTCGTAATTCCGTGTGGCTTGCTGGTTTCATGTTTGCCTGTCTCTTAGGTTTTATAGTTATATCTCTGCTGTTTTAGTCTGTTGGACTAACATAGGCAGAGTCCAGCACAGAGCTCCTGGATCTAACTGAACCTTTTCACCCTTCATCTTGCACCTTTTTACTCCATGAGGAAGGCAGCCTTTTGTCCCTGACCCAGCTCTGCCGCTCTGGAAAGGCACTGGATGGAGTCAGCCCCTACCTCACAGAATACACTCATTGCAGTTATGTCATAGTGTGAGACTGCTGCCTGTCCCATTGCCCAACACTCTGTGAGCCCTCACAATGGAAAAGCACATGGTAATATTTAATATCATTCATATATTCTAAGTCTCTCACAGATATTAAGAAATTAGTGTCCCTCTTAACTTCACGTCACAGGTTCTCTCTCACCCTGCTGGCACCTGGGGAAACTGAGGCATGGAGAAAAGAAAATGTTCATAGTCAGATTTTGCTTTCTGGAACATGTGAGGTACTTTGTTTCAAAGACTTTGCATGTTCTCTGGTTTTAGTTTAAATTATTTTCAATTTGTGTGAATACTCAGGCCTTTTAAAGGCATGGCTACTTAGGCACAAAATATGAAGACATTCCTTCAAAAAACAGGGGACACCACCCTCCCTGCCCACCCTCCCTTGAGGTCATGTGCCACTTTGGTGGAAAAGGCAAGATTAGAATTTAAGACTTCTCAGTTCTTAAATATATTCAGCCATCAAACCTACTCAAAATAGTAATTTGACCCAGAAATGAAACTTTTCGGTTCCATTCCTGATCATTCCTACAGCCCACTGCTAAAGCCAAGGGGGAAACCACAAAGACCACAGCGAGATGTTCCCACAAGGTGAATGGCACCTCGGGGTAGTGGCCAGTGCAAGATCTTACCAGCTGGGCTTGAGTGGCTGATGAGGGCTGCAGGAATCACGACAAAAATCACAAATGAAAGGTTTTAACTAGTACAGCAGCACATTTCTGTGGAGCATGGAAGCAGGTGGAAGTCATGGCAGGCAGTGAGTATTGCTGCCCTGCCCTGCTGAACCACTGCTGACTGGGGGCCCATGGCAAGTACCTGGGAGAAGGGGAGGAGAGGAACTCACACTCCCAAGGGGTTTGAAAAAACACTGCTGTGTTCAAATCACCTAGAAGCTCAGTGCTGAGGGTTTTTTGGCCTGCATGTTGTTATCAACTACTATCTTGTGGATAATCTCACTGGAGAGTGGGCACCACAAGAGCTCATCACAGCACATCTGAGATTCAGCTGAAAAAAGAAAAAGGTTTTCTTTGGCCAATAAAAACAAAGGCAAAGGCACGTTTTTGCAGGTTTTTACCCTGTACCCAGGTTACACAACCTTTGACAAAGATAAGACTTCACATCTTATTCATTAAGGTCTCACTGAGTTCCAGAACGCTCTGAAGCTGGAAAATATCTTCAAATGTATGTTTCTTAAAAAGATTAGAAAGCAGAACTCTAGTTAGCTTTTGTCTGTCTGTTTTGCTGAGGGTGTTATTCTAAGAGCATGCAGGAGGTGAATGATCTACACTGAAAACCTTGACGCTTCTTTAAATGCCTTATTTTCATTTTTTAAGAAATATGACAGCAAGAATTAGTACTGGCTCTTCTATTTCAATAATGGTAGTCATGTTGAAATGACAACAAACATCATTACATTTACATGCACATTTATGTAGACAAAAATTGTCATTACTTATTTCAGTGGAACATTTTATAATTTGCCCTATAAACAAATAAAATCTGTATAAGCTGTTTTTAGCCTTCAGCAGAATGTCAACACAAGCAACTTAGAGTTAGACTTACTGACACTTACTGGTAAGCATCTCCTTCCATTTTTAAAATGCTTAAGATTAAAAATATAGTGTTTATTTTTCAGTTTTTACTAATACAGTGAAAATACTTTTTGATTGCTGGCTGCAAATAAAAAGCACATGGTTGAATGCCCTCAAATGTGGTATATTTAAATGAAAATGGGAGAAAATAAAGACATATCCACGTGCCTGTTTTGACTTTAATGTTCTGACTAGGGGAATAAAATACGACAACAAGAAAGAAGACTCAAACTGAGAAAAATGTACACCTTCTCTTAGTCCATTTGCAGCAAAAAATTATTCTTCCACCATATTATCTACTACCTCTGTTCTCTGTATTTTATCTATGCTCTGATCACTTTTATAATCGATTTAAATACTTTGTAGTACGCTGCAGAAGTTTGATGGCTGAGGCCATAAATGCTTCCATGGGCAGGGACACCTTCCACTAGACCAGGCTACTTACAGCCCCATCCATTCTTGCCTTGAACATTTCAGGGATGGGGCAGCCACAACTTCCCTGGGCAACCTGTTTCAGGGCCTCACCGACCTCCCAGGGAAGAATTTCTTCCTAATATCCAATCTAAACCTACCCTCTGTCAGTTTAAAGCCCCCTTGTCCTGTCACTCCAGGCCCTTATCAAAAGTCCTTCTCCAGTTCTCTTGTGGCACAGCATGGAGTGGCACAGCATGGAGAAGGACTGATCTGGAACGAGGACACATGCCTGTCCTTGTATTTCAGCTCTCCCATGAAAGCAGGAGGCAGATCTCAGCAGCTGCTGCCAAAATGTCCGTGCACCTTGGTACAGAAGTTTCAGATATTTTATATTTCTTCAGCTCATTATTTTCTCTCCTTTACTCGTTTGATAACAATGGCAAGTGCAACAGGGAGGGACTTTGTGAACCAGAGTGTATAAAGAACCTTGCAATCTGTTTGAATATCACCATTAGAATTGTCATCTTTATGATTTAACACCCTCGCTGAGTCCATGCCACAGCAGAGCCAAAATCTGTCCCTGTTTGTGCTGAGCAATGTCTGAAGGAAATATATTGATTTCAGCAGAACTATTTTGCATCAGTATGGCCAACACCAGCATTTTCCCTTGGGAGGACGACTTACAGTTCTCTTTAATATTGCCTGGTTTAGGTATTGGTTACACTGGGTAAAACTCTGCTTTTTTAGCAGAGAACTTTATACCCGGATTAGCTGCACTGAGGTAAACACAATCGTTCTACATTTACACCCATGCAGTTTGCCTGAGCATTTTATTTTGCTATTTCTTAGGGCCTTCAGTAGTCAAGATAGCCCTGCAAAAGTACTGACTGTGGAGGACAATATAAACTTTGCTATCAGAGTAAACCAATAAAAAAGTCATGTAATATAAAAAAGTCATGTAAGTGTGACATACATGAGTGCTGATATAAGAGACTGAATAAGCAGCTGAAGAACAGCTGGACACAGTCACCTCACATGGGTCAGGGTTACAAAGGACTATCTCTGTCATATGACTTGGGTCGGTGTTATTGGTTCCAACAACACAGTCATATCTTCCCTCTTTTTTGAAATTCAAATATGAGCAAAATACATTGTGAACTACAAAGTTGGCAGTACAAACCAACACAACCCATTGCAGGAGTAGTTACTGTTAAATCCTGGTAGCTGTTACTGTTGCTTCTTGAATTAAAGGAAGAAAAATAAAATGATAAGTTCACCTTGAGACCTGTTCCTTCATCCTCACTATAAAACATTACATAATATTATACGGGACTTGGATTTAGCACAGTCTTTTAGCGTTTCTTGCCTCAGAGAAAAATACCGCTTGGCAAGTGCCATTTGTTGTTAAATGAGATGTAAGAGTGAAAAAAGTCTTATGCAAGAGATACCTTTGGGTGTCATAATTACGAGAAAAAAACTCTTAACAGCCTTTCACGAAGTAAGAAAAGGAAAGCTGCATTTGGTTAATTAAAATGATTGCAGCATATTTGTTGTTGGTTTTAAATACTTTGAACACTTTGTGGATAGATCCCAAATATATTTCTGTTAATGAATAGTGCAAATACAGCAAGTAGAGAATATGTGGTTTGTCTCTCTCTCCTTATTTGGATAACACTGACATTACATTTATTTAGGTTTAGTATTGTTTTCTTCATAAAAATCTAGCCCCTCTCAAGGTGATGCAGGTGATAAGGCAGGCACATATGATGTAGTATCAGGGTGTGAAATAACATGAGGAATAATTGAGGCAAGAAGCACCTTTTTCCAGTCTTGAGGATCGGTGAGAGAAACCTAAAACTAACCCACATTCTCATCAAGGGAAAAAAAAAATCATTTAAAAGCTTGTCATAAATGAAAACAATTTACTTGTGCCCGTGTCCTTAAGTGCCACAAACTCTTCTGCTTCTGCTGCTACATTCTCTAATGATATTACTGCATATAGCACATCTCATCTAATCTGTTAGTAAAATCCTAAAGTCACTTATGTCAGTCTCTAATGCAAGCCAAATGAGTCTTCCCAGTAATAAGAAGCTTCTCAGAATTAGTTTTCGTTTTGCAGAAAATTGCCATTGGGGCTGGCACTTTTATCTAAAAATTTCACTCGTGCATAAGCAAAAAACTCATATATTATTTGGTTACATTCCATCAGTATGAGAAATAACATTGTGAGAATTCTATGCATGCTAATGATATATAGAAATCCACCTGCTTTCAGATAAAATGAGTTTAATTTTCTGTTGCCCACTGCCTGGTTGGCCTTTCATAAATTACTTATGCACAGCTATTATTAAAATAGAGGGAAAGCAAATTAGAAAGTCCTCATATCTCTCCACTGGATTTAACCAAGGCAGGGCTGTGACAGCTAGAGTCAGCGTTTTTGAAAAAATTCTGCTCTCTTGAAAAATTTTGCATCTCTATACAATTCTATGCCACTGTTGTAAACGTTCTGACCTGCCTTCTTACCAAATTAACCTAAATCCTTTCTATTTTTCAACATTAATGGAATCCTCTAGAGTCCTGCTGATATATATTAAAATATATTTATTGGTTAATTTGAATTCCAGCATTTTGTACCTCATTTCCCAGTACTTCTGTTATATCTGAACAGCTTGGAGCTTTAGCATTAGAAACTTACAAATTAAGATAAATACGTCTGACAATTATCAGATCAAAACAACTTAACTTTCATTGGAATATATGATTGCAAATTTCCCTTCCTGATGAAAGAGAAAATGAGGACTGTCTGCTTGAAACAGTTAATTGGATTTGAAAGTACTGTACGTTTCAGCAATCGGTGCAGCTTTTGGTTGGTCAATGACTACTTGACCTCCTGGTTTTCCAACAGACAATTGGTTTTCATTTCTTGAGGGTCTTTTAAGTCCATAGTTCATGGTGACTTTAAGTTTAATTTTCTGTTAATGATATTATTTTGCTCTTTTAAGATAAAACTTTCTTGTGATGTGCTGAGCAACAGTGGCAATCCCATTACTGTGTGAGGAAGGACACCTTCTCAAATTGCATTCTTTTAATATTGTCTCCGCATGGTTATGCTATTTCTAAATGCTATTTTAGCACTTTGGGTTTGTATTCCATGTGAATTTAAATGGGTAGCTACTCTGCTCCTTGAAAAAAATACAAATATCAAAAAAAAAGTAATCAAAAAGCCGTTGTGGTCACCTGCCCAGTCAAAGCTCCCTTTTAAGTAACTGGGTCCCAGTTCTAATCAGCTACTGGTTTAATACCTTCCACTTCGGTAGACTGACTGATTAGAAGTGGTGTGGGTGAGTTTGGGCCAAGGACGTGCCCTACAGGTTTCAGGCTCAATTTCTCTCTTTTCAAGCCCATTACATTTGCATCCACACCGTATCACAGAGCATTAAGCCCGTCCACACAGCAGGCAGTTTCCTAATGCTAACAACAATTTTGTCCATCCCCAGCGCTCTGCTAAACCCAGCCAGGCAATGCTGGTCCTGCTAAGAAGAAGGCTCTGTAGTTCTTACACTAAAGCAGCTTTCCTAATGACCGGAAGTAATTATATCAGAGGCATTTTCCCCTAAATTTACGTAAAATGCATATTTATTTGTTGTCTGCCGTAGGTATTATTCTCTTTCACATTGCATTCCCAGCAGGGACTAGAGGCACGCAGTGCTGGCCAGCTCTCAGGCTGTTGTTGCACAGGACAGCCCTGTAAATCTAAGGCCTGCCTGCCACCAAGGGGGGCTGTCCTGCTCTTCCTCTACCTCCACACTTCAGTTCACAGGAACAATCCGGGAGAAAACCATCCACTTTTTTGGTAAGATTAGTTTTCTGATAGTTGAGGTTCCTTAAGTGATTTCAAAGGAGATTATAAATGCCAAAGTGGAATAACAGTAGCAGAGAGAGCATGTGACTGGGAGTGAAGAGCAAATGGTTTCACAATGAGGTATTCCAAATCTCCATCCATGAAAATGCCTAAAATGTTTCTAGAATTGGCTCATGTGTAAACAAACATATAGATCCAAACATTATTGCATACTGTACAAATTCAGAAATCTCAGAATGAGTCACATAAAAGTTGAAATCCTCTCTGATATGGAGCATCCTCTAATTCCTTTCTCTATTAATTTCAGAATATACACCTTTTCTCTCATTTCTTGCGGTTCTGTTATCTAATCAAGAGGACAGGTGGCTAATTATTAAACATCAGGTTTTAACAATATCAAAAATACTTAAAAACTCATTGCTCAGCTTCTCCATTGTTTTAACTGTATTTATTGTTAATAGCTACAAATACTTTAAATTTGTCTCCAGTTTTGAGACTTTTAGGCTGTACCTTCTTCATACTCTCCAGGGTTAAAACTTTACATCCATCTTCCCCCACACTTCAATGACAACCTCAGTTATCACAGATTCTTCTGAATCCAGGAATGCTCCTTAATGGAAAGTACATGTTGCGAAATTTGTGATAAAATGGTAAAATATGGCAGGTAGGGTGTAATACTGAGTTTCACACACAAGGATGCATATTATGTGGTTGTATGCTTGAATGAATTGAACTGCAATGTACTAAACACCACAGAATACTATTGCTGTCCACAATATCTGACTATCTCCCGTGGTTTCCTCTCCCTCCTGTCAATCAGTATCTGTAACTCACACCACGCACTCTGATATAACTCCTATCCTGCAGTCAAGGCCTAAGCAGTTCATCTTGAGGCTTTAAAGGAGCACACATAATGCAAAGACTTTAAACACAGTGATGTAAAATCACTTGAGATGAATTACTGTAATTTATGGCTCATATTACAGGTACACATAGAAATTTTGGTCAGAAACCCACTATGGTAGATGTTAGACAGACAGAGAACAAAAGAGGTCATCCTTCCTGTCAGAAATTTGCAATCTAAATAATATAAACTGTAGACATATCTCTGAGCATAATACACTCTGCTACATAAATAGCTCATGAGAAATCCATAGATTGAAATACGTTCTCCTAAAACAATGACAGATGATTTTGAACAATAATGAGCAATTGCATTAAAAAAAATTAAAAATCTGTTTCCAAACTGTTTCTGAACACAATTAAAGTATTCATTTCATATAACTTACCCAGATGCAGCAGACAACACTGAGTAAAAGCCTATAATGAATTTAAAAATGTTCTGAACATAAAGAACACTAAAAACTATGACTTCTTTCTCGACCCTCTCAAGCACAGAATGTCCTGTGCACTAGTAGAGGACATCCTATACTCTAAGACTGTTGAAATACTATAATTAAAGGTCTGTCAGAGTTTCCATTAAATCCCTGATTTTCAGGGTTTAATTAATAATAACAGTGAAAATTAATGTGAGTAGAATTAAAACCACTGTCATAGTTCTACTGCATATTAATTCCTGATTTTAAGTCTCTACAACACGTGGGACTGATCCAGCTTCCTCTCTTCAGTCAAAACTCCTATCACAGGGGAAACCTCTTTCAATGTAAAATTCCTCACTGGAGACAGGGGATATTTGTCTGAACACAGAAAGTGTGATCAGGCTCTGGAATACTTATAACACTTATATGGGAAGTTAAATCAACATTTCAGAAAGTCAGGAATAACTGAATTGCATAAAGTTTTGGAATGAATATCTTAAGTGCAGTTCAAACTCAATTTATCTTTGAAATATTAGTATTCTTAATTATTTATAATTTTTGTAAGTAAGAATTAAGGGTTTGGCTCCATAATGGAAGATGGAGAACATATTGGGAAATGAGCTTTCTCTGGAACTACAAGAGCAAATCAGATGTTCTGTTACTGAGACAAAGGCTACTGGCATTTTGGATTTGAGTGAAAATAATTTGGAACACAGAACATTCCACGAGATTATTCCCTGAAAATAAGCACTGGTATCTCACCATACAACACGAGGAAATTTAATCTTTCACATAAAAGGATCAAATAAAACTACCTCAGTGTGGAAGTCTAGAGAGGGACCTGGCAGAATACTAGAGGATATTCAGTTCTCTTCAAAGTAAATAGTATTACAGCTGAAAAATGTGAAAGCATGAAATTTTCTCAACACTGCTATGAGAAACAGACCCAGAAATACCAGACATGCAAAATACTACAGTGAAGGGTGGAGACAGTATGTTCAGGAATTGTTAAAGCTGTTAAGAATATTTTGTTTCACCTAAAAGCACCTATTATAAAATACATATTTTTTTTCCCAGATTCCAAACCAATAGGTGTTATTATTTTATCTTACATTAAAACCTATGTTTTAAGCCTGTATCACATACTCCAGAGGTTAATAGGGAAAAAGGATCAATACTATTTGCTGTTAGGACTGCTAAGTAGGTCAAGGAAGTTCACAAGTAAAAAAACTTCATGCTACAAATAAAAGTAGGAATTTATCTTAGTGAAACCTATGATGTTGCACTATTGAAAAATGAAGTCCGCATAATCAAAAATTCACATTACATCATATATAATGATAAATAATAAGCTGAAAACAAACAGCAGAGAATACAATCTGTTTCCAGTAAAGCTGGATGCATTTGCAGCACAACACCAAAAAGGCGACAGAAGATCAGCAGTCAAAAAGACTTTATGATGATCTTGTATCATCATAATGTGGGGATCCACTGTTGTCACTGTGCAAGTCACTAAAAGACACAGTCTTTGATATGCAGAACTTAAAATCTAAACAGATAATATGGTCAAAATGTTGGGAAAGAAAGAATTATCATACCTTTATCCATCTAGAATTGAGGCTATAATTCCAAAGCAACTTAAACCAGAAAAGTAACTGCCAGGCCTTGCCTCTGTCCTCTTCACGTGCTTCCTACACCACTTGCTGAGCTGGCCTAGTTCACTGTTCCAGCACAAAAATATCCCTTGAAAACTAAGCACAATTCTGTTACACGAAGGTACTGACACAGGTCAGTAAAGGAACTGACCAATATCTGAGGCAGCAAGGGACATAAATGTGTGGCCAGTGGGAGAGGATGCAGGGGGGGGACTCCTGCTTTGGGATAAATCAAACATACAGGTTAAGTCATTTATCATCATTCACTTCGAAATTCTATGGCATGCATCATATAAGTTTTCAATTATGAGAATAAGTATCTATAAATAGATCCTGGATAAGTTTAGGATGGACATTTCAAGAGACTTTTTAATCCCTAGAGCACCAAAAGTTTGCATGAGCCCTCCTATGAGGTTAATAAGAGCAAAAATCATAAGGAGATTTTAGATGGAGCTTTGCATTATATGAGATGGTTGACAGAGATGATAAAGGGTTATGACTTGAAAACTCTAACATGTCCTTTCAATTCTATGCATTTTGAAATGGCTCAACTAATTCTTAACCAAGAGAAGCTGAAAAAAGCTCCTTCAAGTACACTGTATTGGAGGAAGTTAAATCAAAAGGAATGCCAAGGCTAAAACTGGAAAAAAGATATGAATTTAAATGTGCAACCCTTGGAAGCCAAGAATAGCGCTCTTTATGTTCTGCTGTCGTCACTAACCGGTACACAATAGTCAGGCTCTTGATAGAGACAAATTACCAACCAAACCAGAGTAAACTATACTAGTAATCTGCAGTGTATCTTGCTCTGCTTCCATAGTCTTTCAGAGTTTAAAATCAACCCAAAACTTTGCATGAGGACATAGTTTGCTCCAATCATATCGTGATAAAACAAGGAATATCTCAACCAAAATAGGAAAAGCCAATAGCTGTTTATGTTTATTGCTGAGCTTTTGTGTCAGATTTCAGCTAAGCACCACACCATCACTTTCTCCTCTCTCCTATTCTCTGATGCTGAAGTCACATGACAAACATCTGGTGATCAAAGTGAAATCACGAACTGGATAATTTCTACTTGGATGTTACTTTTTGGCTCCACTTATCCCTGCAGCTGGAGCATTTCCTCCCAGCAGCTCTACGCTGTTTTGTGAGCAAGGCTGGCAAAATGCCACAAATTTATGAAAAACTTTGAAGGGGCTTAGTGTTAGACTTCTACTTTCCAATCAGTACAGCTTGAATCAATAGCACTGCTGCTAAACGTAAACAGGCATAATGGAAATTTTACAAAGCAAGACCATTTGTATGTAACATCAAAACCAGCACAAAGTCCTCTTTCCATAAGAGTGCAAATCACATTTAGAGTAAGACCAGAGGGAAAAGAGAGATTACTTTGTGATGATTTGGTGCAAAGTTCACTACACTCTTTGCTTGCTAATGAATTTCAGTCATATTGTCGTGTACATCAGGCTTCATCAGCAGAGCGCTACACTGCCAAAAAACATGATTTTAGCACATCAGAACAAAGGTTATAAAAGAGCACACATTGTTATTTGATCCTATGCAAGTAATAGTTCACAAAAATATTATTCTACAATAAATCCTGCCTAACCACAAATTAAAAAAAAAAATAAAAGAGAAGGAGGAGAGAAAAGATGGAGAATGCTGCTGGAAGGATGAACATGGACGCAGGTATGTGAAATATTGGCTAATTATGTGGTAAGATTTTGCTTCCATCAGAAATAATAAATGGGAAGAGATTGCTAAATGAATTTCCACTGCAAAGGGAAGAAAGCAGTTCCTGGTATGCTGCACTTGTAACAATCTGAACTTTTTCTTGGCCTACCATTATTTACATTGTCTTATCTACATTAGCAATAAATAAAAGACAAACAGCACCTTCTGCTGCCTCTCGAGTCATACTTCAGTGTGCTCTCAGAGCAGACATGCTGTTCATATAACCATGGCATAAGGTACTCCCAGAGAAAACCTTATGCTCAATACATGCTGTGCCCTAATGTGCTGGAGGGCCTTCCAATCACAGCACACACCCCTTGTCCGTAGGCACTCCGGATGGCAGTTGGTGTGGATGGGAGAGGAAAAGCCCAGGAAGCACATCACGCTCCACGTGTGCTTTTGAACAGCTTTACACACCAACAGCAACTGGTTCAGTAGGTACAAGCAACCTTCTCCTGGCTTCTGTGCATGTATAAATGCATGGCCCCAGTTGTAAGTAATCAGAGGACTTACTGCTCGGGTCAGGTTACAGAAGTTGTAGGACACAACAGGGGATAGTCAGGCTTGGTGCCTCAAATTCCCGTGTGGTCCAGTGATTGCAGCTTTGCACAGCTCTTGGTCCCTCTCCTCTCCTCTTACATTTAGACTCTCTCTACCTGCTTCTGCTCACAGAGCTGCTCTTCTCAAGCCCGTGGCTATGCTTTTAAATTAGCAGGAGTAACTGGACATGGAGATAGAGAACAGTTGCTTTTACCAGAACTTTTGTAAAGAACTTGCTGGGAATTCCTCAAGAAAACTGTTCTCAGAATTGAAACTTTTCACAGGAGTTTACCAATTCCAGTGAAACTTTTAGAGAGAAAAGTATCTTAAGTCCAAGACAGGATTTCTGACAAAGGCACGAGCTAGAGGCATGGCCAGCAATCCAGGATATGGGTACTAGCCTGGAAAATCAAACACAAAACATTTAAGTAAACCCGAGGCAGCGTTTGTAAAGGTGCAAATACAACATTGCACTTATTAGAATACCTACATTTTCCAGGTACTTGCCAGCATAGAAGCTGCTTGGGTGCATGAGACTCCTGGGTGTCGATCCAAGTTATGTCCTGTACAACACTGACACCATCCATGAAGACCATCTTTCCCAGGAACACCAGATACACAGTGCTGGGGGAGTGCCCAGTGTGCCTAGAAACGCCAGCCTTAGGGAAGATGTGTATAGGAGCTTCTCATGAGCATAGAGAAGCAACAACTGGAAAGTTGCCTAAGGACTGTGGAAGTGCTCTTGCAACATCCATTTGATGATGAAGTTACTCCAATGACTCCAGTGAAATTACCCTTCCTTTACACAGGAGTCAGAGAAAAATGAAGCTGCTTAAACTGTAGAAACCTTGCCTTACACATCTTATCATGCAAATTAAATTTAAAAAACCCCATGGAAATAGTGCAAAGACCTTTGTCTGCTTGTGGCTGTAAGTCATTTAAGTCCTTCAGTGAGACGGGATAATGGCCATTACTTTTCGCTGGGCCAGTTCATATTGTGACACTGGGAGCAAGACAGTCTGTCAAGTTTTTGTCTGCAGTGCCTAATTTTTCACCACACTGCTCCTGCCCTCCCCTCCATTGTGTCAGGAGTGCATTAGGTGTTGGAAGGACAACAAGAGGCTCAACCGGTGGGTGGAGAGGCTGGAGAAGGGGGATGGAATTGCAGGCAGCCTGCAGAGTCTGCTGGAAGGGCTGTGCTGTCTCTCTTTATGGCTGATACGTATCTATGTCCCCATGCCATATTGCATGGAGGGGATTAGAAATAGGATTTCTGATATTTCAGCTGACATGACAGGAGTGATAATTTCATGCAACTGTCTATTTTGCAACCTAAATTCAAATATTCTACCTTTTAAAGGGATTGTATATATTTTCATCTGTACTCCTGGGCTAAGAACCTTTCTCTGCAATGACTGATACAGCAGTGAAATGCGCTTCAAAGAGGCTAATTCATAGATAATGTTTTGTATCTCTATGTGTACCTACCCCCTAATGACTTAAATGACTAC
Organism: Pseudotriccus pelzelni; assembly: GCA_035584735.1. Classification (NCBI taxonomy): domain Eukaryota; kingdom Metazoa; phylum Chordata; class Aves; order Passeriformes; family Tyrannidae; genus Pseudotriccus; species Pseudotriccus pelzelni. Next base: position 7,148,893 of record JAWMRA010000009.1, on the reverse strand, counting down.
ATGAAATGGCAACAAGTGTTAAAATACCTCTGAAATTGTGTAGATTGTAGATCTACGTAGTTTGGAAGATCTTTTGAAAATCAGAAGTCTAACAGTGTTTGGGGATTTTTTTAACCAAGGGCAAGGAAATAAAGAAACAAATTAACATAAAAATATCTCAACTCTAAGTACAAGGTATCAGGGTCACTGGCTATAAATAATGCTGCTCCACATAAACCTTAAACAGCTTACTGCAACTACTGATATAAATTTACAGTACTTACAAGATTAATCTTTGTAAAGAAAATTACAGGATCATAATATCAAACAAGATTATGCTATGTCCTATATAGCATTTTACTATAAACACAGGGGTAACATGACAGCAAATATGCACTTTAGAGATATCAAGTAACTACTGCGTGAAGATGGTGACACACCACGTCAAATACTAAGCACAGCAACAAGTCTTGGGGCCGTCTGATCTCGCCACATAAAACACCCGATAGCCTCGTTGTAGGTCTGATAGGGAATGTATAATTTTTCATGCTTCCATGGAAATGTACATTGGACTATTCCAACTCCAACATACAGACATAAGATTTTGTAACTGTTGGCTGTTGAAGCAGAAGAAATCCCAGAAATACTACAATGCAGATAGAATCCTTGGATGCTGCCCTTGGGGCAGAATGAAGGTACTTTTGCTAGGTTATATGCACTTCCCCACTCTTACAGTAGCATTTTCCATCTTGAATTCATGCAGTTCACAGGCTGCAGCAGGTAAATTGTAGCATAAGCCCGTTGTTTCAGGGGAGCTCTGTGCTTCATTCTAGCTAAGGATCTGGTTCACTGTAAAGTTTGTAGTTTAGACCAATAGACACCCTCCTTCTGGAGCACTGAATAGTATCAAGAAGAAATTTTTGCTCGCTGAAATTTCTGGATAGTAAAGAAAACCAAGCTCACTTTCCCTTCCGAAAATCTACAAACATTTGACCTGTGCCAGTATTTTAACATGGCCTTGAGCAACAGAATAGATATACTGAAGAGAAGCCCAGTTTGGGCCTGCAATTATATACCTGAGTCTACATTAGGATGCTGTTCTCGGAAGCGTAGCCTCCATCTCATTGTGTTGCCCTGTGTGTAACTCCTACTTTCCCTAACCCTTCAACAGATACTGTTTGCAGTAAAGGGACCATGCACATGTCTCTCTGACATGAAACAAAAGACCTTGGTTCTCTGGAGGACATTCCTCTCCTCTTCTGTGGCTCCCCAAGCAAAAACTGCTGCTTTGACGCCTCTGGAGGCTTCTCTGGCTCCACCCATGCCAGTAGGAGGAAGGCCAATTTCCTTCCACAAAATACTGCTAAGAAATAAACAATTATGTGTTCTGATTCCTTCAGTGCTGCCAAAATGAGAAAGAAAATGAAGAAACTTTCTACAGACACAAGATTTTATAAGCCAGAAGCAGCAGGATTCAAGCACTGAAGATTCACAGACACAAATGGGGAAACAGAAGAAATTGCAGTTGCTTGAGACTTCTGCAAAGAGCTGGGAATGGCTTTGGCTAAGGCCAGCCTAAGGTTCTTCTCTTTGATCAGCTTCCTGTAACTGCAAGGCCTCTGGCCTCCCATGGCACTGCCCTTGCTTTATCATTACACTGTTTATAAAGAAAGCGATTAATAAAAAACCAAACATAAGGAAAACAGTATTAAAAGAAAAATAAAAATGATCCATTTGCAGTTTTCACTGCTTTTGCATATAACCTTTTACAATGTCAGGTAGGACTTTATTTCAAATTTTGTGTCCCATTTTTATTTTTTGAGTTTAATTCTGCTTCAGATAAATGTATTTCTGAAGTGAAAAAAAAGACACAAGGAAACTGATGGTCAGGAAAGAGGTCACAGTAGCTGCACTCCACTAGAAAGAACAATAGGCAAAGAAAACTATAAGCATGCTGGCTTGAAGCTCTGATTTTTCTGTGTCCTGTAACTGAGCTGAGGGCTACTCAGCTATGGGATACTCAGCTGTGTGGCCATTCTGTCACATCTCACCACATCCATGAGGAACATCAAATCCACTGAAAGTCACAGCTCATATGTTCAAAAGGATATGCTGTTGTAATCTTTAAATTCTTCAGTAGCTTAAGTACCTATAACGGCTTTTGGCTTTTCTCTTTTATCAAACCTTCCCCTTCTCTGAGGGTTGGTCAAAGCACAAGCTATGTGTAGTGCCAGCAGATATCTAATGATAACAGTTATGTGCATCCTTTATCAGAAGGAAATTGTTTTGTAAAGTATCCATTAGTAATTAGAGATGGATTTTCAGAGTCAATAGAAGCTAAAAGTACAGGAGAAGCTACTTACAACTTCATGATGCCATTAGAATCTGTAATAAATAGCAGTGCACTCTGTATTCCAAAAAGACTGCAGCATACCAACAGAAATGTCTCACAAAAGCACCGAACACCACTGAAGCCGTAACGTGCATTTATTAGTGTATTGTATTTTATTTAAGGAAAGCGCAGACAAAGGCTAGTGTAGTAACCTTTATGCTGGCAGATAAATGTTACATGCAAACAGGTATGACCAGGCTTCATGATACACCAACCTGCTAGTCAAACTAATAGCATTTCTATTTTAAGCTAAATGGAAGGGGATTAGGGTAAGAAAACTCCCTCTATTGACCACTGACATTGTTTATCACATAAAAGGTAATTGCTTAGAGAAGATTCCATCTTCTTTTGCTGCAGAAAATGTCCTGGTTTGCTGTTAACCCTTCTCCCGTTACAGTGCAGCCCCATAGGTACCACTGCTCACAGAAGCACAGAGAGCCTTCTGCATGATTGAGGGCAAGAACTTTGTAATGCTCTACCTTTATCTCTCATATTTTGGTCTACAGCAGTAAATTTTGTATGCCTCTACTGACTACTCCCTGGAAATATGGTAAAGATGTGGCCTTTTATACAAAGATAAGGTACACAGAAATGATATCCAGAGAAAATATGGTAATAGAAAAGAACAGGCTCAAACAACGATGAACAGCTCACAGTCAAATCCAAAAGCATTAGAAGATTTCAGGCTGTGTTGGTAAAGTACAAATCCATCTTGGATCAAATTATTCACCCCTTTACTGTGGTCTCTTGCTTGGCCTGGCAATTAGTTCGACTGTGGAATGCTACTTAGGAGTACATTTACAATCCCTACATATTCTCTACACCAAAAATGGACTTTGGAAAGGAAGAACTTACAGGCTACTCAGGAAAACAAAACAATTACTTCATAGAAGTACTAAAGTTGTGCCTGAGAATAAAAAGCAAAGAAAAAAAATTTAATTTCCTACTTTGTATTCTGGGCATTGTGAGGGAATTCATTTAACCTCTTTTTTTTTTCCCCTCTCTTTTGTCATCTCTAAAATAAGGATCATGCTACTGCATTCACAGGACTCTGCCTATTTTTTGGCTCTGACAGGATCATGAATTTCCCCGATCTGTGTAACATACACGTGGAGCCTGCTAATTCTATGCACTCTTGTAAGACAATGCCCTCTTAACATGGGCAGAACTGATCTGCCAAGCAAAAACTTATGTTAGCAAAATTCACTTTGGAAAAACAACATCCACAAATAAGGAAAAAACATATTCTTGAGGAACTCACCTGAGCAGACCAAAGGCAAAAATTAATGTCAGTGGATGGGCTTGATGTGCAGTAAGGGATTTTTCCATTCTGTTTAAGAAACAAAGAGAAGGAAAAAGCTATTTTTAGAATTGTGATTTGAAATGCCTGTTGGAAAAATTATGAAAAGCAAAAGTGTATTTTGCCCTCTTTTTTCCTACCAGTTCTGATTCATCATTGCATGACACAATTTTTACAACTTACAGTAAAATATTGCAATTAGTTTAATCCCTTAGGGATGTAAGCTACTTTGTATATGCGTAAATAAACTGCTTTATGCTAAGTAGTTTCAGTCTCTTCCCCAAAACTGTTTAATGTAATTTTGGATATAATTAGCAGCCCCTGAGAATGCAATTATTCTATAACTGGCAATTTTTCAGTAAAGATTCCCCTTCTATCACATGGGTTTTAAACCGAAAGGTCATTTGGGCTAATAATTTCTGTGATTTTACTTTTCTCTCCTCCCCAAAGTTAAAAGTTTGAGTTAACATGTGATATCTTAAAGGAAAGGAACATGTTTTCTTCTAGCGTTTTAGAAATGTACTATGACCATGACCTACAAGAAAAACTTCTGGAGGCAAAAGCGCAGTTTGGTTTCTCAGAGTAAGTCTGTGGCTTTACTCCCAAATTCCTCAGAAGGCTGATACTCATATCATCAAACAAAAGGGTGATTTTAAACAAGTTTTGTGCTTGAGTCTGTAGGACTTGCTCACCCAAAGCACAGTGCTGCATTTTCTTTTGCATTTGCCTGCTTCCACTTGGTGTAAGCAGGCCCTTAGTTGCCTTTCAGCTGACTAGTGCCAGTGATAATAACAATACATTTTTATTTTTAGACCACTCAAATCTAAAGGCAAGTTAGCTCTGCATACGTATGCATGCACACACAAATGTAAGTAATATCTGAACATTTCCAAAGGACAACAAGTCCTTTTGGAATAGTAATGAATAGAGAAATCATCTTGTGCCCTGCATGAGATAGGTGCATTTCAAAATTTTCCTGTATAGCTTCCATGAAAATTGGCCCCTAAGCAAGGGTGTGAGTCATTGATGAATACAGCTCTAAGGCTTCACGCTGTGCAGCAAGAGCTGTAAAAGGCATTAGAGGAACAGAGGGGAGGAGGAGGAGAGAGAGAGAGGGTTAGGAGGTTATTAAATAAAACCTGGTAATGGTTTTACATGAACATTTTCTGAGCAGCGTTTGGCAAACGCACATCCCAACCCACCGGGCAGCTCTCGGGCGGCCGCAGCGGCGCCCTTTGCCAGGCAGTGCCCGGAGGGGCTGCACAGACCCCCCCCCAAAGCACTTCTGCCTGCCCCAAAGGCACTGCTGTCACAGCCCCTTGCAGGGCTTGGTGGAAACTCAGGTCCTACAAGTAAAAATAAATTACCCTGTGTCACAATGTTTTATAGTAAGTTTTCCAGGGAATATTGCAGCAAAAGGATGGTTTTTTCTCCTTTGCACCTGTCTCCACCACAAAAAAGCCACAAAAACCACAGCCTTTGCCAGTACAACTATGCAAAAAGTAGAGAACTGGCCAAAGAGAACCCACTGTTGACAAATTTAAACTTCCTCAAACTTCAGAGGTATTTAATTTTGGCTCAAAATTCTTGGTTTGGGTTTTTTCCCCCCTAAGACCAATGTATCACATTGCTGTCAATTTATATCATTCACTGGTTAGGAATAGAGTATATATAACTCATAACATGTCAGACCTGGATTATGAGCAGTTCTCCTTTTCAGGTAACTGTGTTTCTCCTATCTCAGTCAGGACATCCAGATTTCAACACAGACATGAGATACACAAGTCATTATCATGCAAGATCCTCCACCCTTCAGACTTCCTACGTGTTCCATCTCACACTGACTTGTGTGGTCCCCTCAATGTCTCTTCCCATTTTTGCTTCTTCCACTGTGTCTGCAGTCTTACTGCACCCATCTGAAAGAAAAGATACAGTGTGGGCCATTACATCCCATTATCAAACACCCTGTGACTTGCAGGTTCACATGGGAAATTTATTATATACACTAATTAAATGATAGTGGTTACACTGGGTTAGTAATAAATAATCCAATAACCTTTTAAATGAGTTTTTTGTTAGTAGATAACTCAGATGTACAGTCAAGAAAAGATGTTTTCCTGTATTTTAAATAACAAAACTATCACTTGTTGGAAAGCAAATCATAACTGAAATCTTAATTTTCACACAGATAAACATTTAATGAGCTTGGGTATAAACAAATAAACAAAAATGATTTTTCTTTTTCTTATCAGGAACAAGAGGAGCTGTAAGTCTTTAAAACAACAGAAACAGTGGGTTTACATGTAGGTAATTTGAACAAATGGGCACAGCTCTCTACATAAGTGAAAATTGAATCTGTGAAAAATGTTAGCAGCAAAATAGCTTGTTATGTTTCAACTACTTCTGTTTCTCTAACACCTTTAAAAATAAGAGCTAGAATTTAAAAACAAACAAACAAATCAACCTTCTGTGTATATACATATATTTAGGAATAGGAATGATATATTCCCTCTTAACTGAGGAGTTGATAACTGCTGCTGCTAAGAGACACCAACAAAACCCCCCTGAAATCCACAGACACGCAGCACCATCTGGTGGATTAGCACGGCTGGCAAACAGTTCTGCATTTACAGAACACATCACCACAGGCAGGAGAAGCAAAAGGCCATACAAAGAAAAGCATATCATGGAGATTTGTTTAGTCAGGGTCAGGCGAGAGAAACTGAAGGGTGTGGAATTTCCCTGAAAATTGTGAATTAATACTCTTTAGTCATATAACATTTTATACTTTTCAGACACTATGTATAAATCTGCACTCACAAAAACGTGTGAACAGAAAGTTTATGATTACAAAAATTCAGAAGTTTGGTATGTGTGTTAAATAACTGGATCAAGACTGATTTAATTACGTTTCTTGCATGTATACATTATGGCATGTGATTATAAATCACTATTTTTAACTGGAAACCTTGCTTAGTGAACAAGACTGCCTGCTCCCCTAATAACAAACAGCTATCCAATAATTTGCTTTCATCTTCTCAGGCACTACATGGTCTTGTGTTGTTTCACACACAAGCTCAACTCAAGATTATCAGGTGCTCATCACTGCAATGCCACACTGAATTACAGCTGTGAATTTAAAATCTCTGCAAGGCAAGTTGCATTTATTTTTCACATACAGTGAGTAAAAGGATGTTGTCATTTTGGGTAGGACAGGAAGGGGCTGCTACCATGTACACAGTGACATGACACTGCAGTCTCTGACATCTTTCCAGTACCTTGTAGTGTCTTTGGAATTCCCCCTTTTCATTCAGTCAGGTCAGCTCACTGCACTCTGCAATACCTGGGTCTTGCCACGGACCTTCCAGCAGGTCAAAAATATTATTCAGCACATCCTATAAGTATCTGCAGCCCACCATGCCAGGTAAGACAACAGCAGCAAAAAAGACCTTCCTCACAAGGTCTGTATTTGTTCCACAGGTAGCTTGAGGCACTGAACCCTGCACCATTCCTCTATTTTTAAGAAACTGTTGCCTCCACACATTGTTCTTATTTTTTCGTTCAATACTTCAGTAATAATAATGTGGGACTCTTCTCAGGGGATGATCAGTGAAGTGACCAGCAATAATCTGCACAACACCGCAAGTCATCATTTTGGTGCCTCCTCATCAGGTCTGACTTTCACTGTTCTTCAGCAATTTTTTCTTCTCTGAAAATGCCCCATACCACATCCAGATATCTGGCAAGATCTGTGCCTTTTGCTATGGTCGGTGTTGCTAATATGCCACAGGCTCATGTTGTGTAACAAACCTCCCTGCAAACTCCTCACTCCTGCAAGTCATCTCCCAACCATTTGCCAGTGCTTATTGCTGTTTTTCTCAGCACCTTTTAATCATGCTTTGATTAATTCCTTTAATGTCTTTTCAGATTCTTCAGCCTGACAATAGTGACCAACAGAGGGTTTCTCCATCAAGACTAGGTTTCTTCTTTTTAGGGGCTTTTGATAAGAGCATTGTAATGACAGGACAAGGGGGAATATTTTCAAACTAAAGGAGAACAGATTCAGAGTAGTTATTAGGAGGAAGTTCTTTGCCGTGAGAGTGGCACGGCATTGGCACAGGTTGCCCAGAGAAGTTGTGGATGCCACATCTCTGCAAGTGTTCAAGGCCAGGCTGAAAGGGGTTTGGAGAAAACTGGGCTAGCGGAAGGTTTCCCTGCCTGTAGCAGGGAGGTTGGAACTAGATAGTCTTTAAGGTCCCTTCCAACCTAAACCATTCTGTGATCCTATGATTGCTGCCAAGACTGATGTCCCTGTCTCCATGCATGAATGGTGGAGCTCAGTGACACAGGATTATTTGCAGCCCAGCAGTACAGATGGGTACAAAAGGTGACGTCCAAGTTCATACGGACACAACATTAGTGCTTATGGTCACCTGAACACAGCCTGGCTCAGGAACCCACCTGTTAATCGGGGAGGTAGTTCAGAAACATGAAATACACTGTGGACCCTCCCGGCCCCCTGTTATTTAGTGCCACCATCAGCAGGTGAGCTGTCCCACTGTGTGACCCCGGGCCCATTTGGTGCCACCATCAGCAGGTGAGCTGTCCCGCCGTGTGACCCCGGGCCCATTTGGTGCCACCATCAGCAGGTGAGCTGTCCCGCCGTGTGACCCCGGGCCCATTTGGTGC
>JAWMRA010000009.1:7010971-7140241 GCA_035584735.1 Pseudotriccus pelzelni | reverse complement strand
TTGGTGCCACCATCAGCAGGTGAGCTGTCCCTCTGTGTGACCCCGGGCCCATTTGGTGTCACCATCAGCAGGTGAGCTGTCCCGCTGTGTGACCCCGGGCCCATTTGGTGCCACCAGCAGCAGGTGAGCTGTCCCGCTGTGTGACCCCGGGCCCATTTGGTGCCACCAGCAGCAGGTGAGCTGTCCCGCCGTGTGACCCCGGGCCCGTGGCTCGGGCTGGCGCTGGCAGGGAGGCAGCTGAGCCCGGGGTCGGGGGGTGTCTCCGAGGCGCTGCCGATGGCTCTGGGTCTGACACTCTCCTCTGCGGACCCGGTACCCGGCCCCAGCCCCCCGCGACCCGCAGACAGCCGCGCTCCAAGGGCACAGCCCAGGGCTGTCCCCGCCCGTGCTGCGGCCCGGCGGGCGAGGCGGTGCCGCCTGAGGCGCCGCTGCCTCCCGGTACCTCCCGTTACCTCCCGCGGCCGCCCGTTGCCAAGCGCCCGGCACAGGCACAGGCACAGCCCCGGCCCTGCGCGGACCCTGCGCGGCCATGGAGAGCCTGGACAGCTCCTCCACCGCCTCGGTGCTGGCCGAGCTCGGCTGGGACAGCGCCTACGCCGTGCCCGTGGCCAACGCCGAGAACAAGGCGCTGGAGGACGAAGTGAGCGCGGGGCTGCGGCCGGGAGGGAGCGGAGCCCGCCTGCCCCCCGCGGCCGGGCAGGGAGGGATGGAGGCATGGAGGGATGGAGGGAAAACTTAACGAGTTCCGCGGAGCTGCCGCGGGATCCGGGAGGGAGATCCTCCCTCCGAGCGTGGGTCCCGCATCCCCCGAGCCCCCCCCCGGGGACGAGGAGCCGAATCTGTACTTTCCCTTAGCAAAGCTCCGGGGTTTCTCCTGAAACCTCTCATTTCACTGCTTTGGAGGAGCGTGGCGTGCGCTTCCTACATTTTTTGATTAATAATCCCAATGACTTGTCCTTAAGTAGCTGCAGGTAATAAACGCTCAGCTGCAAATAGTCACTTGGCGATTCTAATCTTAAACAGCTGCAGAAGATGCAAAAGGAGAAAGCGAACCTGAGGAATGAGCTGACCAACTTGGAGGAGCGCATAGAAGCAATGACAGCTCATTTGAAAAACGTCAGACAAAACTTAAGCTTCTCTCAGGTAAAATCACCAACACAAGCTGATCTGCTTTATCAGGCAGACCTGTAACCTGAGTATCTCTCTGTGGCTGGTATCCCTGTACGTTTTGCTGTCTTTGTTAGAGATGTTTTAGGCCTTTATTCGAGGATTTCCAAAAGAAACAGAAGTTAAACTGTATATATCTCAGTGATATTATTTGATGGTCATTAAGAAGATCGTCCTAGGTCAAATGAATGTGCCTAGAAGAAAGCCAAGGAGGATACATTTCAGAATTCTTCATGAATGGGGGCTTTTGAAATTATTAAGAAAAAATTGATCAAGGAAAACAAAACATCACTGTATGGGAAGAGCAAATTTATAATCTTTATAATGGTCAAGAATTAGTGGGGGAATGCTAGTGAAGAGTTAATTTATAGACCTGAAAAATTAAGTGAAGTGGTTAAAGTGTAAGTCTTCATTTAAACAGTGAGTTAATTGGCCAAAATGGGTGGTCTAGATTTATAAAGAGACTTGAGTCACAGCTTTACTCCCCTTAGGTAAAATATCCTAGGTGAAAAACTCATAGAAACTTCCCTGCAGCTGGATAACTTCTTAATGTCTGGGGGGTTTTTTGTGTGCCAGATTCAAGTTTTAATCTGAATTAGAAGAAAGAAAGATTAGTCAATACGGAAGTACTGCTATAGGCCAGCCTGGTGGAGGTCTGCCTCAGCCCAAAACAATTATTTATTTTTTTTCTGCACCTACTGAATGTGATGTAAAGTCACTAGCAATCAAGAAACTAAGATTCTAAGATTTTGATGTTGAAAGTTAAAGTTTCTGAATCTTGGGTGAAAAATCTTTGAGTTTTTAGGGCTATAAATGGTTGATCTGTGGATACTTGATACAGTGTGTATACTTGTGTGTGTGTGTAAATACATATATATAAAAATATAAGAACACATGTATTTGAGATATTAAAATCCAAACAATAAAGTTTCTCATTCCTACATTTACACCTTGAAATCACACGACCTCTGACTCGGGATTTGATTGTTTGTAGAAAAAAAGCTTGTTTGTTGATATATGCCTTTGTTTATTGTAACATGCTGAACTTTATTATTCTGCAGCACCTTTACAGTGCCAGAGAGAATGAAATTGAAACTGAACAACACTTTAAAGCCCTTGCTGAGAGAGAATATGGACGTCTCAAAACTGACCTTAAACGACTGCAAAATGAGTTGATTTCCTTAGGAGAAAAGAAAAACAGACAAGAAGTAAGGTTTAAAATTTTTGGAAGAGAACACCTGTATTGCAAAATTTTATGGCTTGTCCTCACTTGCACTTACAGAGACAATAGTATAAGTCAAGAATAGCTAATTATAATTAAAACTTCTGAAGTGGGCATGGTTTTCCCTGGGAAAGGCAAATAGAAGAACACTGAGGATCTCCTCACTTAGGCTGGTCAAGACTTAGCAAATATTAATTAGATGTTGAAAGACTTCTGTTCTTAATGCCAGATACGTGGCCACACATCCATATCACTGCTGTGTTAATTCTCACAGATATTTTCTCTATGGTTTAAAAATTAAATTGTTGGCGGCAAATCTTCTCCACCCAAAATAAACTCTAGGCACTGTTTCAAGATCAAACATTTGTTTTATGGTAAAAAGTGATCTAATGCTATCCAGTTATAGGTGGTTTTCTGGGTATGGAAATGTTGTCTTTTCTTTCTATGAGTTATTTAAATGACTTTTAAAAATTTGCTCTATTTCTTCTGATTAAGGCTGTTTGTAATCTCCAGTCTCTCTGAATGGGTAGCAGGGTGAAGATATTCTCACCATTCAGCTGGATGCAGATTGTTCCGTTTTTGCGTCAGGAAGTCCCATCACAGTCACGTGGGGCCATTTGAAAATTGACATGTAGGAGAAGGATCTAAGAGCTTGGTCTTAGCATGTGAGGGAGGAACTTTACCTTTTGATGCCTCAGATAAGTTTATGATGAGGAATAAATATCCTGGATATAGGTATAACTTCCCAGAGGTTGACTTTTCTGTTTAAAATTATTTGCATTTCAAATTTGTGGCAACTTACTGTCTTGTTTCTTCTTTGAGACCAGGACATCCAATAGCAGCCCTCAAGTATAACACACAATTAATGAAAAAACTATCAATTCTATGGACAAGATGTGTGTAAATTTGTTACAGTAACCTGAACTGGTTGCTTCAATTACTATTCAAAGAATATTAGACCTTTGGTATAGACCCTTTAATTTTCTCTTATTTCATTAGAATACTATAAGTAGAACGATTCAGAAGTTGGAAGACTTAAAACAACAGATGAACTGTGATGAGGAAGTCCTGGAGAGCTGGTTAAAGGAATTAAATCGTACAGATAATGATGCTCTTGCAATCCAGAAGTATGCACAGCAAGATGAAGGGAAACTAGGGGTAAGTAGAAATGGAAACTAAATGGAAAACCATTTTAGCATTTGAAGACCTTGTTATATTATTGAGTCAGATAGATGAAGACAAGCTTTTGTTCAACAGTGCTTTTAAACTGGTTTCCATTCAGCACAATGGTGCAATTCCATATGAGGTTCATTATAAAGGTCAGAGAGAACAAGATGTGATCTGTTTGTTTTCAAACACATGATATTTTCGTATCCTTTCATTTTTAGGCATTAACCTTTCAAGTAGAAAAGCTGACCACACAGGCAAATCAGAAGCGCAGAGCTCTTGATAATGAGCTCACAGAGACCTTAACAGCTCAGGTTTGTGCTTAAGGTTCTTGGAGAGCCCAGGTTATATGTGACATTTTTAACACCAGGAATCATGGGGGCGCTTTTTACTTTTAAACAGATGGAGCTTGACAGGGCAGCTGAAGATTTTCGCAGAGTTCATCAAGAAAGGCAAGAAGTCATCAGGCAGTGGGAGAATGCAATACAACAGATGCAAAAAAGAGATCAACAGATTGACCATTGTGCTTTGGTAAAACTGCTGTAACTGATCCATATCTGTTTTTTGTGTGGTTTGTTTGGTGGGTTGGGTTTTTTTTAAACATCAGAATTACAGTATAGTTTTCCCAGTAGCTAACCTTTTGCTTAACCTTTCAAAATACACAATTTTCACTGAATAGCTATAAATCTGCCAGGTTAAGAAAGCATTACTACTGCTGATAATTTTCCTCTTGCATTTCATCTGTTTCAAGTCTATCTGAAAGTTTGTTTAGCTTTTTTCGCCCCTATTCAATCAATAAAAAATTATTTTCATATGAGTTTATAGTGGTCCATTTTTTGAAATTATTGAAATATTTTGGAAGTTTCCAATCCAAAACAATTGTAGTATTTGGTGTTGTGAAGGATCTGTGCAATAAATTAATTTTAAGAATGATAACTGGGCTTTCTCATGCAAGTAATAGTTATAATAGCAATCGGTCTTCTGATTGTAGCTTTCATTAATCTAACATATCTTAACTAATGGAAGAAAATATAAAATACTTTTATTCTGATAGCTAATTGCAGAGATAAAACAGGAGATCAGGAAGAAAGAAATTGTGCTGAAAGAGAAGACTGCCTTTTTGGTAAATGAAACACTTAATAATATGGAATATGAAAAGAAAATCTCTTCCGCTGAACGGAAAGCCAACAGACTCCGAATTGAGTATCAGACTCAGGAAGCCAACAGGGTTCATCTGCAGGATGAGGTAAGGATGACCAAACAGCTCAGAAAAACAGACTGAAACTGTAACTGTGGTCCAGATGGAGGAAATACAGGAATAGCATTTCCTTTTTTTTTTTGGGTTTTATACTAGGCTCTTAATAATTCAGCAAAATGTTGCTCTTCTCAGCCTACTCCTGATTATTGGAATCTGAACCCTTAATCCTTTCACTGAGAGTGGTGAAAATATTAGCTGGTATTTTCTGTGCTGTTGATTGAATTTTCTCTTAAATGGTCTACCACTATTAGATGCCTCAGCAGGTGGCAGTTTTCAAACAATTCCTGTCCCGTGCTCTCAGAAGCCTGTGTTGATGGGCCTTGTAGTCAGGTTAAAATTCCTGGGGAAAACACCAAATGCTTTCATGTGGCTTTCTAATCAAGAAGCTGTAGGACAGGGCTGCCCTGTGAACAAACCATGTTTGGCATTGCCCATGCTTACTCTGCACCTAAAGCTGGGAATGAGCTGCACTGCTTAATGACTTTCATGCCTGTAGAAGTGTTTCTAAGAGTTAATTCAAGTTTCATGGTTCTGTTGAGAAGGGATGCACTTGTATTACCTGAGTAAGTTTTCTCTCAACAAGAAAATGGTAACACTGGGCTACTCAGCAAGCTTGGTGATTTTTAAATATCTTGCATCTGCTGTTGCCTTAACTTTGGATAGTTTTTCTGTAGCAGGTGGTTCATAGACTGATCTCCTAATTACACTGTAGGTAGCTCAAACAAGGGGTAGGCTATTAGATTACCCTAGAATTCATGCAAATTTGAGGGTTCCTAGAATTGGTATGTTTTCCTCTCAAACTGTGAGATCCTTACTTGAAGTTTTTTACAATTAATACTCCATAACGGGATAATAGAACAGTCTCCCATTATTAGAACATCTGTGGCATGCATGTGAGAAACAAGGAAAGAAAGAGACAGTTTAGCCAACAACTTGTGACCTCTAAGAAACTTGCTATACATGACTTGATCAGGTTTCTTCATCTGTGAAACTGAAGACAATTACACTTATGCTGTTAAGTGATACTTTGAAGATGAATAAGCTACTGATTGTAAAGTATTCCTATTGTGTTTAATGAGTATCATGTATTTTTTACCAAATTAAATATCTGTGCGTTTTTGTGACAGTGATCCCTTATCTTAATCAAAGTAATTTTATGTACCCAACAAAGTTTGACACAGAAACATTTATTAGATATATAAGGGTATCCATGTGTCACAAAGAACCTCATCAAAGGCAGCTGTGCACTATAAAACTATGGCTCCCCTTGTGCAGATGCTGTTGGGAAACCATTGCAGTCACAGCATCTTCATGATCCATTCTGTAGCTGCAATTATTAAGTATTTTCTCCCAGTATTCAGATTATGTAAATTAGTCCATTGAGTTTACTAGCTGTGCCAATTTACAGAGCCTTACTCCTCATTTGGAAAGCACTGTTAAAAAGTAATGGAATACTTTCCAATAAATAGGTCCCTTACAGTTTTAAATATCCTGACATGTACCAAAGTAAATAAGAGCTCAATTGCTCTATTTTGTAATTTATTAGCTGGAAGCTTTGAAATCCACTGTGGACAGAACTGCTTCTGATCTAGAGTCTTTGAGAATACAAGTAACCAATCTGAAGAAAGAAATTCAGAAGAAACAGGCCAGGTAAGAAACAGACCTTTAAAAATATCATTTGTAAGGGTTAGTAATCCAATCAAATCCTTGAGGTAACAAAGAACCTTAAATAATGTTGATAATTAAAGCCTCCAGCTTTCTGGTTCCTTCATGTCCTGCATGGTTACTGGCATTGGGCAATTTAGAGAATACTCCAAGTAATCCTTGTTTCTAAAAGGGTATGAAAAAATCAGGGCTTTGGTTATCACGGGTTGAAGTTTAGGCCACTTCATACAGCAACTGCTCAGTCAGGTTTGCTGCTTGTGTTTGGCAGAATTGTACAGACAACCTACATTTAACTTGTTAAATCATATTTTGTTTAGATTAAGCTTTATTATTGAAGAAAATATAAATATTTCTGATAAACTGAAGCTTGTGACTGAGGAGACACTCAGTTCAGAAGAGAAAGCTTTGAGGATGGAAGAAATATTGAAAGCAGAAGAAAAAGCTGTTGAGGTAAAACGTTGTTGTGGCTTCCATAAATGAGGATTCATTTGAATTTGCAACTCTATTATTTTAAAATTATCTCTATTAAAATGAAAGTATTAATATGACATGTAGCTGTTTCATCAAATGCTGAAGTAACCTGCACTTAGATATGTCAGTATTTGTGCTGAGAAAACTGGAGGAAAATAAGAGATCCTGGTAATTCAGAAGGGTGTATTAACATAGGATACTGATACTCATCAATAAGGTTGTTAAAGAGTGGGAATCTTGTCGGGATGACTTTCAAGTAGCGTTGCCACTGAAAACTTCTTAGCTCTGGTAGAACACCACCAAAACTTATAAACCTGCAAAGAGCTGCGATTTTGAAGAACAGATTAAAAATAGATTTAGAAATCTTTTAATCAGATTTGGTTGGCCTAGTCTGCTCTTCATTATTTTAATTCTACTACATGACACTCTGTAAGATCTGACTTATTGTGGCCTATTAAATAATTACTGGCTCGCTTTAGATTTCATGATGTATAAAGATTTTGATCTGGGAAGTGACACCTGCAAGCTGTAATAAGGTGGCTTTTTTTAACATGTCTAGTAATACTTCCTTTTAAATTCAAACCCCAATTCTTACGTTGCAAATTAATTATAGGAATAAAATACTCTAATTCTTTATCACCTGATGAGCTGCAGAGGGCATTTGAAAAAATGCAATGCTGTAATGCAATCATCTGAACTTTCCTGCATTTCAGGAAATGCTTATGCTGTTTTATCATTGTGCTGCTAATTCTCTTAAAATATTTTCACTACTTAGCTACTGACTGAACATGAGAGAAATATTTTTTACATTTTGCTGGGCAACTGAGCACTGGATAAGCTGAAGCTTTAATTACTGTGGAATGACCAGGTTAAATTAATGTGACAGCAGGTGTTCACACAAGTGACAACAAAGCTGACAACAGCTTTTTTCTTTCCCCCTATTTTGTGTTTTCTGTAGCATGTATGTGAAATAATGCCTTGCAGTAGATCGAATGTTATTTTTCAAACTTTTTAACTCCACTGGCATTAACTGTACATTTTAAATACACTTTCAGAAACTAGAGACAGGATGTCTTCCCGTTATAGAGAGTTTCTTAATTTACAGGCCATACTGTTTTGGCTCTTCAGATAATTTGAAAACAAGTTGTAATGGTATAACATTCATTAAAACCTTATTTGCTTCCCCTTAAGACTGTTTTCAGGCTGGCTAAACCCTTAGCAGGGTTTCTTTACTTGTATCTGTGGCGGATAACCCAAGATGACATTGAGCCTGGCAGCTCCACAGCTCCAGGGGAATGTTTTAGCTAGGATGAACTGTTCTTGAACAATGTCTGCAGTGTATTAGTCAGAAGCATGCCTTCCATCACCATTAGACACACAGGGCTATTTGCTGCATCTGTTAATTTACTGTGAAGAGATATTTGCAGGAACAATGTGGATGAAATGTCCCCATTTTGCGCTCTAGTTCTGGGATACTTCTCTCTCTTCAGTTTTTGACAAAACGCTGTTGCACTGTGCAGTTTATTGAATATCTTATCACTATTAACAACCTCACTTAAAGGGAGAGAGAGAATTCTGTTAGATAAGTTCATTTAGGTATGCACAAAAACCCACAAAGTGGAGGTCAAATCAAGATCCAGTGACAGTGGATGAATTCATCACTGACACATCAGCACCGGGCACATGCTTAGAAACCAGTTTGCTTCCAAAATTCAATTCCTTTGTTCAGGCATGATCCAAAGACCACTGACATGTGCTACAGTCCATAACAATTTCGTATTAAACTTACAGTTGCCTTTTATGTCCTGAGTTTTGGATTTGGAATTGCACTTACAGCAAGTTCAACTACAAAAAAATTCAGTGTGGTAGAATGTGGCCTGTGCTGTGAACTCTTAGAGAGTGAGTTATCTTTCACCATTAAGCCTGCAAGATGGTTTGTACATATATTAAGTCAAGAATAAACACGTTAATCAACATAGAAAAGTCTGTTCTCAGGTGTTTTGCATATTAATTTAAATGTACATGTTCAAGTTCTGTACCAGACTTGAGCTAAATGTAAATGAGTCCTTTGGAACAGGAATGGGAAGTCACATCACTCGTTTTAGGATGTACCTTACAGGAAAGGGGCTTGAGCTTTGGATGGTCTTTGGTTATTTGAGTTGGGGAAAGAGGGAGGAACAGAATAAAATGGTCTTTCTTGTTAGGTTTATAAAAAGAAAATAATCTCAATTTTGTTGGTCTTCAGTATATTTCAGGTTACCTGAAATGTTCAGCGTTGTCTTTCTGTAACAAACCCTAATAAAACCTCATTTCCTGCACTGATTTAGGTGTTAATGGCAATTAATTACCTCTGATAATAAGAAAGGGATTTTAAAATGTGTAATTTTTCAAACAGAATTATTCCGGCTTGTATAAACACACATGTACACACACAGAGTTACAAGTTTTAATAAACCATTGAAAACTTTGTATTAATTTCTCCAAATATTCACATATGCTGGGGGCAATGAGGAGGTTTTTTTAAAAAAGATGACAGGAATTTAGTTTTCTGAAAGGCTAAAAAGAGTAGTATTCCCATAATTGGGAAAAAAATCATATAATAGTATGATAGGATTAGATTTAAAAAAATAAATTAAAAATATTACTTTAAGTCAAATACTCTTCTTGCCAACCATTTTGAAGACCTATGAAATGCCATGTTCATATTAATGAATAGAGTATTAAAACTTTAAATTTTCCTATATATGATTAATAAAAGCATGTAATTCCCCGGAAGTTACTTCTGATGTGATTAATTACTTCTTTCTGCTTAACGATCAATTTGTCACCAGGAAAAAGAAGATGAAATGAGGCAGTTAAAGGACCTGCTTTTCAAGAAGAACCAGGAGTTAAAAGTGCAGAAGGATAAGGAGAAGGTTGCTCTGTCAGAAATTGGGGGAGCTCAAAAATCACTGAGGAATCTCCAGTGTCGACTGCACAGACTTGATGCAGAAGTGTTCAAACAACAGGAATTAATATATAACCAGGTAAAATGTTAATGTACTCTCATACTGTGATTCTTTCTTGATTGTTTGAGTCTACTGATAGCAAGTTGCTTGAATTCTGTAATCTTTAACATCTTTCCATTTCAGAAATGCCATGCAGTACAATTTCTTATAAAGTCTGCACTTATTTCTGCCTCTAGATGTATAGATAAAATTGAAATTGCTGAAACTTGCTAAAGTATCACCTACATTTCACACTTGTGTATTTCATTATTTTTTTGCATTTGCTGCTTTCCCCACTAATTTCTACAATCCATTCTTTACTTTGATCCCTCTGAACCACAAACACCTCAGGGTGTATTTTTAAAGCAATACAAGAGGTACACACCAAAATCCTGTTATTTACTAATTGGATTATGTGCATATTTCCTATGCACCACTTTGAAAATTTGCTCTTTTATATCAGCATCCACTGGTAACAGCAAGATGGCAACTCCACTGTAAGCCTCCCTACAGCAGCCTGTGCTTTGTTACTCTTCCAGAAGATTACCCCTGAACCATCACTGCTCATCAGTCATCTAAGATACTTTGCTAATGAGGTCTATAAGCCAGAAATTATTATAAAAACAATAGCTTCATTGGGTGACTGTCCTAAAGCCAACGTTTAGATCCATGTTTATCGCTTATCTCATACTATTAATTCTCTTAAAATTTATTTTAACAGGATTTTTATATCCAGCGAATACAGAGACGGCTGTCACGGTTAGAAGGGGAGGTTAACTCAAACGAAAAAGAAGTTTTGGAAGCAAAAGTTGCTGAACTTAAGCAAACCCTAGAAGAAAAGAAAAATGCCTATGATGTTCTACAGGCACAGTACAGGAAACTTCAGGTGACTTCTTTAGCACATTAGGCTGACTGTGCAACATCCAGAAACCTCAGGGAATTGAGGACATTGGGTCTTATCAATAACATGGTATTAGATTAAAAGGCATCTGAACTTCATGTAACCCATGTGGAAAAATTCATATATTCCCTCAACCCAGAAAAAATAGGTGAGCATGAAGATGTTCATGCTGAGCATGAAGACCAGCATTGCCATGTTGGTAAAAGACAAGCTTAGCTTTCATCAAGGACTTACTGACTGCTTGCAAACGTCTGAGTTTATTGTTAGGACCTTGCAGAAATAGGAGAATGCTGTTCTGTGAAGCTGTTACTTTTATATTTTTCGTAAATTCATAAGTACAGTTGCATTTAAAGTTGTCCAAAGTCACATTAGTGAATTGAAGGGACAGTTGATCCCATCCTGATCCATAATTCAAAAATACTGTTTTGCTGGGTTTATTCCCATGTGTGCATATACATGCTTGTCCTCCGGTTTTCCTATGCAGTGATCAAGGCTGAACAATTAATATTATATAAATAACAACTCCAAATAAAACAAGCAATGACATTAGTATTGCAACAGCACTCTGCCTGAGGCCATGCCATGCAGTTTGCAGAGCAGCACATGGATGGACACATGATGTCAATGGTTCCTGGTTCCAGGACTTAAAAATATCTCATTTAAAATTAACTGGTAGCTTTTGTTGCAATTTATTGCATTCACAGAATGATGTCCTGGTCATGAGGAGAACAATTCATAAGACAGGAGAAGAAACAAGTGCTTTGGTGGTGAAGATAGATGAACTAAATCTTTACAATGAGAGATCAATACAGGATTTAAAAAAAGCTAAGGCCCTTAAGCAGGTACAGTATTATTTCACAACTTTATTAATACAGGACACATCTGTTTGTTTGGGCTGTTGTCTGCCTCCCACACTGCTACATCGTTATATCCATAAAAATCCTTTTTGTAGTTTTTCCAACTTACCAAACTTTGCCTAGTAAGATAATAGTGATGAGGCTGAAAGTGTTGCTTCTCCTCTCTATACAGCATGAAGTTTGATGAGGTATCAGTTTAATCCCACGTTAGTCATACCACAGTATCCATGGATGGTTGTTTTTTTTTCTGAGAAGCCATTACCTTTAAAATAGAAAATGTATTTACCGTTCAAGGATGTCTTTACCTAGCACTGAATGTGATGCCTACTAATAAGTTTGGCACAGTTTTGCTATTAAATTGTGAGAGTTTTTTTTCTAGCAGATGGTTTGGATCAATCCATATTCCAATTTGAGGAGATAGAAACAAAATAGAAGTCCTTTTCCCAATGTTAATAAACAAAAAATATGATTCCCACTCCTCTAATTATTGCACTTTTTTTCCTGAAATAAGCTTTAGTTCCTCAAGAAAGCAGTAACATAGCAGAACGAAAGAGGGTCTGAGCAGCAGGGGAAAGAGTTTTGCTGTCAACTTAACTGGTGCACTTGCTCCTCAATAAAAACTCTTTCCCTAACATTGGACTTTTCTTTGGGGATGAAATTCAGGGGAACAAAAGAAGGAAGATGATGGCCTAAAACAACTCAGATAAAAATTGGTACAGAATTTGGGATCCATAAGAGATTTGAAGAAAATTATTCCAAGTGTTTGCATGCTAAGGAAGTTCACCACTTGCTGCTTTTCATAAGCTTTGGTGTATAAAAAGTTTGCTCATGTAACAATGTGACTTGTAGACCTACAGGATCTAGAACATATTCCCAGGCAGTTTTAATGGTTCAAGAAAGATATTACCTGCTTCAGAAAATTCCTTTTAAGGTCTCCTAATTTATTTGAAACCACCTAAACTGAAAAAGTTGTAGATGGAAAAGTCTAACAACCCAAAATTCAGACCGAATTAGCAAGTCTGATGAATTTGTATAAAGCCATTCAGGAAACAATCTACCCCTGTCACACTCACCATGTAAACTTGACAAATAAGAAAATGACAATATTTTGAAATGCAGAACAGAATGAGTCCTACAGTTATATATATATATATATATATAAAAGATAAAAGAATGAATTAATATTGATTTATTAATTTATAAATCGTCTTAATTTTGGTACTTTTTTGGCATTTATTAGGACATGATGGTTGAAAATAACCTCTTAAAACTAGAACTGAAGCGCCTTAAAGATACTCTGTGTAATAAGACAGAGAAAGTTCTATCAATGGAAAAACAAAGATTGGAGTTAAATAAAGCCATAGCAGAAAGAACTGAGGAAATTAAGATCCATAAGGCAATGCTGGAGTCCCAGATAAGACTCGTGGAGCAGGAGCGGCAACGCCGAAGGTAACTGTGCTTATACAAATTAAACCTGTAGCTTTGAGTACATTTTATATGGGGACTTAGTGAAAAGAGAAACATTTTACCCAGTTTCGTCCACAGAGAAATTGAAGAAGAAATAAATCTTGCTCAGAGTTCTATACTAAGACAGGGGAGGCCAGCAAGAGCTCCCCTTGGTGAACAGGTTATGGTGTCAGTGAGGATCCTGTGCAGGGCTGAGGGAAAACCTCAGTCACAGACACCTTTTCACAGTGTGTGTGACTCTGCATTTTTCAGAGTTACCTGGGAAATGTGAAATCACGTCTGGAGGTATGGCAAAGTATGTAAAACAGAAAACTTGCTTTTAAGGAGGGTTTACTCTCAAGTGCTTGATAAAACTAATTTCTTTTATTCAAACAGTAAGTTGGATTAGGTTTGTGATATGTTTTGTTTAGTTGGGTTTTTTCTTCTTTTTAGCTACTCAGCTTTCCATTATGTGGCAACATAATGTTTAACACAATAAATCTTCTGAATTACATACGTACCCTCTTATAAAATAACTTTTCCCTCCTGTAATAACTAGCGCAAAGTATCTGGGACAGCTTTAGCCCTGAAATCCCAGTGAAATACCCAGCCAAAAATGAACACTCTAGCAGCCGAACTGCCCTGCTAACCACACCCCACACAATGGAAAATTAGAGTGATTTAGAGTGACTGAAGTTTAAATGCTCACCAAGCGTGCAGAGTGTGACTTTCTTCCTTTGGTAATTACCCAGCTAATTGATACTTCCATGTAATTTGATTTGGGGTCGTTGCCTGCTGTTGCTTGTGCTTATCCAGCAGTGGCAATGTTACGATACCATCAGCAGGGGCAGCCTTAGGACTGAAATGCCAAACCTGTAAATTTTGGGAAGGACTGTGGCACAGCCTCCCAGGGTGCAGTGATCTGGAATGCCAAAATAGATTTGACTCAGTGGAGGTAACCAGAACAATGGATGTCTGGGTGGGAGAACACAGAAACCAACCAAGACCAGCAGCAGCACAACTGCTGCCCTGCCTGCCTCCTGCTACAGGCTGCTGGAACAACACCAGGAATTTAAACTGCCACAGCGAGAACTGCCCATAAAACACTACCAGATAAACACCTTCTGAACCCATTTCTTTTCTCCCAAAACAAATCAGTGCTGAATTTCAAGAATGCCTAAGCAAAATTGACAAACTGAGACGCAGATATGAAATTTTTACTCTTGCCATGATGCCCCCTGAAGGAGAGGAGCAGAAAAGTCAAGCCTACTATGTGATTAAGGTATTTTCTTAACATGTTTCACTATAATTCAAGTATCTAAGCTATTCAAGTAACTAAGGCAACCTCTTTTACTGCTTACTTTGAATCTAATTGTTTTATGTTATCTGACATCGTTGGTTATTTAAATGATACAGTCATTTCACATGAATCTCTGTGGAGCCTTAATTTTGAGCAGTTTGAACATTCACTTCAGTGCTTGTTAATTTACAAAGACACAAGAACTACTGGCCAAGTGGCAAACCTGTGAACTGAAAACTGATCTTAAATTCTTCTATTTGTCAGAGTTATTTCTAGGTATTTATCACATGGTGTTTGCACCTTGAAGGATGTCAGCTTTCCCTTTTCAATTCCCAATCGCTTAGGCATACTTCAGCTTTTAACTGGAAAAAAAAAAATCAGTTTTTATCCATAATGCAATACCCTGGTTCTGGAACAGGAATCTATTACTTTTGATTTCCACAAATGCTCTAATTTCTTGTCAAGACAAAATCCTTCTAGCTGTGAACTCGGCTATGAAGTTCATCTTTTTCATATTCTTAAGTGTTAAATTTCTTAATTATAGTATTTCTGCTACTGTGAGATCCAGCACAGCAGAAGGCCCTCAGCAGAACCCATGTGGTCACTATGGGTGTATAAAATATCCTCCACACCTACAGAGATTTTTCTCAGTGTTGTATTTTCCGAGGGAATAGAAAATATTTCACCTGTTGGGTGTTTCTTAAATCTCAGTGGTCAGGTAAATGAAGAGTCACAATTCCCAAACTGGATGACTTCTAACAGTCTCTCTGTGGTTTCATACAATGTACAATCTCAACTCTTGTATTTTGTGGGTGAAGGAAGCAGATGTGAAGTGTGGGCTGCAGTTCAAGTCAGCAGTGCAGGGCATGGAGACTGCTCCGTACACTGTGGATGCTGCTGGTCAGGACTTGGAGGGCTTAGGAGAGGCAAATATCCATCCTGAAATGCACAGGGATGAAATACCTCAAAGAGCTTCCACTACTGTAAATACCTAATCCTTCCAGTCCCCTAGTCACTCAAATCTCAGTTCAAGTGACTTTAACCCCTGGTTGGTATTTTTTTCTCTATAATGATCCTAATGCTTTCAGTAAACGTGCAGCCACCTGAAATACCTGTTTTGCTTTCAGGCTGCACAAGAAAAGCAAGCACTTCAACAGGAAGGTGATGATTTGGAAGCAAAGATCTGCAAAGCTGAAAAAGAAATCGTAGCTCTGGAAAACACTTTGTGTGTTCTTAATAACTGCAACAGCAACTTCCGAAACTCTTTCAAGGAAGTCACTGAGACAAGTATGTAAAATAGGAACTGCTGTTTGCTGGGGGGGTTAGTGATGATCACCCAGCTCGGGTATGTAGTGGGGAAATTCCATGGCACAAAAGAATGAATCAGAGAGACTAAACTGAGAGCAGCGAAAGGGAGTGTAATTCCCATACTGCTGTGAGTAGCTCAGCAGAACAAGCGGAGAAGAAAGTGTAGTAAGGTGTAATTAACTAAGATTTATGTTGTTCTCTCAGATTTGTGTGAAAATCTCTAAGCCTGCATACACTTTGTGAATAGTCGTAAGTCGGAACAGACAGGAGAGGCAAAGCATAAAAATGATTCCTGGGGGGATCGTTACTGGGAGGAAGCAGTGCCCATTGGAGTATGTGGGTCTAGTGGATAACTGCACTGCCCTTGGACTTCATAACCTTGCTCTCTCTCACAGTGGAACTTTTTGTTTAGTGTCTAAAAACCATCATTACGAGAAATTACATAAACTTAATTCTGGATAATACTTATTATTTAACTTTTGTGCCCTCTGCTGGCTCTGGAACCAGTAGCTTTTAAACCATTCTCCCTCACGAAGCCAGTTACTTTTTCACAGTACTTTGGAATTAGTAGGAGAGTATTTAAAAAACCCTCAAATCTCGAGGTTGCTGAAATACTGCCAACAACAATATAGTAGTACTCTGTGATGCAGTTCCTTTAGAGTCCAACTTATTTTCAAGTGAAAATAGAGTTGTATACACAGCATTAATGCTGCCTCATTGTTTGGGATCACAGGTGAGGAACGTGAGGAAAGACTGAAACTAGAGGAGGAGAAAAGGGCTGCTGATGAAACATACAGATGCAAAAGAAGACAGATCAAGGAACTTCAGGAAAATCTCCAGGTAAAACAAAAGCTCTACTCAAACAGACAGGACTGCAGCATGTGGCTAAATCCATTCAAGCCATCCTAGAGGAAGATTAGGAAATTGTGGTACAAATTTTTGTCTGGTCTTTTATATAGATACGATTTTTAGAAGGCTCTACTTCTCCTTTAAAAATTGAGTGCTTACTTGAATTTTCTTGAATCACAACAAAACTTGAAGTTTTTAGTCACACCTACAGCTAGAAGTTCCAGAGTCCAGAATGCACTGACAGATGCTGTTCTGGCAGCCACTAAAGCAGCTGTATTCGTGGGCAGCACACACCACTACTGCATCAACCTGTCCAGCAGTGCAGATTAAAATCCACACATCTTGTGTCCTCTGGCATCTATGTCCCAGGATTTTTCTGAAACAGATTCAGTTTTATTAGCACTGATGATACTTCAGTTTAAACAGAATTAATTTAGCTGACTCATAACTTAGCAGGCTGAACACTAAACACGGGGAAAGGAGAGCTTGTGTTCAGGCTCCACAGCAAGGACTCATCCTTGGTTACCCTGGTTATCAAAAAGCCACTTGGACCTAAAGAGCGAGCAACACTTAATTCTGATTTGTGACATCTGAGTTAGAACTTTATTAGGCAGAAGAAATGGAGGAACACTCCATATGCACGATTGTTCTAAGCCCCGAGTCACTGGCTACACTCAACAAACGTTCCTACTACTTATTCTACCAAAGCAGGACATATCTCTTATTTCAGAGATGTTATTTCTTAAGGTAAAGAAGAGGGACACAGATTTTCATCAGGGAGTAGACCCTGGGATATAGCGAGGTGTTACAGCACACCCTTTCCTGCCTTTTTATTTACTTATTTAAAAAAAAAACTACCACAAAACCAAAGCTGCTCTTATGGAGCTGATTTTATTCATTCCAGTCAAAGGTATCCCATCTCTTTCCACAGGAAACAGTGTTGAGGTTTTTTAGGATAGCTTGCATTAGTAAATTGGTGGTGTAATTTGTAGACACTGCTCAGAGGCACATCTGAAAACACATACCTCTAACTTCATTAACAGTACCTTTAAAGTAACTTTTAAGAGATATGTAAATTACCTGGTAGTCCCTATATCCAGGTCTGTGCCACTAAACAGGAAGTTTTGAGTTACCAGTGGCACTAATTGTTTAAGCTACATTTAGAAACAAGTAGTAATGGCAACAGACTCTTCCACAAAGAAACACAAAAAGTGAAAGGATACCAAAACTGCTTTATAAACTAACAATACTGTTCAAATGAATCGGCAGAGCATGGAACAATACCTTGATGTAGCAGAGAAGCAGAAAGCCCTCTTCCAAGAGCAAAAGGAGGAAAAACAAGATCTTATTCTGCAGCTGAACAAGGACATTGAAGAACAGAAGCCAAAACTAGAAAGGGTTATAAAACAGGTTTGCATATTTACTGACAACTTCTTTGTAGTGATAAACAGTAGTGTGGGTTAAACTCTGTGGTTTTAACTTAGTAGGGTTCTGAAAAAGTGTTGAATTTTCATAAGAGCAATGCTTTAAAAATATTTGTGTTAAGTGTTCCAGACTCTCCAGAGAAATTCAGTCTCTGAGGCAAAATGGAACAAAAACAGAGGAAGAGAGAGACATTGATCTTCGTGAATTGAAAAGCTTCAACAGAACCGTCAACAAAGTGATAGCTGATGTTCTAGAAACAAATCCTGGTTTAACTGCAACCTTTCAGATGTACTTTGACCAGGTGAGCTTTCCAGTTAACTGCCACCAAAATCTTGACTGACAGCTCCAGCCTACTGCTGAGTGTCTTTCAAGGGGAACTCCTAAATTCAACAATATACTTACGGTAAAATAAGAAAGTATTCATCCATTTTCCACAGCTCTGCAAATGCACAGCACTATAAACCCTCCTGACATCCCAGTTCTATTAGACAACCACCACTTCAACTTGTTTTTTCTTTCCAAATTTTCTAGTCCAATTTAGAGCTTCCTACTGCTTCTGATGGTAGTCAGAGTTCTCAATCCACACGATCTGCTACCAGGTAAGTACTAGCATTTTTGGGTTGGTTTGAGTTTTTTTCAGATAAAGTTTAAACCAGCAAAATCAGTCCCTAACTGACAGAATTTCTCACTCCTGAGGGTCTTGTCAATTGTCTCTACTTTTTGAGGACTCTGTAAAAACTTTCTTCTTACACTGGCCTTTAAGTTTACCAGATTTTTCTAGCACATGATGAATTTACTTCAGCATCCATCAGTTTAAAATAAAACTGTAATTACAGAATAATCGCATTTACATTTCCTAACTGTGCTCTATTTAAAAAGTGTTTTTACAATATAAAAGCACAATTTTGAGCCACATTTTACACTTAGTAGGGTGAACTCCCCTTCCTGATTAAATAGGGAAGATACATATGCTTTTACTGATGCCTTCTTCTCCTGTCCAAGATATGTGCCACGCTACGATCTAACATTCCCAGAGATTACTGAAGCCCATTATTGAGATCCTTGCAGGGGATCTAAGCTGGAATGAACACGTCTGGGTGGCTGCTCTGTGAGCCACTCTTGGCAGCTCTGTTTTAGATAAAGAGATTTCTGTATCTTGATGAGTAAATTTTTGTCTTTCAGACCCTTCAGAAGAAAGAGTTCAGTCTCTAGTCAGGCTTCATCCCTCAAAGTCGTTGAGCTGACCCTGCCTCTCCCCACTTCTGAGGAAGCAGCAGCTGTTGGCTCACAGCCACCCAGCAGAGGCAGCACCTCCGGTATTTTTAAAGGCAAAAAGAAGTTGTAAGCCATCTAGTTGAGATTCCTTAATTTTTGCAATTGACCTATATCCATGGAGTCACCTGGAAAACTTGCAGCAGAAGTACAACTGTTATTGTGTGGGCTGAGAGGTATTTGTTCCTTAGTGTGGTTCTGCCCCCCACCTTTTCAGATCTCGCTGGGGACAGTGTTACCTCCTCCTTCAGTAATGCAACCACTGCCTTCAGGCTGCTTCTAAAGCAAATCCCAACAACAATATTCAAAACCAAAGGTTCAGACTTAAACTTACCTAGACAATAAACATTGTTATAAAACCTCTCTTCAGTTGTGGTTTTTTTTTTTTTACATTACTCTTAAGAGAACATTTGATATATTTAAAGACTATAATACAGTTGACTTCACAGACATGGGAGGGTTCCACTGAATTGGACCAGTGACGAGTACGAAACCTCCCAGCAATGTTAACAAAAACACAGACACAAAAGAAAAATTAAGAAAATTTAATGATGAAATGAACTCTATACATTGTGATGGCACATGACTTCATTCAGTTATCCCTTTTCTATAGCTGGAAGTTTGATGGAAAAATATCAACAGTCAGGAGTACCCCAGGGACAAGAAAAACCAAACCAAACCCATCTGTTGTTAAAGTGCTTATTTGATGTGAGTCACAGCTAACTGTGTCCAGGGGTATCAAAGGATTTCAGCCCATCAGACAGAATATTGTACAGGAACACCTCAAATTGAGAGCACAGGAAACTTAAATAATAACTGCTATTTTATGTAAAACATTTTTCCATCTCTTTCCACCACATAATCTTTTTGAATTTTTTGACATCCTGCAATACAGAAGAAATCCTGCCTTTCTATCACTCTTTCTGTGCATTTCCTCACAAGATATTCAGTTAAAGGTTCATTTAACTACGCTCATCCAAATAGTGTATTCTCAGGTACTTCACTGTTTCTTCTGCTTACTTCCTTTTTCCCTCTCAAACTCAGCTATTTGATTGAATATGTTAACTAAGTTCTGGGGCAGGTTTCTTTTAGTGCCACTTTCTGCTTGTTCTGTACCATTCAAAGACATTTCCTCCTCTGGTTCTTTTGTTTTATCAGTCTCTTCAGAACTTCTTTTCCTATTCCTGGACTCGCTTTCATTTTTATGCTGACCTGACACATGCCTGTCACTATCATAACCTTTGTCACCCTCACGTGAGCAGGTGCTAGAGTACGACCTGTACTTCCCCCACGACTTGCCAGAATAGTCAGACCCTGATGGAGACATGTAATACCTGTCTTGACCTGGGCCATGTCTTCTAAACTGCTCTCTTCTCCCCTCCATGTCCCTTTCAGACCTCCTGTAATAATAATGCATCCTGGGTTTATCATATGACTTATGATACGAACCTGAAGAACCCCTCCAACTGCAGAAGAATCTCTCTGGTTTACCATATTTTTCAGTTCTGCTGTGACTTGGCTGATTTCTGGAGCTACTGTAAGAACCTCTGGAATCTTCAGACCTACCTCCGAAAGTGTCTTCATCATCACCTGAAGTCCTCGAAAAAGAACCGTGTCTGTCTTTCTCTTTTACCTCCATTTTTGGACACGCTAAGCTGTCCTGCCTTTCCAGCAGCTTTTCCACTTCAAAATTTTGGTTAAGAAAGGAAGCAGAGGTATCAGCCGGAGGGGAATACCACTCCTCTTTCCTATTCTGATCTTTATAACGGGAAGAAGCTCTAGATGAGCTTTTTTTGGAGCTGCGAGCAGACTCAGATCTATGCCGACGCTTTTTCCTACGTTTCTTGTGATCAGAGGAAGAGGAGGAAGAAGACACTGATTCATCTGATGATGAATCACTTGATGATGATGAGGAGGAGGAAGAGGAGGAGGATGAAGAAGAGGAGGAGGAGGAAGTCGATACTTTCCTTTTCTTCTTCAACCTAAAAAAATGTAATTAACCTGTGAGATAATCTTCAGTATCAGGCAAAAATTACATGCAGAAAGCAAATCCATATACCCCAGTCTGGACTGTAAGGTGTGAATGGAAACCAAGCCTGACCTGGCAAGACAATTCCAAATGTCATTTCTTCATCAAAAAATTAAGATTAAATCCACTGAACTGTTTCCTATAAAAGGCATCTGTCCCAATTTCACATGGCCTTACACTTTGGAAATATGTCACATTGCACAGTATTCCTTAAGCAACACCTCTTCCACATGCACCTCCATTAAAGTTTATATGCACTAAAGGACACTGCCCACAAAAACATTCTGGAGGAAAAGCAGCTTACCCAGGGAGAAACTCTCCCTAGCTTACTGCTGGACAGTCTGTCTGGAACAGATTGTTCACAGTCTTGTCTGCACTTATTGCCCCATAACCAATACCCTGAATGTAACAGTTACCTTTTTTCTTCTTTTAAGAGCTTACGCAATTTTTCTGCACTTGTTTCTACTTTCTTTGCTTTCTGTCTCTCTTCTTTGGCAGCTTGTTTCTCTCTCATTTCCAAAGATTTCTTTTTTGAACCCAAGCATCATAAAAAAGATCACATTAGTAGTGTTAACATGGGTATTTTCCCCCATTCAACCCCATTCAAATGTATAATTACACCAGGGATGTTTTACCGGTATTCCCAGACCAAAAATTAATTTTTGTTCAGGAGTTTGGTATTGCCCATTGTGATAGTCAGGTTTATATTTAAGGACCATATTGCAGTTTTTATTCCATTAAAAAAATACATTTGACCAGTCATTGCAGTGGTACCCGTGATCCAGCACACCACGAAGCACGGAGCCCAAAAGTTACAGGTTTAATATGCAAAAAATCCCCAATATTATCAGTATGTAGAAAATAAGGAAAAATTCAAACAACCAAAACCAAAACAGAGAGAAAAGTTTGAGGCAAAGTACCAATATTGCAGTTTACAAATAAAACATGGCAGCACCCGGTTTCAGATGAATTCAAGTTGGGCACGTTCAAATACAAACCGTTTGGTAACCATTTCACAGACCGGTTTGACGCAGAGTTTACGTAAGAAATCACGATCCAGGGGTTTGGTGGTGACGAGCAGCACCAGACGTCAGACACAGCAGCAACGGTCCCGTTCAGAGGAAAAGGCATTGGAGAAAAACACATCATCAGTATTACAGGAAAACGCACTGCACTGTCATTTCAGCCCTTCTAGAACAGCAGGGACAGGATCAGACTTATGTATTAAGTTACAGGTAAATGAAGAAGAGCATCTGACCAGATAAATGATCCTTCAACTACTTAAGTCTGTAAGAGATCAGACTTCTGCCACCTTCTGCCCTACAGAGCAGCTCTATTCAGATTCTGAGTGAGCAGAAAGTCTGATTAGAGTTTTCAAAACCTAGCAACTGTGCTGACAGTTATAATAAAGGAAGCCCTTTGTTGCAGCCAAGGCCATGCACACCAACAAACAACAGCTATCGTGTTCTTTGTGGCATCAATGACCATAGGAAAGTGTTAAAGGAGAAAAATTTATCTTCTTTATAACTGACACCTCTTTCTAAAGCAGCCAATTGCAGATACTGCTCAAATACCATACACCTGTTTATCAGTGGTGTAATTCAGTGTTATTAAGAAGATTGTCCTATCTCCTCTTCCCCCTTGTTTCCACACAACCTGTCAGCATTATGGCTCCACCAACTGAAGAACTGCTGACTAAGGTCATCTACCCCAGCCTATGTACATCCTCACATGCAGAAGCACAGAACAAAACAAGCCTGCTCCTCAGTGCTCTGTTTTACTCTTTGACCCGCTGTGGAAGACAACACAAGCAAAGGAGGTGAATGAAAGACAAAAGATGACAACTCAGATTAGGACAGAGACCCACCAGGCTCACCTGGGAAACGTGCTGCGAGCAAGGGAAGAGAGGAAAAAACCACCAAACAGCAGAGGAGAAAGCTGAGATATTCAAACTGTCTGCCCGCCCACCCTCCACCTCCTGCTGTTTTCCTTTAAATTACCTCTGAATTTCCCCTCTCCTGTGAACTCCCCATGCCTTAACTATGCCTGGTGTTACTCTATCTTTCTGTAACTACCCAGAGGCCGAGAATCCGGCCAGTGACAAGGATCTGTCACTTTATGGTGACAATGTCAATTTGGCTTGCATCTTTGCATTCACAGAACATTTGAGGTTAGCATTATTAATCATGCTTGTGTGATGAGATATTTTTATCCCTGCTTTACTCCTTCCCAGTCTCCACTGTCTGGCATTTCTTTACTATCCTTTTCAAAACAGTGGAGGTACCTTTCTTCTGGTAGGTACAGCCATAATGCTCACTAGAAAAGATTTACTGTGGAGTAGGGAAGCAGAGAGTAAGACAAACCATCAGCTTAAACCCTGCTTATTCAAAAGATTTAATATGATTTTTGATGTTCACTTATTGCCACTGAGAGCACCATATGAAAAGAAAGTAAAGAATCACCTGCATGTGCTTACGGAGTTTTGTTAAGGCCTCTTCTGCTTCCTGAAAAGTCTCATCCAAACTTAAGGCTTTTTTATAATAACTCTCAGCATTTAGTAGTTTCTCTTCCTCTTCCAACCTAAAATTCAAGTGAAAATTCATATAGAGTTAAGAGACAGATTTTGGACACCTTTTTCTTATTTGTAGGACTTTCTTACTTGCAAATATTTCTTATTTGCACTATGACACTACTATGACACTACTGCATCCCTCCGAGACCTCCTCTATCACCTCAGCCCACCAGAATGGTGACATAACCATCTCCTAACCCTGATCAGTAACACTACTCTTTGATATGCCAATTCCAGTTTCAATAATACTGTCTCTCTCTTCTTAACACAGGGCTTAAAAGAAACCTATTCCCTGAATATTCAAAACTAAAATTTTGTGTTAGAGAGAGTTCACCAATACTTCAGAAGAGTTACAGTACATCATTTTATTACAAAGACTTTATTTTAAAAAAAAGCATCTCACAGCCTTTTGGAATACATTCAAACATTTCACAGGACTTAATGCAAGCCTGGTATCCTAGCAGTGAAAGGGTATAAAGGATTAAAAGGGATATTGAGGATTAAACCTCAAACATTCTGCCAGGATTTTAACTGGGACAGAGGACAAAGTGTAAACCAACTACACGAGCAGGGATATTTCCAAGGACTGGGTTTTTTTTTTAAAACACAAAGCCAGGAAGGAAACATGCCTTTCTGTATATTAACTAGAATGGTATTAAAAAAAATATTATGAGAAAAATTATTGAGAAAAACCAACCCTCAACCCCAACACTTACTGCCCGCCTCTTTCCACGAGGGTCTGACACAGGTATTTTCTTGCATTTCTATGGGTAGGACAGTTTTCTAAAGCAATTTCAAAATCCCCAATGGCTTTGTTCAGACTTCCTTTTGTTGCATACCTAGGACAGAAGGTTGCACAGATTGCAGTGAGGTTTCTCTTTCACAAAGCAGATAAACCAATGAAACAAGATGACTTACAGAGCTCCACGTGCTACCAAAGCCTCAACGTTTTGTGGATCGATTTCCAAAGCCTTGTTGTACTCATTCATGGCCTCCACATGGCGCCCAACCTTGAAATAATCCACTCCAGCCTTCACACTGGAGAAAAAATATTTAGAAAATATTATGTACAGTTAGTCTGTGCAAATTTTGCACTGTTACTCACAAATTATGACTCCAAACAGGTGATAGGTAGTAAAACTTGAACCTTGTTATTAGATTTCACACTTAATTTCAAATTAATACAATAATGATGTAATTCCACAACAAGATATTGTCTTTAAACCAAAATCTTAAGGCACTCAAAACAATTTCTGCAGATGATGCTGCTACATTACACTGTTTTTAATTTATGGAATGATTACTTAAGTCATTTTCTGCACAAAACTGTGTGTGATCTACCACCACGAACCTGGAACAGGCTTAATTGTACCCAAAGCTCAAAAACCCCATCAGACCAACTGTACAAGGTGACAGGGGCAGGTGGCACACACTGGGACCAGCTCATCTTAAACAATATCTTGAAGTTTTAAATTTCACATTACCTTAACACTTCTTCCACATTTGTTAAGAGATTAACTCATTGAAAGGGAATAACGTAAGTTGATATTCAGAACTTTTCATTACAGACTTTTTTTAAAAACTGAAATTTAATTAAAATTATAAGCAACTTTTTTTGCAATTAATTAAATACATTGCATAGCGTAAAAGCAGTAGCACCTACCCAGGGCTGCTGTTCCAAATGCAGCAAGGCAAATACATTTAACTTTCCAAAGACAGCAAGTGCACTTGTTACATTTACAGTCTAAGGCTTAAATGACTTGACAAGTATGAGGTCATTCAACACCCAATTGCAACACCCAAAACCAAATTGTGTACTTGGTGTTACCACAAATCTTGCTCTCAATCTCATGAATGGGCCAGTATATTATAAACATTCTAAGAAGTTCTCCCTTTAACCTGAGATGCATTTTGGAACTGAATCTTGGGACTTTATCTATCACATACCCACTTGGCACATCACTACACATGTGGTGGAAAAACTGGTTAATGTGTATTTTCTTTGAAGAAATCTAACCTGTAACCTAACCTAACAACAAGAAGTACCACGTACCATTTCAGGGCCCAAGATGCAGACTGCTTTTTCCTCAATGCAGGGGCAAAATCTTCTTCATTGAAATTTTTACTTTAAGGAAAAGACAAACAAAAACATCAAGTTGGCCTTCCGAGTCTGCAAAGTTAAACTTATAATATGCAGTACACTTGAAATAAATTGAAATATTATTCATACATCCCTTATGCTCTCCCTCAATAAGGAAGGTTATTTATTTCTGAAACCAGTTTTTCCCAAACCATTCTAAAAGTGCTGAATTGAACAGGTAAAACTGCAGTACATTTAATAAAAACATACCAAGTTCACACCTCTTTTGGGCCTAACATTTGTAGGGCTGACAACATCAATCATTGTATATATTTGACCCATTTTACTAAAGAGGTCAGATCTATTACTAAAATAAACATGTCAGAAAACATTAAAACTTAAACACCCTGTGTTTCAACACAAAGAAGATAACAAGAGTTAAGCAGTAAATTCCTAAAGTATTTGGTATCAAACATTGTGTGTGATAGGGTGTCTTGCTTATTCAGAGCAATAGAATTTCAAATGAAAATTCCATACTGTAGAGGAGTTTCCTTTTAAATATTTAAGGGCACATAAGCTGCAGTCATGCAAGTCAGAATGAAAAAGGTTTAAGTATAAGTGGTCTAAAACTTCCATTCACAAGTCTATTTCAATGGATTAGAATAATCTCCACAGAGCTACAGGACAGGAACAATATAAAAATCACTTACATTTGAAGACTTCTCAGCAAAGATGGTGGATTTGACTCACTTAGTCCTAGTTTTTCTGCTAAATATTCAACTAATGATGGATTAGCAAATCCTGGAGAACGATGCAAAACCTCTTCAAATGTCTCTCCTGTATTAGCAACTTCCATGCTTCGCCTTAAAAAACGCACCAATGTACACAAATGAAACCTCACAGGCTCTGTACTCATTTTTTTCATCCTTACATTGACAATAAAAATGCCTATATTGATATTTATATTACTGCTCACAACCCATTCTCTTCTATAGGCATTTATTTTTCTACTATTTAGCAACCCTTATATCCTTCACCCTAAGTGAGCTTTTGAAACCTGCTTCGGCACCCATTTAGGTATCTCCAGAACATAGGAAAACATTATCAAAATGCAGAGTTAGCTCTGTCCTCCTGTCTTCTAAGGGGAGTTTTGAAATATTCATAATTTACTCCAGTCTCCCAAGGTTTTTGTTTCTTTCGTTTGTTAACACAG
Source organism: Pseudotriccus pelzelni (assembly GCA_035584735.1). Classification (NCBI taxonomy): domain Eukaryota; kingdom Metazoa; phylum Chordata; class Aves; order Passeriformes; family Tyrannidae; genus Pseudotriccus; species Pseudotriccus pelzelni. Next base: position 7,113,052 of record JAWMRA010000009.1, on the reverse strand, counting down.
TCCCAAAGCAACAGATACCTCACTATGCTTTCTGCTCCTTACATCTTGGGAAAGTAGCTAAAAAACCAACCACACCCACCTATCCAGACACAGGTATGTTAAAGAGATGAACAACAAGAGTATGTAATTATCCAGTTAAATCAGAAACACCACTGACAAGTTAAAGGGACAGACAACCTGTCAAGAGACACTCTTCAGACACAGTGGCTACACCCAGCAAGTGCAGAGAGGCAGCACATCCTTACTTATAATGCACTGGGAAGTCATCGGAGGTGATCACGCCCAGCTTGGCACTGGAAAGGTTGGGTGGAAGAGCTGAGCTGTAAAGTGACACCGTGAGCTTCTCATGGTAACGGTCCACGTCCTTGACTGCAGCTAAAGAAGTCATAAAGGGTAAGATAAAAGTACAGAAATGTTTCAGACCCCAAATAAATCAATTCCCGGCAATTCTGCAGCTACTCACCTCGAATAAGGTCTCCAGTTTGATAGTAGGACAGAGGATCTCCATGGTTGCTTTGAGGAGGCACATCCCTCACAGGACACAGAGCCTGCAACGCAAGAAAGCACGAATATCATAAATGAAACCAAAAGGTTGGTGTTTCTTACTCCACAAGATTAAGCCAGAGAAAGATTTGTTTAAGCTTAATGTATATCAGAACGGTGATACTTAAAAATTGGCTTGGATCAAATAAAAATTCATGCATCCACAAATTATGACCTTTTCAATACAAAAGTGAGTCATAACAAGATATGTTCACTGGCTCAGCAAAGCATCATTAGCATCCCCACAAAGTCAGGCAACCACCCGTCATCCCAAAGCTGTTTCACCTTCTCACACACCGCTCCATTAAGAGATGCAAGAGGCAACTAACACATGTCAAAAAAGAGCATGGACCAAAGCTGTATCTTACAGTGATTTCCAAATCTGCAATTTCCCGTATGACACCACTTCCCAGGCAAATCAACACCATGAAAAAGCCAAACTCCCGGATGGAGGTAATCCTCCCGATCACGATATCGCCACGCTCGATGTCGCGGAAGAACAATTCCCTCCTCTCCTCCCTGGGCACCTCCATGAACCTCTCCAGGGGCGGCATGACAGCATAACACTCTGCAACACAGGGCACAGAGTCGGTTACAAACGACCAAAGTACTGCCTGAAAACACAGAATACAACACGGCAGCAAAACACGCTAAAATCTGACTTACTTGTGCCAACGAGAAGCTCGTGCACAGCCCATACAAAGCAGTAACGAAAATTTTTAGGCCGGTTTTTAAAGACACTACTAATTCAAGTGCAGTGTCCTTACGTTTGCACGCAGTGCGTCCCACATTTGCCCACAGTGTGTCCTCACCCACCCCGCGGGCGTCATCGACCCCCCTCACCCACCCACCCACCCTCATTCTCCTCGATCGTGTCCTCGATCGGCCCGTTGGGTTTCCACGAGTGCGCGAAGAGCAGATCCGCCTTCTTGGCGATGAAGCGCTTTATCTCGGTGTCGAGGCTCGCCCTGTCTTTCCTGGGGGAAGGAGAACGCGGTGAGTGGCGCCCCGCGGCCCCTCACGGCCCGCCCGGCCGCTGCCCCGGCGCCCCTCACCAGGAGGCCGGCGGGGCCCCGCGGGGCGGCTCCGGGGCGGCCCCGGGCGGCGGCAGCAGCCCGCGGAAGTCGGGGTTGTCGTGCTGCTCGGCGCGGAGCAGCGACAGCAGCTCGGGGCCGTGGTAGCTCAGCGCCTGGCGGAGCAGCTCCCGGTCCATCCCAGCGCCGCCGCCGCCGCCGCCTCGCCCGGAACGGGAAGAACCGCGACACGGGCAACCGGCACGGGGCGCGACCGGGCGGCCGCAGCGCCCCCTGGCGGGCGGGAGGACCGCGCTGAGCACGGGCTGCCCAGCCTGTTTCCCGGCGCGTCTCCAGGTAACAAAAAGAGAGCGGTGAAAGGGAAAGTATTAAACACAAGGCACAGATCACGCCGGAGTTCCCCGCGGGGATCCCGCCCGGCTCGCCGGGGCGGCCTCCGATGGCAGTGCCCGCGGCGTTGCTGCCGGGAGGGGGCGCTGCGCCCCCGCCCTGTCCGCCCCGCGTCCCCGTCAGCCCCGGCCGGAGCGGCTCCGAACGCGGGATGGAAGGGGAAAGGCAGCCCAGGCGCTGCCCCGCTATCCCAGACGGTGCCTGGAGCGCGTTCCTTCCCCGAGCGAGAGACCCCGGGTCTCTCTCGGTCAGGAGTTACAGCGGCCGAGTCCAGGGAAGGGCAGCGGAGCTGGGGAAGGGTCCGGAGCGCGAGTCCCGTTTGGAGCGGCTGGGGAATCTGGGGATGCTTAACCTGGAAAAGAGGAGACTCAGGGAGACCTTGTCACTCTATAACTCCGTGACAGGAGGTTGTGCCCAGGTGGGGTCGGGCTCTTCCCCTAGGCAGCCAGAGACAGAAGGAGAAGATATGGCCTCAAGCTGCGCCAGGAGAGGTGTAGGCTGGACATCAGGAAGAATTTCGTCACAGAAAGGGTGGTTAGACTCTGGAGTGGGCTACCCAGGGAGGTGGCGGAGTCACCGTCCCTGGAGGTGTTTAAGGGAAGACTGGACGTGGCATTAAGTGTCATGGTCTAGTTGACAAGTGATGTTCGGTCACAGGTTGGACTCGATGATCTCAGAGGTCTTTTCCAACCTAATTGATTTCTGTGATCCTGAGAATAAACAGGAGAGCGTGAGCCAGCACAGCGGCGTGGAGGTGACAGGCTCACCCTGGCAGGGATGGCCGCAGTATTTGTAAGCCTGGTTCCTTGAGCTGCCCCGAGGCTGGGCTCCCATCACCAGTTAGCTCATACAGGAGAACAGACTCCCATTGGCACTTCATACAGGTGACACACAGCAGTGTGCAGGCAGGGGTGTCCTGGCCCTGTTTGTGAGAAAGTCTGCACTGAAACAGAGGGAAAACAGGCAATTCTCTCAGGAGAAGGTGGTGGGCTGAGGGTGCAGCTGAGCCATGACCACAGTCCTGATGCCGGGCTCAGCATTCCTGTTCACCAGTGCTAACTTTAAATGCTAAAAAGGCACTTCACCCAGGAGGCTCTTCATGCTAATCACCTCTCTAGCTAATGGAGAAAGGTGCTTAAAACCAGCTGGAAATAATCCAAGCCTATTAGAAAGATCACAGTTCTTCAGCCCTGAAGAATAATTTGTCCCTGGCATCACATTTAATAATTAATTTTAAAAGGGGGAGAGAGAGGGGGAAAGAAAACCCACTGCAAACAGCATAATGTCACTTCTCCCCTCAATACAATGCTGAAGAAAAAATAGCAATCTGGCTGTCAGCAGATCAGGGACACAGACTCCTCTAGGAAGCAGCATGACTGAGAGGGCAAGGATCATATCAAAGACACTGGTCTCAGAAGCTCAGTTCAAAGCCAGCAGGGATATCGCTGGCATAGCAGACTTGGGGAAGGCACTGGAAGGGCAAATTTATATTTTATTTTCATTTCATGTCCCCCTGTTTTAATATAACAGAAGATAAAGGAGGCATAACACTTACTGTGTACAGAACAGCTGCCAGGAATTTGATTTAAAGTCTTCCTGATCTGTATGAGACCAGGTGTGCACTTAGATTTCTGGTTACTACGGTGGGAAAACACCATTAACACCAGATGGAAATTTCTAGACATTGACACTGATTAGACACAGGCTGACATGGGGAGGTTAATGCATTTAATGCACCTGCACAGATCTGATGCTGAAACAAGCCTTTCCTGGGTGAATCACACAGCAAGTGCAAGGTCCTGAGCTGTGTGGCACAACTGCAAATACTGTCAGTTTTATATGAGGGAAGGGTATTTTGAGGAAGAGTTAATTGGTGTTGCTTAGCAAATACAAGAGCTAGCAATAAAACAAGTTGTTTGAAGCACAAACTCTGCTTGTGTAAGCATTTCCCCGGTCTCATATGCAGATACACACACACACAATGTACAAGAAATTAGACATTATGAGTAAATACTTTCAATGTGTTACGGCTTCTGGACTTAACACACCAGCAAAAAATCATGGGCAAAGCAGAACCACCTATAGTATCGGACTCTTTTTACAGACATTTTCTTTTGTGTGTAAAAATAAATTGCATTTTAGGAAATTCAGTCAATTATCCCACATTAATACACGGAATGTAGATTAGTTGCCCCTGAACGAAAGGGCTATCTTTGTATTTAAAGTGATCCGTTCTTTAACTGGGCCAAACACATTCTGAAATTATCTTAATCCAGCCAACTAAAATACCTCAAATCATTCCATCTTCAGAAATAGCTCTGCCAGAGCAGGGTATTTGAGCATGAACTTGTAATCTTCTTTCCTATTTTCCAGGTTATAGTAATAAACTTGGAAGCAAAGCAAGACTATGACATTTTGTGTGTTGTTCTGCCTCACTCAGCACACGCATAAGCCTTTGCATCCTTTTCTCTTGCAGGCTACTGCCTGGATATTCACTGTGCTTTATAAAATATCTCTGCATCTTTTCAGTGGTGGATTTTATGTTTTTCTTTTCATTCTTTGCTTGCTTTACTTCAGTTACCCAAGAGGAAATAATTTTGATAAAAGGATATAGCAGCCACCACAGTTCAGGCAGGGATAATGATAAATGGAACAGTATGGAATAAACCCAAGGGTAGATATACTGCTTAAGAGACCCCAGGCCTGAGGAGGAGGCATGCTGCATATGCTATTAATCCTCTGTTCCATTGATTTAGGAACTGCCTGGATGAGCAGTGCCTGATCCCATACGCTAAATAAACCAGGAGGGTGGGCAGGAGTGTCCTGATTCTGCAGGAGAAAGTGATACAAGTCAACACATCACCCTGCTTGGGGAGGAACTTTCCAGATCCTCTGAAACCAGACGTGTCTGAACACGCTTGATGTAGATTTTCTGGCAGTTTAGGTCAATGCATGATAAAAGGCAGCTCCCAAAAATCCACCCTGCAGCCTGTAACTCCCACAGTACAGAGCTGATGAATTTACACCAAGCCAGCTTTGAATCCAGGGTCAAACTCGCAGTGATATGGTCCCTGTACAACCCAAACACTGATAGACTTGATAGAACTTCAAAGTGGGTATGTGAAATACTAAGCAGATTTTCATCCAAATCCAGTAAGCACAGCTTGAATGCAACAAGGTCAAGCTGCTTCTCAAATGCTACCAAGTATCCAATGTCAGTGGTGAAACTTACAAGAAAAATCTCGTGGAGGAAAGGATTTTGTGCCAAGAGCCATGTTTTATCACTGACAAAAACGTCCTCCAAGATCATGCACGTCAAAGTATTATTTTCTGCCAAGTTTGGGTAGATTTGAGGATAAATTTTAGCCTGTTGAAAATGGAAGTGAAATATTCAACTAAATATGTTCTTTGGGCTAAGAAAGAGGGAATTAATAGTGCTAATGAGAATGAGCATGAAGAGCTGGACTTCCAGCTGTGTCAGACTTCTGGCAAATTCTGCCAAAAGCAGTCCTACTGCCCAGACTTACTAATTTATGAAGCAGCAAAGGGACTGTCCAAAGATGGTATGATATCCAAGATATTAGTTTAGCTCAAGAGTGATGAAGGGATGTTCAGCACAAAATAACTGCTAGCCAGTTTGTAGCCCTGCTTTGAGGCAAACATATCTGCAGGCGTAATCACCAAATTTGATGGAGGAAATGTGAAAACAACCCCAGGCTCAGAGTGATGGAACAAACTAAGCCACGGCCATTCAAGCACTTCCATTTTTAACGAGTCCAGCTTTGGCATGGTCTGGGAGAGGGTATGGTTTCAGACCATGTAGAGTTACCTGGCGCATGCTCAGCAGCTGTTTCTGGTGTCATGGACCTTTGCACTTCTCAGATTTCTGGAAACGTGTAGACAAAGAACAGCCAGTTTCATGCAATAAATATGCAAAGCCAGGCTGTGCAAACTGCCCGGTCTCTGAATCGACAATTAGACCCTGCTGGAGTACAACAGAAGTAATAGTTAAGAAATGTCAAGGGAGAACCCTCTCTGAGTGCTGTCGATTTCTGCCAAGCTGCAGGCAGTGGCACTGCTGAGCCTTTGTGAGCAGTGCTGCTTGTGCACTTAGTGCAGCGCCTTGTGCCTGCAGAGGAGTGACAAGTGTTTAAAGGCTTCAGGTAAGACGGAAAATGTTGCTGGAGGAAACGTTGGCATTGGCTTTTTTTTTTTTACCCTAAATACGAAAAACAGGCTGTGGTGAAGGAAGGTTTGCTTATTTGACAGGAACACCAGTCTGGCAACCTAGCGCTAATCATGACACAGACAATATGTACGCACACCCACCTGTACAGCCTGCAATACCTCTAGAAATACTGCCTGTAGAGCAAATTCCTGTGATTCATGAGGGCTCAGCAGAAGGTATGCCAAGTAAACAGGTTTTTGTGAGGTTTTCATGGGTTTTCCAGCTTCTAACACTCCACAGACTCACAGTATCTCCTGCTTTATAGCAAAGGGGATTCATCATCCTGTTTCTAAGTTTCGGACTAAGTGATTGCAAAAATCACGATTTCCCACTCAGCAGAGTAGATTGCTGCTTAAAACCCAAAATTGCATTTCCAAGGTGTAGCAAAATACAGTGTGAATATTTGACCTCAAGGCTGCACGTACTACAAGGAGCTCTTTAAGCATGCAGCCACTCTCGGTTATTAAGTCTCTTATTCATAGTACAGCAGTATTCATGTTTTCATTGTAAAATTCAAAATTCTTTTTTCATCAATTTTCATCTTTCTAAACTGCCATAGTACATGTATGAACCTTCCAAAGATGTTCAGAGAAGTCTCTAAAAATATTTTGAGGATCTCAACCAGCTGGAGTTCTTCTATTCCTGGTAAAACAACCTACTTATTTATGTATCTCATGGTCAGTTGCTCTAACATTCCATTTGTGCAGCATTTGCAATAAATACTGCCTAAATAGCAATTAGCAGATATCAGAAGTTGTTTTCTTAATTGCTTGCAATGAACCAGGCATGCAACCATTGTCACAAACTAATTAGCAGCCTCCCCATTTCTTTAAAATTTGTCACTATTTAAACTACACTAAAACTAAAAAGTTGAGACTGTTTTAATAAAATTTTGAAGAGTTAAACAGTTGGCAACTTCACAACACACATTAATTATCTCCATGTTTGCTCCCATTTAATGCATGAGCATACCTTTAAAACAAATAAAATTTATCAAAAAATTAGTTTTGTCTTTAGCAGGTGAAACTTTCATTAAAGATAAGCTGAATTGGTGTGATATGATTCCAATTAATTTTTATCTCAGTAAGAAGTGTCTGGAAATACAGTGATTAATAAATACCTTTTAAGAAACAGAAAGAGAAGTTAATTCCAGTATTATCTGACCAGTATAATTCCAGTAAGTAACAGCTATAAGTAGGCATTCATTAGTCTCTCAACAGATCAGGTTTGTTTTTTCAATCAACCAAAAGCAGAGGCCAGATGGAACAGTGAAATGCCAAACTGATGTATGTATATGATATTGGTTTGTTTAAACGTTTGGTGAATTCCTCACAGTGTTAAATCCAGAAAACTGGACTGATTTGCAAATAAATTACCAAGCCATGGAAAAAAGCCCATATCTGCTCTGAACTTCGTAATTATCTTTAGGTTTATAATTTATTATTAGTGGTTTCCAATTTATATCATAAACATTTAAAATCTGTCATTAAAACCTATTGTCTGATGTTCCATTCTGCCTTTTGTCTCAGTGAAGAAGTTACAAAGCCTGAGAGAAAAAACTGCCACTGGTTTTAATGGCAGTTTAGTGCCTCTGAGGGATTTGGGATGGAGACTTTGTGGGCTCCCGTTGACTTCAGCAGGTTCCAGGTCGAGCATGAAAGACGGAAATCAGTCACTAAACTTTCTATGCTTGCCCTGCTGTCTATAATCACAAATTAATCAAAATACATCAGTGCAATCAAGTGTCAAAGTCCAGACACTGTTTGGCTGGGACTGCTGAAATGTAAGTAACATATAGCTGTTGATTTCCTCTCAGTTCTTGTCTTATTAAGGCATTGAACCAGATACATAATCGCAGGAAACAGAAGCTCCAAAATAGATGAAAATCTAAAGCAGAGACAGGAGGAGGTAGCTTGAAATGTGAAAAAACAATACAGCTGTGAAAGAAAGATGTGGATGTGCACAGGTAACGATGACGATTTAGAGTAGAAGTAAGGGACCCCCACCAAAAGTGCAGCAAGGGCCAGAATTTCTCTCTTACCAAAAACCAAAAACAAAACCCCCCCAACCTCTAATATCGTGTCCAAAATCAAATGCAGAGACAAACTGAAATGCAAATTATGCGTTTCATTCATCTCTCTCTCGTAGCACATTCTATGACACTGATACCAAACTCTGCTTTTAAAGGTATTGACAGCTAAAGTCACAGAATGGTACCTGAGAAGGTTTCAAAAAGCCATAAAAGTAGGTTAGGCATGTAAAAACCTTTTCAATTCTGGGCTAAGAAAGGATGATAATTAGTACCACAAATTAGGTTCTTACATATGCAAATGGAATTGTTTGCTGTCGCAACTAATTACAGATGTAGCTCTGTGCTGAGTTGATTGTGAGTGAGGAATAAACATACAAATCTAAACCACTGGTGTTTAAAACTCCCCTCTTGTAATTTTGATGATCTGATCCTCCTAAAACCAGCAAATATATACATCAGGGACTGTGTGTACGTGTGTAGGAGAACAGTAAGTGGGAGAAACAAACCCAGATTTTTCCATCTGTACAAAATGTCAACATGCTGCCTATAAAAAGATGTCAACAAAATCCTTATAGGCACAATCCAGGCTACTCGAGTTCTAATCTGTATCTTCACTGACAGGGAGAGAAAATCAAACCTCCAATACAGTGTTTCCTTGGTTGAGAAGTTGGAAGGAAATGATGTAGGACTTTCAAAAATGCTGTAAGGCTTGGATAATGCCAGATACCAGATGTGCAATCAGAGGTTTAAACAGAAGATTAATAGTCCAGGAGGAGGTTGGTCCTGAAAAGTAACACTTCAAGCAGATGTGGTTTTACTGCCTTGTCAGCCCCCACTGCCAGAATGTGCCTCTGAGGAATTTCAGTGGGAGCCAGAAAAACAAATTATTGTCAGGTCCTCAAATGCAGCATTCCATTATTTTTTATCTTTCACCTCTCTAAGCTGGTTTGTAATCTCATAATGCAAATTTAGTACTTCACTTCTCTAAAACTGAAAAAATCTGCCTTGGGTTAGGAGTGATCACAAAGTACATCTGAAAAATATGAGGAACATTTTTTTTTCAAATCAGTTAATTTTAATAACATCTAGCATCCAAAGAGTGTTCTGGCTCCTGCAATCCCGAAGAGGTTTGGAAATTTCAAAATGTGAGAAGGGGTTTTCCCTAGACTGTGAAGGTTATGAAGGTTTATCTCTGCACTGAGTGCCAAGAAGAAAGAAAAAGCCTTCCCTACCCAGAGCTAGCAGTGCCTTCTTGTAAGGAGTGGGCAGCAGAGAAACGATTTACAGTGTCAGATGGTCAGAAACTATACAGAGTCTTTGGCAAATAATTTCTGGCAAAATGCTGTCAAAAAAAAAAACACTCAACAACAAGTAAATAGAGGATAGGGAAAAAGTAGATTAAGATACATAAGATTTTCAGTAAGACCAAATGAAGGTATCAAAACATAACAAGGGCCATTATGGAACTCTAAAATGTATCTCTGAGCAATAGTTCCTGCTGGTACATGAAATAGACCACAATCCTCTGTACTCAACTTCAGAAATTGCACCTCACACAGCCGGGAGGTGAAACAGTCATTTGGTCTCTAAGAGCTGTGTTAGAAGCCAGAAAAAAGCAGGAGAAAGCAGAAGCTTGGCTAGTCTGATATACAAATATTTATATTGGTTTTTTTCCCCAGAGAAAACATATTATTGCCTTTGTGCTTTACAATAATGACCGTAAAGAAAAATATATTGCAAAGTAAAATAAGTGTACAAGAGGTGTTTAGCTTCACTGATACTGGAATGGAAATACAGACACTTTATTGCAATCGAAAAAACTGCAGACACTGTTTTGTAACAGGAAAAAAAGGAAAGCTACTACTAGCAAAAATCTTTAGATTTCTTAGGTAGAAAAATATGCAGCATAAATAGTTTGCATTTTCAGTGGGGAACATCCCTTGGTGAATCAAGCTGTCACACAGCTTAGCAGCATGACACATCTAAGTGATTTAAAGCTGGCTCTGTGGCAAAACCCAAAAAAACAAAACAAATGAATTTTTCAGTGGAGGAAGCCACTGTTCTCTTATCTTGTGCAGTGGCTCTTGGAGCTGAAAAGAGGCAGCCACAGGATGATAGAAATTAAAGTGCCTCAGCAGGGGAACTGTAGTTTGAATGTACCACTTCACAGGGTGTCTCTGTCTGCCTTCAGTCCCACTCATCTCTTGGGGCAAAATGCACCATTACTCAGAAGTTTGACTTTGGTTGTTAACTATGCAACGTGCTGGACCTTGGAAAGGAATTATTATGGCCATTCAGTTATTTTATTTGGAATCCCCAAGCCAAGCAGACTTAACCCAGTTACTCAGGTGCATGAAATCAGTAAAGTGACAAACTGTCCGAGAGCAGCAAAGGGCACCTCTGTGTGGAAGGGAAGGTGAGCTGGGTGCTGAGCACAACAGGACGGGGGAACAGTGACCCCACTGAGGAGCTGGGATGCAGGTCAGCAAGTCAGCACCAGGATCAGGGCTGGAACAGTGATCAGGGCCAGACACAGCCCAGTGACAGCCCAGTGAGCCCTCTGGGATGAGGCAGCTCCAGCTGGAAGACCAGCCAGTGAGTTTGGTCTAGGTTCAAGTTGGGAGGTCAGAGCTTGCTGCAGACACAATTGTAACAGGGCTGCAAAATAACATGGCAAAAATAGTAGCAAACCCTCAACTTAAGAGCAACTCCCAAGGGAAAGGAGGGGCAAGCCCTCACTTCTGGTTTTCTTCTCAGTAGTTCTTGTCAGTGAAGATGCTGATCTTGAGCTCGGTACACTAAACCCCTTAACTCATCCAACTAAACTCCATAAAGGCATGTACTCAAGGCCCTGGCATGAATTCAGGCAAAAGCACTTGTAGCAGGTGGTACAGGTCCATTTCATCGTGCAGGTGCCTGTATGTGACTCATCAGCCACTCTGAAAAGAAGAATATTTTTCCAAAGTTTGCACTTTGTTATACCCCAGCTGTTCACTGTTAACTGCTCCCACCAGAATGTTGCCACATGAGAAGTCAGCTTGGGCTTATTTCAAATTGAACCAAAAAAAGGTGTTTTGGTTTTTTTTTTAATGGCTTAGTAATGTTTATCCACCTTTGTTTTCTTTATGTGCTTTGCTGTTCCAGAGGGGTCACATTTAGCAGCTGACCAAGAAAAATATTCTCCTTAGATCAGAGGAAGCAACGGGCAGTCCAGTGCAGTCACATGGGGCTGATGAAACCCACACACTGACACTTGACAGGACAGCGATTATCCCATAGTTTAATAACATGTTAATCATCTTAAGAGCCATTATTTGCTCCCAGGCACACACTGTACTCCCACAGTGACATTAAAAAAAAGCCCCAAACAAAACACACCAGAGGACATTTCTACAGGGCAAAACATATTTGAAAAGTGAGAAGATCCTGTTGGTGAAAACTGTCTCTTCACCTGTCCTAGAACACAAAACTAACAGAAAGATGGCGTGCTTTTGTGCTACTTCACCCCAAATGATTTGGGATATAAATGCATAGACTTTTATTTACTAAATTTAATAATAATGTGAATGTAAAGGTATAATATAGTCTTGGCATCATATGACACAAACAGCAAAAGCTTTCCCCCCACCAGCATCTTATTGGGTTGCAAAGGTTGCTGTGGGAAATCTGTCTTTTATTCATCTTTCGGTGACACACCTAACTGTGACTTCCAACAGAGTTGTCAGTGCCAGGTCCAGCAGTAGCTTTTAGTATTTTTTATCTGGATTATCTGTGATTTGAGGTCACAACTACTTTCACATATGTTACCAAACAGTTTGAAGGGTTTTTTTTCTGAACCTTCCTGAACTAGAGGTGGGATATGAGTAACAAGGGAGGTTGCAATGTACAGTAAGTGTTTGATTTGGGTGTTTTCAGTCTGAGAATATTCCTTAAAACTGTGTCTGAGTTGGATGGACCCATCTAGCCCACAGGGAGACTGCTCCTTCCCGTGGAAGCATCTGAGCCTGTTTGCTGAAGATGGTCCCACTGGCACAATATGGAAAAAGAGGAATGAGAAAATGACAGGAGCTTTGCCTGCAGCCCAGGCAAAGGCAGTGAGACACTTACTGCTCCCATGAGGAAAATTCCTAGGGACCAGAAGAGAAGGTCATTGAGTTGACAAAAACTAAATCCATAAGGAAAGCCACAGTTGGCAAACTCACAAACAGAAAAGACAGACACCATTTTTAAATCTGAGTTCACTTTGGAGTTATTTATAGATAAAGAAGTTTATTACTGTAGTGTCTATTGTAATACAAAGGGCTTATGAGTTTCCAAGTTTTTTTGGGGTACTTAATGTAGGTCTGTACAGACTCATCCTGGAGGTGGGACCGGTCCCAGGTCCTGTCTGGACCTGAATTGCATTTGTTTAGAGTTTTGCCCAGCCACGCACTAGCAGCCAGCCCAGTCCCGCTGCTACCTCATAAGGCACATACACAGTGGAGTTAATGGAAATTGGTGAGAAGGTCATGTCCCAATGCTAATGGAAATGAATTATTCCCAGAAACATATTTAGTCCAACTCTTCAAGCAATGAGATTCAAATAGTTCCCCTGGGAGACTTTTAGAAATTCATTTCTGTATCAGAGTTTTTACCTTAGTATTCAGCCTAAGTTTTAATTTCTTCTTGCTTCTTATGCCATTTGTAGACTGTTGGCAAGTTCTTTGTTCTCAGCCACTTAACCTTCCTTTCACCAGCCTATAAATATTGATCTATTCCCACCTTTCCTTTTTGTCTGTACAAAATTGCCTCTGTAGGTATTTCTGCCCTACACTGAATGACCTTCAATTTGTTTGTTGTAATGAGCTACCTAGAAACATATGTATTCTTCCGCCAGAGTTGTTGAACAATACCTCCTTATTCATGCTGCACCAGCACAGGCATTCCAACAATTTCTCAGTCCCTCACATTACTCCTTTCTAGATTTGTCCATCACAGTAAGTATGTACAACTGGAATGCTTTTCCTTGACATAGATTAAATGACATTTTCCCAGGTTGAAATCCAATTTTTGTTGCATTTCATCCAGTTTTTAAGACCTTCAAGAAACAGACTGTTTGCTTCCCAGTTTCTTTCTCTACTTTTTTCCATAACTCATCCAGAGTGCATCCAAAGCACAGATGGGAGGTTTCATTAATGTATGATTTACTTCTTTGTCTTGGACTGTATTTTCCCAGGAGCTACAAGTGATCTCAACTGTACAGTTAATCACCTTATTCTAACGCAGCATTCACCCATTTATCAAACTGAGAGTAACATCCTGATGTTACTCTTGACTCAGCAGTAGCTTTAGGAAACAAACAACTGTTTGGCTACATTAAAAGGTATGATAGCAGTTGAATCATATTTCAGGAATGGAAACGTCTGCAATTTTGGTATATATATATATATGCACAGATATATTTATGAAAATGAGTATGATTCACTGCACAGATGACTTTATATTTCATACTCAAAATCATTTCAATCAATTTCTAGTAATATAGTAGATACTGCAGCAACTGCTGCCTGCAGCAACAGCTCAAGCAAGCTTGCAGCTGTAGTCACTGGTATAATACACTCTGCAGCCCTAAGACAAACTGCCCTGAATGGTGAGCTGAAATCATCAAGAACTTAAAATTCAAAATGGGAATTAAAATTAAAGGGAAATAAATTAGGGGGAAGTTTTTCCCAATTCAGTTCAACTTCAAATGCAAATTCCCAACAACAAAAACTGTCTTAGTAGTTATAGAATTACTTCTGTTTAATATCTACATACAAAAGAAGCCTGAAAATTGGTTTGAGGGAGTTATTCTTAGATCAGTTGTCTGTTGAGAAGAAATTTTCCGTCTGCATTCCTGCCAGAGCAATTGAGATGCCACTGAGCTTTTGGAAGCAGAGTCCATAGCCACCTGCATCTTTCTGTCCTCAGTCAAGTCCTTTTTTGGATTTCAACAAATAAGACATCATGTAGTAAAATCCCACTGTTCAGGGCTTAGAGCACCTGCTAAAAACATCTGGTTACTGCTATTTAGCTACAGCTCAGAGTCTTCTCATTCTTGTGTGTTTCCTCAAGCTCGTCCTCATAAAAGGTCAGACAATAGAAGAAAGTCCTCCCTTTTTGTGAACCTTGTATAATCTTATTGATTTACCCTGTGTTCAACCCAGTTAATTTCAATTTACCCTTTTATGATTTGTTTCCCTCAGAGTTAATAAACCTATGCTAACCGTTTTAGTTCCAGCTGCTGTTTGTTTGTGCCAAACACCAGGGGAGAAAAATGAATGGTGATCTCCTGCTCTGTGCCTCTGAGCAAGGCAGCACAGCAATCCCAGCCCACAGCTCACACAGAGCTGGAGTGATGCTGGTGGATTGTGCAGCTGGTGCGTGACCGCACCGAGTGATACCTGTGGCTGGTTCCTGTCACGCAGCCCCCCGGGAATGTCTGCCTCAGGGGAAATAGGGGACTCAAATTAATCTGTGACATAATTCAGGATCCACACAGTCTGATCTATGATATATCTTTCAACTTTGATACGCCTTTTACGCGTAAATCCCACGTGCAGTTGTGCTCTGCTGGGAGAACCCATCACTGCCAACCAGCACTGGGACACTCAGACCGTGCCCAGAGCACTGAGGGCTTGACAGCAACGTAACTGCCTTGGTGCAGTGCCAAATCTGAGGCAACAGCACCAGCTTTGCAGGCAGAGTCATTAGTTCAGGAACATTGATTAAAGAAGTTACACTGCTCTCCATTTCGTTGTGTGGGATAGATGTGCCCTTCATGACCCAGAGCATGGGAAGTTTTTTCCCTGGCTGTCACTCTCTTCTGCTGTTGGACTTCTTTCAGTCAGATGTAACAACAGAACCTACAGATTTAATCACACACGAGACAAAAGAATTCAGGGGAGATCAGGATGCATGACAGTGTAATCTGTAAGCCTCTGGATGAAGCATATATTGAAGTGACGTATTGAACAGGTATATATTGCTAAGGAATGGCCTCTGCATTCTCTGGTGATCTTCCCCTGAATATGTTTTGCAGTGTTCTGGGACCTTCTCAAAACATACTGAAATCCCCATGAATTCCAAAAGCTATGCCAGTCTACACTGTTTCTGAAAACACTGATATAGGAAGATCAGAATTTGACAATATCAAACACTACTGAAGTCATAGGACTTGGGGCAGCAGTGGATTTAGTCCAAATGCATTAGCCCACAATTATACTTTTCAAAACATTTACTGGACCCATGACTAATAACATATAATTTGGTGTTCTTTTCTGTATAACCTGAATGTCCTCTCTAAAATCCAGTTCCAGTGGGCATCTGTATCAGCTATAACTTTTCCAGCCAGCGGCTATTTCAGCTCATTCCTGAATTTGAGGCCTGTGGCTTAAAGCAAAAGAATCATTTGGGAAAAGCTAATCTCAGAAGTATGACATTAGGTGGCAAAGTAGGGCTGAACTATATCACACTGTGGCCTCAACATTACCTCTACTTCAGCTCAGGCAAACATTTTTCCAAGAAAAAAATGAACATAACTAGATCCTGTACCAGTATTATTTTAATTAGATTTGTAGCAAATAGAAAGCACAATATGTAATTGCTGACTGACTCAAAAATAGCTTCAACTACAAATAATAAGAAACAAGTTAGAGCAGGGCATAGTGCCTGGAGATTTTACCAGGCAGTAGATCAAGCAGCTGAACTCTTCACAGACTCTGCAGCTTTCCTTTGCCTGCTGTTTCCTGGAACAGCAAATTCAGGAGCTATTTGTGAGTCACTGGCCAGTTCATCCCCACAAACCATTCATGTCACATCTGAACATTCAAATGTCACAATGGACACAGCTACCATGAAAAAAAAAATCCAACTCAGAAGTTTCCTGTTTCTCAAAGAATAGTTTCATTTTATTTCTTGGAAAAAATCTTACAATGCCCTTTTCAGGTGGTTGACAGACCTATATGTGACATAAGCCTGGGTGGAGAAAATCCCATCTTAAAAATGTTCTCTTAGGGGTTATTCTTCTACTGAATAAATATTTTTATCGTGACCAAGCATCAAATGCAAAGTGCCATTTCCTGAGTGCTTGCTGAGGGCTTTTAAATTTTCTTTTCTTGAGAAAATTAGTGCAATTCCCACAGTCCCCCAGGGAACTAATGCGTTTTACTCCAGCGAGAAGCACAAGGAGCTCTATGGACACGTATTTTTTAAACAATTTTACTCATTGATTTTATGCCTTAAGGAGTCAGTTCAGAGCAGCCTTTTGTGTGCCACAACAATGAAGATGCCAGACGCTGACATTTATAAATCCACTATTAATTGCCCGCGCTTGTACGCTGGGGTTCTGATGCACAACGCTTTGAGTCACGTACCTAACGAGCTCCAGACTAAAACATGCCAAAGATGAGGCAGAGGGGAAATCATCATGTAGGGATAAAGAGCCAAACCCCCCCAGCTGTCGGCTCTCCAAGGCGCTGCTGATTGATCAGCGAAGTCTGAGGCTGAGGAGGGTTACCTGCAGCACCACTGCTGCTATTCCTGTTCCCTCCAGTGTCACCAGGGCACTATTTATCTCTGGATCATCTCATTAATGCCGAATCCCTGGCTGGGAGAAGCAGACAAAGATGCAAACAACGAGAGCTCACCTCTCGCTTGCTTATGAGCAAACTCTTAACGGGAGCCCAGCTCCTCAGGTCTAATTATACTCAAAAATTCCCTCTCCACTGACTGTGAAGAGGGATGGAGTAAATCTTACCTAACTCAGAGCTTGAATTTGACTGAAATTATTGTCTGTTGTAGGCACAGAATATAATTTTTCTTCAGGTAATTTAATATCTTGTTTATTGCACCTTTAAAAATGCTAAAAATGTCACCGGCGTTCCAAAATTGTCAAAATAGGCTTTCAAGAATACCACTAGATACACACAGTCTAACCTGTTGCACAGAGCAATAATTTACACTTCAGGGAGGTGAGAGCTCTGAACTTTTCAGGAAGAATATAGGAAATCCGCAAAGATATATATGCATTCATATGGAAAAGAATTATGTAACAAAAATATGAATCTTGTATATCCATAAACTGCTCTGTTTCTTTTACGTCTCTTCCTATCACTTTGAATTAAAACCAAACTGTTCTGATTATCAAGATGGAGGTATTGCAGAAAAATAAAAATAGTACTTATAAAAATAGTACTGTCTTTATACAGCCCTTGCAATCAGTAGGCCTCAAAGTAATGTGCAGAAATTAGATGATACTCAGTTTCTATGTGAGCAAATTGAAATACACAGAGGTGAAGTAATTTGAATAAAATCCTTCAGTGGGTCAGAAATCTCAGTTAAAAGAGCAGATTTCAAAACCTTTGCAACTGCTTGATGTGTCGAAGAATTCCAAAGAGAAATTATTGATATTCAGGTCCATTCATAACCTGAAAATGAAATTCAGTTTCTCAAAATACCCAGACACTCAAAAGGAGCATCTGGCGTTGCTGCTGAAATTTACCCTCCCGTGCGAAGGAATCTGATATGCCAGGTATGTTATACAAAATTAGTAAATAATAGTGTTTGCCTTGAAGAGATAAAATCATAGTCCTTTTTGTTATTAAAAATTCTTTCTTACATCTTAAGAATTTTCCAGTTTTGGCCCCCTTGCTATTAATTACAGATTTATCTTAAACTTTTCAAGTAACAGGTGCCTCAGAGATCAAAGCCGGTCAAAATAACAGGGGGTGCTGGGAAGGAGTTGTATTCTTCTAAGTGGTTTCCTGTGGTTTTGATCAAAGTATACAAAGAATCCCATTAAGAAGAGACTGAATTTAGTGGGGTGCAGCTATATCCAGCTGAAAAATAGAAAAATAATCTCCTCTAGTTTATTGGATATGTAACTCTGTGTTTAATCTCTTTCTGACTCTCATCTCCAATTTTTCCTATGAAGTGGTCATTAAATATGTGCAAACTGAATGGGTTCAGGGGTGTTCATAAGCCAGGTAGGGTCACAGCTGCTTCCCCTTTACCTTCTCTGTGTTGTTCTAAGTTGCCAAACTCAGTAACCACCACAGCACAATGATGAGCTACATCAAAGGTCCTTAGCAAACCCTCAAGAGTAACTGTTAATGTAAATGGCACCAGGCTCTGCTTTTGTGAATAGAAGTTCACACTTTGAGGGCAGAATATAATGCTTAGGCATCCCTTGTATTGCTCAGGGAAGATCCAAAAGGCCACTGTCATATATCTATTTGAAATGGAAAAAAACATCCTTGACATCACTACTCAGATTCACCTAAACAGAAAATTGACTGCCAAGAAGATAATGTAGACTTTTTACAGCTGTGTTATTTTTCAATGCCAAGTGTTCTCAAATAGATCCTTCATCAGAAGCAAGAAAATGTATAGGTGTCTTTAATTATTTTTTTGTCTACAGAGGATGATTATGAAAGCAGAATTCATTTAAGATAAACCAGATTTCCTATTAGTGTAATTACAGCAATGCAAAAAATTTAATACCCTGTATTTTACTGAGAAGAGTAAGTTGTAACCAGCTAGATTAAAATATTTCTAATGATTTCACATACAATGAAAAAAAGAAGCCACTCAAATTGAACTAAAAGAAACATGAGTTTTTCTGCAATAGTTTAACCATATTAGATTAAACTCATATACTAAATTTTACCACTGCAATTCTGTGATAAAGATAAAACCATAAACAATATGTTCATTAAAACCATGGAATACCAAGGAAATGAAACATGAGGTCAAGGGCCAAGTATTTGCATCCATCAGGCTTCATAAAACCCATAATCTGTTCCTAAAGTTAAATAAAACACACACATGGTTAAGTTCTCTGACATTTCTGTAAAGCCTAGAAGGCTGAAGACTTCACTGGTAGAAAAACAGAAGCTCAAGTCTGTGGTATTAGATCAAATAAATAATTATTGCAGAATTGCAGAAAATACCTTTTTTTTTTTTTTGAAACAAACAAAAAAGTTTCTTAATGGAAATGTAAATTGCAACATTTCATGTGAAGACCGAATTATTATCATTGTCATCATGATTATTAAACTGGGAGGAAAGTCCCTTCAACTTTTTATTAACTAAGAAGCAACACTTTCTGTTCCATCTCTGTGAGATTCTCCAGCCCAGCAGCCCCTCAGTGCCAGGTCAATTCTCTCCTTCGTGAAGATGGGACGAAGTGTGGAATCCTGTGGGTGTTTCCAGCATCACAGCACGTGGCACAGGACAAGAAACCCTTGCTTTGGGCCTCAGGACAGGCACAGCCAATCCATTGGGATGTGGAGATGGTGGAGAGATGGGGGACAGGGTCCTGCTCCAGGGCTGCGAATACCTAAACAATTTTTTTAGCAGTGGCCTGAAAAAGGCAGGCACGGACAATTGTGTTTGCTGGCATGCAGAATGGATATTTGTTCTGTGCCTAAGATTCAGGAAAAAAACACAGCTGGGCAAAGAGTGAGCTCTAGCCTGGGCAATGTGGCAGAATTCCCTTCCTTGCCTGATTTCTGGCTGTGGCACTGCCACAGCACACAGTCCAGCCAAACATTTACATTTTGACATTATCAGCATTTTCCAAAGGAAACATATTCCACCTGAAAATTTCCAGTGAGCTCTTATTACATGCTGATATTGAAATGCCAGCACAGGCAAACTGTGTTTTTCTAATTTCATTTTATCTGTGCACCTAAATTCTGCCTTTTCCTTATGGGATCTCCTCCTCTAGTCCTGAACTCAGCTGTGACAGTCATTATACAACACTGCAGTGCTCTTTTGCCCTCTTAAAGGCTTTTTCCAAGTGCTAGATTATTACTCATTTACAGTTAGATGGCGACTCACTTAGAAAGGGCCTAATTCTGCTTAATTATGAGACACTGCATAGAAAACATGTAAGTGGAGAGCAAAATAGGGAGAAAGATAAGGTCAAGCCCAAACTGATGAGGTTCTCTAGAATAAAAAAGAGTTATATAAATAGAAGATTAAATTTTCTCATTAACAACAAAGTTTTTTTTATTTTCTTTCTGGGGCCTTGAATCTGCTGTTTAAGTCAGTGGGAACTTTTGTTTTCAGTGCCTAACTTTGGTTATTCTCAAAAGCTTCTAATAAATAGTTTAGCTTGCAACTTGTGCTGTCAGATGGAGAGCTCTGGGATTATGCTGATGGGCAAGGGATGAAAACATTCCTCAGGCTGAAGAGCTGTCAAGATGAGCACTTCAGTCTTAATGCCAAGTGGCCAAATTTTGCCTGCAGGTTCTCCAGCGTGAATCAAAATCAACATTACCACAATCACGGCTATTAGAAAGGTAGAATCCTAATAAATGGGAGGAAAACAAAACCTCAGAGGGGTTTAAGGAAGTGGATTAGTTTAGGTAATTTTGAGAAACTATTCTCAAGAAAGCACTGGGGGACAGTTAAGTTTAATTAGGCTGCAGCTCTTCACCGCAGGTGGTTTTGTTTCTGTCATAAACCTCTTTTCTTCCCCTCTCAGGTGTATCAGTGAGCACTGATAAAGCCCTGGAACTGCTCTTGTTTGATAAGGAAGGAAGGGAGATGTGACTGGCCTGCTTATAAAAGAGGTGTGAGTGGAATCACCCTTGTCAAGTTTGAATTAACAAGGGCTAAATCTTCCTGCAAGAGGCTGGGTTGGGTGGGAAGAGGTCCTGGTGTGTGTGAGCTGAGCTCAAAAACACACCTTGTCTGCTGCAAGTAGCATTGAGAGTGTGAGAGCTGTTGGGACTGTGACTACTTTCATCCCATTGTTATTCCTGCCTGGGGATCCCTCTGCATGTTTGGGTTCTATCAGGATATGGCTATATTCTTCACTTTTCCCTGCTGGGACTTTTGCAAAAATGCCATATTTATCTGGAACCTTCACAGCCCTGATCCATTTGAAGTTAACACAACTATAGGAAGAAAACTTGAGCAAGTGCACAAAGATTAGGAAGGCTCTTCAGGTTGCTGGGCAATTTTTTTCCCCCAATGATTTTTAATTTATTTTGGTTAACTTTTAATCAGGTAGAAAACTGTGAGTCAAAAAGCAGTCAGAGTTAATTATATTTTGTGTTTTCTGTGTTCACCCACAATTTTTTTTAATGTGGTGCCCTTGACATGTTACATTTCTGACGATGTGGCAGAATAGCTCAATTTTATACATAATTTATTGAAAGTTTTTAAACTGGACATTTCATGAGTAATTTTCATGTATAATTGAGCTTAAATTGCATTTGGCTTATTTTGAATTAGGAAATCTTATACTGGATCAAGTCACATTAATACGTGTTTGGTATCTCAATAAGAAGGCACTTCTAGGTCCTTATTAATTTTTAAAATATCCTTGAATCTTATTAAAATGAAATTGAATTGCTGTGATTTTAAAACCTAAGCTTGAAATTCAAACATCAGAAAAACAGGATTTTTAAACTTCCTGAGTATTTTCTTACTTTTTTCTTGAAAAATTTCTCTCAAGAAATGTTGTGATTATATTGTCTGGTTTTAAAATATTGATTCTAGTTAAAAAACCAATAATCAGAAAACCAGTAAACTTCTAAAAAATTAAAATATTCCAGGCCTAACTATAACCCCAATTCCATTAGGCACTCTGAAGCTCTTGCTGAGGAGCCATTTAGATCCTACAGCACACCACAGTGAGTACTTATGGATAGCACCTTCCTTTATACCCTCACAAGGGCAGCTGCTCTTGTAGAAAATGGGACAAAGAGCAGAAAAGTGGGTCCGTGGAGGCTGCTAATTTGGGAAGATGTGAATTTGCCTTCCCAGTCTTACTTCTCACACAAACTCTCACAGTAGTCGCTAAAGTGTCCAAAAATAGGAGTTTGCAGCCCTAACTATAGCCTTGTGAAACAACGAGAAACTCTCCTATTAGGAAGGCTTGTGGTTTGGGAAGCAGATGGCTGGAAAGGCACAGTGCATTCCATCCACCTTCGGTAGCTTGGCCAAATGTCTCAAAGCACAGCAGAGCTCAGCAATGCAGTTCTATCACTTTAATTATAACTCATCTCAGGTGTTATCGCCAAAATAATTTTGGCCTAGTTTTGATCCATATTGGCGTGTTAGCAGGAAGCAGGGATGGTGGGGAAAGGGAAGGAGCTCTACAGGCTATTATTATTCATGTCAGCAAAAAAAAATTCCAGAAGTCACATGTGACCTTGTACCACCAAAGAGTAAATAACAACGTTAATAACAAAGGCAGCACTGGGGAACGTCACTGGGTTTGTTCTGGTGTCAGCATTTCTGTAGGGCATAATTTACTTTCTTTTTTTGTTATAATTGGATCTTAAAACTCTTCCTTAGCCCTACAACTTGGAATTTCAGGACCAGCTAAGCAGAAACACCCCTTAGAAAAATATTTGGAAATTCAAATCTCTTCTGAATATTGAATAAAACACAGCCATTTAAAGCCTTTAAAGCAGTCTTGTTCTGATGAGCAGTCATGGCACCTTCTTGTTCAACAAGGCTGCTGTCTGACGTGGATCCTCATTTAGATGCTAAAAGTCAACTTTTGCTTTCCCATTCTGCCTGGAACTGATGCATCTAAGAGGATGAAAATTTGTTTCTATTGCTACCTTGTACAACAGCAGAACTGCTACATTTTTATTACCTTGCTCTGAGGGTCTCCCTGAAGGCACAAGGGTTGCATTGGAAAGATATTTTAAAATGTAATTTTAAAGTATTTTCTATATCTTTTTGATATAGAAAATCAGTAGGCTAAGCAAACAAAGCACCAACGATATTTACTTAGAGAATTGTACTTTAATGTTTTTTTTTGTTCTGCAGTAACCCCCCCTCCCCCATTTAATTGCAAATACTAGTGTTAAAATTTTTATCTTCCAGGATTGCAGATTTCTATGCAATATGGCTTATTTTTTTTCAGACTAGAAGTTTAAAATTTCTTATTATTCAAATAATGACACCAAATGTGCAGAATTTGCAAGAGTTAAAGATGCTGAGAAAAGAGCATTTCTGAAATCTGGCCGTTGATGGCACATGAGATTGAAGATTTTGAAAATCAGGCCCTGAATTTTTTGTTTCAGCTTTTCGAAGCATTTACATGCCTAAAGATGAAGAGAATCAGACAAAGAGATTTATAGAAACACCTAAACATTGCTTGTTAGTCAATGAAAATTAAGTATATAAGCCAGTCAGATGCTTCTGTAAATTATACTAGATGTCCAGCTGTGTATTTAAAAATAGAAAACATTTACAAATCAATTCCTTTGAAGCCATTATAACCTCTCATAAACCTTATCAGCTATCTGGCACCACGGTACTCAGGGATAGATTGCTCTCAGCCTGGATCCTTATTTTAAAGATGTCCTTTACCTGTATGATGGAGCGATGAATCACAGATTGACAAATCACAGATGAAGTATCAGAATGTTTCTGATAAGGAACAGTACTTGAGCTACAGTATCCCTTCTCATGTCACAGAAATATGGTGAAGTATTTTGAGATATTTTCTGCACTGAGCTTTTATATTCCTGTAGAGTCAGGTAAAAATGACAGTGATTTTTGATCGATTTTCCCATAATACAGAAAGGGATTTTTCCTGTTTAATCTTACTCTTGTGTTGTCTAATATAGACTTGCTAGGAATATACAGGAAGATGGCACATGTTTTGCTTGGAGCAGATGCAAACTTGGATCTAAAATGAGAGGTGTGTTTTGTAAGTAGTTACTGATGACATATGGGCATGAGAAATTCAGAACAGATTGTCATTTAGCACCACCAAGAACTTTACCCTTCAAACGAGGCTGGATATGATCCTAACTGATTACATCACTGCCTGTACTCGTGTCTTTGTGTCCAGGAGGAATTGTTTCAGCTCCCTTGGCACTGTGACAAGTTCACAAGATCACATATGCCATTTAAAAGGGCAAATTTTATGACCTCTGTTCTGCTGGAAGCGCCCGTGCTCTCCGTGTGTCCCTTCAAGCTCAGTTGCATCTCCGTGTGCACAGCACAGAGCCTGCACATGGGGACAGGGGAGCACCTCAGTCCTCTGTGATACTGAGGCTTACACAAGCAAATCCAGCATGGAACACCCTGATGTGACATCTGATTCCCCAGTGTCTCATTTCTGGGTTTGTGTGGTACAAAGCAGGTGAGAGCCGCTCTGCCCTGACACTGCCAGCTGATGGAAGGAGCCTCGCACAGGCAATGGCCGCGCTTCCTGGCAGCTTAGAAATGCTGATTAGAAGGAAGGTATGAGGCTTTAGCTGTAAATCCGAAACTTTTTGCTTGACAGTCACCTGTAGGTGACTATGGATAAGTGATAGGAGAGATGGCTGCTTCCCATGGAGCTGCTTTCTGGCTTGTAATCGGCTCCTTATTACCTTACCAGCTTAAGCAAATTTCCAGAGAACTGTGCTGGCCTTTACCCCAGAGTGACACGAGGAAGAGCTATCAAAAGAAAGAAAAAAATAAAGAAGAGATCAGCTAGAAGTCAATTACTACTCTGCTCCTTGGACAGAAGCTCAGAGACGAGCAAAGAGCTGCATGAGTTGTCCAGCTGCCAGAGGAGACCAAGCACATCCTCTGAGTGCCTGAGTGTTCACAGGATACCTGGCTCTGTGTGACTGCACGTTGGGCTTGCATGTGAGACTAGTCCTAAGCGATGTTCTCCATTTCCATATTAATTCAAGAACTGCAGCCAAAGGTAGAAACCCAGAGTCTCCAGGGAAGGAAAACAAATTGCTTTGACTTCTGAAGGAAATCAATATTAGACGGTGCATTGGTTAAAGTGTGGAAACCCATGGATCAGTTCCAGATTCTGTGTAAAGAGATCCCTTAGGAATTCTTAGAATAGATCTTCATTATCTTCAGCTTAGAAACACTTTGAGCAGGAGACAAAGTAAAGCTGGACAATTCTGCAAATAGCTTGTCTTTTGGCTTGGAAACTGAAATATATTTTAGTGTAATTTAAACAGTCTGCTAAACCTGTGAACTCTGGCAGCAGAAACACCTCTCTGCCTACAAGGTCACCTGCCTGGGATAGTAATGAGTGAAAGAATAAAGATCAAAACTTAAAAATTCCCCTTTCCTAATGAAAGGTTACAAGACACTGGGATGCCAGGTGATAGGGAATTTACATAACATATGATACAAGACCACCTTCAATTACATTCCTACTTACAAAGTTGGATCCTGGAACACCACTCTGAATTCTTAAGAAATAATTTGAAATTAGAATAAAATTCACATGTGATTTACAGGAATATGAACTTTAAGGAGACAGAAGACACTGTATTGGTTTAACCACTCTTAGGCAGAAAAAGGACATGCTCTTCTGGTTCCAGCTGTGCCAGGGCAATATGCTGCCACTCTCAATCTAATCCTCATGGCAAATCCTCAGCTTCCCTGTGGTAGAAATTATGTTGCCTCAGATCTGCTGATGCTCAGGCTGCTGAGGTGACTTTTCCTTAACATTTATTGGTCTAAATGAGGGACGTTGGTTGAAATGGTTCAACAGTACATTTTTTCAGTAATCCATCTAATTTTGAATAAAATGGGTTAGGGAGCACAAGCATTCCTGCTGGCAGGTTTGAGGGGGCTGTTACCTCGGCACAGGAATGGTAAGTAGGCGCTGGGGACTGTTGAACTTTTGACAGCTCGACAGAACTGTTTGCAGAGTGAACCTCACACCTCACCCTTCTTCAGTTACCTCTTGCAGTTTCATTTAAATGCTCTGGGCAGTGGGGGAAGTTAAACCAAATGGTAAAGAAACAAAACCAGAGAGGAGAAAAAAAAACTCTTGTTTTGTCCAACCCCATAGTCAAGAATTACAGCTGTTCCCATTTAATTAAAAATTAAATACACCAAAATACTCCTTTGACAGTGTTGGCTTCAGAAATCAGTGAACAAACTAAATTTTCAAAAACTACCAAAATCTTTTAAAAGCCAGTAAAATACATGCCATCATCACAATACGTGGTTTCATAACTCAACACTTATTAAAACCCTATCGCACACATACACACTCTCAAAGTCAAAAAGAATACAGAGATCCGTGCCACACTCCATTTACACAAGAGCCTGGTTAAAAAAGGAGCAAGTCACCATCTGCTGAACCATCTGCTTCATCCAAGTCCTGTTCTTCATTTACGGTCACTGGGATAGGAGCTTCCACAGGAAAAAAATGCTCAACATCATCAGAATCCCCAAATAAATATTTAGTACTTTCTAATACCAACCTTAAATTAGTCACAATAGTGGTTTCAGGACAAAGTTTTGGCTCAGGACATAGATTTGACTTAGCTGGCTACATACTTGAGGATTAAGGACGTGTTTTTAAACAGCAGCTCAAGTGCTGAGTGAGGTAGCTGAGGGGTTCTGCTGTTTCTGCTTCACTGCTTGCCATGGCAGTAGCCCATCACCTTGGCAGGGAGCCTCTATGGGAGAAGGATGCACTGTTTGAGCCTGTGGGATTGTGGCCATGTACAAAAATGGTGAGTTTTGCCTGTTCATCCTGGTGTGCTTTCAGTTTAAAGGGGAAAAGTAGCGAGACTTCTTTCCATATAACCTGGCGACTACATAACTTTTTGCTACATGACAACTGTTTTATCCTAAGCCTACTTTAATGTTTAGCCTACCAAAGTGTTTGGGCACTCAGAAAGAAATTGCTTTCCTCCTCTCCTTCTAAAACAAGTGTTCTGTGGACGAGCTGTCTCTCTGAATGTGATGGGAGCACAGAAGGGTAGAAGTTCTCTTTGACAGCTAAATATTTCCTCATTGGTTCACTCCTTTCTGTGTCTTGGAAGCCCACCCAGGCAGGCAGAAAACCAGGTTTTATACTTTCCTGTATTGAGAGCACCTTCATATGTAGGGGACAGATGTATGCCTGGGTTATTTACTGTGCAAACATCAGGAGATGGAGCAGGCAGCTATTCCAGTTCCTTTGTCTGCAAACAGTTTGGTAAATATTTAAGCCAAATCAGACCTGATTAATGCTGACCAAAATAGTGCATTCCCTAATTCCCAGATGCAGCTGTTATTACAGAGGTCAGAAAATGGGCACAGACATTATAGAGGGCAGGTAACCATGGTGGCAGAGAGATGTACTTTTGGTGGTGTCTCTGAAGTGGTAATCAACACTGGCTCTGAGCTTCACCCTCCACAGTGAAGCAACCTCTGTGCTTCACTGCTACTTTACACTGGAGTAAAGTCACCCTCTGTTGGACTTTACTACAGGGAAATAACAAAATGGATCAAATGAGCATTGTTTGTCTGCTCTAGCACAAAGCAGACGAGTTGGTTTAAAAATCCCAGTCCAAACCCTGCTGCTCTAACACCCCATGCTCCCTGACCTGCCATGGAGTATCTAGGCACAGCTTCCTGCTCCTCATGGTCTGGATGTTCACCACAGCCTTTCTTTTCCTGTCCAAATTGTGGTTTTCTCACTTTAAAATTTTTCAATCTTTTTTTGCCTCCAAATGCTGAAGAAGAGAAAACATGCTTAAAAAAAATCCCCCCCCTCCAAAAAGGTGTACCCTTCTCCCTTAAACTCCTACTCTTCCTACTGACCCTTCCTTTTCTGAATCCATTTCAGTGGATTCTCCCAACCAGGATTAACTGTATCAGCCCATCATCCCAGTTATCATTTCCCATGTAAATGAATGTGTCTGTTACAGGACTGAACACGGCACTTGGACACAAGGGGACCTTGGGTGCTGTCACCAGGTTCCTATGGCAACTCTGTGCTCCAAACTGCACTCAGGCAGGTACAGCTTAGGGTAAAGTGGCTGTAAATCTGCACTCTCTTTCTTCTTCAGCTGGAGATTGGCTTGGTTTCATGGCACAAAGCCATCTAATAGAGGCTGCTCCAGTACATCATGGGCTGGCACAGCCCCAAAGGGATATTCTTGTAGGAAAGGATAGGCCGTGGCTGACGGGCATTTCCCTGATCATATTTCAAGGGCAGGAGGTAGAAGGCAAACAGTAATGTGCTGCCACTTTGTCACTCTCCCACCTTGAAACCCCACTTACTAACAAAAAATTTCCAGACACACCAGGATTTTAGTAAGTTTACTCACTGGGCTGACAGGATGGAGCTGGAAAGGGTCATTATCTATCTCAGTGGGCTTTACTTTCCAGCACCTCGTGAGCTGATCCCTAGAGCTGCACAAGGCAAAGGCAATATTTCATAAACAGAAATGATAACAATGTGCAGAGCATAAACTAACTGATTTTAAGTCCATGCTAATAACCTATTCTTTAGTACAAAAAGAAATAATTTGCACAACTGTGTTAGCCATTGTTCATGTAACTATTGTACAAATTCATCACAAACTCCCAGTCTTGAGGAATGATGAACTGTGGTAGCGATTATCTCTGAGCAATTCTCAAGGTGCCTATTTGCTAGAAAGACAAGCAAGACCTAAAATGAGCAAAATGTTGCCTTCAGAGGAGGATCCCAGAGCAGTGTGCTCGTTTAAAACAGGAAGGGTGAATGCTAATTACAGCTAATAGGCAAAGCAGACTCAATTTCCATAGCAAAATGATTTAGTGCTTCCATTAGAATTCCCACAAAGCTTGAAAGCAAGACTGAGAAAACTGTCATGGAGTTGTGCATCGATGCAGGAAAAACACAGGTCTGCCTTGAGTGTAGGGACCTGCAGAGGTAATGATAAGTGGATAATGGACAGAATTAGCATAAAACCTCACTGCCCTATTGATACAGGGTTTATTCTGCTCCCTAAGCAGAGGGAAAGCATCCAGGACAATATAACTGAGCTGCAGAAGGTACCTCCGAAAGGTGATTATGGGTTTTACTTCAACTGTTCTTTCTTAAAGGTGAAATTCTGCCCCAACAAAACTGTGGTAACCTCCTGTTCACCTCTGGAGTGACTGGCCCATTTGGGATCCCTCTGTGCTGAACCATGAATTTAACTGGAAATGGGATATTTATCTTTCCATTCTCAAACAGTATTCATTTATATTTTGCTTCACTGTGCATAGGCTTGCCTGATTCAGCACCATTTTAGTGCAAAAGAGACAGGACTCTCTCATAATGAAGAATATTCAGGCCATAAAAAAGGACTATATTTCTCTCTGGCTCTTTCAATCCCAGATAGAAAAAGCAAACAGGATCCATATTACCTATCATTTGATAACTGTCTTTCTCAGCCTTGGCTTCTTGTGAGAGCTTATTACAGTGCCCAGTTGAGAGGGCTGCACGTATCCTTGTTTCTGCACTTCATTTAAATGGAGGAGAAGGAGAATAAGGATATTTAGAGACAGCAATTTAGGTAGTAACTCTTCTGAAAGCTATGCTCTTGGCAGCACTTCCAGAAGAGTATGACTCTGCCTATTTCATTCTCCCTTGTATGTATCTCGAGCCCCAGAAATGTACAGCCCCCAGGTAACCAGCTTTTTCACAAGCTCACCACTGCTTCCTTGATAACACAAAGTACCCTTACATTCAAAAGCCACCAAAATAAATTAATGCCTTTCTACTTTACAATTAGGATATTTGAGAATATTGATTTTGTGCACCAAAGATTTGTTACAGCTGATTTTCCAGACCTCAGTTTATTCCTGCTACTCACAGAACCAAAGTTTTAACTGCAGAACCACAGCTGAAGGGTGGGGAGCTGACCTGCTGTTCCAGTTTTTGCTTTTCTCCCAGATTTGCTTCCCGGATTTAAGCTATTTGTTTTGCATTGGCAAAAAAGAAGTCCCAAAGGTATCAGCAGTGGCACTGTCCGGTCCTGTTACCTACAAAATGATGAAGAAATCTGAGTCAGCTTCACTGGCAAAACCTAAACACTTCAGTGTAGCCCCATTTGGCTGCGAAAAAACACATTTAGAGGAAGTTCAAATTGTATTCTGTCTGCAAAGTAAGAGAAAATTAAACTTTTAAAGCTTCATGATTCTGCTAGAAATGTAACAAATAATTTATCTTTTATACCAATTCCATTTCAGAGCCAATTTCTCCATGAGGAATCTTAATTTTTAAAAGCAAGGTCCCTTGCGAGGGTTAAAATAAACATTTTAACTAAGTTATTAGAAAATAATTTCTGCATCCTTTTTACACTTATTCAACTTCTACATGCATTAACTTTTGAGAATTCCAGTTGCAGAGATTGTAAGTCTTGGTGGAATTAAAGGCTAAAGAATTTTGCAGTGTGCTGCACTCCACCATAAATCACTCTAGGCTACGTGGCCAGCCTCTATTCCCATCATTAGCAGGAGTGATATTGCTTCCTGTATGGTGAAACTATTTAAGAAAATAGAAAATCCTCTGCCACCAGTCCTGCAAACTTGTCACCATTTGAATCAGGAGGATCCTTAAGTAAAAGGCTTGTTTCTTTTACTTTTCAGTTATAACCTACCAAAGGGTTTGAACTGAACGGCTCAGTGAGATCTTACCGTCTCTAACTGCTGTGATTCCATTTAGCAAATGCCTTACAGCTGAAGTGTAAATGCAGCCTCTAGAGAGGCTTCAAACTTGCAGAGAAAAAGGGAGAAAACTCATGATTTTTAAAATTTGAAAATTGAACTTGGGTTGATTTTGCCATATTTTCTCAAGAACAAATGACTGAATAACACAGAATGTAAAGAGTGGATTTTAGTGGTTTTTCTTTCTACAGAAAACAATGTGCACAGCCCTAAATGATGTCTGTCTTCTGCACTGAAAAATCAGGACCAGCTCACCATTAGAGATGATAAAAATTTTTGTTGAAAAATACCTGTTTATCAAAAGAGAAATCATATCAGTAGAGATCTACAGGAAGCTGCTGGGCTTCCCAAAATTTTTTCCACACAATGTTGCACAGCAGGTAAAGGAACGGATGATCCAAGTGAAACCATCATGAGAAGTTATGAAAAAATCCTACTGCACAAGGGATCAGCTTTGCCTATCCTTGTGACAAATTTTATGGAATCCTTATCGACTTTAAACTGTGCTTTGGTGTATGCTGGGCATACTAAACTGCCTGAGATATCAGGATCTTATACCTGTATCCTTACAGAAAGTTTCTTGGTGTCTTTGCTAATGACAAACTGTCCAGATAGAATCTGAGGAAGAAAAATTCTTTCTGCATTGACTCAGGGTGTATTTTTATTAGTTAATTCCAAAGCTGAAATTCACTCTGACCCAAGGATTACTGGTCTGTAAAAGCTGTAATGTAGTAAGGAACTGAGTATTTTTGCATCCTCCTGTCTTGTCTTTTTCAAATTGCAATCAGCTACATGACAGTGGTGCTTAAAGAAATTCTCACAGGGGCCACTGATAAAATATTTGAGTCTGTCAGACGTCATCCTTGTAAAACACTCAGACTCTGTCCTTACCATTGGTTGCACAATTGCTACCAAGGGCTGAATATTATGGATGAAGGTCATAAGTCTCAGGCAGGCTTTGGTCAAACTCACTCAAGTTTTCCCTGAGTTCTCAATCTCAATACCAGACATGCATGCCACTCTCAATTTGAGCTGGCACAGAGAGTTCAGGAATGACAGCAGCATGATTCAGACTGCTTTCTTAAAATCTCTCAGCATATTGACATTATGTTAAATGCCAAATGTCAGAGGAACTGCCTTTTTCAATCCTGACTTATTGCTACTGTTATCTGTCACTATTACTGAACTACAGCAGTGCCTGGAACTCAAATTTAGATCACAGTTTTAAAGCACAAAGAAAAATACACAGAAAGACAGAGAAAAATTCCTTACCCTGATGAATAGTTTAAGTAGACAAACTCAAAATGGGATAAAAATCAGGTATAGATACCCAGAAACTTGGAGCAATTTGCCAAGGATTTTGAAGCAAGAGTGGCAATGCAGGAAACAGAGCCAGTATTTCTGAACAGCTATATCATGCTTCAATAATAAATCTGTTGCTTTCTTATTACATGATTTAAATTCCCTGTTTAACAGACACCCAATAGAGACTGCTTAACAGAGATTCCCAGTAGAGTCAAGGAGTATTTCATAATACCTGTCTTTAACTGGCAAAAAGTTTTTTAATTTCCTAATCATTAAATGCACAGAGAATTCATTTATATAGGAGATAAAATAGAAAGAAGAAGGGAAGGGAAGGCACAAATATGTTTTGCAGAGTTACAGCATATTACAAAGGCCATATATGAACGACCCACACATAAAAATAATAAATCACACAGCATCTGCCTTCAAGTCCTGCATGCTGCTGAACTGCAGTGATGGAAAGAATTGATCTTTTATATCTTTCATTTCCAGTGCAGCTGATCACTTCCTCCCTGGCCATTCTTTCAATTAATAGGTTTTAAATGTTCCTTTCCAGCAGAGAATTTATCTTTCCTTGAATTTTCCTCTTGCATTTACATTGTACATGATTCTAGCAGACATTACAAGTGAAGCCTGTTGTTCAGAGTACCGAACTCTTCTGATGCTAATGACTCTTAATATAATTGGGTGAAAAAAGATCCATAAAGAAGGGGAGATTATTTTGATGAAGTGTCAGCACAGGGACTCCTGGGTGCAGAGCACTGAAACAGCCTGTTTTCAGTGACACAGGGCATGGCCAAACTCCACCCTGCTGTGGGTTTGCTCCACCTCTTGAGAGCCAAAGGATAATGGGATAACAAATTAAATTGCTGTACCTCCAAATCTGATCAATACACGCCAGAAAACGAGCAGGTTTCCCATTCTTTTCAGGGCAAGGGCATGTAAAGGATGCCTGGAGTCCAGGCTTTCCTTCTGCCCTTTGCTTGCATAAGGTCTCAGGGGTGAGATCAATTTTGCAACTGTGTAATTCCACTGACTTCTATGGACTCATTTCTGCTTTCAAGTGAAAATTGGTCTAAGAACTCAGTCTTGATAGAAGAGTGTGCTAAAATATTCTAGCAGGCCAACCCCGCAGTCCCTGGCACAGCTTTTGATGGGAATTTGCATGTGCATACAAAAGCGGATTTAGAAGTTATTAGTTAGATTTGAGCCTAAATGTAAAACATCTGATTTAACGTTGCACATTCCCATGAGTTTCGTTTGTTTATGTGCATAAGCAGAATTCAATGACTGCCTGTTAACATATTATTCAAAACATAAAAATCAATTAAAATAATTTTCTACAATTCACTCATAGCCAAATGCTGACACAGTTTAAACTCACTACTGCCCTCAAAAGCAATGGGAAAACCAAGCTAAACATGAATATGGATTTAGCTACTTTAAGAAAAAAGCTTCAAGTGTATTTCCACCCACATTACAAAGTAACTGAAGAACAAAGAATAATTAAAAAGATTGATCAGCTTTTAAATAAGGTTTGCTCATACGTGCTCTAGATTAAATAAAGCTATTGTGATAATTTAAATAAATTTAATTCTATTTTTAGAGGATTTAGTCCAACTGAATGCAGCTGGTAATTAAGGAAATAGCGGTTCTAGCACTTGCTCGCTCTTGTATTTTCTTGCAGACAAAGAACACATAACTTCCTACAGCCCAGGCCCTGCAGACCTTCCCAGTATGAAAAAAATATCTGTGGCTTGCAAAGCCCTGTCACTGTAGCCACAAAGGAATCTGCTGGCAGGATAAACAACAGGGGATGTCAGAGTCCACACAGACTACAGCTTTTCATGGAAATATCTCTGCATTTCCCAAGGATTCTCATAATTTTTGTAAAATGTGACACTCCCCACAGTTTGTGTGTTGTGATTTGTTCTTCTTCAAGGGTTATGAGCATTCTCTCTAATTTGCCTTCCCCTACTCCAATCACAGCAGAATTTAGGAGTGTGAGATAGGTGTGATGTAAAGACTGAGGCAGGACTTGGATTTCAAGATTAAGACTTATTTGTTGTTGCTCTGATACAACATGCTTTGTTCCCCTTTTTGTTCAGGAAGTATATCTTAAAAAGTGCTGAACTCTCCACTGATCCTACATTCAAAAGCCAGTGAGAGCCTATAATTAAATAGGAATTAAAATTCAGTAAGGAAATAATTTTCCTTTTCATGACTTGACTAGTTATTTTAAGTAGGGAGTAATATACTTCAAGTTATAATCAGAGAAATTAAATGGTTAGAATATAATAGCTGATTTTTAAAGGCATTTTGTTAACAACAGGAGTTAAGCACTTCTGTATCTTTATAAATCTGCCCCACAGCTTTCTTCCTACTAATAAATGAACTAAAATAGCATTAGTCTGTGTTGGAAAGGGGGAGCAGTGCTATGCTTCCACAATCAGAAGGTCTCAGGTGGGGGGAATCAGGCAGCAACTGAGGCAACTTGTTTTTGCAGGGGAGAGTTGCTTCTGCATCCACCTTCTGCACTGTACACCCACCTTCATTCCACAGCAATTTCACTGGTTTCCCTCTACTTCAAGCAGTCATTATTTTTTGGTTTCAGGCTAATATTTGAGAGAAGGTTTTTATTCAGATAACCCTTTTTTATTGCCCTGTACACCCTACAGTAAGTCTGTTCTGAACTTTCCTGATTGTTTTGTTTTATTTTGTTAATTTTGGTGGGTTTTTTTTTTTTTTTTGGTAACCTGTTTTTTCTAGTTAATGGGATTTTACAGATTGCCAGAGATTCTTGTCAGGTTTCTAATTCTGGCTAAAAGCATCACGCTTCCCCCTATGATAATTATCCTTGTTGCTCACTGCAGATCAGTGAAGTAATAACAGTGTGCAACAGGTTACATATATAATAACTGCTTCCCTTCATGTCAAAGGCAAGGAGAGATTTAAGCAACAGCATATCTTTAGATCTCTGCTTGTTCACCAAAGGCAGCAGGACTGAGAAATATGTGTAGGTGTTTTGCTGCACCAGGGCTTAATGGAGGGTCAGAGCTGATCTTCCTTTGTCTCATCTATCTCAAGTAAGTTTACAGATTAAAATGCAGTACAAGAGCTCAGGGAGAACCTGTATAAAAAGCAAGCAGCTAAATACAATGTTATGGGTTTCATCTTTTTTTGCAGAGTGGAATTAGCTGAACCAATTTCCTCACTTTTGGTAGAATATTCACTGAACAAACCCATTAGAGAAACAGAAATTGAATGGGCAGCCAATCATAAAAATAATTGCTCAACCTATATCCTTTCCAGCTGATTTTTGAGAATCTGAATTCAACAGCCCTCCATAGGCCAAGCATGAATTGATTAATCTGATATTGAATTAATTTAATTTGGGAACAGTCATGTTTGAAGGCAAAACGTTGCTCAACCAAAATTTATTATTCTCATACCTGATTTCTGTGCAAGTGCAATCAAAAAACGAAATATCTGTATTTGGAGGATGATTATGTCTACACATGAGACTGCTATTTTTTTTTTATATCACCAGCAGCAGGAGCAGAGTGTTTGTACAAAGACCTTTAGAATCTCAGCTCTAATATGAAAGCAACGCGCAGAAGTCCCAGAGCTCCATTTTCTCCTTAGATACTGGGTGAGATCCATAACCTTTCTATATTTGATTTTGACATAATAGGAAGAAATATACTTACCAGCCCAGTTGACAGCCATACTTTCAGATACATTATAAGTTTAGGAATTTGTAAAGAAGAATTTTACAAAGGTTGAAAGCTGTAATTTGAAAGGTTCCAAAATATAAACCACATGCAGATACATTAATAGAATAGAGACTATCTGCACCTTTTTTAAGGTGTTCCGTTATAGAAAACAGCAATACAAGAGTTAAAAGGAGGAAGTGGATTCCAGAAGGTGATACGAATTTATCTACAGGACCACAGATGTGACAGTTAATGTTTTTATGTCAGGTAAGATTGCTACACTCTGCAAGATAACAGTGAAATGGTGTGGGTTTAAAGCCACCATTCAGGCCACATTTACAATCTAACTAATAAACCCAAATTTGCAGAATGGCTGAGAACTCGCTGTTTCCACTGCTTGCCCTAGAAAACTAGGCATGCCTAGCAACTTGGAATTTCTGTCTGAGTCTGGCCGGAAAAGGGCTGCAGAATTACATCATGTATTACCATGTAGCTGTAGCATATCTTTTCTTTTTTAATCATAAGCAAACAGGAATATGCAAAGAACTAGATTTCTTCTATCTTACCACCTGTTAGTTAACTGCAATCATTTCCACTGATTTGCGCTACAGTAACAGTGAGGATCCCAATACTGCAGCTCACTGCACATGCACACACTGATTTCTATCATGCCCGCATATTATGTGCTCATTCATGTGCACACGTGTCTGTCTTATTTGTTAGCACTGTGAACCCACCTTCCATGTGAAAACAGCGTTTCTCTCACTGTAGGTCACAAACTCTTTGGGTGTCCAGAAAAAACATCAAGGTATCGACAATATTCAAAAAGCAGCTCTCTCTAATTGCTGGCAGCAGGGTCAAGCTCACTGTTGATACACTTACTTGGTCCTGAAGGCAATTAAAGCTACTCAGTGGATACTACAGAAAAGACATTTGTCAGAGACACAGGAGGAGAGGAGAGAGCCACATAAAGATTCATGGGCTAAACATCCTTGCCAAACCTTTGAGCCATCCCTGTGTGATCTTTCCCAGCAGCTAGACAGAATGAAGCTTCCAAAGGGAGAGTTTCTCGTGAGGGGATTCACAAAATGCTTGTGGCATCCACCTTGTGTTGATAAATAAATCTTTCCTCTGTAATAGACATCTAAACTCCCTGGGCCCATTTTGTTTCTTTATTCACGGTTTGGACAGAATTTTGCAAAAGAAGGTGTTCTATTAGAAACAATAACTGGCATCTCCGCCCATTATTTTTTTTTATTTTTTTTTTTAAAGTCATAGTAGTCTGTAAGCCTTAAACAACTATTTTAAGTATTCTCCATTACCATGCAAAGGAAGTAGCCCTTCTTCAGGAAAAAAATTATCTTTAAGTAGGAATATAAAATGGATAAAGACTAGCAGACAAGTTCATAAATCTTGCAAATGTTAATAGATACAATAATAAATAGCTATTTAAATCAATGGAACCTAAGCACACATTTTGAATACTTTACTAACAGGGGGTGAACTAAGAACGTGGGAAAAAGTATTGTTAATCAGGGGCCTTACTGGGTATGAAATGAAAGGTGTTAGAGAGTGTCCAAAGCAGGGATATGAAGATGGTGAAGGGCCTTGAAGGGAAGCCATATGGGGAGTGGCTCAGGGCAGTTGGTTTGTTCAGCTGGAGAAGAGGGGAGACCTCATCAGAGCCTGCAGCTTCCTCATGAGGGGAAGTGAAGGGGCAGGCACTGATCTCTTCTCTCTGGTGGCCAGTGACAGGATCCAAGGGAATGGCCTGAAGTTGTGTCAGGGGAGATTTAGGTTGGATATTAGGAAAAGGTTCTCTGCCCAGAGGGTGGTTGGATGCTGAAACAGGCTCCTCAGGGAAGTGGTCACGGTACCAAGTCTGGCACAGTTCAAGAAGTGTTTGTATAATGCTTTCAGACAGGGTGTGACTCTTGGGAATGGCCCTATGCAGGGACAGGAGCTGGACTTCAATGGTCCTTCCAAGTCCCTTCCAGATCAGGATATTCTGTGATTCTGTGATTCTAGTACTTGTCTCAGTTGTTCAGAATTAGATACAGAAGATTTTTTTCTAAAAGCCATTTATCTTTTCAAGTCTAGTTAAAATATATGTGTGGTTCAAGCTCTTTCTATCTCCTGCTAGCTTTTAGGTTTTTTTTAATGAACTCTTTACTAATTGGGAAAGGTCCTTTCCAATTTGTGGCATGTTTTTGGATAGCTTAACAGATGTAATTAGCATTGGGTCACTTTATCTCTAAATCAAGCATTTTTCTGCTCCTACTATCTTCCAGCATTTAATGCATTAGTGCTTCTTAATGCCTCTAGGCCATGATTAAAATTTGTCCTTTAATCTCGAAGTTTGAATTGACGGTTCCCTGTCTCTAAAAAACCCATTGTCTGTGAACTCAGGGGAGTGGATTGGAGAGAAGGAAGGATGGTGGCCCTGGAAAGATGAACAAAAAAGCGCAGACAGGAAGGAAGTGACTGAGCAGCAATCCCAGCACGAAGGTGAACCAAAGAGTGACGTAGGGTTTGAGGGGGAGGTGAACTTCATACATCCTGTTCAAGACTGCACTGGGCATCTCAGACTCCAGAACAGAAGTCCTGACCTTTCCAGCATCATTGGCAGATCCTGGTCAAAATGACAGACCCTCCAGCATTAGGTGATCCTGAAAGGAGACTCTGAATCAACTTGTAAGAATACACATGAATAGCCACTGAAAAGAAATCTGCCGTGAAGAGCAAGTTACAAAAAATTCAGGAACTACCATCTATATGTGTAACCTGATAACTTACTTATTAGTTTACTGGCTCACTTGTAGCTCATTGTTCATAAACAAAACAAAACAATTGGCACACACAGGAGGCACTCTGACATGTCAGAGAAGATAAAAAAATATCTAGATAAATATTATATAGGCCATCCTGTATCTGAAGACAGGTTCAGTGAATGCTCCGTGGTTGGCCAAGTATGAATGAACAGCAAAGATTTCAACCCAATGACACTCACCAAACAATACATGGTGGTTTTTATTTACAAAACCTGAAACCCATCCTACTCCTTTCTCAGCTCACTGGATCTCTTGTATTCCTTATTCCCTTTTGGAGCACAGAAAATGTTGTGTGTTTGTTTGAAAAAATGCTATAAAGAGAAACTGAGAAAAGAAAGTAATAGTGAATGAGAAGAGGTCTTTTTTAGAGAGCCTTTCTTCCACCACTTTTTTGGGTTTTTTTACTTTTAGTCACAGTCTGTGTCTCAGTGGGTAATAATGCTAAAAGGTGGATGGCACCCACACACAGCATACCTCATCTGAAATAGCAAAGATAATTCAAGGAGCAGACGCTCTGTTCTAGGCTCTGAACGGCACATCTGTCTCAGTTCTTTGGACTTTTTCCTTCTCACTCAGCATTTATTTCCTCTCTATGTATCCATGAGTTTGCATGAGCACAGAACCCTCTCCTCTTCCAGACAACTGCTCAGACAGCTGCCTGGCTAGAGATGAAAGAACCCTGCATTACAGGAACTGGAGCAGTGCCAAAGCTTGCAGCAAGGGAAAAATGTTCTGCCCAAGTTCAGCCATGGCCACTGGCCTGGGCCAGCCTTGGCCGAAGTGCTGTGGCCGGTTTGAATCTCAAGTGCATGTGTCAAAATTAAGGTGGCCAATTTCTTACCCCACCACACACTTCAACAGCTGAATTGCTCTGTCAAAACTGGGAATTTTACCATCCACTTCAGTTCAAAGACGGTGCCCACACTGCCTCAAGGGGCAACCAGAGTACATGCCAGTCTGTCCTACTTATTCAAAGTAAATATATTTAAAGGTAAGATCTTGCTGACTGAAAAATTACTTGCCATTTCTTTAATTGTATATCAGCTGCTTCATAGCTTCTCTTTTTATTCAAATTTGGCTGAAGCTCCATCCACAAAGAAAGTCTGAAAATGTATGTGGAAAAATCCCTCCCTCCTCTCCTAGCACCATGCCCACCCCTGCCAGCTTTTATGATTTGACTGAACAACAGCCCAAAGCTCAAAAAAAAGAGAAGGCCAAACCCTTGAAGCTGTTATTTTTACACTTTGTAATCCTCACGCCATTTTAGGGCTTCCCAAATGTCTGGCAGACATTTCCAACATCTGATGTTGGCAGCACTGCGTGTTGCTGCAGCTGAGCTCACACGAGCTGGATCCTGCTCCATTTCAGGAAGCTGATTTCAAAGCACATCCCGTAGAACAGTCATCTAGAGGTGGACTTTCATGACTTCCCTGATAAAAAACAGTGTTCACAGTCTGGCCAAAGATAAACACTTTATTTTACTTGGCTTTGAAAGTGACAGCAATTTACCAAGACTTCCTATTTGGAAGGAAAGGTAATCCAGTGGGAGAAAAGGTGTGGGAAAGCGTGCCAATGGATGAATGAATGGATGAAGTTTTGTTTGACTGTTTCTTCTTGTGCCAAACAAATGTTAAGCAGCAGAATGGATCATTCAAACACTATACAAAGTATAAAAATTGGGTGGTTAAAAATCAATAATCCCTTCAACAGTTCCTGTTATTGATTCTAAACTTTTTTGTCTAAACAGGAAAACCCTTGTGAGATCCAAAGACCAGAAATTTGTCCAATTCTTACAGGCTGATGTCTTTCCCTATATTGCAAAATACTGGAATTCAAAATGCTATACTACTTAGCACTGAAAATCTTGGCTGTGTATTAATTCTAATTACTTTTAAAAGCAGCTTTGGGCTGTGCAGCAAATGAGGTAGCTGGAATATCAGAATAACACTGAAATCTTCCATTACTGCCTTTTTGTGCTAAAAGAGGAGTCAGCATGGCATGTGCAATTTTCCCACTGTTATTAAAATGAGCAAAAATATATTTCTGCAGCTTTTATAATAGACTGAGAGACTCTTTTCAGCTCTGCTCAATATGATTTTTAATAATTCCTCTGGCTCTTACCAGAAGCTTTTATGAGGAAACAACAGATAATTCACAGCATTTCTCTGTCTGTACTGCTGCTTGGTTTGCTGGAGACATGGGGCAAAATGCAAGTCTTAGATATATTGCAATGCCTTAATTCCACACAGTCAGATATTGGTTGGTCAGTGTCAGGGAGCTGTAGAGATGAAACCAGCACGAAAAGAATGAAACAAGGCGTTCTTTGGTGAGTTTTCACAGCTCCTTCACACAGTCAATATTTGAGCCCCTGTCTTTGTGTGCCCTGCACTGCTCTGCTCGTACAGGTGTCCTGAACAGGTCAGGTCCCTGCAGCAGAGTCACCTGTCAGGTGGGGTAAACCCAGAGCAACCCAATAGCCAACAAAAATTTTTGCACTTGGTCAAAAGACCTAGAAAAAAAATAGTGGGCATGAAGGAAGTCACCACAGATTTCGTGTCTCTGTGTTTCATGTCTCTCCAGTGGCATCCTACAGTCCCTTACACTGTCAAAAGTGACTGCAGCCATGGCACAACTATAATTCATCTCTAAGCTCTCCCCCTGTGGATAAACACACAAGAGAGTATTTTCAACTAAGTTTTGCAAATGCACATATGCATTTTCCCTGAATTATAATGACTTGCCCAGAAATGGTCTCATGGATAGAATCTGCAACTAAAGTAGAACTATAATTCTTGATTTGCAACTGCACTTTCTTGGGAGATGTTTAATATTTGAAGTCCAATGTGAATTGATTGTAAATTCCAGTCATACAAAATAGATCTTGTATTCTAGTTAATTAAATTCTAAACTAGTGTTTTGATGCCGTATTTCATCAATTTAAAACTTCCATTCTGCAGAGTCCCTTTCAATATTTGTTTTATACTTGCTGCTTCTATCAGGGAAATATTTTCCTGGAATATCTATGAAAATGGACCATAAGAAATATAAGCATTATTGAAAAAGTGGAATAGTAATCCAAGTTAGTATTGATGGTTGCAATTTCACAATGTTCATTTAATTTATGATAAATTTTACTAATAAGGCACAAATGTGAGAGCACTCCTAAGTTATTATTTTATGTAGAGCCTAGAATATTATCAGTGCAACTATTGTTTGTACAGCAACTTTCAAAAGTTCTCAGAAAGTACAGACTTTAAAGAGAGAAGATACAGAGAACATACACACAGCATCAGATAAAAGTCAGTGTTTGAGGTGCTGGGAGGCAGAGCTGGACAGCCCTGTCCTTGGAGGAAGTCATCTTTTTGTATAGGCACTGCCAGACCTGACTTTTATCATGCCTCAGAAATCATTCTAAAGCACAAACTGGTTTGCCTGAAAGGGCATCACATGGCATTTGCAGAATTTCCCCGGGGCAGAGCTCAGCAAGGGCTTACCTTTCAGGGCTGTTTGAAGAGCCAACAATTCATTGATTTCTCAGTGCTGTGAAGGCAGAGTGTTATGTTAGTGCTTAATGTTTCTCACAATTTTTATAGTGATTATTTGTGCTACCTTCACCTCTGCAGTGCTACAGATCTAGCAGAGGAATCCACATTTTGGAGATGCTCCAGGGCAGAAACCCTTAAGGATGGACACTGGAATCAACTGCCAGGACATGTGATGTCACTATCATTTGCAGCTACATTTGCATATTTGCATCTCTCATTGTTTATTTATTCTTGGTGTAACTTGACAGTGTGTAGGACTCTTGATTTTTTCTTTTGGTTTTGTTTTTTAATATAATTTATTTGTGCTCATTTAAACTAAACACAGTAGCACAGAGAGAATATGCACCTGACTGTGAAGTCCTTTCACAGTCCTTTTTCTTTCTGAAGTAAAAGAGCCAGCTGGAGCTTTTCCTAATTTTCAGAAAAGTCCTGACACTGCCCTAGTGGATATCTATTGCAGGGCAAGCTTCAGTAAAGGCCTGCCTTTCTTCCCATGGTGATAAGGGGTGGTAGGGTGTGTACAAATCAAATCCCAGGAGAAAAACATCTTCTTCTCCTAGATTCATCTGCTCAGTCCAACACACAGTCCAAGACCACAACTATGTCTTCCATCCACATAAAAAGTTTTTACCACCGAATGAAGAAAGGTAAAGGTGCCCCTGCCATCTCCCCACTGAGGTGTTCTGCCAGGGCTCTGATAAGTAGTATCCCAGGATCTCGTCTGCCCTGGGGACATACTACCCAGAATGCCAGTAAAGAGATAACCTAGAACTGCATTCTCTTTCCGGGGTACTCTTGGCACAATTAAGACAGTTTTTCCTTCTGCTTCTGCTTCCAAAGTTCCTCATCTGACTTCTGACCAATCTCAAATATACAAACATTCAAATGGAGATTTAAAAACTACATTAAATTTAAACCCTGTGCTCCTCTGTGCTGACCAGGTGTTCCGCTCCTCACAGCTTTATCGGCAGACAGGCTCTGGATATGAACCCCAGAAAAGGCTTAGTTGGTTTCGGAGTGCTGGGAAGTTTTCCATATTCTGCGAGGGGGGCTTGGTGTGGCAAATCGTTTCTGCAGCTGGAGGCCTGGATACAGAGAGGCATCCAAGAGAAAAAAGGCCTTAGCTAAGGATTT
This sequence comes from Pseudotriccus pelzelni, assembly GCA_035584735.1. NCBI lineage: Eukaryota > Metazoa > Chordata > Aves > Passeriformes > Tyrannidae > Pseudotriccus > Pseudotriccus pelzelni. The sequence goes on along the minus strand of JAWMRA010000009.1, from coordinate 7,069,854 downwards.
TAGCCATTAGCTTTCAAGTAGCAACTGAGTAAGCTGTATAATGGGGTTTTTTAATCATTGTGAAAAGCCAAGCATTTGGAAACCACTAATAAATGCACTTGCTGGATTTTCATACAGCTTCCATTACTCACTGTCGATGCTTCTTAAGTTGGCAAAGGTTTGTATATTTGGTGGCTTTTTTGCATTTAGTGCATTTATCAGTCATTTTGAGTTTCAATATGATTAGCTGCTATCTGAACAAATTCCTTAGGCAATCTTTCAACTAGGTTATATGATTAAAAACATTACAGGAGAACTGAAAAGGACAGTCTTCAAGATGGATCAATAATCTCCATCAGAAGTATAAATGGAAGAGTGACAATGACAGTGGAGATGAAGTCCAGATGCAGTCCAAGACATTATTCTGAACAATTTCAACATAAGCATCACAGCAGAGAGGCTGGGGAGAGAGAAAATGTGATCACAGGGTGGAGATAAATCATTCTAGTTTAGGAGGCATCAGAGAGGTAGTGCTGATGAAGGGATTGTGCACACTCCTACCAGTTCCCATCATAACTCAAAGCAGATTTCAGTGGGTGGTGAACTGAGAGGGCTACAGCACTCTCGGCCTTTTAGGTATTTCTGTGACTTGGGCTGAGCTCTAAGGAGGCAGAGCTGTACTACCTCTGACTTATCCCCAGCCTCTACAAGTTGCAGGTCTTCCTATCCACTGCCTCCCTCTTTCAGAGACCATTTTCATGGTCCTTGTCCTTTCCTTCCTTTTTCTCCACTTCCTGTGTCCAAATAGGATCTCTGCTTCCTCCAGCTTCTTCAAAATATTTTAAAAGTACTTGTTTGTACTTCAATTATTTTAGGCTACATTTTTGAGCATCAAAACCTGTCAATCACAAAATTTCCAGCTCCTGAATAGGAATGTCCCAAGGTCTGTAAAAATACAGGCAGAAATGTCCTGTCTCTTTCGCAAGATGTGCATCCATGGGGAGGACATCACTCTGTGTGTTGTGGCAGTTTGACTGGGACCTTTCCATAGCCCAGATTCACATGGAGCCTCCATGCAGACCACCTGTTTTTTCATGCTTAAGGTATCAGAAATATCATACGCGCCATTTAACTCCCAAACCACTGGACTCCCTAATAACAGAGGCTTGAAGGCATGAGAGAAGGCTGATTTCTTCTTTACACAGATTCCAAATCACAATACCACGCTATTCTAGGCCCTTGATACAAGAACAGCACTCTGTTCTATGGTAGAGTCATACTGTGTTAATTTAGAAATGGTTTATGGTGATTAGCAATGATTTTGAGACCAATTTCTTCTTCAGCCCCTCTGGCATTCATTGACAAAGGCCTCTGGCAATCTCAGAGAGTTTTGCAAACACAGCACTACAGCTTTTGTACCTCCTGTCACTAGTTCTCACAGCTCTGTGGGATTACTCTTTTGCAAATGGAAAGTAAGCAGCTGGATTGTGTTTACCTGTTCAGTGCTGTAATAACACAAATTCAAACTGGCCTCAGCCTTGAGCATGGCCAGAGGCAGCACATTGGAGAGCTCAGCTTTACTGCTTTTCCATGAGAAAAAATCAACCACAATATAAAATAAACAATAGAGAGTAATGACAAATTTCTCTATTGTTTTTGAAAGGGGCAAGAACTGCAGATAGTGATGAAACAAAAAGATTGAGTTTAAACTAGGGAGGCTGAGGAAATGGTAACAGAGAGAAGGGAAACAGAAAGGGAAGAAGACAGAAGAGTTTGGGGAAGGCAGCAACTGCTATGCCGTACAGCATAGAACAAGTGTTTCATCTATCTTACGGGATACATGAGGGCAACACAGCCAGTAGGGAGAGGGAGATCAAAGAGGCAGACTTGGCAGGAAGGTGTCTCTACATGGAGGTGTGGAACTGGCTGAGAAAAGCTGAGCCTGGACTCCCCTGGGCTCGGAGCCATCACTCTCTGCTCTCCCTTGCACGTTGTTATTGCACCGGGCAGGGCTGAGTGCACAAAGGGTTAAGACAGAGCATCTTCTATTTTTAAAATAGCAGTACAAAACATTTCAGTTGTTCTCCAGAGGATAATCCCCTTCTACTGTGATAAAGATTTGTAATAAATCATAACTTTAATTAAGCTAAAAATGTATTTTTTGTTGAGCAAACTGTTTGCTGTGTATACAGTAAGCATGGAGTGGCTATGGCATCTTTCTTGGAAAACCCATTTCCACCATGGAAGCAAACCCAGCAGCTCCCCAAATGTTTCTTCAGAGTGACACTGTTCAAAACAGTCACTACATATTTACAGAACTGACTGGACTGTGTGTTTTTAACAGATTTAACAGCCAGCCTTCAAAGACAGGTAACCAGGGCAAAGAGAACACAAACAACAGAATTATACATCAAAATACAAATACAAACCCACTAAATGTAGTAGAAGAGTGCTGGATATCAAAGTAGTCACCCCTGGTATATGTAATTGTTTTAGGATAAGAGAAAAGTCATTCTGTGAAATAGAATACATGTACACAATACATCCTGACCACTCGCTATTAATGTGTATTTATATTGAGGTATCAATAGAGGTTTGCATTTCATATTCTTCTGACTAAAACTCTGAAAGAACGTTGTGTCCATGAAGAGGTCGACAGAGCTGTAACTTCAAAATAACTTTTTAGACAATTTTTTTCATGGTAGAAGTTGTAAAGGTTGCTGATTAAAAAAAATCCAGATAGTTTAGTAAAATACAGCAAGTAAATAATAGATACTCAGCATAAAAGGTGACTGCTTTCTCTCTCTCAAACACATTCATGTTAGCCAAATGTAGAAAAGTAAACCCTAAGGAGACTGGCAACAGTCAACGTGGCTATCAAGGGAGAATATTAAATGTTGACATCACTTTTTCAATTCCGTAAAAAAATGCAGGAAGGATATTTACTTTGCACGTGTAAATTACACATTTTATTGTTCTATTTTAACATTTCTTTTCTTCAGATCACCTCCAAGAAGGTTTCCATAGAAACCTAGGAAAAGCAAAGAGGAACAGAATTTTCCTCAGTTTATATTGACTTTAAATACCACTGCACTTACACCAGCAATGTGTCTTCTGCACACATTTTTATCAGCTGAAAATCTAAGTGTTACAGATGATTAAAATAGCAATATAGATTTAGCAGTTATCAAAAAACACTGTTTGCAGTTCAGTCTATCACCTACCCAAATTATGGCATTGTAGAACATCAAAGATGAGTAATTTTTGAAGCGACTGTAATGAGCTTTATCAAGATGAAAACTTCTTTGGAACAGCTATGCTCCTCCATTCTCTCTGTTCTTCCCTAGGGCTGATTTAAGGTGCTATAGACAATATATTAATTCCTTAAATTAATCTCTTCGATTTCTTAAACTGCCATGTATTGGTGATTAACATAATTATTTCTCCAGAGATCCTGACCTTTGTCCCTTCCAAGGGATGTAACTTGGCCACTTGCTGAGAAGGAATCTCTGGTAGCACTGAGACACGTGATTTTTATTGTAAAGTTTTTGCAACTTTAATGTCTTAATTTCTTTCCTTGGGTTTGTCTTTATTGCACAGTTTGGGGTTTGGTTTTATTGTTGGTTTGTTTTGGTTTTCTTTTCTCCTTTCACATTTTAAAATCTTCTCACCAAAGCCAGAAAACATGGAAAATGGAAGAAATCAGCATGTTTTAAACAATTCCCAAAGGCTTCAAGGATGCAACCTCTTTCCTGCATGCAATTACTTATTGCTGTTGTTCCCTTCTGATTCATTTATACGTGCCTGAAACCACTTCAGGAGAACCAGTCCAACAACACCTGAATACTGTATTCTGATAAGGAGCCACATGCTGAGATGCCTGGAAGACTGTCTGAGCTTATAGGAATGCACAGGTAGCTTCACTTAGCAAACCCTTTCAGGATTCTAATTTCAATACAATTCCTCCTGTTTACAGGGAGCTGGAACTTGGTGACCTCTCACTCGCACTGTTTATCCAAAATGCCAGTTGCTGGAAGTCAAAGCTGTCTCAGTGGCATAAATCTGCCTTTTACTTGTATGCAGATCTAGCTTTGGTATTCACAAAAAAAAAAGAAGATGAATAAACCTGTTGTGATATGAGGTTAAAAGAATAAATTACTTCAGTTTTGCTGTCTGGGATCCATTATTTCCACTTTTATCAGTTCTGGATGACAGAGCAGTATTTATGGAAGTACAGCGACACGCACTTTTATAGACAGATGGTGTGAAGATGAAATTCTGTGCTCCCTTTTGATTGCAAGGTGATCAGTAAAGATGACCCATGATTTGGGGCTTTTGCTCTTAATTTTTTTTCGTCATAGTCACCTTAGCAATAGCAGGGGTTTTTTTCTATTCTGCTTTAATGAAAAGTTCTTTTCAAGACATCCCAAGGATGACAGAATACTCCTTGAAAAGCAAACACAGGGGATTAAATTTTCTTCCATCTCTATACTCCCAAAAAACAAGATACAGGCAACAATACAGAACAAACAGCAACATAATAAACCACAGCACCATTTCTTGGGAACTTTCAAGCTTGATTTCCTGATTATAACCTCATTCTAAGATCAGGTACCACATCATTTTCGTAGTGGAGCAGTTTCAGATTTCCTGTGCATGCTTATTTTTAGTTCAGGTCTGCTAATGAGCTCAAAGTACGTGAAAAAAATCCCCCTGATGAAATGATGTAATGAGGATGAACTCTGAGTGTGCCCCCCACAATGGTTTAACGACTTTGGCACTTGAATGACGACCAGAACAGGCCAAATTTCTGTTCCTGCCATTTTAAAAAAAGAAACACATTGGCCTATCTCTCCTCATTTTGTGATAGTGAAATGTAAAAATAGAACTATGCACTCCAGAGGGCTCCGAGGGCTCTTTTCATTAATGTGAAAAATCCATAATTTATAGCTCTGCAGCATGAATAGGTTCGGAAGACATTTAATCACTAGTGAAAATGCCACAACCCCAACCCCACTCCCACGGAAGCATATATAGCTCACAGCTATTCATCTGGGCTTGTTGGGATCTGCTCCAGTGTTCCATATATTCTCCATAGTGGATGAGAGCAAAGGAACATGTAGTGAGAACTGCTAGTCCAAAACACAACTTGCACTAAAAATACATAAAGAATCATCTCAAAGGGTGTGTAAAATGATATCGGTTGCTTTCTAAATATAATATATTTTGCCTAAGCACTTTCCAATGGGGATCAAATCACATTTTTGATCCCGTCACACTTCCTGGCATGTCATGTTGTAAATGGGAATGCAGCTATGAGAAAATCTTTCTTGGTATTAAGGACAGGAAGGCTTGTATCCCAAAGGTTAATCTGTATTAAACTTCAACCCTTCCACAACCAGATTTGAAAGTTCTATGCAGCTTCTTGCTTCCCAGTTACATGCTAAGGAAGATAGAAAATTATGTAAAATAATAAAATAAAAATATAATGTAAAAATGATCAGGTTTAAAATGTTTCATATGTTACCAGAGGAAGCATATTTAAATTAATCTACCTTGTCATCTGGTTACATACCTATAGAGATCTACTTTTGTTATAAAGCAGTTTAGATTTCTAAAACATTTCCAAGTCTACTTCCCATTTACAATGCAATTTAAAGGTAGATTAGATACTAGTGAGATCTACATGGCTCCTGATTTTTGGCTGTGGTTTTCAGTTCAAAGCCATCACAGATTCTCAAAACCTGCTTTCTTAGAACAACAATTTTATTAAAGTCAAAGTACTTTTTAAAAGATCTGTACCACTGTAATTGTAGGTACTAATTTAGAAAATGATATTTGTCATAGGAAAAGGATACTTCTTGAAATTGAAAGAGAACACAGTAGTTAGTTCAATATTTAAAATAATGGGCAGCATCTCAACATAACTCAACAAACCTTTGGCTGATTGCACAAAGTGAAAGAATGCCGCTTAGAGAATAAAGAAAAAAAAACAAGCAAAACCAAAACTGAAATGTGTGGCAGGATTGAAAAGGATATCCCGGATCATTAAATCCAAATCTCACATAACCACATGCTACTTGAAAGACAGAGACTCATTTTCCAGGCTTTCCATTTCAGCAACCCCAAGCAAGGATAATTGTGTCTCATTCAGACGATGTATTAATCCACCTTCAGGTCTCCCAGCACCAAATCAGAAACCCTGCCATCACATGAGTAAGAGAGGATATGGTATAACCTCTTTTTGCTTTTTAGGATTAGTAAAAAAAAAAAAAAAAAAAAAATCTATCTTCTGTTGCATTGGTAGGTTCTGTGTTGGATCTGGTGTCACCTGCCAGTGACATTCCAGCTCCCTGTGAGCCAGGCACTACCTGCCTTTCAGGAGGCACCGTGAAAGCAGAAGGCCCACATTAGCTCAGTGCTCTGTGATAGCATTTATTGGGTAGAAAAATTACTATATATGATTTCTGCACCGTTTTCTCTGTTGCACTGTTGCTTAATGGTTGCCCTGATTTCAGATATAGAAAATGGGCACAGGTACTGGCTGGTGTAATTCCTGCCCAGCTTCTCTTCCCACATTTCTGCCATGCAGGCAGGTTGAGAAGGGAAGATGCCCTTGTCTGGCAGCTCCACACTCCAAAGGTGGAACAACCTCAGCTGGGGCTTTATGCACATCTGCTTAAAGAAGAACAAGCACATCATCTGCAATATATGTAATTCAGACCATTTGCAGCTGAGTTTTCACTGACTTCATCGGGGAGGAAGACAGAGTGTTCCACAGGGTATATTAGAAGTCTGCAAAATCTAGAGGTAAGCATAACGAAGAAAGAATCTTCCTGAATCTGATAGTCATTCAGCCCTTTGTTAGCTCCCAGATATGTCAAGGGCACTCAGGAAAAGAAGCTGAATTAACCAAAAAGGTGTCAATTTAAGGAAAATTGCGCAGATCAGCTCTACTAAGAGGACGGCTTTTAGCTCAGAAATAAAGGTGGCATAACTTGATTTCATTCACTTCAAAGTGAATTACACTAAAGCAAATTGAGGCCTTTTAAATTCTGACTCATGTATATAAAATTATTTAATATGATTTCATGAATATATTCCAAATCCAAATTCATTTGGTTTAATTTTATTGAACATCCCTGAGTAGACAAGATATAATCCAGCTTTAAACATCTGTCCTGGGATTTTTGGATTTGTGCATTCTCTTCTTTTTCATCTTCTTTCTTTTGCGTATCTGCCATTGCTATTTGAATTTCAAGATAAGTGTCCCACTGGGTACTGTTAGTTTTTTTCCTTTCAAATAGAACCATCTGGAGAAAAACAGCAATATTGCCAACACTAGCATTAAAAGTGTGAGTCAGGCCTTAAAAAAATGATGAGATTTATGTAAAAGTGTGAATCTTTCCTCCACAATGTATTTACATTTTTTGTAGTGTGCATCTGATATTTTCAATGTCCACCAGTCACATTTTCAAAATGATACTTAACTAGGTAGCCACTGGACTGTAAAAGCCACAGTTTGAATAAAGCTACCAAATATCAGGAGAGACACAGAGCCCTGGGAATTCATATTCCAAAAGTCAAGATCCAGGCCAGTACTAAGGACTGTTTCTGCTATGGATTAATTAACCTTTTCCATAGGAGAGAGACAAGATTCAGACAGACCAGTTTGAACGTGGCACTTCAAATCCCAGCACAGGAATGGACCATTTTCTCCTTATTGCTTGCACAGAGCTGAAGTCCTGTTTGCTGGAAGATGATGTAAGTGAAGTGTGATGTTTGAGGGTTTTAACTGAATTCTGATCAAGTGACCTTGACCTACTACTGACACATATCAATCCTGTCTGTCAGTTATCCAGATTTTCTCCAAAATACCTACAATGAAGAAGTGTTCTGATCAAGTTTTGACTTAGAAGCTTTTATTTCTTAAAATCAGCTCAGAAATACACGTTCCTCTTCTAAGTTACAGACAAACTTAGTGGTGGTGAGCTTATCTTCTCTTAGTAATAGAAACCTCACAATGTCAGGCGTTCTGCAGCTGAGTCAACCAGATCAGACATTTCTTAAATGAATTTGTGAAAAAAGTGACAACTGCTGGGGGTTTTAATCAAAATAAAACTTTTAAACAAGTTAATGCCCAGAGACAATATTTCTAACTTATAATCTGCTTCACTCAACAGATGTTAGTTCACTGTGCATTCACAGATGATGTAGTTAAAACATGAGTAGCATTACAGAAATGTCTATTCCCAGAGCTAAGCTCAGAGGAAGTGCTATGCTACACCTGCAGGGCTGGAATAACGACAGGTTTCTAGGGATCAGGATGCTTGGTCCAAAGGGCCTGGAATCGAAACAATTCCTACAGGTTCACTCATAAAAATTACTAGAATTGATCCAAACCTTCAGAGGAACCTTCCCACAGAGATCTCTCCCAGCCCTCCAGCACAGGACCTGAGCTTTTCCTCAGGCAATGCAAGGGTGGAAGGAGGGAGAGAAGAGCTCTTTCCTGGTACTTCTATACTTTCTGCAAGTATGACAGCATCAAACCTCAAACCCACTCATCAGTACAGATGGGCTGGAGAGTCAAAGTTGGTTTTTTTTCTCCCTAGCCCCACTCAACAGAATTATTTTTTCCTGACTTGCACTGTGAATGTACTTAGCAGCCCTTCAGTGTTGGGCACTGCATGGGAGCTTTATCCTACATACAGTACAAGTTATATAAGAATAATTGCTGGCCTGCATGCTGTGATACTTGATGAAGGACATGTCTACTTCTATTTTTTTTAAGACATAAGTGTACTATAAACAAAAAGAACATTAATTATAAAGCAGCTCCCTGGAGAAATGGAAATTACTTGAAGAGTAAGAACGATTGCTCTGTCCAGGCCATGTCCCACTGAGATGGAATTTGTATTCTTTTACATCCATCACACATCTTTTTTCCTACCCCATCACTCCTTTATTTTACTGACTTTTCATAACAACCCACAGCACATAAGGCTCTGAATTCCACATCTGTTCTTCATAAAATGTGTACAAAATACAGCAAAAAATGTTTGTGGGGGGTATTTGAAGACACCATCACAGTTGAGGGTTATAAATGTGCAGTTTTTACTGTAAGTCAGGTCAGAATTTTAAGCCAGACGTACAATCCTTCCTCTCCCTGGAATTACTGAGCGTACTGTAGGCACAGTAGCATGTCTTGTGTTTCCACCAAATTCCTTTTGCAGGAAGGTTTTGTTTTCAATATGGGCATTTCTGATAAATTACACGAGGGCAAATGAAGGGAAAGCGTGTCAAATATGATTATAACTACCAAACAGCCAGTGTACTGAGCAGATTCCTGTACCTGCAAGACTGCCTGGTGATGTTACAGGTTGGAGTGATAGAGCAATCATTCATCTTCCAGGGCAGCAATCCTACATGCCCTTTATTTCTATAATCCAAATTGGTCTGCCTCAAGATAAGCAGTGGGGTGTATAACAAAAATCCCAGGGTTTCTTCCAATTCATGATTCCCTTGACCCCCATGACAAAAACACAGTGTAAAACTCACAGTTGATCAATATTTACTCAGGGCATTCCAAAGACAGACTAGCTATCATGACACAAGAACTGGGCTCTGGCAGATCGCTGTTCATGCCTCTCTTTCATTATTCCTGGGACACATCCCCTGAGCCCAGGGATTCTTCTGAGAATTTCTGTCCCTGTGAAAATACAGCCACCTGGGACAGCATCAAAAAAACCCCATCAAATAAAGTGCCTGCAGTTATAATGGCCATTTACACATAGGACTATAATCCTAAGCACCATGAAATACTTCTACAGCCTTTCCCTCTAGCTTTGAAGGTACTGTGGATTTGTTTCCTGTCCTAAACTGTCGTGTGGTGTTGCAGAGCACAGTTTGGTGATTGCTGTATTCTGCTGCAGCAGAGAATGAAGTCATCCCACACGGTATGCAAGGATTTACTTGTTTAAAATATGACTCGTATTTTGGAACCTCATAAATACAATTTTATAGATATGTATTGGTGTGGTATATCAAACAGTGGTGGAGCAAGTCCTGAACTCTCTCTTACATGGGTTGTAGGAGTGGCACTGAACTGAGGACTCCACCACTTACACATATTGTCCTTCTAAATCTTGCTCTGTGGGAAGGAGCAACCTGAGCCACCAGCTGCTCCTGGAGTCCAGGCACCATGGCACTGACTGAAAGCAAGAGCTGAGGATTCCATCCCATAAACATTGTGCCAAAGCACAGAAAAAATTATTTGATTCAGACTTTGGTTTATACCCTACTTAGAACTCTGCCAAAGTTTTTCCAGTCTTTTATCAGCCTTGAAGAGGAAAAGTAAATTATATGCAATGCAATTAAAGTGAATCTAGTCTAGTATTTAAGATCAAATATTCAGGAATAGGTATTAATATGTGTGAGGGAGCTGAAGGTGAATGGTTCTCTGGAGCTAATTGAAGAGCTTCCTCTAAAGGAAAAGAAACCTGTTTTGATACTTATTTTGCTAATGAGATGCAACATAAAGAGACTTCCTAGTTATTATGCAGAAATATGTCATGCATATTCAAAAACTATCTCTGAGGAACTGAAACAATTTAGACAAGATGAGCTACTGAATACATGAAAGGAATTGACTTCATGATCCAGTTAATGATTAGATAGGCTTCTCTGTTAAAAATAATGACTGAACCGAAAAAAAAGTACATTCACATTAACTGTAACCACTAGAAGTTACTGTGAGCTTGAAGACTGAATGGCAATTTAATTTTGTTTCAACTGTTTGCTTTTCATTTGTCTTAAAAAAAAAAAAAAAGAAAAGAAAGAAGAGTCAATTTATGTACTTTTCATGTGTGGAAACTCAGCATCACATTTCCTGGAGCTGTCTTATGACTGAAGTATTACCAGTTATTCTTTAAAGTAGACAAAAGTGTCAAAAATAAGAGGTGCATATTCACCCAATGAATTTAAGTTAAACATCAGGAAAAAAATACTATGCAAGTGGCATCTGCTGAACACAACTATGCAGTACCTTCCTGCCATTAGCAAAGGTTTTAACTAGTTTGAAGTAGAGCTGCTCAGTACTGTGTTAGGCTACACTGCAGAATGAGTTTCTAAACTAAAATTGATGAATTCTCAACAAGGTTACAATTAATTGTAAAACACTGATGCTTGTTAACCATATTTTCACAACTCTTATTATTTTTCATGATCCTCTGTGAACAAAAGGTAAGTTAACTTATCACACCCAGAGATGAAAGTTTGATCCCTCACCATTTATTTTCTGTGAAGTAGGTTAAAATTCAATTGAGTCAAAAGAATTTACAATACATAGAACACATCATGGAATTAGTAACCAGACCTTGGAATGCTGGAATCCTTGCTCAGTAGGAAAATACACCACTAGACCCAAACAGGTCACAAGATCCCACACCTAACCTAGGGGTAAGTTGTACTTACTGCCTCCTTTTTATTGGCATGGTAAGGTCGCAGCTTGAGAGTGAACACCTGAGAATTTTTCTCACTGACTCCAGGGAACCCTTTTGACAGAGGGCAGAATTGCACAATCTCTTTGTCTGAAGTTTAGCCAGAAATGCAGACCACACACACAATCAAAAAGCTGCAGCTGAGCAGAGAGGATGAGACTTGTACCCTGCCTGTGCTGTTGCTGAACCTGCTGGTGGCAGAGGAATTCATCCATCCCCCCGATTAAATCTCACACACCCTGGAACCGGCTCAGGAAGGGTCTGCCCACGGTCCAGCACTGAAGTGGTGGGCTGAAGGCCTCATGTGTTCAAAAATGGTCCAAGATTTTCCAACACAGGCCCTGTAACGTCTGCTGATGGCAGGTTTTGACCTTCAGAGCAAGACTGCAAGGACAGGGGGCAGGGAGTCTGATTAATTTTCAAGCTCTTTATTAAATCTGTCTCACACAGGGTATCTAATGCCTGTCTGTTTACAGAATTAATATCTGGCTTATTATCCTCTAGTATAATATTTATGTAATTGGGAGTCCGTATACTTAAAATATGATCTCAAAGCTGTGACTACTCAAAACCCTGTCACTCATCCTTCCCCTGGCACCCTCACCCCATCCTTTGGAGTCACTGGGACTGTAAATGAGCACTGGTTTGCTCCTACACAGAATCAGTTGTAGTATTAGGGCCTTAAATTCTATACATAATATCAAAAAATACCCCAAACCAACCCAGCAAACAGGGAGGCATGAAAAGCCTTCATAAGAGAAGTTTTGAAAAATTTGTGTGCAGTAAGTGCTCACTTCATGTGCACTGACTGAGAGGAGGCAGAAGGGAAAGGTTAGCAGTGTTTGATTGACACAGAGAGAAACAGACAGACTGAAGTGAAAGATGTTTTAAGCAGAATTTAAAAAGGACATTTAGAAGCACTGAGCCCCCAGGTAAAGAAAGGCTGAATGCCTTCTCTCCAGATTTCCTAATCAAGTTAGACAGATTTGCTGGGTATATAGTATTTCTTGCTTCGGGAAACTGATAATTGACCAGTTTTCAATCACAAGAACCTGCCACTGTGCTGACTAGGGCAGTTTAAACATAGAAGTCACCCATAGTAGCCTCAAGCTCCCAGAAGAGTAGAAAATTTCATTTAGATCCCAATTTTCTTTTTTAAGGAAACCTAAAAAATCTCTATCTTCTAAAATTAAGTTACCAAGCCAACACTCCATCTCTAAACTGACATTTCACCTTGCCTGGGTGCCCCGTGCATTGAAATAGCTGGAGCTGATGCAGCTAAAAAGACACTAAATTACAGAAACAGCCACTTGAGAACCTACAGAAATGTATGGGGCATACACAGCTTCTGTGGGCAACCTGGCCACACTGGATGATTTAGTGTTTCACAAGTCTAATAGAGGCTTCTGCTGCTCATTACTGCGATGAATGCAAACCTCAAAATGAAACTATATATGAGAATCGTGCTCCTTTGTGAAAGACGGTGCACTGAAAGGTGCACAGAATCAAGCCCCAAATGGAAAGCCTGTGACAGGAACTCCTGTGTCAGGATGGTGCCAGCCAGAACAAGTCTGCTGGCAATTCAGCTGCTTTAGCAGACAGAACTGGTCTTGATAACTCAGACACCTTTGTGTGGCAGTGCTACCAGCCTGAAATGTGTCACACCAAACTGCAGTGCTCAGCTTTATTACCTCAAATTTATATTAAATTCCCACTGGGCATAGATCTTTCGACAGACCATCACCAATCCCTAAAGTGTAGTATGTTTATGGTATCTCAGAGGCTAAATGAATTTACAAAAAACATGCAAGCTGAAGCCTAACCCTCTGCATTGTAAAGTCAAATGATGTGTTAATAATCCAGGTGGATCTTTTCATGCTCCACACTAGATTCAGGACTAGACCCAACTCATTCACCTGCAGCATCGTTACCACCATACCACACAAACAAACAAAGTGGGAAGGTGTCATTTGATCAATAAAGTAAATGCACCTGATTAACAGCCAAAAATAGCTGCTCTATTGACTAAAACAGTGCCATTTTCTCCCTACAGTAAATTTGTTTGCTTTTTCTTTCCTTTTATCTCGCTACTGACTTTTACAATGAAAGTATCTTTTGCTGACAGAAAGGTCCTTTTTTGTTTTTTTCATAAAGAAGAGCCTTTGCAACCACAAAGAACATGTAACTGCTCAAGGAAAGATATGAGCATTTTAAAATACTAAACCCATGTTTCTCACATCTGTAATTTTAGAAGGCTGGCTGGTTGGTCATCCTGAAGATAAAATGTTTTAATTGAAAATTTCCCGAGGTTTATAAACAGCTTGTTCATTCAATCCACATATCTCTTATTACCAACATTTATTAATAGAGGATATAACGAGTTTGGAAGTGATAGCCTTGCTAAAACTGAATTTGGCAGATCACTGATATTCTTTCAGCTGGTAGGGAATGTGCAATAAAATTGTAAAACTAGGGAGAATTAATTATGAGAGTGGAAGAAAAGTATCTTTATAAAACACAGTGCTATCAGGATCTGCTTTTTTTCTTGAGAGGTGCTCATAATTTGGACAGTTCATATCACACCACTAATGCATAAAAGCTGGTTTGCTTTTGGTAACAAAAATTGGAAACATTTTTCAAGAACAACTGCTGCAAGGCAATCTCCGCACTTTCAACGCAGATGGCTGTGCAGACTCTAAACTGGAACTACTGTCCATAAAGTTACTCTGATTAGTACATCAGCCCTTTTACTAACACCTAAACATAAATAAATATTACCAGTTTACTGTAATACAGCTTGAGAAAATAAATAATCAAAATACAATTTCATTACCTCTCTCAGTCATTCCCTACTTTTAGTGCTTTTAGTGGAAAACAGTTCTGGCTGTTTCCCTGGCAGCTTGCTTTCCTTTTTTTATTTTTCTAATTTTATTATTATTTTTATTTTTTTGCTGTGGCTCAGATGAACAAATACAGAAACATCGGCAAATAAATCTACAACGGATGAAAAATAACATCAGGACTCGGTATTTTTCAGATGCTTGCTTGCCCACCTCTTGCCCTCCCGCGTAGCAGGAGAGCAGCGATCTGGTGTTGGCCCCTTTCCCATTTATGAAGATAAAGTAGCCCCCCTAGGGTGCAGTAATGGGGCTCCCTACTGTTCCTCAGTCACTTGGGTGGGAGAGGAGCGCAAAGCCTCGTGGCTGAGCGCAGCTCTCACATGACAGAGCACTTTTTCTGTTCATTTCAGCCATTCCCTCCTACTCTGCTCACAACCTTGCTCGTTCTCAGCTACCCTGATGAATAAAATCCAAACCAGTGAGCACCAAGCTCCAGAATATCACCCAGGGAACGGGTGACAATCCACCTTCAGCTTCAAACATCAGCAGAGATGGACTTGAAACCCAGCTTCAGGCACAAGCCTTATTGTTTTCTATTTGGGAATGTGGCCCCAAGGTGCTTTTATGAAAGGAGAAAAACAAATCCCTGAGGATTTAATCCCACAGGCAGCTTACATATTGCCTTTACAAAGCCATGAGAATACAGGTGAACTACTTCACTCTGGGAAAAAGGTTTACAAGCACTGTTGTCAAGGTTTCAGCCCCAATAAACACGAAGGTGGTAGGAACTAGAAAGTATACAGTGAGTTTCTTTTCAAATGCTGAAAAACAAAGAGGTGGATATTCAGCTCATAGAGCTATGGTTTCATGTTAAGTCAACTAAAAATCAATCTCTGCCACACAGGATGATTTACACATCACTAGCAGACACAATATCTGACAAGACCAACTATCAGCTTGTAATCATTCACAAGGAAAGTCTAATATGAAAAGCCAGGGGAAGAATTGGATTTAGGATTACTATTTAAATGCAGGAATTTTATGAACAGATACATACTTAAACTAACTATTAGGATGCAAAGAAGTGGTGCTCTGCAATTTCAGAAAATCTATGTAATTATTATGCAATTAACAGAGTCATCAGCACTTACAAACACCTGAAATCCCAAAAGCTAATTCAGTTGGTCTGAATTCAATGCAGAAAAAAGTCAAGAACAAGAAAATTGACCATAAATAACTGATATGAAACAGTTATCTCCCCAGACTGGAGAAGATAGTGACATTTTAAAAAAAACTTCTGGAAATACATTTTGTGGAAATCATATGAGGGACTATTGCAAAGCAATTCATCAGGATGACATAAATGTGTGATACAATTTTGTTTTACATGTTCTGGATGTCCTCACCACTTTCATCTGAATTGAACCTTCTAAACATGAAAGACTTAACTGACTGATCTTTAGAAAATATAACGTGCAGGGGTTGTAAGTCAAAGATTTTGCAAAATTACCAGTGCAAACTTGTTTATTCTTCATCAAAAAGCTTTTTTAAAAAAAAGTGCAGAGGGAACTGGCTACCAAAGTTAAGACAATTTAATAATACTTCAGAAATATCAGCATATCAGAATATATTTGATACGCGCAGCAGGTATTTGACTGAGCTCCACTCACTTCTTAGAATTGTGACAATTTACTTCTGACAACTGGGAGCTCAAAGGAACGTTGGCAAATTTGGAAGCCCTCACAGGTCTGCAGTGGAGGAGCCTCCAATCTCAGCTGCCTCACTCAATACCAGACCATTGTCACTTATTTGTCCACTCACACCTTTGTTTTTTCTCACAGTTTCCTCTTTACATTTGCACATTTCGAGACTCCAGTGTCAGCTGTGGCTTTTAAATTTATCCTAATAAATAAATTTAGTGAAAATAATGCAAATACAATAAAGCATAGGAATCTAATGTAGCCAGAGACACTAAGCAAATTAGCTATCAGAAAGATACTAATTAGATCACGTAAATACATGAAAGTCATCACAGAGCAGGTATTTTATATGTTCAGTTTGTCACATTTCAAAAGCAGAACTAAGTTTTGTGGCAACTCATGAAAAATTATGTATAAATACATGTCAAACTCTTCTTTCCTATTGGATCTCCATATAGTCACTTGACCAGCATCAGTGGAGGGATTTGGTTCTGTGCATTGTCACCACCAGCATGACTGAAGCAACATTTGTCAGAAGGGCAGCACTTTCTGAGTTTTCAGAACCATCCTATAAGAATAGAGAAAAAATTATTATGTCTTTAGATTAAAAAAAGAAAGGTAACATACTTTCCCCCTCCCTGTGATTTCTCTACAGCCCCCTGAAATGCATTGGTTTAAAATTTAGAGAATTAACTTTGAAAATAGAACCCTATGGAAGCAGCCCAGTTACTGAACACAGTGGATTGGCTGAGTTTTTCACAGCTCAAAAATAGGATGCACAAGTTAAGAGAATGGAAGACTTTCCCTCCTGCAGATGGTAAGCTGCCTAGGCAGTAATTGATTTTAATCACAGATTCCTGACTATATTCTTTGCCTAGGGAGGCCTCACTAGCTGCTGATGTCTGAAGCTGAAAGAATATGGTGTCTATTTTCACTCATTTTATGGTCTGATTCCCAACAATCACAGAGCACTTTTAGTAGCATAGTTAAAAACACTATTATAATCCCTTCTTGTTCTGTACTTTATTGCTTAGTTTCAATTCCAGGTGCACTTTAAACTGAATTTCCTATAATGCCATCTGTCTTTTCCAAGCCACCGATTAAACTACCAGATACAGAGATATATTACCTAATCCACTTGGTTTAGTAGGTCGCAGGTTCATATTTTCTATTCACTCATGAAAGATGCTACCTAAGCACCTTGACCTCTATTTTTATAAACTTGCTTCAGTACTTTTGCCAGAAACTGTCACCAAAGTTCAACTCAGTCCATTTAATTCCACTCTGCTTTAACGTGAGCATAATTAAAAGAATTTCTCTACATTCCCATCTTTCTCATTTGCCTCCAGTAATTTTTAATGACACCAGCTATTTTTCATCTTCACTTAAGTCTTCCTGGTCATCCCACAAAGTATGTGAGACAGCAATCCCCCTCGTCCCCCCACCATATAATGACTAAGAGATTCTTGTATTTTCTTCTTCTCTTCTATCCATGTTTCTTTTAACTGATTATTGCATCCCATAAAACCTGAAGCCCTTGTGTATTCCTTTAATACAATAATAGGTTGTCCCTGAACTGACTCTGAAAACAGTCACAGAAGTCTAAGGACTTCAGACTGACTCGCCTTGAGTCCCTGGGGTTTCAGATTACCTCCCTGACCATGAAATATTGAAGAGCACTCTCTGATGATACCCTTCAGAAATTACTCTATGAGAGTCCTAACAATTCCCCTTTTAACAGAATGCTGCAAAGGATTAAATAGTCACAATCAATCCATGTACCCTCCCCTGTTTTATGTCTTACCAGACAGAAATGAGAGAGAGGAAATTTTTTGCACCTCAGATCATTTGTCGTTCAGAAGGAAGGGATAAAAAGTAGTTCCACTACTGGGCCTTTGAGGAGGACTTGAACCAGCTCCAATTCAAATAATTTTATTTTTAAAATAGATTCAAGTATTTCCAGGGAAGAAATGCTCAGATGTACGCAGGTAACACAAATACAAGAAGCTCTCTAACCTTCACAGAATAATTTATCTTGCACAAGTTAAGTACATCATGTTACTGGAAACAATCACATACTTTATTATATTCACACTAGAAAAAAATATAACTGCACCACAGGCATCTCTCAAATTAAATACCATGTACAGTCCTTTCATTTGGTTGATACACTAATGGCACATTTTGTGTAGTCACAGATGTTCTTTACTGGGTTGTGCTGAAACCAATCTAATTTTGTGAGATAAATGAGGTGTTCTGATTTCAGGACTTGATTTCCCAGTGTAACAAAAACATCAAAAGAAGTGAAGCCTCCTACCACTTAGAGTCCAGACAGATAAACTAATTTCTCTATCCTGAATTTCAGGAAGGTATATATGAAGGGAACATCCCTCAGCTATTTGGGACATGTCTGGAAAACAGAAAGAGTTAACACAGACTTATAAGCTACATTAATTAAAATAGTAATGAAGTATGCAAAACATTGCTTTAATATCAGTGACAAGATATTGGACAGAGGATTAGCATCAAAGAATGAAAAAACCAGCCACCCATAGAATTTTTTTAGTCCAGTCTAAGTAGTAGAGGGGCTTAATATTGTGATATGGTCAAGAATGCAAGATCAGCTCTGTCCTGACTTGACCAGGTGCCAAATATCAAAGCCATCTAAAGGTGTATTTGATGTGAGCTGGCAGCTTCCACAGTTCTCAGTCAACTGATGTCCTCATCTTACTCACTGACACTACCCAGCAACCTCAGCTGAGGAATGAATACTAAAGGGGAATACAACTTCCTGTCCTTGTATAGAAATGGCAGAAAAATGTTCTGCCTATCTTAATGAAAAAAGGTTGAAACTTTTGGACACCATATCTGACACATTTAAACAGCAAGAACACTATTTTGCTAAATGACATGGAAAGATTCTGTGCTGGTTTTCCAAAGGTGTGCCCACACTCTGTGATGCAAGACAGCTCTGAACTTGTTCCAGCATTGGAAGCAACACAGGTCTGTTTGCAGAGTGATCCCTTGGCTAGTTATCCCTGCTCAGGAGGAGATTAGGTAAGTTCATGCTGCACCCAGGCATCTGCAGCCCTCAAGACTATCTCTGCAAGCACTTCTTGCTTAAACACAGAGACAACGAGCCTCACAAGCCCAATAAATACCGATGGAGAGCAGTTACAATAAGTCACGTAGTGTCAGCCTGTCCTTGCTGCTGTAAGGACTGTAGCATTTCTCAGATTGCCACAACACTCTGGCTGTGCCATTACAAGTCATATCCTTGAACACCTCAAACACCCCAAAGCATCTTTGCCATATCTTTCCTGCCACCTTTGGGATACCCCTGCTGTGGAAGCTTCTCTACCTGAGCATTTAAAGTCCACGTGTTACAGTTTTAAGCTAGAAACAAGGGTCTTGAGAAAGTATCCCCCTGCATCACATTGAACAGAATTTATTTTTCCTAATGACTAGCACAAGCTGGCAACATTTCCTACTATTATTATACTAAGTAATTAAGGAAGTTTAGCAGTAATGTAAATTAATATTTTTATAAAAACAAATTAGTAAGACAGTGATTAGCAATCTCCTGAATACAACAGCAATACAGACTGTGACCCTGACATAGACTAAAATATATTCTCCTTAATGATGAGTAACAAAGCACTAAAATGCTCTCACTCTGAAGAGGAGAAAAAGCAGTGCAGTTTTTAATGTTCAAGAAAGCACATGAGCTAATTAGTCCTTGAAGGCAACTACATCTGATTACAAAGAACTTCCTCAGACAAAATAATGTTTTCTTATTTCAGGAAACTTCAGGGTGTGAATTATGAAAATTTACATTTAATTACTATTACTACCTTTTTTTCATTGTAGTGCCTGCAGGCACCACACAAAACTGGGACCTATTGTGCCACACACTGTGCAAACACACCACAACAGCTGCTTCCCCCAAATGCAGGAGAGGGAGAGAAGGTCATGCGATTCTTCCCACTTAATAGTAAGCTGAAGTGCAGGGGTCATAAGGGATTTGCTTAAATCATAGGGAGTTTATGGCGGAGACAGGAACTAAGGCCGGCTCTCTCTAGAGCCAGTTCTAGTACCAGGACCAGAAAAAGCACTTTTTCCCTTTAAGAAGCTCATCACACACAGTATCTTTAGGAGGAAAGAAAAAATCAAGCCACTTTTTGCAGGACTGGGGTTTAATGGCTTGTCACTGTAGTCAAATAATTCAATGCCAAATGCCTATGATTTTTTAATCATTCCTTGACATCGGCAGATCCCATACACAGAGAGGCGCCTGGTTACTGCACTGCCTCGTTGGAAGTTGTACAAAGTAGAATTCAAACATCCTTCAGCACTTCATTAATGAAACAAATTTATCTTCTAATAGAAAAGAAGTCCTTCAGCATTCTAGATATCCATTTTACATTCATACATATCCATGTCTTGTCTTTTTGCATTAAAAGAAAATCCTTTTGATCAATGCTCCGGCAACGAAACTGCACTCCCCTGAATACAGTTCTCAGCCAGCCTGCAGTGTAAATGATACTTAATAGATAAAGAGACACGCTGTCAGGATCAGCTATGCATGTGTTAAAGCTCCATTGTCCCTAAGGTAACAAGGAATAAAAGCCTTTCAGATAACACATTACTGCCTAGTCTCATCTGTAATACATTTTAACATAAGCAACAGGGCTTCTTTCCTCCTCTTCACTTGACTTCTTTTCCTCCGCATAAGGACTCCACCAGGGGAAATGCAAAAACTCTATCACTTACAAACTGGGAGATTGGACTGAAGGAAATCAAGGTGTCTGACTGAGACTGTGTTTTCTCTTACTGTCACAGGTGGCACTAGAAATCAGGAATCTACACATCCCATCCCATTACCGATTCATCAAGCTGGGTCCCTTCCACTGTCATCCAAATGGCATGTCAGAGGTTTATTCTACAAGAAGATTTACTCAAAGCCTTAATAGCATTTTACTCTTCCTCATTAGGATTACCCCATGAGGAATAAGCTCCTTAGTGTAGTACAGGAATGACCACAGTCACATTGATCTTCCTCCATTTATTGGGGCAGCATCCACCTCTGATCCACTCCTGAGAAACCCAAAAGACCTACAAAATCTGTAACTGAGCCCTGGGAGTCCTTATGCAAACACAGCACTGTGGGGTATGAGATACTTCTAACTCAGGTTTGTACTGAGGACTGCTTATGTTACTGGCACATAAGCTTATTTGCAAAGAATTAAGAAAATTTGAGATTTAAAATATAATATGCAGCTCTACTTTTGTTTTTTTCTATGTTTCCAAATCAGCTACAAAGTTTGCTGAAATTCTTGACAGTCAGTAATTGCGATTTAAATAAAAAGCAATCAAAATTCAAACTTTTTTTCACCACACTGTGTAAAGAAAAAATATTTTGGTTGACAAAAAGAAAATTTCAGCCCATGTAAGACTGTGGGTCTCTCTCACTTGCACTTCAAAGGGAGTAGCTGTGCATTATTTGTTTATAGTCATCGTAAGATCAGGACTATGGAGACACATTCAGGGGAAAAAAAAAAAAAGTCAATCCAAAGAGCAGACTCAGATTAGAAAAAAAACTTTGAGCATAATTGGAATCTCCATTTTATTAGACTGCTATGAGAACAACATGCGTTTTTTTGACAAAACGAGAAGCAGAATGCAACAGTACTATTAACAATTGCATCAGTCTCCAGACATATTGCAAATGTTCCCAAAAGTTTCTGCACAGAGCATGTCAGCCTGAAAGAAAATTGAATTTATTTGGGAAGTCCTTATGCAGCTACTGACTGACCATAAAAATGATTTCAAAGCACTGTCTTCATCTCCAGCATTGTTTCCATCTGTGTTTAAACGAATTTGATTTCCTCTGTCATCATCTGCATCTGTATTTCCCTTTTGTTCTGCTTTCTTTTGAAAGCAGTTCACTGGGAAAAATGCGAAGAAAATGCAACTTCATTCCATGGATTTTTCATGTCTTCCCTACTCTGATGGTCGCTGATCACAGACATATAATTTAAAAAAGGAACTGAAACTGAAATTATACTAAAGCAGAATTAGTTTAATATCCACCAGGACTCAGGGGCCTGCCCTTAAAAGCAGAGTGTGTCGGTGTCAGGGAGCTTCCACCCTGTTCCTCTCTGCTCAGAGATGATGCATTGCTCTAGTGCTGCCTTCTGTGGCACCAATACACAGAATACAAGAGAATCTCTACAGCAAAACAGGAACATTAAACACACCCCAAAGGCTTTAGTGAACTGGCAGGATGAGAGAATAAATGTACATTGTCATGGGTTGATGCTGTTTTAGAAAATGTTTGGAGGAGAGAGGAGAGAGGGAGGGAAGGGGAAAGACAGCAATTATTTTATTATCTGTCATGTCAGTTGTGCCCTCTCATTTACGCACATTTATCCACGTTCATGCACACCAACAGCACATAGGGAAGAAGGAGGGGAGGGGCAGGGAAAATTAAAAAAAGAAAGGAGGGGTTCCATAGAAAGCTAAACTAAAAATAAAAATTCTCTATGAATCTAGATTACAGTTCCTGTTTTTCCAAGATATGTCAAAACATTGGAGAGAAAAAGGGAGATGAGAAATTTGCCCTCTGTACTAGATAACTGATAGGAGGGGGCTGTGCTGACACAGACCCCAAATTCATTCATAAATACCACTGAAAACCTGAATTAAGCTGCTTATTATCCTAGGACATAATGTGACCAGCTTTGCAGAGATCAATGTCTTCTCTACAGATGCCTGATCACCAGTTGAGAAATCAATCAGCTAAGCCTCAACAACTGCCAGAGGAGCAACCAAGGGCATGCAGCCCTAATACTAAACAGAGATTAAACAGCATCTCTTTTCTCAGCAAAGTGTTTCTGCATCAAACTGTAGGAACTCCCATTCAGAGTCACTGCCAAAAATTCCAGGGAAGAGAAGAAATGAGAACTCACTTGGGGTGTATGAAATGTCATAGCTAAACAGCACAAGGCTTTTTCCTGCTCTGTGTCCCTCTTTCTTTCGTGAATTATCCTCGTAGCACCTGCCCTGGGCACAGATGAGCTGAGTGCTCTTGATGAACAGTTCAAGAGGTGTTTGGGTGACACTCTCAGGCATGTGGTGTGACTCTTGGGGATGGTCCTGTGCAGGGCCAGGAGTTGGAATTGATGATCCTTGTGGGTCTCTTCCAACTCAGCATATTCTGCAATTCTGTGATTCTGTTTGGTGAAAACTTTTAGCACTTGGCTTCCTGATATGCTGGAATATGAAAAGATCCACCAGTGTACAAGTGGCCACACAGTTGCTGATGAAGGCCTTGGATATGTGCCCGTAACTAAAGAAAGGATACATCTATAGTTGCTGATGGGCTTTCAGTGAGAATCTGAAAGAAAAGGGGAATACCCAGCTATGTCATGCAGAGATCTGCCTTCCCCCTTTGGATTTGACTTTGCATTCTGAGAGCTGAGGGAGGAGGAAGGAAGAGAGTTTAGAAAATCCACAAGAATTCAGCTGGGTGAAATTCATTCTTTGAGAAATGCAGAAAACCTTAGTTATTGCATGAAGCAGCTTTTTTTTTAAATGCTGTAAAGTCCAGAGCACAGCCCTGAGGAGGGTTGTCACTCAGTTCTTACCTCCCTCTTTCAGGGCTTGGGAAAAGCTGCTGTAACCATGGGCTCAACCCTGGCAGCTGCCATGCACTGATTATAGTGACTGGAAAGTGTGGGTCTTCATTTTGAGCTCTCGGAGAGTTGAAGAATTGAGATTTAAAGATGACCATCTGCAAGCTGCACTGCAGGAAAGATACATGCAGGGAGGACACCCTTTTTTGTTCTGATACTCTTCAATCTGTTGTGAGAGTTACTTCTGATTAATTGAGTTAAACAATCTGTTGTGATTTTCTGTTCTTATAAGTTAATGAACTTTTCAGTTATGTTAGTCATCAGCATGCAAATCTAACTCCAACATGGCTTAGAGAAGGAAGAAAAACAGGCAGTGAAGTGGGTGCTGGGCTCTACCTACAGCAGGTTCAAGCTCAGTCGGTTACTCTTTGTGTGCTGTCTTTGCAAAGTGTGTGTCTGCATGCAGAGCACAGAGGCCGAGTGCCCTCCTGACCTCTCTGCTGAGTTGATGAGCAGGAGAATCCAGTACCAGTGAGGTTCTCTGAATGAGGTATTCGTGACAGCTGGGCCAAACTACCGAATTTCACGTTTCAAAGGGCTCTGAATGGTTTTTATTCACTAACTGCCTGGGTAGAATTCAAATAAGTGATGAAATATGTCCACGGTTTGAAATCCAAGTGGAAATTTATACTCAAAGTGTTCGATTTCCCATCAAGAGCCTACAATACATCTCAAAGTCATACATTTAAGTCCATTGTTCAAGAAAGCACACAGGCAATAAACCAACAACAATATATCCTTGTGATAAATTGATCCTTAAGGGTCTGTTCCAAGCCAAGCTATTCTATAATTCGATGATATATGCAGTTGATGCCTGCAAATATCAGAGCACAAGCTCCCTGCATATTTCTCCATGAACAAATCCAGTAATCAGAGCTTTTGCACGAGTACCAGAAAATCACAGCACAGAGAAACCAAGTGAATGGGAACAAATGGGTACAGGGTTAAGTGGTGTCTCCCCAGACTAAACAGATGGGTTTGCATTCTGTGAGCAGTGACAGCATCCCCTGTGCCAACAGGGGTGGGGAAAGAAGCTACAGAATGGGATGCTCTCATGTCCCAAAGAAAAGAGATCAGAGGAAAGTCTGGAAAGGGAAAAGCAGCTGCTCAAAATGATCCACTCCTTTGTAATGTTGTAATTTCAGTCGTGCATAACATCTGAGATTACAGCAGACAGTGTTTGAGGAGGTTGGGTCAGAACACAGGGATGCTAAACAGTATTCCCTGCCTTAAGCAGGGATTTTAATAAACAAAATGAGCACAAGAACATCCCAGAGACAAAACCCAAACCCACAAAAAAACTACCCCCCAAAACAACATAACAGAGAAAGAAAATAGTTAGAAAAGGGGGGAAGGTATTACAAATTAAAATTGAAAATCTAGGGGTCTGGTTACCTGTCTCTTACTAACTATTAAAAAAAAATGTTAGAGGATCAAGGAAAATATTGTTTTTCAGCTCATGGTTGTTTTTGTTCCTGTATTTTAAACTCTACAGGAAAATAATCCATCAAAACTGATATGAGAGAATAAAATAATTCTTCAAGTTTCATTCCTTTCATTAGCTTTTCATCAGCCATGTGTCCAAGATTTTAAGATAGCTAATGACGTTTTGGCTGATTGTAAATTCAAAGTCAGTCATAAAAAGGCTACTGTATTTTATGTGCTGTATAATCTTTCACTGAGTTTAACATTTTTATGATGTACATTGTACAGATGTGTCTACAAGATAGACCTCATTTAGAATATGGATTAAATAGCTGCACAGTTCTAGCATTCAAGGCATGCTATCAGTAAAAAAGTTTAAAAGGAAGATAATATTTACTGTGAGCCATTTCTTCCTCTTTGAAGTGGAAAGTGAAGTATTCTGTAGCTAAATGGGAAATGACTCACTTTCAGAACATAAATCAGTGTTTTAAATGAATTGAATTAATTGACATTTGGGGGATAGATTTTTTTTTTTGTAATTTCTCAGGAATATCTAAGTCTGAATGCCTTGTTCATAAAATGAATGGTCATAAAAGGGGAGAAAATATAAAGCCCTCTTCCTTACTGGTTAATCTTTCCGGCAAAAGTTGCTTTCAGGAAATATATAGCTATGTGCTAATGAATGCAATCACTCACAGGGATTTTCAGGGGCCTAGGGCAACCCCATGTGCAAACAAATTGCAAATAAACCCACTTCAAATATGGAATAAAACAAAGCTCTCTGTATTAAAATATAGTCATCAGCAGAATAGGAAACAATTTTTTAGCAAGGAGAACACGTTTCTTAGTCCTGAAAGCGATTAAGTGTTTGGCTTTCAGCTCTACACTGAAAAGAAACTTGGACCATCTGGATATTCTGTACAGTTCTACAGAACTAACAAGGGACAGGATCCCGATTCCATTAAAAGTACTGGCGAAATTCTCTGTAATTTTAATTGAGCAAGGATTTTACTCAGCATATCAGTCATGTGTACATAGATTTAAAATACACTCATGCAAATATAGGTCTAGTGTACTCCTGTGATTTCAGCAGGATAAGTTTGAAATCACAGAAGCAGAACTAAGATAAGAACATGTTCTATTGTACATAATAATAACAATTTCCAAAGCAGGACAATAATGTGTGTTGACTGGAGACAGACCTAAAGGGTCATACAGGAAAAAATTTCTCTCACAATCTCTCTCGCATGATCAGCTCAGACTAAAAGCTTGATTCTACTGTTCTATAAAACAACCACACCCCTTCCCTCCAATGAAAGACTTCTGGAAGACAAATAGAAGGTTCAGGATTAAATTTTGTAATGAAAATTCCATAGTTGGAATACTCCTGAAAACCTTCCACCTTCTATTAGCTCATTCCACACCACTGAACAATTCTACTAGCTGAAGTCTAAATATTTTCTGTATTTCTACAAGACACCTGACTCAGGAAGACACTTAAGTCACATAGCTGATGCTAAATGATGCAGTAATACCCTTGCCATCAAGTTTCCAAAGTTCTTAAAATATGGTGTTGACTCAAGAATAATTTGATTTTCTTAGTTGGTTTTCAGTCTAAACAGATTTGTGTTTTCGTGTGGTCCTTTTTCCTATTCTGACTCTTTTGAATTTGACTGTCCATAATTAACTTCCTGTTCATTTTTACAACATCATTACCAGAGCAATTAGTTCATGGGTTGTTTCAGTTTGAATCTGGTACATTTTTAAAGCAGCAATGGCTCAGACCACAACTTCCCTTCATCTCTTGTAAATACCTTCTTCTACATATGTAAATAATTTTTTTATTAAATGCCTCTGGGAAGTGATATGTTAGAGCCCTCCAGCTAATGATTAACATGTGCCCTACTGAAAAAATTCCTTGGTCTGGTCTTTCCTGAATCCTTCCACAGGTTTCAGGAACTGAGACCTTGCAGTGTCTCAGAGCTCAACAGGGAGGAAAGGAGAGCAGTTTTAAGGCTGTTCCTGGGCTAGAATGGCCTTTGGCTGTTATTCTTTGGACATGTCTGAGAGTCTGCCTAAAGCTACAGTAAAGACTTTGAACAGCATAGCTTGAATCACTGCAATACTGTACTCTGTAGGGATATCTTGTCTTAAATCATCACAGAATCTGGCTGTTACTGATAGGAGAGTAATTTCCTCTCTCTGTAATTCAAGATGTATAAGACCTCTTTCCTTTATACCTAACTCAGGATTTCTTTCAAATACTACTGAAATTTTTGTGTTCAGTCATGGTTTCATCAAACTCACTATATTTATTTTCTTTTACTTATATATTCTAGCTTTCTTTTTTTGTGCCTCTAACAAGTCAATCATTTAATTAAATTTGCAAAAACACTTGGGGACAGAATTTGCAAGAAAAAAAGATACAGTACAAGGAATTACATTCTTCTGGTTTTTATTTCCACTGTTTGGGAAATTAGTCTCATGTTAATTCACTGGAAATGGAGCCAGTTTAATTTATTCATTGGCAATTCTCACGAGAGACTTTGTGATTTTTGTAGCCAGACCTATTAATCTGGAAGTACCTTCTCTATTTTTAATGATTTGCTTTTGCTTTTAGCACACTGCTATCAGGAACTGAAGAAGTTATTTGGACATGTTTGAAAACACAACCTTCTACAGAAAGATTCATTTGCTCATTTATTTTTTGCCTTGAAGCTCTCATCAAAGGTAGACGACAGAATGTTTTTTCCAGATACCTGCCCTAAATCCTTTGAAGAGGCTTATTTATTTCATTGTTACAGTATAAATTATTATTTTGAAATTAATAAGGTTTTACCATTTGCATGTTTTCCACCCTTTATGACAGGAATTTAAATGTGTGCAGCTGTCACTTTTTCTCAGTTCCAAGAACTAAAAGAAGGTTAGTTTCCAGAATCTCCATAATGGAAATTTCGCTGTGCTGGAAAGGTCTTTGGAAGTCTGTTTGGTGAGTCTGCCTGTCAGGATTGCACTGAATTACCTGAATGCTGGTGAACAGTAAAAAGGGCTTCTCAGCTCCACCTGTGAATGTATTTCTCCCTGAGGATCTGGGAGGAGCAGTCTGTGAGCAACTGCTGAAGGAACGCAGAAAATGGCTCTTACACAACTCCCACAATGAGCAGCTCGAGACCCTCTTCCTCCATTTATCAGATCACTATGCAACCTTAGATCCTCTCCAGTTTCTGCCACCTTCCTCACTCCTGTGCACGTTGGAAGAGAAAGACTGGCAGTGATCACAGGCCATGTAAAGATACCTCTGCTGTGTTCATGCACACTTTTATTGGGCAGCCCCAGTAACCACATTTTTAACTCTTTTAATTTAATCTTCTACCACTAAAATCTACTGGAAAAGATCAGTGCCGTGTCTTACATTCCATTCACGTGAAATCCAGAAAAGACACACAGCTTTGCCCGTTTCTGGCAACAGGGAGAGAGTGAATGGGCAACCCATCAGCAATCTCACTGATGGCAGCACAGACTGTCACACTTGGAATTACCGAGGCCAGGTTTCAGGAGGAATCAATTACGGCTGATATCACTGTTTGAAGTGTTCATCAATCTTCCAGTGCAATATTTTTTACAAAACTACTCTAAGAGCTTGGCACACTAAGTACGTGAGGTGTTTCAGCCAGCTTCCTTTAACCAGAAATCTCTTTTTTGGTATTTATTACTTTTTGCCTGTGCTTTGGTGTATTAATCCTACCAAGAGCTGAAGATGAAATTTAAGGTTTGTTTCCACAGTTATTAGCACTGGATCTGTGCACTGGTGATCCATTTCCCGTGACACGAGATG
The DNA here is from genome assembly GCA_035584735.1 of Pseudotriccus pelzelni. NCBI lineage: Eukaryota > Metazoa > Chordata > Aves > Passeriformes > Tyrannidae > Pseudotriccus > Pseudotriccus pelzelni. The sequence continues at coordinate 7,040,880 of JAWMRA010000009.1, read as the reverse complement.
CTTAAGGTAAATTTGTGTGAAAAAGGAACCCATCATTACTTTGCATGACAGGGAAAAAATGGATGATTTAAAATTTAGAGAGGTTGTGATCTGCCCAATTTGAGTGGTTTTGTTCTGGAACATTGTAAAGCCTGAAAATATTACACAGCTAGGGGGAAGATATCCTCTGTCTAGTAATTGCACTTCTATGCTTATTTTATGTTTACACATTATTATCTGACTGCCCATTTAGGAGAAATAATTAGAACATAGCTAATTATAAATAAGACAGATTTGTTCTTTCTGGCAAATTCCTTATTGCAACTGATACTTTTGGCAGAAAAGCTACCATGGCACGAACCTCTTAAAAAACACTTACACAATGAACTTTCCACCTGTCAAACTATCATAAATTAAGAGATCAGCAGCAAAGAGAATGAGAGCTTTAGGTTTGGTTCTCAAGTATGGATGGCATCTATAATTAATTTGACAGAAAGGCTAATTTGCCTTCATTTCACCATTCTGATCTTTCCCGCTAGTACAAGGAGACCCATAGGGGAACAAGAAGTCTGATGGATGTATTCTGCTTTCAGGTACACCTGCAGAACATTGAACAGCTCCATTCAGTTGTACCAACATTCAACAAAAACTAAATGTTACTCACTGGGTGCAGACAAACCTAGAGAGTTTTACTGAGATATGTGACTGTGGCAGACTTATGAGAAATAAACATTCTTTCCTTATGACAGAAGACTATAAATGAGTTCTGTCCAGTTTCAGATTTTATTGAACCAAGACAGAGAAACCTGTGGGTGTACAAACTTAAGGGAACTGAAGTTTCTAGGACTATCACCCCAACTGCAATAATTTGTCACAGGCCTGAAATGAAAATTGACTATAAAAACTTGTTCCAGTTGTAGATTTACCCAGCTGTATATTTAATTTGACAGCTTTTGGTCTGGTCATGCTTTCATTGAAGTGTCAAATCAACTTTCTGAATTAATTGTGTTCATTCACTTTTAATGTTTTCTCCTTCTCCTGCCCTCTCTCTATCTTACATGTGTCTGGTAGCAGGTATAAAGAAAAAAGATGGAGAAACTATCTATTGTGACCCATCACATCAGAAATATATTTGATGCCCTGAAGCAAAAAAGGTTCTTTTTCATAACAGAATCTACTGGTTCCTGGCTGAGATTCAGAGTACACCTAGTCTCTATTGAAAGTATAAATACAATTGTTTCAGAAAACGTCAATCTAACATATTGGAATTTGAAACTAACCCCTGCTGTTACATAACTTATTTAGAAATTCTGCAATTTTTATTCTGACCCAGTCAATATTATAAAGATTTCAGTAAACAAGTTTATGCTCAAAATGTGATTGCTTTGATGGCTACAGAGACTAGAATATGAGATTGGGTATTAGATAATAAGAAATCAAAGAAGCACGTACCAGTCTGAAAAGAGAAGTAGTCTGAGGGTAGAAGTTGTGTATTGGAGCATCACTCAAGTAGGCTGGTTAGGAAAGGTCCTAAGGGAAGCCACTGCCTCCCGTGGTTTGACTCTGACTCAGCCTTTCCCTGTCGGTGCAAGTTGACTCAAAGCAGAGTGTTGCACGCCAGCTTTGCCCACCCTCCTGCAGATGCTCCCAGCCCTGCCAACGGGGTACCTCCCACAGCCACCAAGCACAGGACTGTAAATGTTATGGGCTGCAAAAGATGGCAGTTCCGATCCTGCTGAGAACTGGCAAACTGAGCTGCAGCCTACGGAAAATCTCACGCGGGGAAATATTCTCTCGTTGGATGTGGCCTCTTGTTTATGCGGAGTTTTTAGCCTAAATTGCCTTATTCAAAGCATGAAGTGGAAGGAAAGTGAATATTTAGGCAGGCAGTATTTCCTTTTTCTCTCCTCACTCAGGTAGATAGGTAAAACTTGCCTCAGAACCGTGTTATGGGTAGTGCAGCAAGGTATTTCTGCAACAATATAAAGGAAATTTATCTGTGCAGGTGTTCTCAAGTCTCAAAGTCTTTGATCTCAATTTTCTTTCTTTGTCAGATGCATTTTATTCCACTGACTGAAACAGAGTTGATCTCAACTGGAGAACAATAATGATCAACTCCATTAAGTACAGAATTCTCATTTATACTGTATTTCCTTTATATTTTCTTAGGGCTTCAGATTGAATAACACAAGTCAAACTACAATAGTTTCCTCATGTCAGAGATTAAACACTGGTTTCCTCCTCTTCATTAAATTGTTTGTTACTTATCCTTTTGCAGACCACTGAGCCCCTCATACCTGCAGCAGTTTCATAAATACAAGTTATACTTGTAATATACATTTTCATCCTAATTTAGCCCTTTAAAACAGAAAAACTGCAAACTTGAGGAGAAACAGGGAGAAGAGAGAGTATATAGTAGAAAAGAATTCCTACGTAGAGAGCAGAAAGATAAAAATGGAACATGCACAGAGCAAAAAGCAGAAAGCCAATCTTCAGATTCCGTGGGCAAATCCAAAGGAAACTGCTGTGATCCTCCAAACATCTCAATTTGGATATGTGTCAGAGCTTTCCCACACAAACCTTGTTCTCCTTTCTCAGTTCTGGTAAAATTGCTCCAAAACCTCGAAGATCACGAGTCTTCCTTCTCCAGCAACTTCCTCTGTTCTTTAGCCCAAGCCAAGAAGTGTGGCTGAGCCACACCTACCCTACCCTTCCTGGCTTCTCCTCCTGAATAAGCTGGTCAGTGGAACGGAGGAGAAGGACAGGGAAGCAATACAATTTGATCAGGCTGAACCCTCAGCTTCCACAGCAGCACTAGAGCTGCACCTCCTCCCGGCAGCACAGCCACAGGGACTGCTCCTTGGTGCTGCCCCGTGCTCGGAGGGAGCAGGTCCAGCAACACCAACAGAAACCCTCCCTGAAGGCTCCAGCTGCATCCTGGTCTCTCCCAGGCTGGGTAGCATGCCCAGGGGGACAACCTGGCAGTACAAGCCTGGCCACCTTTTTTTCTTCATGTACCCAGATCTAGGAGTGTTGTTAAGCTTGATTTCCCCAGTGTGAAATCCAGATGGGTTGGCTTGGCCATTGCTACACTGCCTTCTCCTTCCACACACCGACCCTCTGTAGCATCTGTCCACGCTGCAGGGCCACTTAATGCTGCGACAGCATTCCCAAGGAAGTCAAGAGGAAAAAGTTCCAGTTATAATTTTAATTAACTGGTGGGTTCTAGGCCTTCAGGTTAGGCTGTGTTCACACTCTTGTTGTTTTGAATAATACCATAAAGGCTTAATCCTTATTCAACTTATTTATTTTTAAATGAAAATAGACTGTCTTTGAATCACCAGATGTAAGTGCTTGTGTCTTCAACTAAACAAATATTTTCTAGTCTTTTGAGATGATTTTGTTGTTTTCTAATATCAGAATAAACCCATGATCTCAGCAATGTTTCACAAGTTTCTTTATGAATTGAAAATAAAGCATTGTGCTGTTAAATACAGTATTGCAACTGAAAGTGTAAGTGAGCTAACCACAAAACAAAATAGTCCAGAGATGCTCAGGTAATTTATGTATACTGGGAATTACTGTAACAATGCTTATTTTACATTTATTAACGGAAGGAAACTCCTAGGCCATTCTTCTAGTTCTCTCCTAAAAACTGCCTTTCCTTGTAAAAAAGTTTACCACAAATTCTTTTGAAAGGAAACTTCATTAACTTCAAAATGACAGGTAGAAATAAATATGGTACAACCCATTTCTTCTCTAGGAGAAGAAAAAAAGGCCAGGAGTATTCTGAGGACCACCTTACTAGAATCTTAGCCTTACCTATTATAATTAAAGCCCAATTCTAAAGTATGGCAGCAATCTATTTTTACAGATATAAATATACAAATACCTCAGACTTTAGTACTGTCTTAAGACAGAGATTTCTATGCATGAAACACAAACATACTTCTAGAAATAAAGACAAAAATGTGATAAAACAGTCCAGTTCATGTTTGATGGCAGAGAATCAGATGTAGTCACTTCCTCTAGAAAGCAACAATATTTCCCATGTAGCTTAATGTGCTTTAGAGCCCTGTTTCATCATGTTGGATAAATAACATCTTTGCTACTCTCTGCTTCAGAGACCAAGCATGGGAAGGATTATCGTTTTGCAGATAATAATTTACATGAGGTACTACATTCCCTTCTGAATTCCACTATTATAACATCACCAAGTGCATGTATATGCTGGTGTCTTGGGCCTCCTCAGCTAAGTTGGCAATTTAGAAGAAAGCGTATTTAGGATACAGTTTCAATACTATGAAATAGAGACGTCTGTGTTGATGCATACATTTCCAAAGCTGAAAGGACAAGACTTCAGTCTGCAGCTATAAATTATTCATAGCATATTCTGACACATTGGGGAAGAGACCTGAATATTCATATGCCACACAACTGGTAAAATCCCTATAAATTTGGGGAATGATGAGACTGTGGAAACTTTCGTTACTTTCATTATACAAACCTTATGGGACAAGCTGTGCCACAGAGGATTTCATTGACACAAGACATGCAATCAGAGGAATCTGTGGAAGACTTGAGCCTTGAATCAGAGTTCTTAATTTTTTCAAGCAATTTTTCCCAGAAAAAATGGGGATGCCAGCAATTTGGGAACTGTATTCTGAAATCATAGACACTCATAAAATACTAACCATCCTATTGCACTCATTCACTAATCAGTTTGGAAGTTGTTTTCACAATCCATCCATATTCAATAATGTAAACATCTGATCTGTGATTCTCTATTGCTGTAAATGTTCTTTAGCTATTTGTAACTGGACAAAATGAGTGTAAAGCATAACTATTCAAATTTGGTGGTAGGTTTCATCTATTGTGCATTAATAAAATTGACTACTTAACGCCCTTGATGATAGAGAATATAAGGGTCCAATGATGGCCTCTCAATAAAACAAAATCACTATTTTTGCAACGTTATTAAGTGTTTTTACAGAAGTATGCTACAGCACTGGCCAGGCAGTGGAAGATCAGGACTGCAGTGTTCTTCTTACTTTGGAGAAATCCTTTGATTTAGCCAATTAGTGTTCTTGTCACAAGCATGTCCTGGATGGCTGCTGTATATACACTTGTGCCATCTAGCTTGATGTCAAAGACTAAATAAAGTCCTCTGTCACTTTCCTTGCCTTTTCCCTACCCTTTCTATACAATGATCAAAAACTAATTGGCAGCTTTTAATTACCCTGGTACATACTCCTATGATCTGGACACAAGAATTCAGGATGCATTCAAAATGCAGAGATGCTGTGCTCTTTTTCAGGAGTCAAGTTGACCCCAAAACAGTTTTGACACAAGTAGAAGAACAAAAATCAAAACAGATGCAGCATTTAGAGGGCCCAGGTTGCTCTAAGAGTTCTTTAGAAATCCTGTTCTCCCAAGTGTCAGTGGACAGGAGGTACAGAAAATCCTCAGGGAATGAAATACCTGAGTAGCCATGAATAAGTTAAACATTTGGTAATCATCTGCCCTCAGACAACTGTTTACAGTCTTCATTCATCATTTCAGCTCCTCATTGATACAGAAAAGTAAAATCTTCCCATTGCAGCCTACCCATCCCTTATTTGTGCCACTTGTCCTTAACTAAGTGCCAAGATCAGAGCTAGATGTCCTAACAACTTCTAGGGCAACTTGTCAGATATTCATGAATATAGCTAATGACTTTCAGCAATCTTTCTAGATATATTGATGTCTTTGAATGCAGAGCCAGAGCTACAAATGTCGGACACAAACGTGAACCATCTAACTCAGGAGATCTTCGCTGTATCTGACACTGATCATACCTGTTATGTGAATGTCATATACTTTGTGTGAGCTGAGATGTGACTCTCTCATGTAGCTTTAAACAGCTTTAGACTGATGTTAAAGCATCCTTTTATTTCTGTGAGAAATAAGGAGGATTCACAAATCTGCTTTAGGGCGAAATGAACTGTCCTAAACCTCAGTGCCTGTACTAGTTCAGTCTGTGCTGGGAGTACATATATCAAGGATCACTGTCTCAGGTGAATGCACTCACTTGGATCTCATGCTGGATGTCTCCTCTAAAATCACACAGCAGCAAATCAGTGGCTGGGAATGGAAAATTCCCCTACTGTTAGCATGACGCCTTTGTGCTGGATATTATTTCCTTGCTTTTAAAACTCATGCAGAACAGATTTTAACTTTGTCCATGGATACAAAATAGTTAGAAAAACCCCAGAAGTCCACACTGAAAAGCCATGTACAGTATTAGTAACACTGATTTCTCATTACTGCACATGGAATTCCCACTGACACGGACAGTAATGTGGCATTTCAGTCTGGTGCAAAGGGTATTAAGTTGCTAAGGGAGTGGAAGCACATGGGCCTCATGAACCAGCCTCAGGTAGATTTCAATTACTCTCTGCTCTTTCAAAATGACAATTTCTGGTCTCTGATTTCCACTGGTTACTAAGCTACTAGAAACAAGCACGTTGTACACGGGTAAACAGTTATTGTAGACATCTGGGTCACCAGCCAGATTGTAATGCAACCTGCCTTTAGTGACAACATACACTGTGTTCCTCACATACACATCTACTGTCTGCAGCAGCTCAACCTCGTTTAGATATTCTGATATTCAGCCTCAGAAATGCACGATAGGATGTGGACGTTGTTCCGGTGAAAGAAATCCATCCTAAAAATCTGCAGGGTTTCCCCACATAGAAAAGTTCCTGGAAAGCTTGGAGCTATTCAACATTTCTTCAGATTCCCATCCTTTCCTGGACATCTCTCTTTGCTTTGGGGTACGTGGTTAAGAAATGCATGTGGGGCACTCCTCAGGAGGAAGTTACAAATGACAAAATGTCTCTCTGAGGACAAGGGAAGATGCATAAAATAGAACAGTTTCTCGCCTTTTCAAACATGCAAACCAACCAATTACATACATCCGTGCCCATTTCATGGTCCTTAAGCCAGGAGCAATCTTTCTGCCTGGACCCCTGAACTGCAGCATGGACTCATCCACAGAGATCCTGTAATAGGTATAAAAGAGGCAAAGCATGAAAAATCAGTTCATATTCCAATCAGTTCTGTACAGATGCAGCAACAGAGGAAACACACAGACTGACAAACAGAGCAAAAGCACTGAGCGGTTTCTCCTTATGTAAAACATCCTCCCTACAAGTCTATAGGGCAATATACCCTTTTAGTTGCTGCAAAGGCTGTAATGATACTCACAACTTGTTTACAAAATAGTGATCCCTCTTTAATCACTCCGTGTTTCTCCTGTGTACTGCATATTAAAATGCTGTAACCCTTCTAAAATAGATCTTGCTTATATAACATGAGGGACATGTGAAGTGAACATGAAATAGAGCTTTGACTCTACAGCAGTTCACAACAAGAAGTATTGCTGTGATTTCTCCATGGCTGCAAGCAACACCATCTTCACTGAAAACTTTTTTTTCCAATTAATTCTCAAAGTTCAGTATATTTAATCTTAATGAAAGTGCATAATGCACTGCTCCAAATGACCCATCATATACCTTAGCCTAGAATACTGTCAACAAATAGCTCCTTTCTTTAGACCATCACTACACAGCTCAATTTAGCTGGTTCTTAATTTTGAGATCTAAAAAATGCTCACTTTATGTGAGAAACTGCTAACATTCATTAGACTTCTGTTAGTGAACTGTGACTAGACTAGGCACACGAAGTACTTCTCAGGCTGGAGGCCTGAGCTGGGGTGTGACACCTCTGAGGCATTGGGGCTGGGTTGTAGGAAATGTTGGGGAGGCTAAGAGGGGCGCAGTTCCTATGGACACAAGTTTTATAAGGAATACTAATATACAGGCTCCAGTGGCAAAATTTAGGGTATTAGGCAGGAAACTGAAGATAAGGAATCTCCATTGTAGGAGTTGCTGAAATGCTCCAAGTACCTCACATGAGGACAAACATGTAAGCAAAATTTCTGTGTAGAGATGAGAAAAATATGTGAAAACAGGCATTTCAGACTCAATGAGGGAGTTTACACAGGATGAATTTGGCATCACCCAAACAAGATAGAAACCTTGCCATTGGTGACAGAAAGCTTTAGAGTCCTATAGAAAGCTGGATCAAAAGAACATGTTGGGCTGTTCCATCTTCTGGGATGAAGTCATGGGAACACTGCCTCAATCAATATGGCACAGCAAACATTTGGCAAAAGTTTAACAGAAATGTACAAAGACTAGAATCCCCAGCTTTAAAGAAAAACTGGGGTTTAAAAGGCACCAGAGAAACTTGTAGGAGAGAGTTAGATACTGTAGTAAACTATACAGGTAAATGAAGTCAATGAAACAGTCACACTGTACATGAAAGAAAACTCTTTTTCAGTTAAGAGTGAAAAGTTAAACATGTCATAGAGGTAGGCAGAATCCCTGTGGATTTAAACTCCATGGTCAAATGGGCAAAGTACAGCACTAAGCCTGTACTACTATTGACCTGACCACAGTGGTGAAGGCCTATGAGAGCAGGAAACACTATTTAAATGTAGGACATGTTGATGATAGATATGATGCCAAAACCAAATGTTTTGATATCGTTGACAATGGCTTCATTGATCAGCTCCTCACAATTTGCTGTAAGAAAGGTAATTTCTGGCTTGATTCTGTATGGAACTCACATGCAATGTCCTTGTAGGATCACAGGAGTCAAACGGGCAAATTACTCCACCAAGAAAGAACAGCCATGCACCACTGCCCATGCAATCAAGGAGTTCTCAGCCTGTCAAACCTCGCTCTGTGTCCAAGCCAGGTGAGGTTCTCTCTCAAAGAGGAATTCAAAAGGCCTTCTGAAAACAAAGCAATTAGTTTATTGTCCCATATATATATATATAATCAGTTCTTTGAATTCATTAGCATTTCAGATTATTTCATCTGTGCATGAAGAGAGAAGCCACAAGAACAGAATCCAGACACACATCCTCCTCCCATAAAACTGAGATATATCACAACAAAAGCACAGCTTCTAAGAATGACAATTTTGCATAAAAGAAACAATAAACTGGACTGGGGGGCACATTTGCCTGCTAAAACTGACAAAAAGCTATAGGATGTCAACAGAGAGCTTAACTGATTGCCTAACCAGTTCAAGATATGTTAGCTTTTTGCACTGAAACATATTATATTTTAGAGAACTGAATGTTCCTTTATACATACAGCATGCCCAGACACAAAGAGACAAAACACAAGTACATATTTTTATTCCACAGTGTGGTGCAAATAATTTGAACTTGTTCTTGGTAACGCTCAAAAAGCTTTCAAATTAGGCTCTTGAGGTTTGATCATGCTCTTATTAGAGACATCAACAAAACTCTCAGTAATTTTACCAAGAGCCAGGATTTGGTCCTTAGGAAGATAAGAAAACTTAATATTAAGTGTTGCAATCTTCTTAAAAGATGTTGTCACTATTCATTGATTTTCAGAACTAGCATCTCATAAGTAGTTGGATCAGTTGTTATGATAAGAAGTTCTGCTGATGCCTCCAGCTTTTCTGAGTTTCTTTTTACTTTATATTCTTGTCTGGTAGAAAGATAAATGCTCAATGAACAAGGCAGTTCTAAAGTAATTTTCTTTCATTTTAATTTACAGGTTTTTGTAAGATTGCAATGGCTGTGTGTAATTTCTAAAAACACAATAATTTGCATACATTAAGAAGGTATATTTGTGCAGTATGTCATTATTTCTGTATGCTGCATAGCTTTTCCATATGAAAAGAGATTCTGATTCAGAATTATGAAAAATAACATCTATAAATACTGTAGGGAAAATAAATTAATAACACTTGGCAATTATTTCTTTTCTTGAAACATTAATCAATGGATCTTGTTCAGAACCTGTCTAACCCTCAGCATAAGTGAAGAACCGCTGGAGCCAGAAAATATGTCATAAATTGTCACTCCATTTAACTGACAAAGAAACTAAGAATTGGATCATTTAAGAGACTTGCTGCATTTTTTCAAATTTTGTCTGCATTCAGAAAAATTCAGGCTTTTTAAAAGTCTTCAAACCTCAAACCCCAAACAGAGATACTGAGTACTGAACAGTGTTAAAAGTCCTGCCAACGTCAGGTCTCCTGATGCAGAGCTAGTGCGTGTTCTGGACTGTACGTGAACCTGCTTTGTGCTCATTCACTTGCATGATAAAATAATGAAGTAAATTGCATTTATTTAAGGACTGACTATAATCAAATAAATGGTTGAAGGTAAATCAGAACTTTAGAAGGGAACAGTAATTATAGCCAGTGACACAGATATCCGCTATAACTTGAAAAAATACTAGCAAAATGGATTTGTATGTAGCTCACACCTCTGTATATGGTGTTTTCTGACAGGGCTGCTGAGTTTAGCAGGGGACAGCTCTTTCATGGTGCTTTAATGCTGCAACACCAAGATGAACAGCAGTCCAGAGCAGCTTCAGTTATAACCACTGCAACAATTCATCTTCATTTTGCAAGCAAATTCTTATGGCCTCCTCATAAAAACAGAGACGTCTATTGCCTGGAAGTTATACCTTTTTAACCTGAGTGATGAGAATTGTTCACAGTTTTGCAAATTAAATCTCTCTAATGACTTATAAAATGAAATTTCTTTCACAAGTCCGCTGGAAATTTCTTGCCCGACCTACATCTCAAGTTGTTATTTACTTTGTTTCATGGCTGCACCAGACTGACAGCTCACAGCAATCCTGTAAGTTGTAGCTGAAATCTTCTTCTTTCTATCATTTTCAAATAATTAGTTTCTGGCTTTAATCATATATGTTTGTCCTTAAATACAGGAATTATTACATGAGGTTCTCTAGCTCGTCTTAAACAGGATGCCTGGTTTCTCCTGCCTCTTGTCTTGAAAGATAATTCTATAAACCCATGTAACTCAGGGCCTTAGTCAATCTCTAACAGAGTTGATTATGAGGGGACTTGCCTCGATCAAGTTATTAATAATTAGCCACAGAAATGTTCCTTGGCCTCTCTGCTAAAGCATCTAGCGCAGCATTTTCAGAGTCACAATGCTGGATTAACATTGATAACAATAACATTTGCACTTGCTCGAGTCTCCTGCTCAGGCTGGTTTGAATTTGTATGCTCCTGCAGAATCAGGCAAACACTGAGGCAGATTAGAAAACAGACTTAATCATTTAAAGTAACATCTTTGTTATTGTGTTAATCACATCCTTCACAGAGCAAAGGACTATGAAAGCTACTGCAATTTTCATGTGATCCAGACTTTGTCCTTCCAGATTTTGTTTAGTTAAGAATTATCATACAACTAATTGTATTTACTTATTGTCACTTTTCATCTGTGCTCTCTTGTGTTTCCTTCCTGTTTCCTTCAGTTTCTCACTCTGGTTCATCTCTAATTTTATTTCCTGACTTTCATGGTTGAACTCTTCTTTTGTTTCTCACTGTTCTATTTGCTTAAAATGACAGGTCTAGCACTTAGATTTGGTTTTGTACTTATCATATCACAGAATCTTCCCATTAATTACATTCACTTTTCTGCAATTTTAGTCTTTTATTGGTTTGAACAATTGTCTAACTTTTAGTTACTTAACAAAACTTTCTACTTCAACATCTTCTGATATTTTCTTTTAGAAAGAGTCTCTGCACCACTGTACATTTAAGAATAATGTGTATAAAGCCTCCAAGGTCTGACATTTCAGAAACCTCAGGGATACATGTCTTTCCACTTTCCTTGCTCACCTTCAAAGGAACCCCCTAAAAGAGAGATTTGCTGTATTATGCAATGTAAAATTACATCAGCTAAAACTATTGGCTTTAACCTTCATTAATTTAACATCTAGTTCATATCTGATCTCTTTGCCCCTGCATTGTAAGAAGGAGACTAATATAAGGACCCTAGTAAGCTCTCACATATTTAATTTTTTTTTGCCTTTTGGCTAGAACTGTCCCAAAGTCACTCACCATTTTTATTTCATCTGCCTTTTAACCCCTGTTTTTTATTATTCATTTCCTTAGCATGTGAATTATCACCAGTTATCACCAATTATCACCAAGCTGGGGACTGGGCAATTGCAGTAAAGTCATGTGCCTACCTGGACTCACCCCTTTGCAGCAAGAAATCAGAGAAACAGACAAGAAAGACAGTCCCTCAGCTCTTCACCAAACTCAGACATACTTTCTGCCTGAAACATGCAAATAGCTATTTTAGGTGCAGCTCTGGGGCTGTAAGGTATAAAGAGCAAGCTTGTCTATGACTGAAATAGCTGTCATATTCTTCTTGCTCATCAAGCTTTCTCCCACAAGCACAGCCAGACAGCTCCCTGCAACTTTCCTACAGTCCAAGGTGACCTTCTGTTGAAGTTTTTAGGGTCTGTCCTGCCGGTTTTCCTCAATAGCGAGAAAAGCATGGCTAAGATAAAACAGGAATGTCAGTAGTAACTGAGGACTGACCTGCAAATCAACCCCTTTTCGGGCCCATTTCACTTGGTGACACTCCTCATCTCCAACAGTGGCCATCGTACACTCAGCAAACTGTGCTCCAGCACCCTCCTGTCAGACAGCAGCAGCTGCTGAGGGTCCTGCACGTTCTGAGGGTTCCCAGCTTTACGTGGGAGACAGTCAAATACCTAAATATCTCCCATAATCAAATATTTCAAACTCAGAAGCAGAACTCATGCTCTGCAATATTGAAGATAATCTGATGGAAAAATCCCTGACTCCTCTCTAAAATGCTGCACTGCTAAAAGAATGTGGGGCACCATTTCCTAGGTCTCCGTAGGTAGATGACCTCTATATCACTTCTTTCACGCTGCTCCATCAGTCAGCTCTGCTTTTTCTGGTTCTAACCCTCCACAAAGAATTCTGCAGACTCCTGCTAATTGTTGCAAAAAATTTTACAGCACTGAGAATTAATTCTGGATCACTGCAGTTGTCTGTCACTGTGAGTAAAGCCTGGAAGTACTTTTCATGGAACAAAGCAGTTCTCTACTGTTAGTATGGTCTTGTGTGAGGACAGAAATACAGTGGATTTGCTGGCAATATTCTTAAAACTGTTGTTCTAAAACTTCCATAAGGAATTTTTACAAGAAAAGGAACACCACCCCTCTGTTATATGCCTTCAAAATCATCAGGTGCCACGGGGCATCCCAGTATGAATCACTTTGTGGGTACCAAACAGTTACAGAGAAATGCTGCTGATATATCCTTTTGTTAAGATTTAATAGAATAGATTTACCTGTAAGTAATGTGCTAAAATTTTTCAGAGAAAAAATAATAATTTCCAGGGCCAATCACTCTCTTTTCTCTCCTTTACCCTTTCCCTCCTCTTTTAATGGATAGATAGGTAGATCGATAGATAGATAGATAGATAGATAGATAGATAGATAGATAGATAGATAGATAGATAAATATACACCCAGAGATGGCATCTTGCTATACATGGAACACATGAGTCACCACACTTTGAAGATAAATATGAAGTACCAATGGGATGCAGCCAAAAAATAAAACCAAAAAGTTTCTTTCTGGTGCAGAAAAGGATAAATAAATGGATGCATGTGGAGATCACTTGAGATAAGTAATACAGATAAATTTTACTGACAAAGAATGTAGCCAAATTCATCGTGTTAAGAGTTGGTATGTTATTTTACCAAAATACAGATAAATAAACAATGGAGACACAGGAGTGACACATGAAAGCCTATCACAGCAGTGTCTCTGGAGCTCTGTGCCTCCTGAGATCACCCAGAGGCTGGAACTCAGAGCTAGATTTGGAAAAGCAAGCTAGATTTATTGCAGCAAAGAGATTATCTGAGCAATCAATAATTTTTTATCATGACTTAATATAACATGATCCTGAAAATATATAGTATATTCTAGCATGAGAAGAACAGAATAGTTAATGTGACTGCTTAAAGAAGTAAGTAGTGTATTTGGCATTCAGGATCAGGCCTGTCCTTAGGTTATATGAAATATTTACAGGTCATGAGCCTCTGAATTTCATTTTGAAGTTGTAATAAAAGATGTCAGTTCTACAGGGATCTCTGGTCTTTGTGAAGCAACCAAAAAAAAAAAAAAAAAGAGAAAGAAGAGAAAATCCTTGAACAAAAGAATGGTTTTATTTCTGAGATAAATTTTTTAAAATTACAATTCCTGAATTGTATGACTTCATTTTGAATACACTTTTAATATGTGCAAATTTCTGATTCTTCTCTCACATGTGACTGACCTGACAGAGAATACTTTATAAAGTTAATTTCTTATTTACAAAATAATAGAAAAAAAATTAAAACCAAGATCTATCAAAAACATATTAACTAAACATATTAGTTTCACATCTTTCTCATCCCCATGCCACGGAGTTTGGATCATCAAACTCTAGCAACAGCTCAAGTCAACGTTTTGTTCTGTGGAAAAGCTTCTACTAAGTGCATTGAATCAATGAAATGCATTTCATCAAAGCAACAGTAAAAAGAAAAATTTCTATGATGGGGACATTCACTATTATTCAGATCATCACAGGGCATATGTAGTTTCACATCCCACCAAAATGCATTAATTTCACTTATAAACTCTAAGTAGACAGAACTAATTTTTTTTTTCTGTTCTTCAAACTACACTTTATTGACTTTTTTATTTTTTTCATTACCTTCTTTCTAATTATTTCTAGTTTTTGACAAATCATACCTAAGTGTTTGTAGCATTTTTTTAAAACTAATTCTGTAAAATTCTTTCCTTTAGGAAGTTAAGGAGTTAAGTTTAGGAGCTAAAACTCTGAAGTTGAAGCCAAATAATAAATTATAGCTCATTAGGTAATCCTGGTCCTATAATTGATATCTCTCAGTGTATTTGCTGCTCCCTTTTTACAGCATGTACTCATGCTTTATTTTTATCATTTATTATTTACAAAGTGCCACGTGTTCCTCATTCTTTACAAAACAGCAAATGTTCCAGGTCCCTGCCCAGAAAAGCTTAGGATTTATGATCAAAAGGATGTGGGCTCCTCTGCTTTGAGATGTTTTTTAATGTTACATCACAGAATAATCAGTAGAGAAGTTAACAGACCATCCCAGTCCACTGCGGGTCAACAAGCCCAAGATAACAGAGGCCTCAGTTGTTACTGTAAAGCCTTAATCCATTTCCTCTCCATGACTTCCACTGCATTATTTCAGCACAGAAGAGCTGATGTCTGTGTCACAGTTTGGTACACATCTATAACGTGTGTTTAGATGCTGAGTTGTCCTTACAGCTGTTCCCTGAAATCTGAATAGATGAGGAACTTGGAAAATGACTATGACACAAAGCTGCATTGCAGAGCATGAAGCCTAATTTCTTTTTCATTTCCAAGGTGAAATTCACCAGCTCACACGGAATATCTGGTTTAAATGAACCATAGGTCTATAAATATAACATAGATCTATCAACTTGCTCATTCAATCCATGTCTGAGTGCCAGAGACAGCTCATTAAAGGCCAATCAATGGCCTTTTTCACTATTCTCTGATATGCCAATGAAGATGATGAAGAAGATGCAGATTTGATTTTTTTACCACTCTTTTTACATTGGCTGATAGACAGTTCATGATATGACAACAGAAGTTAAAACCTTTACCTAAGGCTTCTAAACTGTCTTGCTCTTCGTGTGAGAATTTCAGGTTTTCAATAAGCTTTTATTCTGTAACTTCTGAGACATTTCACTGCTGAGTAAATCCCATGTGCTTGAAGTTCTCAGCCTTAAGACAGACAAACAATTGATTAAATACTGTTACAGCTGTGATCACCCGTGATGAGAAGCAGAGTTACTTTTTTCTCAGACCAGCTAGAGCAGCTGTAAAAACTGGAGGGGCTTTCAGGTATGCCACCTTTTCCTGAGGTCTGGAATAGCAGTTGACTTTAAAAGCACATCAAGGCCTTCTGAGAGAGGGAGCTTCTAGTTTATAGAACATGCAAGTGTTACGAGTGAGGGAAAGGAAATTTCCCAATCTCCCACATTTATTCCCAGATATCATGCAACTGTGCTCTTCCTTCTGTCCAGAGAAAGAATTGTTCTTCTTTCTGAAACTACTAGTTATGATCCTGAAGATCTCCTCATATCAGTTGCACAGCACTAGATGAGTCCACATCACTGGCTTAGATAACCACATTATTGTATTTATTTTCCTTATTATTCTCCAACATTCTCCATATGTATCTCAGTGTCAGCTTTGCTCTGTGACTCCAGCAGGACACTGTGGCAGAATCACTTGAAGCTGTGATTTTTTTGTAGCATGTTAATACAGTGAAAAAAGCTAAAATATGGACAAGAAAAGAAAGAGGAGGTCAGCTATGAGAAGAAATAAGCTTTGTGACAGTGTTTTGGCTACAGAAGTCCAAGTCCACGGAGCAAGGTTGGAGGAAAAGTCCTGTTCTGGAAATACAGAAAGTACAGGATATAATCTCTTCTTCTCAATTCTATCTTTCCCTTTGTGACTAAGATTTAAATTTGTAAGGGGAATTCAAGATGGTGGGGGAATAAATGCAATTTACCTGATCTTGAACCTGAAATTCAATGTTATTAATCCTCTGTTAAGTTCCTGACTGAACTGAGAAAAGTAACTTTAATTTGAGGTGAAGTGTATTTCTTCTCTCAGTCATGAGGCTTTGCATTTTTGGGTATAACAAAACCAGAAACATTTCACTCCAACTTAAGAGACTTAGTTACAGATCAGAAACCCATTATACTAATCTAGTACCAAAAAAAACCAAAAAACCCAAGAACAAAAACCAAAGGAAAAAAAAATGTCTCAAGAGGTACCAACACAGATTCAACTTATCTCTGCTCATGTTTTAACAGGAAACAGTTCATCATCTTTTATTTCTACTAACAACTCAGTTCCTACACAAGGGCCAAGTGAGAATTGGTTGTAACTATTTATGGTAGGAAGAGTTTACTCACTCCTCAGCCTAAAGAAATGTCTTCAGCCATACCTAAGATGTTTAGGGTTTTTGGGGCTTATATAAACACTCCTCTGACTCCCTTTGGAAATTGCAAATTGCATTTTGAGAACACTGTTTTAGTTAAATGACAAATGATCTTGCATTTCTGGGAGAAGATGATTTCAAAGTTGAAGCAGTCAGTACTTAAAGGTTTTCTCTCCAATTCATTTAACTTTCCTCTGAGATTCAGTATATTCCTCTGTCAAACAAAGATGATGATAATCCATATCATCATATTTCAAGTCTAAATTCATTAAAATTTATAAAATGTTTTGCAGTGCTTAAGAGAAAAATGTTACAAAATTTGAAAGCATTTTTGCTATACTAATTAGCTCAAGAGTGAGACCTTCATTGAACTGCAGTTCACACTTTGGAGAGATTACAGGTGGTTTCATAATGTTATTTTGTAAATGTTTTTTAGTTCTGAAAATATTTTAATTTATTTACTGCAACTGGCACATGTACAAAAGCACATGGAGTGCATGGTGCCAATACAGCTCCCAAACACATTGGCTTAGCTGACATAAGTTCTTCAGATTTTTAGCTGAAATTATACGGCTGTATTAGGAAGGAATAACTCACATGTTGTCTTTTTTTCCCAGGAAAACACCATGAAAATTAACTTGTAGATTATACATAAGGATCATGACTGGAGTTTGACAACTCACAATAACAGCTCAACAGGCTAGAGCAGAAATAAAGGCGAAGTATGGGAGCCAATGGGAGTGCTGAGTGCTTGGGAAGGAGCTGGAATTAAGGTGGGCAGAACATAATTGTTTAGGCTGGAATTTAGACAAGATAGCAGAGCTAACATGCAAGAAAACTGAGGTCTCACCTCACAGTTCTTGCACAGTGATAACACAATCTGCTACCATGAAAAGAATTGTGAAGCTTTAATTGAACACCTTAAAGTCTCTTTATCCATCACTGGAGCAAAGGCTTCAATATCATACAGTCTAAGTGCATTTTCTGAATCCTTAATGGAAATACCACTCAGTTTTTGAACCGAAGTTTGCATAAACAGTGCTTAAGCAGCAGTTTCCTTGCTCTGATTTATGACAAGACACCCAGACTGGAACATCAGTATTCCAAAATCAGCTGCTGGAAGGATTTTCAGCACATCAGAAAGAGATGCCCTGTGTGTCACAAGGAGCAGATACACACTAGTCAAGGTATCTTTAGCAAAAGGAAAGAGCAGACAAGCAATAATGTAAATTCAGAAGGAAATCACTCCATATTTCAGAGAGAGGCAAGAGATTTGAGAGTTTACAATGGAAAGAGAGAAAGACAGGATCCAAACTTATCTCCAAAGGGTCTCCATCTATGCATTTACAGAGTTACAGAGCAGAGCAGGATGACATGCAGTAATCCAAATAAAGTGAGTAAAGGGGAATGCATTAAAAAAATTAGGCTGTTGTCTCCTCCTTGGACCTATCAAGTAGTTTTTTTGCCAAAACACAAATTCTCTACATGCCCTCCAGCTTCCAGACATCAGCAAGGTTTTTGTTTTTAATCAGCCAGACACTTCCTGAGTTAATTCTTTTGCCATGAACTCATCTAACCAAATCTCCCAGCACACACTGCATCTCCTTCCTTGTCTCATGAAACAGAGATCTCACACACTACCTCTATTCTCCCTCGCATCTAAGCAAATGCATATGCCTGCTACACATGATATCTTAATCACTAGTCCTTTCTCAAGAAAAGTTTCAGCATCTGCTGTATCTTAATTATAGCATCTCAAGGGACACCAGCTGATTTCCACATTAGTTAGCAAAGCCTTTCTTATCAGGAATTCTTTGGAGGCCAGATCGTTCATCTTAACAATGCTGCAACACAGCAGGTAAAATACTCCGATGCAGCAAAGCGGCACAAGACCTCTTTGCCTTCCAGCCCTTCACGTAGGATTTACTTGCTGAACCTACACCAGAGGAGGTAAATACCTCCAAAAAGATGAATTCCACCTTGAAAGAGGTGGAGTTGTTCCATAAAGAGCAGGCCTTTGTCAGGTATAAATTATCATAACACTGTTGTCATGGAGCTGTGAGAAATTTATCCCTGCTGAGGATCTGCTCCAGGATTCTCCAGCTTTTATTGCTGTGTATGTATTGTTGTAGTGAAAGGTTGTCTGTCATGGTGAAAGCAAGCACAACACAATGATTTGTTTGTATTTATAACTCCATGATTTTATATCTATTAGTCATTGGGGTTTTTTTCCTAATCACATCTGCTCTTGTTACTTTCTGAATCTGAAATCCCCATTAAGATGAGTTGTCAGTAACAGTTTTTTATCACAGTTCATAACTCTCTGCTGGCTCTGGGACACGTGCAGCTAATGACATGCACACACCTCTGCCTCAGAATGCAACTGAGAAAACAGCAATAGGGAGGCTGTGCTAGAGACAATTCTAAAGAGAAAGGAAAGCTAGGAAAGATTGCATGACATGGGTTCCTGGTCTAAGTCCTTAGTTTACATGACCAGACAACATCCCTGACAAAGTGAGGAAATATTTCTTTTTGAAAATTACGAAAATCCGTCATTACCAAGAATCGAGTATTCTCTTTAAAGGGGACAAAAAGTGAATAATGAAAACTTGTAACAACAATCTTTTGAAGCTTTATGTTTAGTCTTTATTCAGTTACACAACTCCACAGAATCCCTTTCATATAGTTATTTGAAATGAGTAGGCTTATTTTTTGGAATGAGATCTGCAAAAGCACCGGGAGATCTCCAAGTGCAAATCCTATGTCTTTCTCTGAGACTTGTGTTATTGTATCACTCATGTTTGCTTTGAAAATGACCTATTCCTACTCCAGTGGAGCTTTTTTTCTGTTATTGACAATCAGGACAGAGTTAGTCAAACTGGCCCAATGTCAAGGTAAAAATATCTCCCCTGCACTGGAATCTTATATTATCATGTAGGCATGAAAGAAATCCTAAAATAAAACTGGTTTACCTGACGCTGACAAAGTAGAAGGCAGCTTTCAAAGAATCAGTTTATCAAAAGGCAGACTTCAGGGCCCAGTCGTGCACTTTAATCACTTGTTTCATAGGGGTGAAAACAGA
Organism: Pseudotriccus pelzelni; assembly: GCA_035584735.1. NCBI lineage: Eukaryota > Metazoa > Chordata > Aves > Passeriformes > Tyrannidae > Pseudotriccus > Pseudotriccus pelzelni. The sequence continues at coordinate 7,020,849 of JAWMRA010000009.1, read as the reverse complement.
GACTTTTCTCACACAGGCATAAGATGTAATTGATTGTTCTTGCTCTATCTCAGCCTGTTAAATTGATGGTTGCTGCTGATGCACATTTTTTAAAGAACATTAAAATCCAGGATGAAATTTTCGTTCTGTCTGTGCCAATGAATCTCAGTCAAATTTTGTCTGTTACCATCTACACAGTCCAAAATATTGATAGATACTCTTTTATTAGTAACTGAAGAAAAGATAAAACGCCTTTCCCCCACTGTGTAGTCAAAATGAATATTTCTGTTATGAATATGCTTAGAACCATTAAACCATGAGCCTGAAACACAGAATACTTGTGAGTAAATGAAAATCCAAAAGGAAAAATGCAGCAGAATTTGTTTGTGGCAGATTAGTCTGACACGCTGAGTCTGACATTTAAAAACTCTTGCTATTTAAAAGTTACTTCCTTGCTATTAATCCCGTCTTGCCATTTTTGTAAGAGCAGAAGAAAAGATGAGCTGATGCTGACAAGTTAACATAACTCATGACCCTGCAGCTTTTCCCTTGGCAGGTGTCCATCACAGCTCCCTCCACCAGCCTGTGTGGAATCAAATTGGGGTCTGTTCTCTTATCAGCCAGGTGATGTACACACTTCTCTGAGTGGCTGCCTTCCTTGCTCTGAAATGCTGTAAAACACAGAGACCGTTGTGCTGGCTCTCCACATGACTCTGCATCAAACACAAAGAATACCAAATGACTTCGGGAGTGACACGGAACTGCTCAGGAACTGGCCCAGCTGGACTGAAAAATTTCGGAGCAAGGACATAAGGATTTGGCCTTCTGAGCTGCTGGGACAGACATATGTTCAGGATCCCACTGAGTCAGGTCTCAGAAGAGTCTTTCCTTATGTGCTCCCTTTCCAGTGGTACACATTACCTATGTGCCACCAAACAATTCCACAGTTCCTGATCTGTGTGACAGAAACTTTTTAACCAACATATATATTTCAGTTAAAAAAAAAAAAAATTAAAAAAATTTCGCCATTAGTTAAAAATATTCTTACGAGTTAAATTGAGCATGAATTATGAAAAATCAGCATCTGAGACATGAAGTTCTCACTCAGCAGAAAAAGTAATGACTTGGGAGCCAGTGCAGCATAGGAGGGCCAAAAACTGTAATGAAAAAAGCTTTGATGGCTCCAAGGGAACTGAGGAAAGCACATTCTCTGTCTGATACGGGGGGTGTGGGAGATTAGCCCTGGCTTCCCACAAGAACCCTCGCAGAGTGACATCAGCTGTCTAGAGGAAAGGCACCGAGATTCAGGTTGGCCACATGAAGGGTTTCCACACTGCTGCACTCACACAGCACAAAGTACAGCTTGAGAACTGTTTCTGGGCAAGGTGCACAGATGGTGAAAAAAGTCCCTTTAACCTCCCACACTGAGTGTGAAAGCAGGATTCTCACACACACAGAGCTATGTGTAAAGAAATATATATTTAAGAAATTACAGCCTTTTTCTTATTTTGTAGGAAGTTGTTTGGTGTAAAGGATTATATCGTAGCTTGGGAATCAGTAAGAGCAGGTACTGTCCTGTCAGAATCCCACTGAGTAGTCTTGAATAATCAGTTTAGAGATGACAAAACCAATACTTACACTGATTAATAGTTTGTTCCAATAACACTACTGCAGGTCCAGTCTAAATCAATTCCTATTGGAAGCAAAATATATTTTTCAGGAAAAATAAAACCCAATGAATCTTGATTTTAAAAAACTGCAGACAGATAACCCACAATGATCCTTTAAAAACAAATTCAACAGCTTATTACCATTATTTAAAAAATGGGCACCTAGAATCTACCTTTGCCTAAATTCCAACTTGACACCGTTTTACTTCTTTATAATTGCTGTGTCAAAGTTTTCCAGCCTCATACTCTGTGCCTTATATAGATACAGGCTGGGACAAATTACCATTGCTTAAACTAAATAGGTTCAAGTCCTTGAGTATCGTGCTGCACAGAAGGTTCAATCCATTAATCATTCTCCAAGCCTTCACCAACTCTTTATTCCTTTTTGAAATATGAATCTGGATCTTCACACGAATTCAGCTCTTTGAGAAATTATCACATCACTACTGACACAGGAGTAGCATAACTTCATGATTCCTGTTTAAAGTTTCTCTTTAGTCCATCTTCATGCCTTTGGCTGCTGTGTGATGTGTAACCTCACTATAATTCCACCAATTATCTATCATGATCTCCCAAACACTTTTCAGTCATTATTTCTCATGAGAGACTCATTTATCCTACAAAAGTAAGTTAAATTATTTAGAATCCTAGAATATCCTGAGTTGGAAGAGACCCACAGGGATTATCAAAGTACAGCTCCTTGCCCTGCATAAGCCAGCAAAACCCCCCAAAAAAACAAACAAAAAATCCCAACCCAAATATATGTATATGTTATACGGGTTTACCTTCAGTTTTACTGAAGTGTATATGATTTATGAATCATTTCATACACTAAATTTATTTCCAAAATCCCAGGCTTTATTCCATATACCATTAATTATTTTTTAATAATTTTCCACTCATTAAAAGAAACGGGCAACAGAGCATGACCCAACAATCCCTAAGGGAGCCTATTAGATAATGATTCCCACTTTGCATATTAAGACTACCAGATAAGCAGTTTTAGGTCTTTTTAATGTGTTGCCCAGTTGAATTTGCATTATTCTCATTCCTTAATCAAAGGTTGTGTGGTACCATGACAAATGCCCTGAGAAAGTCCATTACATCAGCACTACAACATTTATCGACCAAACCTCATATATCACACGAAAGCTATTGAGTTAGTCAGACAAGTTATATTTTCCATAAACCAATGAGAACTGCCATAAATTATATTATTCCTGATTATTACTTTACTAATAATGTCCCATATCAGTCTTCCATTATTTTGCCAGGGATTGGCACCAGTCTGAAAGGCCTGTAATTATGAAGCCATCCCGTTTAAAATTCTGGCACAGTATTTGCCTCCCCAGTGCTGTGTCAATTAATAAAAAACAACATTAACAGTCCAGAGACATTCTTAAGTGGTTCCTTGAATACTCCCTGATGAACATTATTGGAACTGCTCATCATAAAATGTCTTAACTTGAACAGTAGCTGATTAACAACCTCCACAGTTAGTGATGAAATTTTCCTATCCCTGTCTCTACCTCCACAAAATGCCAATAACAGACCTTACTCTCAAAATTCTTCAAGATCAGTAGTTTAAGGACAATTTATAAGAGCTAGATATTTAAGTTTTCTAAGCCTTCTGTGTTGCAGTACCTCTGGAGTGATTAAGAATATTCCTACTTCCATAAAAACCCTTCTTTCTTTTATTTTGAACAGGATCTGAGGTATAAAGCATTCTCATATCTTTTTCATTCTGCCTACCCAGAATTTATATGGGAACATTAAACTTTCTGCTGCCAGGGAGTCCCCATGTGGAGTCACTCTAAATAGATGTTTCACTGAATCCAGTAAATTCTCAAGGTTTATCAAGTACAACAAACACTGAAGTAGTTAATATGGTAAGAGGACTATGTGTCATTCTATATTACCAGGAATCACAAGTGGATAAAATCTAATTAAAGGGCCAAATTTTCACTTTGAGATCTGTGGAGTATTTTTGTACTCAGGAGAAAAAGAATAGGGAAAAGAGCTAGAAAACTTACTTCTAGTTGCAGCAGAAACACTGTAACAAACAAATAAGCAATTTTAATTTCTGGAAGAAAATAAAAGGAGGAGTAATCAGCAATGCAGACTGATTTTTTTTGTACAATAATGTCCCAGGTATAACAGGCAGGCAAAACACAGTAGGTATTTTAAATAAGAACTTTACAATATTGTCATATAGAGCTGGGGGAAACATGGTCTGGAAAAATCACTGTAAGATGACTGCTTAGCTCAGAAAAAATTTATTGATGATTCACTGTCAAACTAGAAGTTTTCCTAAGTGGCATATAATCCAGTATTTTGATTAATGATTTGGCTAAAGTTATAGAAAACAAATTTGTTAAATTTGCAGAGAACATCAAGCTAGAAAAGCTTAAGAGAATAAGATAGGGATGTGCTCAGAATTTAAAAACGTAGATAAAGTGCAGAAAGGGTTTTGAATAAGTAGGATACAAGTCAATAAACACAGTGTGAAAAGTCCACAATTAGGTAGGACTAATCAACTACACAGGAAGAATTTTTTCTGGTCTACTCAACAAGAGTAGACAAGAGCACTCCTCCAGTTTGGGACATTACTAAAGTAAACTGGTCTAAGGGAAGTAACAAGAAAGATGATCAAGATCTAGAAAACCCAACCCATGTGACAAGGTTTAAGGAATTGCTCACCCTAGAAAAGAGAATATTACAGGAGATGCAATAATTTTCTTAAAATGTGTACAGAGCAGCTACAAAGGGAAAGGGAATATACTTCTTCACATAATTTATGCTAAAACTAAAAGAACAGAGGGTATGGACTTCATGAATGCATGTTTAAGTAAGTCAATAGCAAAATAGTTAAAGCTTTCAAACAGTAAGATAGTTAAGCATTGGAGCTGATAATCCAGAGGGCTGTGGACTTTCCACAAATTGCATGTGTGGTACATTGCAATCACAGTAACTGCAGTACAAGTGCACCCCTGGAGATTCTAAATCTTCACAAAACTTTTCCGCTTCAAAAAAGAGGAATGGTTGGTTTACAAGTCTGTAGCACTTACATAGATGAGGCCTTTATCCATACACTCTGTTTCAAAGTGAAAAGTTTGTGTTGACTTCAGCAGAAGAGCATCAGGGTCCAAATTCAGGAAAACTTAAGAGCAATGGTTATTTAGCCATTGAAAAGGAGTTTTCCTGGGATCTGCAATCAGTTGCCTGACAATAGTGGAGAGACATGCTTTCTCCTTTATTATTTGTCTAAATAGGTAGATTATCCTTTCTGTATAAGGCATTTTTATGAGCAGAACAGTGTTGCAACAGATCAAAACCAGCTTCTCTGCAAACAAAGTAAACCCCCTCTGCCAGGAAACTGAGTGTATGGCTGGACAAACAACAGTTACTATGGTGCTAAGAAACACAACCACATGGGATAAAGGCAGGACACACCAACTAAAAGCCATTTCCTGTAATGATCTGACCTGGATGATATGTTAATGCACAACCATGGCTGTATCCTCCCTCAGAGAGGCTGCATGTTGTAGCATCACCTGCTGCAGAGCTGGGAAGCGGGAAGGTGAGCTCAATACGAGCCCACTCAGAGCTCACCTTTCCAAAGGAAGTTACAATTTCAACACAGGTGCTTGTTTCAGATATGGCCATCAATGGCACAGACTAAGTACTGACTAAAACACAAGAAGTTTCACCTCAACATGAGGAAAATCTTCCTTACATGGAGGGTGTCAGAGCACTGGAACAGCTGCCCAGGCAGGGCGTGGAGTCTCCCTCTCTGGAGACATTCCAAATCCACCTGGGTGGGTTCGACTGAATGATCTCCAAAGGTCTCTTCCAACCTTGAAAATTCCTGGATTCTGTGAAGTAGTAGCAGTAAATAACCTTGCTCCAACAGGTATCACCACCTGTTGAGCTGAGCAGGACACAGCTGGATGTCTCCTCCTCTGCCCACTCACAGTACTCACCCCACACATAAAACTGGGGTAACAACGGACATGCTGCACATAAATTAAGACAACAGAAACAGAAACTTCAACTGATATAGGACTGGGAGTTTGCAATTATGCTGGTCATAATCTGTAATAATTATTCTTCATTCTGTTGATAAGTTCTAGGCTGGTATTTACTGACGGACAGAGAGGTACATGTGAACAAAACTGGTTCCAGCATAACAAATTACCCTGTTAGTATTCTACTCATGCTATTTCCAATCCAATTGCTATTTTTTTACTGTGACTCAATGTGGTTTCTACATTGAGTCTTTTTAATTAAATGTTTTATATGCATCATTAGTAAAACTTTTAGCTTTTTAAAATTAATTTTGGATTGTGTGTTGTTCAAATTTATTATTCACTGAAGTATGTACAGCATCTCAAAAACCTCTTTTACATGCATTCCCTAAACACATATAAATCACACAATGTGTAAATACACCTAATATAATTAGCACTTTCATTAACATGTGGTTGTACCATTCATACCTTACAATTGCAATTAGATAACAAAGTATAAGGTGTAATTAGAATCTCTCAGAACTAAATATTAAAAATCCTTAATTCTATGTTATTATTAAAATTTAAGACTCTTAATACATTAATTTCCACAGGTTTTGCACCTCACTGGGGTCTAAGAATAAGCTAACTTATTTTCAGTAGTTAATTTTTAATCAGCTCCATGTTTTTACAAATTAGGCCAATTATTCTCAGTTAGCAGAAAATAGTATTAATGAAAATATTCATTTTCATTAATGTTTGTAAAGATCTATTTCTTAATCAAATATAGATATTAGGTCTAAATGAACCCAAATTGCTTATCTCCGTGGCTACATGAGCTAATAGGCTGCTGTTTTATACAAGGTATGTGCACCAGAACACAAATCTATTACTGAACAAAGCAGCAAATCTGTGTCTTTATGGCCTAACTTGTGCTATAGTTGGATGCTGGCAACACAATCTGTTGTCACACACAAGATTTACATTTAAAGCTCTTCTATTGAACACTTTGTTGTGTATGACACGTTGAGTCCATATTCACTTTTCTACATGCAGGTCTGTCTATCATTACATGATTTTCTTAATAAAAATCATGATTTGCCCTTGCCATGTGGTTTCTTGGCATGGAAACCACAGACCTTGCCATTCCAACCACCAAGTTGTTAACTTGGAATCTGTATGCTTGTTGTCTTGTGCAGTTTCAGAGGCAGTGATTTAAAACTATTTTTTTAAAATTTGCAGGATGACATAAACATCAGTAAGGCCTGAAGGAATGCAATATCTACCACCTCCCAAGGGGAGCTAAGTATCAGGGTTTTGACAGTAACTAGGTAGCTGCCAGATTCTCCAAAAACACCTTATGCACTTTGTCTTTCTGAAAACACCCCTGCACTCCCATTACTCTCTTCAGGATTCCTAATAGCCCCAGAAATGTATTTGAAAACAAAATCTGAGCATTTATTTGTAAAAGAAAGGATTTTTATTTGACTTTCTTCAGAATTTCCCCTGGCGATTTAATATTAATTAAAATCTGTTCAGCCATATGGTGACTCTTCTTTTTCTTAACAAACATTATGACTTTCATATTTTCTACCATGATTTTCCCCATTTTTGCCATAACAAACAACAAATCTTCGAGAGCTCATAGCTCACAGACATCACTGGTTCAAATATTAATGCAACCGCACAAACAGACCAAAAGGGACCACAATAGAAAAATGTTTTCAAAGCATTTTAGTCAAGTGAACCTTGTGTGATTAAATATGCACTGTAACAAAACCGACTTTCACATTCATAAATAGAGCAGAGTCACAAAGAGCATGGGTCCTGGCTCTCATCTTTTTCTAAGCTGTAAAGAACCTGCCTTTATATTTATGGCACAGAATTACACATCAGTGTTTTCTGTGCCAGCCATCATTGCATTTTTTAAATTGCACTATAACTGAGCAATAAATATAATACATTGATTCCAGATTAGATGGAGAGAGAACGAATCTTGCTGAAGCTTCTTCTCATGCAGAGCGAGAGCAAAGGCAGAGTTTACACCTGTGGAAGCACAGCACTGGGAGTGTGGCTTGGACTGAAACGTATTTGAAGAGCAGCTCCTTAAGCAGAAACCCCTGCCATCCATCCGTCTCTGCATCCATGTCCCTCCATCTCTCCTCTGCACTGACTGCTGCTTTGCCAGTTTTCTCACTGACCAGTGCCAAGTGATTTAGCCCCTGCTAAGGAAAAAGGCAAAAGCTGGATCTATCTGGCTTTACTGGATCTGTCAAATCCTGCCAAAATGTGACATCAATATGCCATTGCATCAACAAATTGTGAAATGAATGCACCTGCTTCTGATGCATTAGGAAAAATGCCTCTTCCAATACACACTATACTATTAATCTCATATCTAGCATTTGGATCTTGATAAATTCTACTTACAAATAACGTATCATGAAAAATAAAATAGCATGAATAATTACTCTTGAATTAACAATTTTTCTTGCTAGAAGTGGACTTTTTCATATACTGTAGAAAAAACTTAAATCATTATGCATGTACTTAGATTTAGAAAAAATAGATATTGCTGCACACTGGTGTTGACAAATTTCCCCCAGCTTCCCCCCTGAGAAAAACACAAAAGCCTTTACTTCAAACAACAATTAAAAAAAAATTTCACATGCTTTAGAAACATTCAGCTACTATAGAAACCTGCACACTAACACAGGAATGGATAATCTGGATCTACTGTAGCTAGAGTGAAAAAGTGCACCTTAAAGATTCCTAAAACCATAAGAGTCTAATAAACCTCTGTTCAACAAACAGCAAAGGCACCAGGGCTCCAAGTTTAAATAGGACTCACTTGTTTTCATCTAGACCTAAACTTTCTTCTAAATTGAGCACAAAGGCAGACAGATATTTATATCTGCAAAGTATGTACTCTGTATTTTGTATATTAGGTGAAACCACAAAAATTCAAATCTAATACTTCCATCTAAGTGCAATCACCTTATGTATTACACAGTGAAGTTTTACATATGTCTAACATGTATGGGCAATCCCAAAGAAATATTTTAAGCTCATCAGCTCTTAATTGAGGTTTTCAAAGCAGCTTAAGGGATTTAGACAAAAAATACTCGTTTCTTATTTCCTTTTATCACCGATACGTGGCTAAACTACTCGGCTGCTCTGAAAATCTCAATGAGCTGGATACATATTCATTGGGTGTAAGAGAACTGTCACTTTTGCTATCTATCTAAAAGATGAAACCCTTAAGCTTAAGTGAAAAAAATAATTGGATAGATTTTGCTTGTGCCATCACTGACAACTTTACGAAGTCATCTTCTGCAAAACTCCATTTTTTAGCTGAATGGGAGCAGTTCAAAAAGGCTTATTTAGTCTGCTGAAATGAGAGCTGTGATGATAGAAATATGCTGGAATAAGAAATCTATTTTGCATTGCTCTAGTACTGGAACATGCTTAAGATTGGATTGCTCTGGTCTATCAAAAGCATCATAAAGTTTTGTATAGTTAATAGTAAAACTTGGAAGCTCTGGGCCAAGAAATTACAAAATCTAGCAAATTCCAGGCACTGAATGTTTCCTGTGCTACTGAGTATAGATACACTCAGACAGAAATTTGCAATGAAATTGAAGCAGCTGATTCTTTCAGCAGATCAGAAGTTTAAGGTTTGAGCTAGGGGAAGAGGAGAAAAAAGCTGGATCCAAGATGATGCAAGTGTCTCCTGCAGGATTTAGCCAGGCCTGTTGTGCCAGTTTGCAAGGTCAGAATTTTGCACATACGGGCCAGTGCCAGGTTTTTTCCTATATAACAGTGTCTTTGGTAAGTGCTGAAAAACGCTATCAAGCAATGCTACAGATCTGGAATGACTGTCTCCTGATCTTTTCTGGGAATCACAACCCATCACGTTTGCTCTTCATACTCGCAGCTCAAGGTAGGGCCCGGCCTCAGCATATCACTGAAATCCGGCTAATTACGGCCGGGGAGCGGCGGGGAAGGGCCGGGAGCGAGTCGCGGTTTGGAGGCAGCGATCATTCCCGGGATGCGCTCCCTGCGCGGTCCCCCTCCTTCCACGCGGGGAGGTAAAACTCGCGGCTCCGTGTGCCACATCCAGGTTTTGCCGTGTCCTGGCTCCGGGACGCTCCGATTTTTTGTTGTGGTTGTTATGCTTTAGTAGGGTTTTTTTCCGTGTTGTTTTTTTTTTCTTTTT
>JAWMRA010000009.1:6930539-7010608 GCA_035584735.1 Pseudotriccus pelzelni | reverse complement strand
CCGGGTCCGCCCGCCTCCCCAGCACCCCGCCGGCAGGGACAGCTCCCGAGCAGTTCGCAGCTCCGCATCCCAGGGCGAAACACAGCCAGACAGGCGCGGAGGGGAGAGGAGCGCAGCGAGCAGCTCTGGGTTGCTGAAACCAGTACAGGAGCTGCCAGGACAAACTGAGCTTTTGCCAAAAATAGCTCTTTCAGGGTTAGGCTTTTTTTTTTTTTTTCCTTTTAGTCGAGCGCTCAGCAGAAGTGCCCCAACCCCAGCGCGCACCCAACCTGTCGGCCTGAGGGGCAGCTGAAGCAGCCGGAGCAGAATGTACCAGGGACACATGCAGGTAAGCGGCTCCGAGCAGGACGGATGGAGAGGGGAAGCCTCGGAACGGGCTCCGTTGAAACGCGGCTCCGTGAAGTTTCAGTGGGTTGAGCGGAGGGGAGATGCCACCCTGGCACTGTGCAACAAGTGACCTGGTGCAATGTGACCGTGGCACTCCAGCTCAGGGCTAAAGGCAGCAGCTTGCCTGGGGCTGGCCCTGCTCGAGGGGGAGGATGGCAAAAGGGTTCTGTCAACTTTGTAACTAGGTGAAGTTCTGTGTGTATCTATCCATGTATGATGCCTGCTTGTTCAAACAGATTCAAGGGAGTATTCCAGGGCAAACATTGTTATGGCATGCCTTAAGTGACACATGTCTCCTGCCATCCTCTTGATGCATCTCTTCCTGTATGTCAAGTGAAGGGCAAACAATAAGGGAAAAGACAGAGCACTTGCTTTACAAAATCTGCAAAGGTTTCACACCACACTGAAACCGCCGATTTGCACAGTGCGTTGTGTTTAAAGGTGATGGATTTGTATTCTTCCCTCCCAACACGGGTTGAGGATTGATTTTGCTAAGCACCAGAATGACTTTGTAGAATGAATTCAAACACATGGCTAAGAGACTAACATGTTAGGCAGAAATATTTTCTCATGATCCTATTGATCCTACATCATCTTGGCACAATACGCCTCTCCTCGATAAAAACATACAACTATCTTGGACGTGAAGGCTTTAACCTTGACTCCCACTCTCCTTCACATGGCTCTTCCTTGGAAAGCCAAGCCTGTTTTGAAGGAGGAAGTGCCAAAGTGGAGTAAAGGTTTACACTGATCTTCCAAATTCATTTCTTTGCTTTGGACCCAATCTGGCTTTGTGTTCACTGCCAGGAACGATGAAATGCTTTTATCACGTACAGTGGCACCAGCCTTGCATGTGGTGGTGTTTGTACTAAGGCTGTTTACAGAGAAACTGCAGTTTTAGCCAGTGCAAGCTGACCACTTCTGTTTGATGTGATTCTGCGCAGCGTTTAAGTATCTGCTGAATGATCACCAGGGACATTAAACTTCAGTCAGTGTCAGAGACAGGGTTGTGTGCAATATACGTGAGTTAAGCGAGGACTCTGATTCAGCACTGCTTTCCAGAACTGAATTATACCAGTTACTCTTTCATGTTTGTGTTATCTGATCTAACAGTGACAAATAATGGGTCATAATACTGCTTGTAATAGGAGAGCAAACAGGTTTGAAAAAGATATGTAATCAATGGAGGGAGTGTACGTATTAGCATTTATTTCTGAAAATAAGGTTAAAACACAAAACCAATCCTATAACTAGTGATACTGAGTTGGACATTGCCAAATAGATATTTACACCCTTAAGAAAGAAAAAGTTCTTTGCTATGAGTTAGAGATTGCAACAAATGTACAACACTTTATAAAAGGAAATCTAATTAAATCTTGAGGTGCCTGGCAGCACCCTAAATTTTCTGAGTCATTAAAAGGGTGAAATCAAACTTGCAACAGGAAAATAAGATCAAAACATGCAAATGTGTTGTAACTGATGTCCTTTAATTCTTTTCTTTCAAAACATTTTTCTTTTTCTAGCCCAAATGCAATCAAACTCGAACCAAATTCTCTTAAAAGGTTTGCTGAACTAAAAATACTATTCCTATTGAGTACACTTATATTGTTAAAAATAAAAACCCACCTGAGTTCATCACTGAAACTTTTTAATATTTCTGTGTCCTAACAGGAAGCATTAATGTTCTTCAGATAACACCTAAAAAGCCTAAAGCCTTAGGAGAGATTTTTATGTTTAGTTATATCTTTAATTAGAGACTTTGAGTAAGTCAGCCAAAGACAATACAGGGCTAATTTCTTTGCAATTAAATGATCTACTGTAATGTTTATTAAACCATGTTAGAACATAAACTATCAGAGTTACCATACAGTATTAAATCACACACTAAATACAGTATCAAACCACACACTAATAAAAATGTAGGCACGTTCTAAGCATTACAGGTCCTTTCTCGCTATCCAAGATTCTTGTAACATTTCTACTAATTCAGGGAAAATTAATTGCAATTACCAGCCAATCTAAAATAAGATGAACCATAAAACCATCCAAATTTGGGTAGATAAAGTGAGACACATAAGTCAGTACCTGGACTCCTAAACAAAAGCAATCTCATTTTTAAAGCACTGAACACTCACAGAACTTACGCTTCTTTGAGAGAAACTAGAGTATTTAGCTTAAGCATCTGACTTAATACATCCAAATGCAAAGTGATGTGCCAATATATAATACCTGTTCCTACACTCTTGAAAGTTATAGTGATCAAATGTAGGATCTGCCAATCGTAATTTCCCTTTTTTTCTAGTGTTTTGTTCTCAGATGCAAAAGTAAAATCTGCAGAATTAATTCTGTAGTCCAATTACTTTAAAAGATGTTTACAGAGCCCAGGTTTTACTAATACCCTGCTGTAACTCAGCTAATTCTTGGAATACTTCTGAAAGGGGAGAACATTAACGACTGTAACAAGGTAATAAACATAATTACAGAGATTGGGAGTTGGCCTGCCTTGGATAGGCATCAAGCATTATCAGCTTCAATGGGAATTTCTGACTAAGCTCAATAAATTCTGCAAGTGTACATGAAACATGCTTTGCATTTAAGCACTGCTGAAGTCCAGCACCTAAAGTACTTTACATCAGGCCACAATGTGTGTATCTCTTCTTAATTCTTAGTCTCTAGTACAGATTCAGTGTGTTGGGTTGATTTTTTTCTGAATCCCAGAAAGTCACTTTATTCATTCCAAAGACTTAAGTTTAGATTTCCCTCTTGCCGTTTTACAAACGGAGCCTCACAACACAGAAATACAAGAGAGGTCCTAAGCTCAAGTTCCAAAGACAGTTTAAAAAAAAACAAATCTAAAAAGAAGGTAAGTCCTGTCTTTAGACTTCCAGGTACCCTTCTGTGAGATTAGCTGTTGAGTTACTTGGGCACCAAGTGCTTTCACGTAAAATATGAGGAGAAAGGTGAAGCTGCCTTCCACAGGGCCAGCACCACAAACAGAAATAAGATGCAATACAGTGCCATGGGAGCTTTTTTAAAGCTATTTCATCACCATAATGAGCTTAAGCATCTGATTTAGCCCTATTTACCAACCGATTTGGTTCACGCAGTGACCCCCTAAAGCAGAGCAGGGACTGACATCGGTCCTAAGGCACGAGCTGCCTCCTGGAGCCTGAGCCCTCGAGGTGAGGCTTTTGCATGAGAAAGAACTTCAGAGGAGGTGCACGGACTGTTTGTCTACAAGCACACCACTTCAGCTATGTCAGAAATCCTGTTTAATTCAGCAAATGTAGCCTCTGACAGGATGAAACCTGATGGATACAGGAGAACACCCTGGGAATCACAGATAAGGCAAAAGAACCAGGTCTAAATGCTAAGCTGTACAAGGTGAAAGAGAGAGTATTTCTCTCTTGGGACAATGTGTGCAATCCAAAGTGTGCTGTTTTCCATCTTCTTCAACGAAACAGTAGCAGACCAGATGGAAGCAGAACATAAGCTGAGTTCAACCCCCAACCACTGCTCTAAAATGTCTGTCATTTTAACAACCAACAATAAGAAGTTTTAAGGTTTTTACAGTATATTATATGCCTGGTACCAGTCCATCCCTTTGACTTTTATGAAAGTTCTATAAATGGGTGGAGGGTAAATTGCAATCATTTTCAGCAGCATTTGGCTTCCTATGAAGTTCAAAATAAATGCTTTCAAAACTGTTTGCCTTGATGCTGTATATAGTCAGCTTTCCCCAGCACAAATGCTTGAACAGAAGAAGTGCTTTGCCAAATGTTGGCATGGGATTTTATATATGGCAGTGTTATGTTTCAAGATGGCTTAATTTAGACAAAGCAGAAATCTTGACCACACATGGCTATCAAAGTTCCTCCGGCACTTTCTCGCAAGAACAGGCTTGTTAGTCACGATGCCTTGGCCAAGCTCCAGATCAGATAGTTTGTCTTCTCAACTTTTAATTGCACAGGCAATCAACTTCACGCCCTTAATTCTTGTGTTGTTTTTTATTAACAAAGATATTTAATAGTCTACCACTGTCATGTCATATTTACATGCAATAACCCATATTCATCATTCACATTTCAGGAAGATTTCAGTTCTCAAACACATGAGTATATGATAGTAGTGGGTCAACAGAAAAATAGGTGTGCACACATGGAAATTCTTGCAAGATGAAACCTCAAGGGCTTCACATGTTTTAGTGGGCCTGAAAAGTGTTGCTAAATATTTTATAAAAAACATTTTTGCACTGATTTCTCAATACTTAAGACACATCTAACTCGCTGGGAGACAGGGAAACAGAACAGCCTCAAGATTCACTGCAGATGCAAGTCCCATTTCAACTTACTTGGTAACCTATTAAAAACACTGTAATATTGTTGGCTACCTAAAATAAATAAACCCCAAGCTATTAATCAGTTATGAATAAGAAAAAAGTCATATGCATTTTTAGCTTAATAAAACAGCTCACAAAGAATACACACAACATAAACTTGAATTCAGTGCTAAATTTCATCGCTGCTCAGCTGTTAAGTTCAACATAAACTTAATAACTTCAAGCTACAAAATTCTAAAAATACGTGCACATAGTTAGAATGCTGACTGGTCCCTAGTGATGGCAATGAACCATAATTCCTAGCCTAGCTAAAATTCATTTATGATAAACTGATAATTTTTTTACTATTACAACCCTTTTCTAAGTACTTTCAACAGTCTTTATGTTGGTATGGTTTCCATTTTGTCTTGATATTTTCCAGTTAATTCACAAGCAGCTTTACGAGTTTTGAACAGCAGATTATGAACCGCTTATAAATGAAAAAAAGCTAAAAATAATGAGCCCACTTCCATGGAAAGAAATCCATTCAAAGAAAGTAGGTGATTATACAGCATTTGGTGAAGTTGCATTCTGAAACTGTACAAATTGTGAGAGTTTGTAGAGAGAAGTGTTCCTCAAAGCTGTTAGGCAGTTTTACAAGAGCCTAGCAGAAAATCTTGCAAAGGCTCAGAAATTCTTGGCACACGGTATATTTTTACTGGATGTAAATTAAGAAGAACTCTTACTAACTAAGGATCCACCCCTCTATCCTGGAATTAAATTCATTCAAAACATAGAAAAACAACAGTCCCTAGCACTGACATACATTTATATAAATGTTAGTCTAATCCCAGTATATAGCTTTCACTAAGGAGGCACTGTTTACTTGAGAATCGTGCTGGGTTTTTTTTTTCCTACCACTACTGTCATAATTTTCTATGCAAAGGAGGAGTATGAAAAGTTGGGATAAAGTCCACAAGTTATATCAGGATAAATTGTCCAAACAAGAACAAGGTTTATGAAAGGATGGAAAAAGTAAGGTAACCACCATAGACAAATTTAAAGTTCCCTTTAGGAAATGCAGTCTCTCAAACTCAGCTGTAGAATAATTTGTAATTTATAATAATCTTGTTTCTAAGCAAGCTGATTTTCCAGAAGCTTTAAAAATAGAAGAGGTTGATGTATAAAGCAGATCCATTTAAAACTATCTATTCAGCTTAATTTGCTACCCTTTTTGCCATAGTTAAAAATGAAAATGATAAAAAAATTGGAATAGTACTTGGAATTCATCTACTCAGCACAGGAATTATGTACTAGTTATTTGTAAATCATGGAGTCTTAAGTTTGCATAGTCTGTTTCAGAAATAGTTGATCCTGCAAAACTGAAAGAAGTACTTGTCTTCCAAATCAGGTGTCATGACATGTAAACTAGGAGGTCACTTTCTGTAGTTTTGCATTTTCATCATTGTCCAATAGCATTACCAACAAAATGCCTAAGGACCATAAAGAGCATATTCAGCAAATTCTTCTACCAGGTTAGGATTATTACAAACAGTCTAATATTTCATTGCTTTCCTCTCAGGCCTTTGAAATTCTGAGTCATTGGTACATGAGTTCTACTTCCAATGGTTTATTTGCATATAAATAAAGTAAATTCTAAAATATCAAGGAACTGAAACTTACAGTGAATGGAAAAAAAAAGTCCATGTCTCATCAGATTGCCTGTGCCCAGAAATAGAAAACACAACCCAAAGTTTGACATCAGCCCCTGAGCATGATTTTCCCAGAGTTTGCACAGTTAGTCACGTCTCAGCATTACTGCAGTTCCTCACAAACATTTCGTACTAAACTTCCATCAGGTTGGCATAGTACATGTACACTTTGCCTACCACTCCACTCACACAGATTTGCCACTATTACTTCTCTCACATTCCTGTTTGTTCATTTTCTCCTCCTTATCTGAGTTTGAAGGCTTTCAACGAGACGTTTTGCCTCCTGCTACATTTGCGCTGTGGTTTCATTTCTGCTGCCAACAGCAGGGCAGCCAAGCTCAGCCAGGTCAGGCCTGCTGCGAGCAACAGGGTCTGTGTCACCTCTCAGCAGCACTTGGCCACCAGGCAAAGATGCCCCGCGGTGAAGTTCACTGCCACGAGCAGAAAGAAGCAAACTGATGGCGGAGGACTTTACTGCCAGCAGAGCTCCCTCCCCACACACTGCATCTGGATTGGGAAACTATAGAGGAACACCACGAGAAGGGAAGTAGCCAGTTTTAAAAAAACAACCTGACTTTTTGCCTGCAGTCACTACAACTTGTTTGCAGGGTAGGCCTGTGTCCATGGGCTGCTTGTCTATTTTGGCAACACCTACAGAAAAAGAACCACACTACAGTCTTTGTGACTCACTCCATAAAATGTTCATGTTCACTTGTCATAGAGCAGCCTACTGCCTTCTGGTCACTTGGACTGTTAATTTCATGTCATTTCCTTAAAACACCTGTTGTCTTAATGTGGGTGCTGAATTTAATACAAATTACCAACAACTTTGGAGAGCATTTTCCAATAAACATACAAAACAACAGCTATGCATTTAGAACAACAACCCATATGTGATAAGGAAAGTACTGTGCAATGAATTCAGGCAAACAATCTTTCTTGACCACATTAAGACTTTGTTTTCTGTTACAAAATACATAAAAGAAATTCAAATACTGTTATCCACTGACACTCAGTAATGAGACCTTCAGAATTATTTTGACATTCATTTACTATCAATCGTCTGGCATTATAGACTTGAATAGTTTTCAAAAGCTGGAGACACAAACTTTAAAATTTGCCTTACTAACATTAGGACCAGCTGTATCACCTTTACATGAATGCTTGTAAGTGGAAAGCACAGTTATGTAAAAAAAAAAAAAAAAAAGCCTTCCAAGCCTTTTCCACATTAATCCCTGTTTTCCAAATGTCATCATTTGGGTTCCAAAGTTACAGTGTCAAGTAGGGAGTACACATGTCCTGGACTGGGGCAGGAGAGCTGTCATGAAGTGCATTTTCAAATACAACGTTTTCTAACCAATAGATGTATTAAGAAAAAGGTTCAGGATCTCTTATTCGCTATTCATTAAAAATCAATTGAGCCTGCCCTCAAATATAGGGATGTGAGGGATGTGTTTCTCAATTAGTAATACTGAATATTAGAGTTTAACTTCACAGAGTTATCTAAAGTCAATTTTCCTAATGTCAATATAGGAATAAGCAAAGACTAAAACAAATAAAAGCTTTTTGTGATATTATGTAAGACTGAGAGTAAACATCGCATTTTGGTACAATAGTAATCTGTCAGAACCTTTTAAAGTCCTGATAGGAAGATCTGACAAAAAAGGTTTGTGGTATTTTATGCAGAAGAACAGATTCATATTATTTATGTTAAGCAGAAGGATGGCCCTGGTCTTCACTGTGGCCTCAGACACTATTGTCAGAGGAGCAATGACAGAAATGTCACAGAAGAGATTACTGAAATAAAAAATATGGTTTGACATGTTGCTCCTCAATGTGACAGGTTTTCCTGCTCTCATTCATGGAAATTTAACAAGGAATATAGTTGTCCAGTTGCAGGCTTCAGATGTAGATGAGATCTTTCATCTTTTGCTATTTGTTGTCTAACACTGTTCAAGAAACCAGGACAATTTTAAGAAGGCTTTGAAAAAGGAATAGAAGGAAGAATATTAGATAAAAGAGAAGAGGAAAATTATGGTGTATAACAGAGAAAAACAGCGCAAAAGAGTGCAAACTAGGAAGGAAGAGCTGGTTTTGTTCTGAGTAGTAGGAAACATTGTTAATATTACCACTGTACTCAATCCAGGTAATGTTGCACAACGTGGTAAGGCATATACAACTGGAAGGGATGTATAGGATTGCCTGAACCTGTGCAATAAAACAAAGAAATCTGAATTATTAGAAAACAGCTGAATACTACACGGAAATAGTGAAAGAATAATTATCCCTTGCAGCACTCACAATAAAAGATTATGTGGTGTTCAGGAAAGATAGAAAACCAGAAGTGTTGGTCATATTAGGAACCTGGATCCCAAAAAAAAGTGAGGAAAAAATTTGTAAGAGGCTTCAAAACTAGTAAAATTGTTAAGGCTATGCCAGGAATGCACAGGGAATGGAGATAAAGTGTTCCTCAAAGGCAGAAGGAAAAAGTGCAAGTTACCTAAAATAAAGCTTATTTAGATCTTTAAAGTATGTTAAAACAACCACTGAAGGTTTTCAGTTTTGTGACGAAGAAGGGGTAGGAGAAGCAAAACATACTCTAAGTGGCATTTGTATTATGGATAACCTGATTTATGATGCAAACCCAAAATGGTTACAAGGGTATGAATTCTGCAGCTATTACAAGTATGTGAAGCACAAGCTCATGCAGAGGCACTCTATATAGTTTCCACCTCAAACTGCTGATGCAACTGGTATATTAAATTAAAGACTTGATAGAAAATATGTTATAGTCTAGTTAGGAATCCAAACAGGACAAATATATCCAGATTTAAGATTAGGTGAGAAAAATGGTAAGACAACTCGCAGCCCAAATATCCACATGGCTATCCATAATCCTTAAGGTTTTAGGGAACAGACTTTAAGGAAAATTAAACAAACATAGGCATCCAAAAAAAATGGAATAAACGCTATTTGCATTTATCAAGAAAAGATAATGTCAGGCTTCCCTGACAGCATTTTCTGTTATTGTAACTGGGGTTTTAGGCAAGGCAGGTGTAACTTCTTTGATCTATATGATCTTTGGTAAGCATTTGTTATGGTGCCACAAAAGAAATTATTATTGAAGCTGGAGAAAGTAAAGAACAGTAGTAAATCTGTAAAGAGGACAAGAAACTCATTCATGGGGAAATGAAAAATAGACTGAGGAAAGTTTGATAGGGAAGGTCTTTGTGGATGACGTTTGGAACTGATAACTGATGCTTCACACATAAATGTTCCAGAACCAGGAATGTGGTGACTACATTGGTTCATTACTCAGTGCTGTGAAACATCATCAATATTGGGAAACATCACCAGTACTGACGAGTTTTGGGTCACTGTGCAGAGGGAACTGTCTGTACTTCAACAATACAAATACGATTAAATTTAACAGCACTGCGTACTGCTGATCATCAATAACAAAAGATGTCTACCCTGAGCCATGAACTATCATTTAGAAATTATTAAGAAGAAAGACTTGCACATACAAGATGGCTATAAGTTGTCAATATGATATATCCATAAAAAAGATACATGCAGTTCTAGTTTTAGAAGAGGGTTTTTTCCAGAATAGCCAGGAAAATAACAATTCCAGTTGACAATGCTACTAGCTAATTTTCAATTGAGAATCTTGTACAGAAGAAAGTCGAGAAAACAAGTCCAAAGCAGGATGATGAAGGAGAAGTCTGTCTTAAGAGAACAGACCTAAAGATTTTGGCTTATTTTGTTGAACAAAATAACAGCTCAGCAGGACCATAATCACAGCATCTAAATGCATCAGGGAGATAAACACCAGATATGGGGAAACCTAAATTAGCTAAGGACAAAACTGGCACAGGAACAAATGGATATTAACTGGCTGTGAATATATTTAGGCTGGAAATTAGAAGAAGGTTTCTGATCATTAGAGCAATCAAGACTTCCAGTAGCCTTCCAACAGGAATAGTGGAGTCAAAAAAACTAATTACTTTAAAGATGAAACACAATCAATTTATGGGAGGTTTGGTATGACATGCTGTCTATGGGACCAGAAGATTAAGCCTCAATAATCCAGAAACAGCATCCTCCTTGTCTTCACAGGATCACAGAACAGGTCAGGGTGGAGAGGACCGCAGTGGGTCACCTGGTCCAACCTCCCTGCTCCAGCAGGGTCATCCCAGAGCACACAGCACAGGATTGCATCCAGGTGGTTCTGAGATATCCACAATGAGGGACTCCAAAACCTCTCTGGGCAACCTGTTCCAGTGCATGGCCACTGCACAGTAAAGAAGTTCTTTTTCGTGTTCAGGTGGAATTTCCTATGCATCAGTTTTTGTTTGTTGCCTCTTGTTCTATTGCCTGCTCCATCCTCTTGACACCCACCCTTCAGATATTTATACAAATTAATGAGGTCTCTCTCAGTTGCCTCTTTGAAGTTGTCTTCAGAAGTCTTTCAGAAGCCTTCTTCTTAAATTTCTTTGACTTCAGCAGAGGCAAACCCTAACTCTTGTTCAGAAAGACCAAAATAGTCAACTTCAAGTCAAAAGTCTTCCTATTATGGTTGTAAGAGGGTTTGACTGCCTTCACAGCTTCATTGACCTCCTGCTAAGAGACCCACGCAGGCAGTGACAAATTAGTCTCACTTTGCCTAGTCCAAAACATCATTGTGAGTACTCGTAGAGCTGAGCTCTACAGTTTGAATACTCTCTCTGCCAGCTTCCTTATCAGCTCTCCCACTCAGCTGAACTCATAGTTTTGCTTCATATAAAACCTTAATAATCAGAGGAAATGCATTTCCCCCATGCAGCTAAACTCAGTGGTTCATGCTGGAAACATTGAAGCTTTTCACCATCTTGTATTCATGTTCCTGCAAGCTGGCCCTGAGGGTTTGAAATCACCAGCTGTGTTAACACTGTGTAACAGTAAGCCTGAATTTATTTCAATAATAGACAAAGTGTGTGTGCATGAGGATCTAAACTAGAATCCACCGGAACTAGGAGGGATATTTTCGCTGGCCTCAGCAGAGCCAGGACACAGCTTTTTCTCCATATGACCACCAGCTCATTTTTCCCTCCTGGTCTCCAAAACTAAATGCAACGGTTATTGTTTAGAGCATATGGTCTTGAACAAGAGAACTGGGTTCTCTGTTTTGCAGTTCCAATCAGGAAAAAGTACTGAACTCACTTTGGACTGTTCTCTTTGAAGGGATCACATCTTAGAGTCAGTCCTACGTCCCTCCTAGTAAAAGACTAAGAATGAAAATTATTTCTGGGTTGAATCAGGCTCATGAAACTCCTTCAGGATCTGATTAGTGGGGGGGTTCCTGTCCCATCTCAGATCATGATGGCTGTGATTTGCATCCCACAATGTATCAGGCTGACAGATGCCCATGAACACTCCATCACAGTTTGATAATATCCTTAGCCTTGCCTGTCTTGGCTGTTGGCAGTTGCTCACTGCAGTTTACTGAGCATCTCTCTGCTACTCAGATTTCAGAATTTCAGGAGTCAGACCACCAAAGAGTTTCCAAATAGGTGAGATCACTGGAAATTGGCTAGAGAAAGATATGGGAAAGCAGATCACTAAATTTACTGAGCAGGGAAATAGGATGATAGCTTAATGAGTTAAGTACTTTTTCCTGACAGTACACAAAAAATGAACTCTTATTTCCAAGGTATTTTATAGCTGTCAAAGAGTAAGAGAATTTCACTGCCTTTTCCTCAAGTAGTAACTGACAAATATCAGAAATAAAATTTCAAATGAAATTTCAACTAATTAACTCAGACTCATTAATCAGCACAGAAAAAAAACTTTTATTCAGGTTGTTGCACATATATTCTTTGTATTTGCTAAGCACCAAGCAAAGCAATTCTAAGTGAATTTACAAACATGAGTATTTGCTATTCCTTCTTGCACACAAACATGCTCAAATTCAATCCTGAATGAGTGTCTGGTGCAAAATTAGAGAGTAGATGATACTGAAGTGGCCAACCAGACATGACGGACACAGACTAGAAAGACCACATATATCGAAGCAGAGTTTGTCAGATGGCTAAGGTGTGTGTCCATACTGTGCCCATGGACAATTGCAGTTGGCTGAAGAATTGAAAATACAAATCATAGGAATAGTAAGATTTTTACTGGCTTTTTACAGCTCTATTCTCAAAGAAATAGAATTTTTGGCTTACACTACTTTACAATAAACAGTCAGGATTATTTTTCAACTATGATGAGTTTGGTGTCGGCGTGGTGCTTTCAGTATATCACTGCCAACAGGCTGCCTTTGTTTGCTGGTCTTTCTCACTAAATCAACAGTTCTAAAAGTTAAAATCCCACCCAGCATTTCAGAAGACAAGAAAGTAGTTACTTCACCAGCACATTGTTTTGGACAGGAGTCCCCAAAGAGCGCAAAAAAACATTTACACTCATCCACAAGTAAAAACTTAGCACTGTTCCTTTTCTCACTGTGATATTTATATAACACATTCTGGCTTATGTTTTATTTTGAAACCATTGAGATGATGGCTGGACTGTATTCTCACTTCAGCTGACAATTAAATACACACCTCTCAAAGACCTGCTAATACTTTGCAGAATACTCTGTGTTTACCAGTCAGAGACAATTAAGTGTTCAAATTTTTTCATGGGTTTCTTTGATTCTTTCTAGCTGACACTTCTTGAAAAGCAACAAAATTACTGCTTAAGGGTTCAACTACACTTGTCATTTGTTTCTCCTCAATAAAATCATTTTCATAAAGGAAAAATAAATGTATTACAGTCATTACACTTAATTCTGCTCTGACTTATATTTGCTGGTTCTCACTAATTAATAGGAGAAGCATTTATTTAGTGTATCTGGTTACCATTTGTTTCTCTCCAGCTTTAGTTTTGGGCAGTCTATCAGAATTTGTGTTTATGGGCAGCAAAATTATTTCTGAAATATGAGAAGCATAATTTCCAGAGGAAATCTGTTGCAGATTTCTGTCCTATCACCTTCTTACTAATACTGAAGTACTGACAGAGGACCATGGCAGCACGTACTCGTGAACTGTAAGATTCATTTACAAACATGCTACTCTATGTTCATCTACTCCCCATCCAATGAAATCCTGAAGTCCTGGTTCCACCAAAATCAGTGATAAAGATACCTTTAACTTCAGTGCAATTGGAATATTGTTAAGAATCTTTCACAGTGGGAATCACTGTTCCTTGCCTCAAAGTAGTCTGAAAAGGGATGTCTTCATTCTGTGAACACAGAGAAAGAGCTGGTGTGGAAGTAGGCTAAATTTTACTTTGAGGATTTGTAACTGTTTACTCTCCATTTGTATGTGGTGCATGCAAATTCTGTCCAGTAACTTTCTGGATCCGGGATTAACCTCCAAAGGGTATGGCACTCTCTCCGTAGTTAAGTTCTGTGCTTTGCCGTAGCCACAGATTTACTACAGGAACTTGTATAAGGCACTTATTGTCAATGTGCCTCTGTTCTCCATCAGTGACAGAGGAATAAAAGCACTTCCATCATTCCACGGTGTTATCCAGATGTATTAAAACATATAAAAACACATGTTCATCCAGCTAAGGAGGCCATTCTTGGTTTTAATGCCTCAGCCAATTTTTTATTCTTATGAAAATAAAAAGTCATCTTAAAACAATTTTTAAATTTGAATCCAAGCTTTTTGCCACATTTCACCCAGAAATTATGCTACAGGATTCAGTGCCCTCCACAGAACTGAACTGGCAGATGAGTTGAAAGATATACAGAGATAACACAATCCCAGATATAAGAGGTTTCCATTCAAAATATGGAAACAGGCATTTTCAAGACAATTAAGATATTTTAGTCTGTGTAACTACACTCAGGTGAAACAGTTTAGTGAGCATGGCAATTTAAGATTAACACCTTTATATTACCTGGTGCACATCCTTGCCCATGTGATTCTTGGTTTATTATGGTGTGAAAACGCAGCTGTGAGAGGGGGCCTGCCAGTTGAGGCAGCAATGAGACACACAGCCCCAGCTGTAGGAGCACTCCTACAGGAGAGGGAATATGCCAAAGGCAGCCTAGATGTCACTCTAGTCACCAGCTGCTTTAACAGCTGGTATAAATCTCAGCCTGCCCCATGGGCAGAGGAGGATGTATACATTCACTTCCACCCTCTTTTCTCAAGCTATGTTAGGAAAGGCAGTTTCAACAAAACCTGCTGCTGAAGGGCATCTTTTGCACTAAGGAGATCTCAGTTTTGAATGCAGTTCTTTGTCATTAGACCATGTCAGCTGTAGGCTACTGCTCATGCAATCCCACACCAGCTCTCTGGGGAAGACCAGCGATCTCTCAGAAGAGTTAATAAGGAAATATATGACACTTGGACCTCAATTCCCTAGGGATTCCTGTTTAGGAAGATAAAGGAGTCCTTAGTCCTTTTTCCTCATTATGCTGCGCTTCCTTTAGAGCTATTACTACTAATGATACCAAAAATTCTCAGTAGAGGATAGTAGAGATGGAACACAGACTAAAATCAAATAGATCTTGAGTTGAGTGGAATAGATCACTGAAAGCTGCTGAGTTGTACTTCACCCTGACATCTGCAGAGGCCCTTTTAGTTCAAGGGATGAAACAGATGTAATTAGAAGAGAACCTGATGGAAGATATTAAAAATATTAGAAATATATATATTAGAGAAATATATATATTAGAAATATACAATTATATATGTAATATATATAATATATGAGAAATAACAGTTAAATAACTTGTCATGGATTAATATTGAGAAGCTATTTAGGACTAAAAGAATTTTTTTTTCACTAAGTGCTGAAATACAGAACATGCTAAAGACATACAGACACCATTAAACCCATTCATTTTAAGAGAAAGCTACACAGCTTTTTTAGGAAAAAAAAAAGAATGACCAGAGGGCACTGCTGCTGGCTAGGTATTTGTTAATTTTTCATGTGAATTTATTGCATATGTAAGTGATTGAATTAGTAGCACTGACAGGAACCCAGGCACAGTAAAAGCTTCCTGATACTGACACAGCACTGCTGGAGCTGTGCACTCCTGACCATTAGCGATCCCGCTGCCGGAGCCCCGAGCTCCAGGCGGAGGCTGCGGAGCACACGGGAACATCCACGGAGCACCCCCAACAAAGCCCAGGATGAGACCACCACACTTTTTTAGATTAATGACCTCGTTTGGGCTCTGATGCCAGGCTCCAGGGGAGAAAGTCCAGTGCGAGCTAGTATCATGCTACCAAAATACTGCAAGGTAAGTTTGGGGGGAAAAGAAAAAAAAAAAAGAGGATTTTGTGTTTTGTGGTGAAGATACTACATGTAAAAGGGAGTTGGAAACAGGCAGCTTGCAGGAGAGACTGTAAGGTACAGGAATCAGAATGATTTCCCACCTTTGAGAAAAGAGGGTCATTTCCAGACACTCAGAGGCTGAGCAGTGAAATCTGGATCTTCTGTCAGCGAGCAGTAGATTGCTTCAGAACAGCGAGGCTTTGAGAGCAAACTAGGGGAATGCAAATTGCATATCTAATAATTTAAACATGCAAGTGTATTGCCAAATACTACCACCTAAAAGGAATGCTGCTATGAAGTCCTTAGGGAAGCTCATAACCCTTTGGGAACCCTTTCCTCCTTCCCTGCAACATATTAACCTTTTGACCACATCGGTGCTTAGATCTACATAAAGAAATTGTACCCACAGACAGTTACACCTGGGGAGCAGTGGGAACAAAACCGTGCAAAACATCAGGGATGCAGGATGTTGTGTGAATTGTGTACCAAAACCTCATAGCCAAGAATAGATACAGATCTAAAAAAAAAAAAAAAAAGGTACTTCAGATGTATTATGAATGTGCAGAGGAGCAGCCACAGGGAAACGTTTCATTGCTGTCTTATAAACTGTGCTCCTGTCGCGTCAGATTGTGACAATTTATAAGAACTAAATATGAGCCTTTTGTAAGAGTAACACTGCTAGATTTAATGGTGCTGCTAATGGAGTAAGATTTTTCTTAGAGTAAGGGTGCCATAAACCAGCCCTCACTCACCACTTCCTGTTTACTTGTGGTCTATTCTCTAGAGCAATCATGTATTTCTCTCACAGGAAACTTCTGCTTGTTACCAAAAAAAAAAAAATCATTGCTTAATATTTTCCTTTTTATACCATTCATCCTCATGGAGGGATTTCTTTTCAAGTCCATTATTTGACATGTAGAAGAGTCAATGAGTTAACTGTTCTTTGATTAGAGTGGTACTCTGCTCTGCTCTGCTGAGTGGTAGAGCTTCACTTAACATGTTCTTTTTCAGTAAGCCTAGACAACCTCTTCTAAAATTTCATGTACGTATCATTTGTATTTAATTTGAATGATTTTAGTCACTTAGTAAAGTTGTTTCAATATTTTCTGTTTTATTGAAAGTTATTTCATTGCTGCAAGCAAGGTATTTTATTTTATGATTTTCCACATGGTTGATCTCAAAGGAGAAAACACAAAAGGATTCTAAATTAAATTCTAATCCAATTTAACAACAGCTGTAAAGGAAATATTAGTTATTAGAACTCTAGAACTTCAGCCTCATAGTAGCATGAAAAGTGAAGCTGATCATATAGAAGTTTCAACTGTTTCAAGTTTTTATCTCTGTACAAATGTTCCATCAGCAGCTAGAAACAAAACCAGGCAGAAGCTCTCACTGAACTACAACACTGTACCAATGACAAAACTATAAATCAACATATACTGAGGAGGACAACTTGTAGTAAAACTAGCAAATGTTTTTGATATTTGGACCGCCCTTGCTGCTACAAAATAAATGTATTCCAATTCCTTGACAGATTTTGAGACTAGAAGGATCCACTTATGTCATATGAACTGTAAAACAATGCAGTTCGATGGACTTTACACACTTGACACAGGTGATCTTCAAGATTATTGTTTGAATGAGAACAGCATATACTCTGGAAAAATACCTAGTTTAAGCTTAAAGACTTAATCCGTGGGAAATCTACTCTCACTTGCTCAAGATATTCCAGTAGTGATTCTCCAGATTGCTCAAAGTTTTCCTTTATATGGAGAAGGCTTGAAATGATATTTATGCCTTGAATAGTGCAGCTAACTCAGGACCTGTGTAAATAAGCACATGAAAGAATCAGTTAAAAGTGTCTCCTTGTTCCCAACGCAGCATTTCAGTTCACTTACAGTGGGCAAAAGTGGCAGTTGGAGGAGCTGGAGGAAAAACCCTCAAGGCAACAGCAGCCTCTTGCTCTACACAGCACAAAATGTACATCTTACAGTGTAAAAGTTTCCATTGCCATTGCAGGAATCAGGATTTCACCTCTAGTCTTGTAGGAGGGAATTACGATCAACTTTTAGAAAACAGCTGGATCACAAAACAGGAAGGCTGCTTTGTAGAGCAAATTTTAAATCAATTCATGTGTATATGTCAGGAGTGTGGATCTCTGTATTGTAGTAAGCAAAATGCAGTCTACCCACTCTGAGGTAGTTTAATCTACTTCTCTTTTAGCATTTTCTCAGAAAGTTCCTGGCAATGAGAGTTTTCACAGTCCAATTAACACAACAGGGAGTGACAGTCTCTAAGCCTGAAAACAGCTCTCACAGTAATCTGGACAATGCTACAGATAAGAAGCTCCTCTCTTCCTTATTCATGGAAAGGTAATAAAATTATTCAACCAGTTGCAAAACACAGAAGAATCATTTTTACCCACACTAAGAATGGAAGCAAAAGACAAAGAAGTTTGTACTTGTCAGTGAAAGAAATAGGTTAGCATGTGTCCTGATTTGGGAAGAAGAATAATCAATATTTAAAGACACGGAGCAGACTACAGCTGGAGACAATCCTCCCTGCAAGAGAATGTTAGAAGCCAAGAAAAGGCCAGAGGAAAGCTGAAAGGGAAATAACATTGTGCTGGCAAATCAAGGTAACAAACAGAGCTCAGAATAGTGAATGCATTGACTCCACTACAAACCTCTCCTTCCCCCATGCAGTGGAAAGGAAAAATATGGCACCCTATACCACTGATTATCATTTATGATAACCAAACCAGTAGTGCCAGCACTCCATGAAGACATCAATGTCTTGTATTAATTCCATTCTCCAAATTTATTAACATAAATAGTAATAATTTTCGTGCAACTAATGCCAAAATGAAGTGCATGTTTTGGAAATGTTTTTTGTAGAAGTAGAACAGAAATGGAGTGACCTTGTGTGCAAAATACATTACTAAATGCTTGACTATGTACCTGGACTGGTCAGATAGAAAATATTAAATTTTAGAAGCTCATATATATATATATCAGACAGTATGATATTTAGTTCCTTTCACAGAAATTATTCAATGTCATTAATTCAAACCAAAATGCACCTACCATATATTTTTTAATGCTGGATTAGGACTCAAGGGATGTTTTCATTATTCCCTCATGACTATACAAAGGCATAAAAAAATCCCTTGGTAGGGAATCCACTTGTTTATGAAGCAAAACCTATTTGTTTTATTTAGAATAGTCTCAGCAGACCTCAGGTTGTGCAATGAATCTCTGCCTGGCTGCTGCCAGCCCTACTTAGCTAAAGCAGCACCTTTGAATTTCTAACTTTTTGACCAATAACATTTTTTTTCCCTCCCAAGTACTTTATTTGTATTTATTCAGCAGCAAAAGTTGATACTTAATAATCCACCGACAACATTATGTGTCTGCACCTTTCCTTGCAGCTGTATTTACTCAAAACAAAGCCACTCAAATGAGCCTTAATCAAGACACATCCTTCTGCTCACTGTGTGTGAGCAAATCCGCTTGGATCCCCTCAGCCGGGAGTGCCAGCAGCGAAGCCCCAGACTAGAAGGGCAGAGCAAACTGGATTCATTGGGATGTGGCATCAGTGTCACATTTGGCTGATTTTAAAATTCACCTGGGTCCCCCAAGTACTCGCCAAAACACGTGTGGTTTCTTCTGTGCCAGTTGAGCCACTGTTTGGAAGGTGATGGAGGAGCTCCCTGATGCTTGAGCGTTTGCTCTGGCAGCACAGCTCTTCCTGAGCACAGGGTGAGTGTCAGTCCCTGTCCTGCCCTGTGACCCGTTCCAGCCGGGAACTGCAGCTGGGGGTCACAGAGAGAGGTTCCACGTGGAGAACAGTGCCAGTTGTTAGATGGAAATTCCCGGGGAAGGATACCTCTTCTTCTTAAAAGCTTACTTTATTGCAACCAGGGGTGAAATTACAGTGACAAAACTACTGGAAATTGAATTACTAAAAGATAAAATAATTAAAAGCTTTATCAATAACTACTGAGTGCCAGACATTTTGCTTAAGGGAAGCCTGTCTCCCAAATGCCATTCATCAGTAGTATTTAAAGAACATTTTGACAGTCCAACTTACCAAGTTATCTGAAGAGTTTTCACAGAAACTGAACAGGATACATTAAAGCCAGACAGTATGTGAGATACTTGTGATTCCAAATATGTCAGACTTGTGGGGTTCTGCCGCACCGCCCTGTGTAACCTGACCAGAGCTCACTGCACGTGACTGTGTACAAGTTAACAAGCCAGAGTCATTCTTTAAAAAAAAAAAAAAAAATCAATTTACTCAGTAATAGTAAATTTTTTTTAAGTACTTTTTCTCCACTTTCACTCCATCACCTCCCACAAAAAATTGCGTCTAAAGTGCTTTCTCTATTGAGTATGAGCTGAAGTTAATTCAGCACCTACGACTTACCAATACATCAAACAGTGACATGCAGTGGAAACAAATGACAAATTTCCAGTGGCTCCAATGAAATAGCTGGAGCACCTTGCCATGAGACTCAGACTTTTATCCTTGCCCTTGCAACTGTGGATCCTGTGTATTTTATGCTCTAAGCACTAAAGAAAAAAATTAGAATGGGTAGGTGCCAGAAGTAAGACAACCATTTTTTTAAGACACATAAACACTGAGCAGTAAACTGTATTTTCAATCTGAGCTTGTGGGAACCTTCTGGTAGTTGGCATCAACCTGCACATCCGAGCTCATGGCAGGGAGTGGGCAAGGCCACAATTGCCGCAGTTCACTCTGCAGAGGCTGTACTTGTTCTGTAACTTCTAACAATAAATCTCTATATTTTATCAGGACAGCAACCTGAAGTTTGAGTATCTTGAATGATTGCTCCCTTTATCTAAAAATATGGAATTATTTTTAAAAAATAAAGTTTTCCTTCAAAACTAGCATTTATGGCCCAATTACTGCAGAACATAATGTAAGGCTTGTGGGAAATAAAGCCATTTGTGCAAGATTATGAGGAGCCTTTTTCAAACAGTACACTTTTGAACATACTCAGCTCTATAGCCATATTGACTTAGAAAAGGTGGCTTTAAACTATTCTCCAGTGGTAGATTTAAGAATAAGCTGCAGAAATCAATCAAAAGCTGTTTTCACATCAAGTTGAAATCATTCGTATATACAAGAAATAAAGAACTGAACTTTCCTAAATAGGCAACTTGTATAGCTAATACTCCAGGCAGACAAATGCAGGATTCAATGAATTCATTTGGGAGGGCAGAGAAATGCAGGATTCGACAGACTCATTTGGAAGGTCACAGAAAGAGACTGCAAAAAAAAAATTCCATTCTGACTTCCTACTGAACTTATAATGGAAAAATATTTTGTGATATTATGAAAATTTGTAGGACTGTAACCTCTGTGTAATAAGAGTATTCTTTTTCCCAGAAAATCAATAGCTGTCTCTTGACTAGAGGTAATCACTAAGGCTAAAATTCTAAGTGCATTTTGGCAGAACAAGCTTTTATTTGTATGTGTTCTTTTATATGCATAACCAGAAAAATAAAATTAAAGGAGATATATGATATTAATGCAAGACTGCCATCAAACACCAGAACATCATCTCCAAAAGAATTCTAAAAATTCTTGCTCTGTGCGTGGCCTCTCATATTTTCTTATTAATCCCTCTGTTTAGAACCTTTAGTGTCTTGCTGAAAGTTACCCCATACAGACCGCAGAGTTAGCAAATCAAGAGTAAACATTTCAGAGCAGTATTTATTGGTATGTTGTCAGCCTGGCATATGCCAAAGATCTTTCATTAGGATCTCAAGGTATTTGAGAAGTGCCAAGGATATTACTGTACACAGGGTTCACCGTGCCTGTAAATACAGTCCTCCGTTTTCTGAGGTTCTCTGGGCCTCAGTTTCTCTCTTTATAAAGTGCTCCAGAGACAGTACCAAACTACCTCACAGAGGATTAGCATGTGGCTAAATTCACTGCTGCCTGTCAAGTTCTTCTAGATCCTTGGATAATAATGAAGTTGTAACAGGGAAATGGTACTGCAGGAAGTATTGGCAAATTAGGTGTTCTAAGGTGGAAAAGGAAGGTATTAGGTACTAAATGTAGGAATTAGGTATTAAGGTAAAAACCAGACCAGCTTTCCAAAAGGCATGCATGGAGGCTATCCTTCTCTTATATGCAAACCAGAATTTGGGTTTGGAGCCTTTTTCATATTTTTTGTAATTAAACCAAGATTCCACAGAGCTGCCAATGAAGTTTGTACCACCCTTTCCCATTTTCTTATTTTTATGTCATCATTTATAATGTTTTTCTGGGCTATCACAAAGCCTTTCACTTGAGAATTAACTTTTTCAAGTCCACTTCCTACCTTCTAAATCCCCCCACAAAATGTAGAAATTACCTGACTCATTCACTGCTCTAACCGCATTTTTTTCTTCTTGGAGTCTTTCCATCATGGCAAGTTTAACCACTCCACTTAATGCATACATACAAAATGGAGATCCAGACAAAGCTCTACATTACCTGGTCAGTGTTGAATTATGCTCAGAAAACCATTCAGACCTGCCATCACATGTTTTGTCCATCAGTGTCTTACTGTAAATATATAATCCCTTTAGCATAGAATTTAAACCCTATGGCATTTTAAATACAGTGAAGTTTCAGACTGCTTCATACCCAGTTTTTGTTTTATATAATCTGAGCTAATATCTTGAAACAGTGGGAATTGTTAATCATTATAATACAGCAAGTCATTTATTTTTGAAGGCGTAGGATAGGAGATGCTAAATCCTGCCCCATTGCAAATTATTCTGTACATCCGTAGCCCTAGTCCAGAATAAGTGTACATACATATACTAAGAAAAATCTATTGTTTCAGCACATCCACAGGGTTGTGTAGGAAAACAGCTCAACCTGTTAAGAAACAGCTCACATCAGCACTTTCTGCAGTGTGACCTAGCTACTTCATCTTAGTGAGCTTCAGCCTGTTTTTTTGGCTGGCACTGGTGAGCAAAGAGATACTGAGAGTGAAAACCAAAATGAAAGCTGGGGTGAGACATTAGCCTGAGAAAGCTGCAGAGGGAACCTCTTTATCTAACTACATTTCTCAGAGGCTTGCAGGCAACCACCAGTGAACTGCAAAAACCTGCTCATTTTCCACACAGTAACAAAAAATTAAGTTGCCTAAGATTTAGCATCTTTTAAAAAGCACGTGGTGAGCCCAAATCTGGGTTGCAACCAACAAGAAATTCCTGCAAAATTTCACCATAGCTGATAGATTTATAGACAGATGACCTGGATACACTAACATGTGGTCTCCTCCAAGTATTTTGGGTCTCGGG
Organism: Pseudotriccus pelzelni; assembly: GCA_035584735.1. Classification (NCBI taxonomy): domain Eukaryota; kingdom Metazoa; phylum Chordata; class Aves; order Passeriformes; family Tyrannidae; genus Pseudotriccus; species Pseudotriccus pelzelni. The sequence goes on along the minus strand of JAWMRA010000009.1, from coordinate 6,987,545 downwards.
CCCTTGTATGAGGAGAAGAAAGCCCTCTCTGGTTCTGTTGGTCTGAGAGTATGTTATAAATATGAGTTTTCAATGCCTTTAATTCTTCCATCTTTACCAGTATCCCCCTAATGACTGAGAAAAGAATGACAAATCCACACTAAATACACACCCAACTCGTTCATACGCAGGCAGAGAAGGGCAAGTGTAGCAGTGGTCAAAGAGCTCTGCCTTAAAATGCCCACAGGAGTAGGGAGTGAATGGCAGAGAGGGAAACCCAGCTCTGGTTAGGGGCTGGAATGAAATCACCCAGGGGTGCTGCAGAGGCAAGTGTTGTACCTGCTGTCCCTCTAGCACATGTAGTGGTTTTATGAGTATAGTATCTTAAACACTTCTCACTTATTTGCAGGATGTCACAGAAAATTGGGTCAGTTTAATCTGCATCTCGTAAGCAGCAAAAGGTAAAGAAAGAAGTCACTTCTCAATGCTGCACGGCAGACTGAGAGGGAAAACACACCAGAACTTTTATATCTAAATTTCAGTATCTAAATTAGTTCCCTGGGTGCCTTTGAAATCAGCAGGCTGCCTGTGAGACCAAATTCAGGCTGTCCCCATTACTGGACCAGTGAAGTGTCTAATGCTGGGTTATAGAAGGAGGCATCCACTGACTCCCAAATCCCACTCAAATAATGCTGTCTTTTTATTTCATCCAGTTCCTTCCCTCTTCCAAGAGACAGTGCCTGAAGGAAACATGACATTTGCAATTCCAGTAAGCCCATGCCATATGTGTGTGAGGCTGATCTACAGAAAGCTCCTGCCGTCCTGCATGAACCAACAATTTGTCTGACAAATTCGTGCTTTTAGAATACAGACCAATTTGTGGTCAGAGCTTCCAATCAAATGGACAAGTCACATTTTCTATTGCAAATCGCAACATTGCTGCCTTTTCATTCTGATGCTCCAATAGGCTGCAACTGTACCATAAATCTTCATGAAACACATTGTCTGTCTGCTTTAAAAGGGGTTCACAGACACAAAGTCATGGGGAGTAATCCTGAGATGTGAGCAGAGGAAGTAGTGCAGTATGCATTTTTTTCCCATTTCTCACATGTAGGAAGCATTAATACTAAAATACCCTCAAAGAGAGGCTTAATTTTTCAAAATATAGCCTCTTTTTTAAACTAATAACTCATACACTGCTAACAACCTCCAGGCAGCAAGCCTGAGCACAAAGTCTGAGAAATTAAGCTAATGCTGTTGCCCTACAGGTTATGTTTGTGCTAGTAAAAGGTCAAGGAAAGTTCCTGGACACTGGACTGTAACAATCTGTACTGTTAGGCTGCCATAATGGTCCCTGACATGCTTTCAGCCCATGTTAGCTTCCAATCTTCCAAACAATTCCCAGGCACAATTCAGAAGGTGGCAGAGGACAGTGACCATTTCTATTGGCAGTGCAGTAGCACAGGAATGAGACTCCAGTTCCCCAGTCAGGTCCAAAAAGCTGTGTTCAGAATACATCTTTCAGAAATCTGAGCAATCTTGACAAGAGGCAGACAAGCTACTACGTTCCTCAGTGCATTCCCAGTTAAACAGTTCACTTCAAATGCCCATGGTTGGTGTGTTTTCAGCACTGTTACCTGCTTTGTCTAATTAGTCATTCTTAACTGTATAACCCAGAACTAACTGCATGGTGATAATGACTTAGAAAGAAGCTTGTCATAGCTAGGAAAGAGAAGATGTTCTGATTTAAAATCTTCAAACTGAAAATGCATTAATAGAAATTGTAGCATGCTCATTATGCAAAAATATGCAAAATTATCTGAAAAGGAGCAGTCTGCAAAGGGCAGGTAGACTGTGCTGATGTCTCTGGGTGATATGTGTGTTTTGGTGTCTTAGCCATTCTCAGCAGTTTCTTTTGTCAAAAAAAATAAAGGATGCTTTCTGAAAAAAATCAGAGGCAGTCTAGTGGTTGTTGCAGCTTTGTCACTAAGAATTTATTTGACATACCTTTTTTCAGACTAGGTTTATGCCCTACATAATTCTCATCTGGAAAATGCTGATATTACATGAACTTTGGAGATTTAAAGACAACAAATGTTTTTTAAAAGTGTAGCTGTAATAATCTATGTATATAATGAGTGATTGTATCTCTCAAAATAGGTGCTTAAATTATACCAGTCAACTTGTTCTCACTAGTGAGCATTAGCTTCTGCTTTTTGTGCCCAAGTCCTCTTATCAAAAAACACTTTGAGATTACCTCCTTGCAGGACTGAATCACACTCTCCATGGTTAGATAATCTTAACATCAATGCAGTCATTTGGGGTTTTTTCTAAAAACAAACAGAAAACAAAAACAAACAGATGTCCAAGGGGTCCAATCTAATTTAACACTGTAGGGAACATCACTACTGTCCAAGCTATTCCTGCCAAACTGCCTTCCCTACTGATGGAAGTGCTTGGGTTCTCTCAGTGCCAGCAGCATGAAATAATGTAACTACTCTAGCATAGAGCAACATCAGATCTGTCATTGCAAGCCAGAAAATCCATCAAATTGAGGCTTTGTTCCCTCAGTCATTTACTACAGATCATTGAGCTGCTTATTTAATATTTATGCAAACTTCCTGATACTGTATTCAACCATGTATCAGAGACAACCTGTGCAAAGGCAGCTCCTCTAAGAGGATGAGAAAAGTCCTAAATACATAAAGGAACATTTTTATCTACTTCGGTTATAAATCCAACTGCAGTATACTTCAGCATTTGAGAGCTCCAAGAGTGATATTTTGGAAAGTCTTCACCACTCTTGTTACTGTGTAGATTGGCATATAGTGCTCCAGACCTTAGGATTCAGGATCAGCTTGAGATCCTGAGAAGTGAGAGTCCCAAATGAGGAAAAAAGCTTTGTGTAATCCTAAAACCAGAGTAATCTTTGCATAACAAAAAGAATTTGGATGGTTCATTGCCAGGAACACTGCAGTGCAGAAACAGTATGAGTACATAAAGCGTGTTTGAAACAGGTGGGAGCTGCAAGCTAGGCTCAGGAATTTTCCATTGATCTAAAGTCTGTAGATCAGTTCAGATGTGCTGTTTTACAGAGGACAAGAAAAAGCAAAGGGAAGTCCTTTCCCTTTACGTTTTCCCCAGTCCCCTTAAGGAAGATTGTCTAGAGATATCCAAACACAGTCACCTAACTGTGGTTTCTCAATTACAGTTTCCTCTCCAGCACAATTCACTGGCAGATTTCTAAATTGGAAGCCCAGTACAAACCCAATTGCCTTCCAAATTGGTCTGCTCAGCACAGCAATAAAAATAATCTCAGATGCCACACTGTTAATCAACCTGGCCCTTACACAACACTGCGAGCTCCACTCTTACATAAATGTCACAAATGCCATAATTAGTATCAGCTCATGCTGTAGGAGTGGATCAAAATCTGTGTTATTTGATCATTTGTTTTTGATCAAAACTCACTTTTAGAAAAGAAAGAAATAAAGATAAAAGAATGAAAATTCACTTTGATCAGGACTTATTTTGCATATTTTTGATTACAGGACTTCGTTGGTGTTTGCAAACTGTAACAGTGGTATCTGACTTACCCCTTACCATCCCAAGTAATTCCTGAAATAAAGTAAGCATAAAATTAAAATCCCCTTAACTCCTGAAATTTTATAAGTATTTGGGATATAGACAGTGTTTAACTAACACTTTCTCCCTTAGAGATACGATCCTGATTTTATTATTCCTGTCATGTTCTGTCTTGCTTAATTGGATAATAATTGCAGTCAGATTATTGCCTTGTAAGTGCGTACAAGCACCTAACAATGTTTATGCAAAGAACTCCATATGCCTTCCCGGTTAAATGGGAACATTATATTTTGAATGTGCAGCAAAGGATGGTGAGTTGCTTCACAAGTGCTAATCACAGGGGAATGAGCAGGACAGAGGGTAAATTAATGCAGATTCTGATATCTGACCATAGAATCACAGCTGCTAATAAGAGAACTGAGAACTAATGCTTTGGTAGCGAAAGTCTGCTCCTGGCAGTCACTACCTGTGTTCCATGTTTTTCTTTCTTTCCTCGTGCTTGCTGGAGCCACAGAATAGGGAACAGAGAGGAACGAGTTATTTGAGAATAGGCACTGAGAGTTTGGGCTTTCCCCTCCACACACTGTGCCTGTATTGTATTTTACAGCACAACAGGTTTCCAGGTCATGTGCCAGGGAAGAAAAGGCACTTACGGCTTTTTGCTTCCCAGACTGGCAGAAATCACACAAAAATAGGTGAAGTACAATGACCTCAGTCCAGCTGCTTGCTATAGGTCAGACTCACACCAGCCAAAATTCTCAGCAAGTCCACTGATTTATGAGGCTTAGCATTAGAGAATAGATTATACATGTTTCTTTTACAGTCATGTCCTGTATTCTGGAGACACTGGGTGCCACCCAGGACAGAACTTTATTCACCACCATTTGTATAAAAGTTACACACAGTCTGAGGGCAATCACAGAGAAAGCTATCACAGGGGAGTTATCAAATGCTCACATTGTATAAGCTTGATTTGCATCAATTTAAAATTTGATATTTAGCGGAACTCTTTCCAGAGGGTTTCAAATAGTTTCTCACAGATAAATTGGGAGAGAGCTATAATTTTAATTACAATAATCAAGTAAATACTATTTTCTCTTATTTTATAGAAAACTTTCTCCTCCTACTATACTCTTAGGCAGATTTAACAGAAGAAAAGGTTCGGTTGACACATTCTAAACTTATGTTTTCCCCCACTGAGCTTATTGTACTTCACAGAAGTCTGAATCCTGCTGGAGAAAACTGAAAATGTAAATCAGTCTTGAAGCACTAATGTAAATGATTGGTTCTGACACCAGTAAAAGCATGTTGTTTTCCCTTCAGGTTGCCTGCTTTTCACATAGGCAAGAAAGATTAAAGACATAAGACTGTTCTTCAAGTGGGGAGGTGATAACCTGCTTTCTCAGAGGGGTTTGATTATCTCAGAACATGTACAAAGGGAAAAAAAGCACAAGCAATTTCCTGAAACAGAATGCTTTGTAAGAGGTTTTTTGTCTTCAAGTTGAAATATTGTTAGGGGAAACGGTGTTTCAAAACCTTTTTTTGAGGACAAAAGTAGTTATATCTTTCAATTCTTACCAACCAAGTGAGTTCAATGGTCAATGCAAAATTGTCAAGCTGTAACTCCTAGGGTTGCGAGTTCTTAAATACCGACTAGTGAAGAAAAAGTAAGAATTTCAGAATCTGAAACGCTACATGTAAGAACAATACTCCACACATATCTCTCAATCAGCACAAAATCTCAGGATAACAGGACAACCTATAATAAGAATATGGTAGGGAGATTAAAAAAAAAGTAAAATCTTGCAACAGAAATTCTGCCAAATATCTGGCAATGGCATTTGGTAGGCATCTTTCTCATTTCACAAGACAGTGTATGATCCAAAAGAAATTTCAGGTCCCAGTTCTATGAAGTACTTCACAGCTCCTGGTGATAAAGAGTATCCTCAGCATCACATTGGTCTCCTGTTTACTGTGATACCATGGAAGTACTTTGATTTCAACTAATTGACACTAAATCAACAGTGAGGGCTGAACCATTTCAAGGACTGATGAAATTTCTGTCATTCCCTTAAGAGGGAATTCAATTAAGAAGCTGAAGAAGGGGGTGGGGGTGAAAGAAGAGTAAAATGTGTGAACTCATGATTTTTTTTCCATATGAATAATTATAGTATAAGCAATTGCAAGATTACAATCACATCTCAGAATGCTAAATGTTCAGATGAGGAGCGAAAGGTTAGATATCAGTATGAATATTTTCATTACATTGAATTAAAAAATTCAACAGAATATTGCCTTACTAAATGCAGGAGTGTGGATTAGTCAATGGATCATTAGAAGGTGTTTCGTTGAAAGCCTCCAGCCTACACTAAAGAAATGTGCTTCTAATCTGTTTACCTGCAGTGTATTTTGTTTATTTACAGCAATAAAAAGTGTCCACTACAAATCAAGCATATAAGAATGAAATACGTCTGCACTATCAGGTGGTGTGTGAAATTATACTGTTCTGAGCAGTTAAGCTCGTGGGAAAGGGATCACTGAGAAGTAAGCAATTTACCATGCCACTTTGCATGGCTCGAAGATTCAATGTCTGTACATAAATAAGCCTTGTATGCAAAATGACAAAAGTTACATTCGAAAAAAATTTCAGGTCCTTGTCTCTCCTTTAGTTTTCTTCCTAGCAGTTTTCTGCCAGCTGAAATACCACCAAGAAGATGCACAGTCAGATTCTTAAGGTATTTTGCATGGTATGCTTGGGAACCTGCCACAAAACAAGCCCAGTTTATTTTTAGATATCCTTAACTTTATTTATTGATTTAGAAGGATATGAGGAATGGGCATAAGCAAAGAGAGTTCTGTGAAAATGGTATCTTTTATTAGATTAGCTGATACAGCTTGAAAAAGCAAACATCCTTTTGGGTACAGGCTGCTTTCTTCAGCAAAATCTAACTCAATACAGGCAATTTTAGTTTAATCTTATTACGCTGATAGCAATACTGTTATGAAATAACTGTGGAACTGAGTAAGAAGAGGGGTATGTTGAAGGTTTCTTTATTTAATTTGAAATTTCAAGCTTCCACGTGAAGCCAAATGAAATGCCTTGGACAAGACTATGGAGGGGGAAGGCACAGGATTTCTTCTAACCTTCCAACTCTCTCTTACCTCCCCTCCCATGCTCATCACTGCTAAGAATGGTCTCTGTTGCTGCTACTCATAACTCTTACAAAAGCAGTAGTTACTCTAAAGTTTCCATACAACAGCAAAGGTACTGTTGCCAGTAATGTTTCACACTTACTAGACACATAAAATAAATGGGGAAATGCCATCGCCTTACATGGTCTTGCTCCTCTCCCTGGTAGCAAAAGGCTATGAAAACATCATGTGGGAGGTATCCAGGTATGGGTCATTACTGTGCCTGTGACAGATGAGAAACAAAGTGCAGTGAATAAAAGGCCATCTCGTAGCTTCACTGTTTAAAGATCCAACAGTAACAGAGAATCTGCACTTGAAGAAAAGGAGAAGGAACCAAGCAAGACTAGAGAGCAACCGCTGAGACCAGCAGGGAAAGGTCAGGAGAGAAATAAAGCCAGGCTGCCGGAATGCTAAGATGTGTAAGAAAGACTTATAAATGAATGAGAGCAGAGAAAAACTATGAGATTAGAGAAAATACCAGGCAGCAATCCCATTAATAAGTGCAGCCCAGCCTCTGTGGTGATCCCTGGCAATGCCACTGATAGCTTCCAGTTAGATTTTTCCACAGCAAAACGTAACCGTACAACTAAGCAAAAATACACAAGTTTTTATAAGCGGCAGAAACACAACTCAGCAGTGTTAATCAAAATTATCCTAATTAATCTAGAGCTAATTAAATGTGAAAGTCCTGAAGAACAGGTGTATATTGGATGAACTACAGCAAGCAAATCAAGTGCAGCTCTGATTATTGCCCCATGTTTTCACTCATCTGTGTCAAGCACAAGACTTCTCTCTCTTCTAATTCTTTCTGGCTCTGTTGCTAAAAAGGTCCTTCCTGAGAGCAGGACCATGAAAGCAACATTTAGACAGAGAAAGGTTTGAGGCTTTGCAGCCTGTATCAGGAAGATCATCCTAATCACACAAAGCTGCAGAAGAAAATTATGCAGGTGAAAGCACTTAATGAAGTATCAAAGTTGACAACTGTAGGACTGCATGGGTGGAATGTGGAGAGTGTCACTGCATACAGAGGGTGAGACTGTTCTCTATTTTCCTTCCATCCTGTCCAGGCTTCAGCTACCATCAAAGTTCATTAATAGAAAATGTTTCTATTCAGTATTCATTAAGCTGAAAATGAATAGGGAGAAAAGTTCTGGCTGGTTGTATTTCTGTCTCCGGTATTAGTGAGCTGCAGAAACCGCAGGCGAGTTATTTATCACCTTGTAATGAGACACTGCCTGAAATACTGAGGGAGAAGGCACTGTATTTCAACTGCCTCTAGAGGCTACCAAGGAAAAAGAGTAGCATTACATCTGGATTGGAACAGAGACAGGTTCACTCAGCTCAGATTGGTCTGATCTTATCTGGGTTTACTGTAAAACAGTATCAGAAATTATTACGGTCACACTTCCCAGATTTTCTCTGCCTTTGTTGTCATACACATACTGGGATTAATGGTATGGAGATTAGAGTTTGCCTGTGAGCTAAAAGAAACAAAGGATATTTCTATATCTCCTCTGCTTTTATACTTTTACTTCTCTTTGCTTTGAATTATCCCATCTGTAAAACAGGACCAAAATAGTTCTTTACTGTACCTGCAAGTGTTACTGTGGCTTTGCAGCTCAAGTACTGGAGAAGGTCATGTGAAGTGCTGCTTAACGAGGAAGACAACTCAGAGCTCTTTATTCAGGGCCTTTCATCTGACAATACTGTGCTTTGCTGCCCTAGCTGGCGTGATCCTTAGTGAGATGTTTCATTTGTGTTTTGACACATGCTTTTCAAATTGCATCATTAGAAACACAGCCTGCCTTTCCCATGTACTATTGGCAGTAATTTTCGTCATTTCATCAACCATTTTATTTTATTACTGTGAATATTCTGAAAATTGTTGTGGATAAAACAGTGCTTTAAGCTAGGGGGGTGGAGGGGAAGAGAAGAGAGATGAAATCTTTGCAGAACACTTGCTCATTAGGATTCTAATCTTTCCGTGAAGCACCTGGTCAGGGCAGGAGAGGCACAGAGGCACCGTGGTGCATCATCTAAGTCAGAAGTATTGCACTGTGTCCTGAAATCTACCCCTGGGCCCCAGGCACCTGAGGTGAGCGTGTGCATGTAATCACCATTCACAGTCATTAATAGCTGGAGCAGGAGCTGCTTAAGAAATCCACTGCTCAGAAAAGGCTGGCTTGGCTTATTACTGGGCCACAGAAACCACTTCATTAGACCCCTCCCCAGGAATCTCAACATGTTGCTGTTGAGAAAGTGAGATGGCCTAAATCCCCCCTCCCAAACTACAGAAAATGGGGGAGCAGCAGTGCCCTCTCCAGCACACACCTCTTGGGATCCAGAGGAGAGGTACCCCTTTACAGAGCATGTCTGAGGAATCCAAAACAACATCTGCCACCTTCAAGGTGTCCCCAAACAAGCAGATGTAGGACAATCTGCTGTATTAATGGAATTCTCATTCCTTCCTGCCGAATTTGCTCCACTGTGCATGGAGTTGATTAAATATTCATAGCACCAGTCAGAAAAGGGATAAAAGCAAACTTGGATATAGCCCAGCGGCCAAAGTAGTCATTCTGAAAAGAAAAAAACACCTGCATTTTAGTCTTTCCTTTGCTAATCATTTGAGGATTAAAAAATGAAATGTTCAGTAGAACAAGGGTCTGAAACTCAAGGTATTCCCACCCCAGTTTCCACACTCCCCCCCCCAGCCTTTCTCTGTATTGATAAACAGGGCTTTCTCCAGTCCACTGAAAAACATTTATTTCACACAAATTAGAGTTTCTTTGATAAAAGAGTAAGAATGACTTCCCACTACCCCAGAGTATCCTAGAGTTTGGCACGTGAGTACTCTGATCGGGTGAGGAAGCTTAAGTAATTTTGAAAAACAGAAAAAATGAGACAGGATGATTATTTGATGGCATTACTGGGTGAAAGAGAAGGATGTTGTGCTTGTGTGAACATTATATGCTCCAAGAAGGCCTCCCAGCTTAAATCAAGAAGGCAAAATGGACACAAGGACATCTATGTCATGAAAACAAAACAAAACCAACCAATCAAACCAAAACAAAAAACCACAACACATCAAGCCTCTGAAACAAACAAAGAGCCTTTACCTCCTTTGGAAGCTCTTGGGGCAAGACAGCATTTGATTAGACAGATGAAATTTAGAATTTACGTGACTGGAGTAGAAATTTTGCATCTAAAATCTGCCTACCAGAAGGAAATTTTCACAACAAGAGAAAGGCAATGCATAGAAGAGGACATGTATACAATATATAATTAATATTTAACACATTTCAAAAATAACCAATCCATTGACCTGATTTTGGAGACTGTGTAAAGTGATAAGGGATATGGACTATCTTTCTGTAAAGGCACGTAACAGGAGAAGATCTCAGAGGCACTCACAAGCTTTCCAGCACAAACAGCACATGTCACATGGTGGGTGACACAAGCAACTCATATGGGCAGGTACAGACACAATAAAATCATGGTAAGACATATATTGTTGCAATCTGGGCTGAAATGGTAAGAGGTGGGCACTAACACCCGAGACTAACTGAGAAATACAGCTGTACCAGGGAGAAGAAATAACCTCCCTTGGCACTGAGTGCTGTGCATTGCACACTCTGCACTTCAGCATGGTATTAATTGCCCTCTTTTGTCACTGTTTAACACACAAAGTGCAGAATAAAGTCATTTAAGCAATTCAGTCTAAGTAATTAGCTATTTTACATCCTTTTTATTGTAAAATAATCTGGTCCCTCATTTTATGACTTGGAAAACCATTCACTATCAATTTAGTGATAATATATTAATAATTGTGCGACGTTCCAAATGGTTTCAATAGATGATGTCATGTCTGCAGAACAGCTTATTATCAGAATAACAAATCTGAGATGCAAATCAGTGAGAATTAGATTATGTTAAAGAAGACAGATGCTCTGCCATTCCCTGAGCCTTCTACTGACAGGGCTCAACAAAACATAAATTGAATGAAAGTTCTTACACGCAACTGTCACTTCCTCGGCCACATCATCTGCATCAGTTGGCCCTTTCCTGTACACATTCTCCTGGCTTAATAAACAAAATATCCACACACAATGAATTCCAGTTGATTTCCATCCCCAACTGTGTACCACGGGAAGGAGCTCCCTTCCATACAATTATTTTTTATTGTTATTGCATCATTTTCCATTTTCACCAGTTGGCTTTTCGGTCTCATTCTACCCTTTTTAAAACAGCCAACCCCTAGAGTCACAGGATTATATCTAAAGCTCTCTTTTGATTTTGGAAAACTGTGTTTTATGGCTGTTGAGAGAAACTTTAAAATGTAAAGAGACTTAACAAGCCACAAAGCAAGTAGAATAATTGACAGTTTTATTTTTACTATCTCTTTGCTGTTAATAAGTTGGTTCATGTTTTCTTAAAGAATTCAGAAATTCTTGACTTTCAGTGCCACATTAGGACAACACCGAATCTAAACCCGCTATTTTCTCTTCAGAGAGTAAATTTTCAAAAGACATAAACCTGCAAGTAGAACAAGTTCAAGAATTTGAGAGTATAAAACTCCTCAGGTTGAAAATACTTCTGTATGCAAAGGGAACTATAAATATACTTCTAGAATGCTTAAGCATATACCAAAAAAAAGACTTCTCTGTTTAGTTTGTTTTATTGGGTTTTTTTTTTAAAAAAGAAGACGAGTCATGTTTCAGCTGATTTGATTTACTGCAGTTAGAACTACAGATAAAACACACTGAGAAATACAGAACTTTCTTTTAAAAATAAAGATGCAAATACCTTTTAAATTTAGTGACTGAAGAGTTACTGAAGCAACAAAATATTTTGATAAGGAAAAGATTCATTAAAACCTGACTGCTGCCACATAAACCTAAGGAACAGCAACCTGAAAAAAATCTCTTCTGATCTTTTTCACTGTAAAATGGGCTTTTCCACATCCTCACCTCACTCAGAAAATTACGTCCCCAGAGGAGAATACAGCTACAGGACCCTATTTCATTCTTGCCATGACACCACAGGACACATTAATCAGGTTACTTCTTCCCTCCCCACAATTGCCTGGATCATTTTTTCCTCTGATCTGATCTTTCTTAACCCCCAATTCCAGCACTGAAAAGCATCTTAGAGTAAGCAGCCCTTCTGTACTTAAATCCAAAGTAATTGGAAGTGAATCACTACTCCAGGCTTTCCTGCAGCTTCTCTCGGCTGCTCCAATGGTATTTGGCTTTGAAAGATGTCTCAATGTACAATAAACTGGGGGAATATCTACGGACTGATAATTATTAGCGTGCTGTAGATGTTTTTTTTCCTATTCATGCTGTTTAGTTTATCTTCATAACCTGAAAGACTGTGTGAAAGATAAGCTACATAAACTAATTAGCTGTTACCAAATCTGCATTCCAAAGAGGGATCTGCTTCTTAATGAAAGCTGCAAGAAGCAGGTGACTTCTGGTGTTTTTGAGCATGCTAATTTATACTGGGCTTTAATCTAGAACAGTCTTTTAAGTTCTCCCCTCTTTCTTGTGATGGATACATAAAGCAAGGCACCCCTTGTTGAAGGGGGCAGGAATGCCAATAAACACAAATTACCACGTTGCGGAAAGTTGTATCAGATTTATGGTGATACAGGAAACGTGAATGTTCAGATTTTTATTTAATATGCAGAACAAATGTGTCTCCACATTCATGCACAGAGTTTCTATTAGTATAGGCTGAGCACAGATAAGTTGATACAGCTTTTGGATATTACTTTTTAAATTCTTTTCAGCCTTTAAATTGTCTTCTCATAATCACCCACTGGCTTGCAGCTTCAGTCTGTGCTATCCTGACCCTGCACCTGTACCAAGATCCAAAGCTTCCAGCCCCCCTGCACTGTTGGATTCTAACCAGCTGCAGACACATGCCCGTGTAGAGCAGACATTTGCTTTAAGACTGCCTTTGTTGTTCCTCTCTGTCATTGTGCTGAAATCAATAGCCAGCCTTGATGGGAATCGAAAAGGTAGCGTTTGAGTCAAGCTCTTCTACACCAGATCAACAGACAGCTTTAGTTAGGATTGGAAAGATTCAGTTTTCTCTTTTGTGGCCAAACTATTCTCTCAGTCTTCGTGGCCAATCCTGTATGACCACAGTTTGCACTGTGTGCATTAGGAGAACTCACATAACAACCTTTTAGCTGGAAATTAGTGTAAATTAGAAAGTTTGGTATACTATTTATATTATTTGTTTTCTTAGCAGATGGATATATTTCAGTATGTATACTTCAGCTGGCTTAGGAGAATAAACTCACAACTGTGGAAAATATGTATTCCTGCTATGCCTTTTCCAACATAATACTCAGCAATTTCTTTTCCTTTTTGGCAAGAACTGCAAAGGCTCGGTGTATTGTAATCTAGTATGAATTCAGCATCTGTTTATGGTATTCTCAACAGGAAAAGTTGCTTCTTTTCATCATCTGCAGATGCAATTACACCAGCAAGGCCTGCAAAATGTTCAGATATGAGATGTTCAAGCGTAGTAAAAACCCTGGAATGAATTGTTACTTCTGTAATAAAAAAATATCCCCTGGGTTCTTCTGTTCAGAACCCTTTAGCTTGAGTGTAAATATCATGTAACTATAATACTTTGCACCTTTGTTTCACCTTCCATCTGAGCCTCTCAATTCACTTTGCAAACATAACTGGAATAAGTATTCCAACGGGGAAATGCATTCTGCAAAATGCTAAAGCAGAATACCCCAGAGGTCACACTTACACACTGAGCTCTGCCTGTCTACCACTGTTTACACACCGTATGTACTGTGCTGTGCATACGAAACAGAAATCTAAACTTTCCAAAGCTAACATGCACATTTTTAAAATAAACATGAGAATGTATTAAGACTTGGACCTGCTAATCACAGTGAGATCTGACAGTCTGAGAGGACGTGTCAATGAACAGTTCAGTGACGGTTCCGAGCCCACAGATAAAGAAACAAAAAAAGCTTTCCCATGCTCAAAGGCTTACATTTGTCAAAATTAACTATATAATAAGGACACTAAGGGCTTAGATACACAAAATTTTCATGAGTTGACCCACCAGACAGGAAGGATTCATTCTCCTAGACTGCACCAACACAAAATAGCACAAGTTACTTCAGTCATCTGAGTTTCACAGACTCACATAATTGATGGTGTTGGAGGAACGTCTAGAGATCATCTAGGTTCTCTCTGCTAAGAGAAGAGTTAACTAAAGCAAATTGCAAAGATGGTGCCCACTTAGATTTTGAATATCTCCAAGGATGGAGAGTTCACAACCTCTCAAGGCAACCTGTTCTGGTGTTCAATTGCCCTTTCAGTAAAAATGTTCCTTCTTATGTTTAAATGGAATTTCCTGTATTTCATTTTGTGCCTATTGCCTCTAGTCCTTTCACTAAGGACAACTGAGAAGAGTCTGAGTTTTCTTTCCCTATCAGGGATTTATGCACACTGACAAAATCCCAGCCTAAATAATCCCAGCTCTCTCAGACCATCCCTCATATTTAAGATTCTCATTGCCCTTTGCTAGACTCACTACAGTGTGTTGAGTGCCTCTCTCGTCCTGGGGAGCCCAGGGCTGGATAAAGCACTCCAGGTGTGGATATGGTGTCACCAGGGCTGAGTAGAGGGAAAGAAACACCTTTGTCAATTTTCTGGATATGGTTTTCCCAGTTCAAGAACAGAAGGCTGTTGAATTTCTATGCCACACCGGCACGTTGCTGGCTCACACTCAATTTGGTGCCCACCAGGAATCCCCAGGCCCTTTTGTGCCAAGCTGCTTTCTAGCTGAATACCCTGAAGCCTGCACTGCCGCAGGGGGTTGTTCCTCACCAGCTGCAATTGCCTTTGTTGACCTCAGGAGCCCATTTTTCCAGCCTCTCAAGATCCTCCTGGATGACAGCACAACCATTTGGTGACCCAGACACTCCAATTCTGTGTCTGCAGTCTTGCTGGGCTCACTCTGGCCCATCAGCCAGGTCATTAATGAAGGTGTTTAACAGTGTTCATCCAGTATTGATCCCTGGGATAGACAAGCAGACACGTAGTGTTTTCCTACAGCTGAAGCAATTTATTTCTGTCTGAGCCTTAGTCTCACTTCATTAAGTGCCTAAAGATGATGCTTTGTAGTATTTACAGAATCACCAAATTACTAGCTCAACAACTTTCTTTAGGATCAGCAACCTAATCTTTGTAGACAGGTATAAAAATATCACTGACCCCTATCTGCATCTTTGGCAACCAAAAACTTGGCAAAAATCTAACAGGAATCATGTTCTAAATGAAACTCCAGCTCCTAAAAAGTCTGTCACATTTGAAATTCCAATTTGCAAATGAGCAAATAGTTATCACTGGCCTCTTAGAGGTGACAAATGGAAACAATAAGAATCTGGGCAAAGTTTCACAAAAGGATTGTAGCAGAGCCAAGAGCTGAACCCGATCACGTTGATTTAAGCAGCATTCTTCTCAGAATTAAGCTGTGGTAAAATGGCTGAATTTATAGGAAAATTATGCAGAGGGAGCATGTATATCCATTCTTGTAACAAATAACAGACAAGATAGTTTTGATTGAAATTATGTTTGTACTTTATCTTTGGACTCGTCCTTGCTGCTGATTTTCTCCAACTCTGCTCTTTTGCCTCATGTCTGGTTCACAAGTCTACTACAACCCAGAGGAGGAGGGTGAGAGAAGGAGCAATCAGAGGAAGGTGGGCAGCAAAGCAGGAAACATTTGCTTTGTTTTTCAGTCTTTGGGGCTGAGCTGATGTGCTTCCAGCTGGAAAGCCCAGGCCAAACAAGACATCTGAGAATACAATGGGCAAGTAACTCAAGGACAGGCTTTAAAGAAGTGAACTGGTGGAAATTCTTGTTTGCAAGATTATGCAATCTAAGTAGATCCTAAGATAGTTTTTTTTCTATCACTGATTTAAACTACCCAAAATTCTACTGTCAGTTTTCAGTGGGATGATTCTGCAAAGATGAGTAAGTGTGAAGTTACAGGAAGCAGTGTGGTTTCTGATCAGCTGGCAGATAGTTACTCTCAGAGATAGATGATTTACTGAAGACCTCATCTCATTTCCTGCCACGCAGCAGTGGTCAAATTAGATAACCAACTCTATAAGGCAATTAAATTGTACTGTAAGGGTATTAAAGGGTAGGGTTTAAGTAACCATTTATTGCAAAGGAACAAATGAGTCAGGGCCAATAAAGGATCCAAAATGTCCAAGTGGCTATAGAGCCATCCAGACAGCAGTAGTAAAATACGAAACAGAGACAAAAATATCACCAACACTTCTTAGCCCACCCCAGTGGTTTTCCACCTGCAGCCCAGGGAAAATTTGCACTGAAGGAAAATTCATGGATAATATCTAGAGAGACTGAGAAATGCAATCAACATAAGCAGTGTCACAGTTGCCAGGCCTAAATTCCCTCTGGAAGTGTTTGTACTTCCACTGGACACATACACAGGTCTGCAAGTGAAAAAGATTTTAAAAAGTATCCCCAGTTCCCACCCAGGAGAGCAAGAACAATTCATTGATTAGAAAGAGATCTTAAGAACTGGAGAAAAATATTCAAACCTCTGCTCTGCTGTGCACTTCCATGATCCTTAGGAAATCAATCACTCTGTTCCCGAGTTTCTACCTGCAAAACAAGGCATACACATCCCTATTTCTTCAGATCCTTGTGAGAATGGCATTAAAGATGTGCACTTCAAATGGATTATTGTCAATAGGTGCCAGTAGATGGAGGAACAGCCGTCGATCGAGTTCTTTCAGAAACATTCATAAAAGAAGCTCCCTGTAATTACCAGTGGATTTGTTGGATTTACTACACTGTGGAAGAAGGAATATTAGAAACATCATCTAGTCAACTGTTTAGTCATTTATGAGACAGCTGTGAATAAATGAAAGGTTTTTGTGAAAAAAATATGGGGAAAAAAGCCAGAAGTATCCCTGAACTGTCATATATGAGATTAATCACAGGACAAAATCAGTCGTTCTGCATTCCACTGCTCAAACTATTTATTGAACCAAAGAGCCCACAGGAAGGAAGAGAAAAATCAATCAATTGCTGAAAATTATTTGGGGTATGCTCGGTCACAGCATGAAAGAATTTCATTTTGCACTGGAAAGAAAGTACTTATAGAGGAATTTGTAGCCTCAGTGTTTCTGGATACTGAAGTATATTAAAATTCCCTCCATAACTATTTATAAGTTCAAAGACAGTATTTAAACAGCACTCCATTGCCATTTCTAGGATACTATTTATTTTCTCCTGCAGCAGAAATGTCGATGCACAAATTGTCAAAAGATCTCCCCTGTTTTGTGGATTCAACTCTCAATAAGGAAATACAGGCTAACAAGGGGTATAAATTTCAAGATGTTGCCTGTGGAATTATTACAGCTTGTAACAATCAAGGATTCTGTCCCAGATGTCCAAGGTGAAACACACATCTACCAAGTGCACAATAATAAAAACCAAAATAACATTAAATAAAAATAA
Organism: Pseudotriccus pelzelni; assembly: GCA_035584735.1. Classification (NCBI taxonomy): domain Eukaryota; kingdom Metazoa; phylum Chordata; class Aves; order Passeriformes; family Tyrannidae; genus Pseudotriccus; species Pseudotriccus pelzelni. The sequence continues at coordinate 6,970,251 of JAWMRA010000009.1, read as the reverse complement.
TAAATTGAGCCTGAAGAAGTTACATAAGGTACCAATATTTTGCAAAGCTCTATAAATAATGCTGAGTATTCTGACAGCTTTGGTCAATTCACATGCTTCATTGAGTGATTCCGGGCTGCGAAAGACTTAAATATTTGTCTTAATCTCTTTGTGCAAGATCTCCCTGACTCTTGGCTATGCTGTGAAGTCAGAAATTTCAGAAAAGTAAGTCTATGTATGACCAGGGCCCTCTGGATTCCAGAGAAGGTGTCGGATAGTGCAGGCTAGCCCATTAAAAAATGCAATTTGTATGATTTTCAGTGCCCAGGTAGGGTGACCAACACTCGTATGCTGAAACAGGCAGGGTTAACACTGTCCCTGTCAGGGTCAAGAGATGCAAAGATAAATATTTGTGAAGCATGCACATACTGCAATGATACCACAAGTAACAGAAAGGTGATGACAAAAATAACTCCACTCCTAAAACATCTTTAGAAGCAATAAAAATCTCGCTAGTGATTACCTTGATTTACTCAAACAAGAATATGTGAGTGATATTACATAAAACACACAAAATTAAAGGCATCGTTCAAATCTCTGAAATAAAGTACTGCAATAAACCATGCTTAGTCAACACCTTTTAGCTAAAGCCTTCTGTAACAATTTTATTTGCTCTTTCGCCTGGTGTGCCTCGTTTCTGAAGTGGGATTGTGTGGGTCTTCTGTAGTGAAGGCTTATCATTGAAAACACTGATAAGCCTCTCAGAAAATGGTCTCTGCATCTTGGGCAACACTATTAGTTTCTAGTTCTATTTCAAATCACATAATGCAGGCTGTCTTCAGTAAGATGACAAGTCTTGGAATAACATGATTTTCTCAGTAGAAAATCAGGAAATATAAAAAAGACCTATAAAAGCAGAAGGTAATAAACAATCCATTGCTTCATGAAGCATCTGTAAAAAACTTTGTAATTTTGAAGGGGATGGTGCAACCTGTTATCATTAGGTTAGTAGCTCTCATTTTGCCTGCCAAAGCATGACTGCTTTTGTCATAACACATCCTAATGGGAACACACACCTAAAAGCTGCATATGTAGTCAATCAACACTCATATTCAAACTAACAGAAAATCTGCCCATACATTTTTCTCGAAATTCTCAAAATTTTAATGCATCTGGAACTGAAAATCTGCTCTGACTTAAAGTTTTCAAAGGAATAAGATTGAAAAGTTTCCTGATAAATTGCTGCAAAATTGTTTGAATGTTGATCCACTTATTAATGGTTGTATTGTAATGCAATCCACAACCCAAATCCCATTTCAGAGTCTGCTACATTTCAGTAATTAATACAGCAACTCCTTCACGAGGGGTTTAGAAAATTTCAGTACCTTTGCTAGGAAAAGTACATGAAGAATTAAAGAAACACTTATGATTTTCTTATAAGTTTCTTCAAAAAGTATCTATATCCGATTTCCAAAATAAATGTTTTCAGAAGAATTCTGCACAACCTGGCTATGTGCACAACAATAATCTGGAAAGCCTATGAGGAAAGATCATATGCCCAAACTATTCAGCTTCACCAAAATGTCAGTCTTCTACAGATTGAACAATAACAAATACTCAAAAATGTAACAAACAGGTGAAAAAAACCCCATCTTTGGAAATGGAAAAAACCCACGGCATTTTTTAAAATAAAAGACTCCATGTGTTCATATGCAAACAGCTGTACCTAGCCTGGGCCCAACTTGCCCTTTAGATACAGGTTTCCTCAGCAGCAGATTAGGAAAGAACAAAATACCAAGCTCTGCTGAAATTTGCAGTAAGCAAATCAGTGAGCGGATTGTTTCATAAAGTTTCTAAGTAGATAAATTCAAGGAGAGATTAATAGTATGGAAAGCCAAGGAGAATTAGTTTCTGGCAGTAAATTATAAATTTCATCAAGCACATCTTAGCATATCTCCTTCTCTCAGCACTTGGCAACATCAACCATACCTTATCCTATTAAATATCTCTTTTCTACTCCCTGTATTTTGTCCCAAGACAAAATAAGGCAACATCCATACCAAAAGTGTCTGAGCATTGACAGCACCAGAACAATTTCAATATCTGTGACATGATATGGACTTATATCCACAGAGTTAAATTTATTTGCTTGGCAAACTCTTTCCTCCTTCATGTTTTATCACCTTGAGCTTACAAAACTTGGTGGTGATTAACAGAGCACTGCAGAGGCTAATGCTTAATGGATTTAACAGAAGGGCTTGAAGAAATGTCCACAATGCCTGAGGCTTAAGTCTTGACACAGAAATGCATACGCATACATATGCTTTCAGTTTCACCACATCAAATATTATACAGGATATTTTCTCCTTGTAACAATGCCTCTAGCAAAGTTCAGCCTGGGACACCCAGAATAGAATATGTAAAGATCCCTTACTCAGCCAGCCTTCCCCTATCAGCATTTTAAAAATGTTTTTAGCTCTGATAATATTTCTCAAGGCTTTGCTGGAGCTGCATTCATCCAACCACGAAACAGAGAGCGCCAATACCACATCCTGAGAGTAACAACTCACACAGAAGCTGAATATTGAAATCACATTTGTAATCCTTCAGTAGACTGAAGTGTGTTTACATGAGAATCCATTCAATAATTCTGACTGCAAAACCTGCAACTGAGAATGAAGAACTCTTCATATGTGATTTCTCAAGAAGGATGGACTGAATACTTAACCCATCTCTAGCACCGTTCATAAAGTAGTATCTGATTCATTATTTACATAAAATACTCAATGGAGAAAAAGGTTTACACTCCAAGCTGTTAACCTTTCGGGCACCTTTCTTTTGAAGATTTATTTTACCTCAGTGGTTATGTGGGTGACACACTACTATGTCGAAAGCCTATCCAAAATTTGCAGCCCAATGTTGAAAATTGGTTAGTTTTAGGATTTCAAGCAAGGATGCACACAGGGGCCAGTGCCTATGTCACCATTAATATGAGTGGGAAGAACATGATGTTTAGGAGAAGTGACAGAGCCTTGGCTGCTTCAGGTGCACAGGAACTGGGCACTTTGAGGTAACAGCAACAAAATTCAGTGAGCGTGGATCTGTCACAGCATTGCTGCCAAGACTTACACCGAGTGATGTGCACCAACACAAAGAATTTATGGTCTAAATCAACTACAACACAGGAAGAGATGAAAACCAAGAACTGGAAGCATGAGGCCATTTTTCTTGTTAGAATTTTACATGCGAAAAAATCGAATTGATGTAGACATCAGTTCTCAAAGGGCTACTTGAAAACAGCAAGGCTGGAGACATTATTGTTCTTGTACAGGCAATAGAACTTAATTTCTTAGTTCAATGATTCTGTAAGGTACTAAGAATTTTCTAGAAGCGTGAAAATTAAGATGATCGTTATCTCCTAGGAGACAATAATCTTCGGTAGAATCATCCTCCTGAACATACGTAGCAACTCTTTAGGGTTCAGTTATTTTAGAGGAAGCATTCAGAGTTTACCTGCACTTTAAAATGTTTCTTAACGGTGGATAACAACAGAAGCTTTAATGGACCATTTGAAAGATCAGTAAAGTGAAATAATTGGAGAGGGACCAATACCATTTATAATTATTTCTTTTTTATCGTCTTCTGACAAAACTTAGAAACTATGTATTTCTTCAGAAGTCTAATTTCCACAGCCAGATTTCATATCTTAGTCTTTAGAGCCATATTGTTCATGAAATCCATCACAAATCATGTAAGAATTTCACTTTTCAAAACAAAGGTACACATTCGAAACTCCCAATAGGAATCTAAAGGTCAGGCATTTACAATAAAAAAAATCCCATTCTCTATTCAGCACACTCCTCAGTGTTCTGACATTTTTTACCCTTTAGACAAGAAAGAGTGATACACCCTTTTAAATGGGAATATCAGTGGAAAACAGGTATTAAACAGAGTCATTTTCTCCTCATACAGATAGTTTATGATTTTAAAAATGAATGCCTTGTATAACAAACACAGAATGTAACAATTCTTTCCTCTGGGAATGCCCTAATGGGCACTGTCTTCTCTGCTGGAGAGAATTGCTCCTATCTATCAGTCTTGAAATGTGCCAGAGACTTTGGGTTTCTTTGACCCAAGCTAATCTTAAATCATCAGCCTTTCTGCTGGAGAACATCCTTGCAAAAATTAATCAAAGTGGCAGACATGGAAAGAGGAGCTGATAGAACAGTGACATCGACATCTGCAATTAGAGAGAGCATTCTTGCCTGTTCCTGGGGACTGTCTTCCTGCTCTGGACCAAAAGTGCCCTGACCAGAGCAGGAGGGTGAACAAGAAGAGGGACAACCATGACAGCACGGTGGGGCTCCCACCTCCCTGTGCTGAACAGACTCGGTATTTGCACTCAAGATCAGTAAGAGGATGGGTTTTCACACTCTCCCCTTTCAGATAACTAATTACTCACTCTATCAGTTTGAGTGTTTTCATATTCCCAGCTCATTCACATTCCTTCATGGCTGTTTTTCCCTGAGTCAGGACCCAGTGTGCTGCAGTAAATGTTTTCAGGATTATCATGCAGTACGTGCTTTATATGACACATCAGAGATTAAATACTCCCACTATTTGGAAGAGAGTCATTTGCCAGATGGCATATGCAGAACAAGAACCTCAGACAACTTCATAAACCCTGTCCTTCAGTTCCTACCCAGGTACTGAACAACTCACAGGCAGGAATGTACCTCGGGTGGCTGTGCTCCCTCACCTCAGGTCTGCTATTTAAATGTAAAACTTCTTCACGTAAAAGGAAGTAAAGATTAAATCAAAACTTGGATTTATGTAATAAAAAAGGAATCTATAAATCTGCAGAACATAATCTTATACAAAGTCCATACCCTTCACAGCACATAGAAAGTACATGAATTTATAACAAGTGCAAACAGAACTGACAACCTTTGTTCTTTTGATATCCAGTGACAGATTTAGTCATAGATTTTAGCTGGGAAATGCATTCAGCTCCTGGGACAAGCATTAACAACAGCCTTCCTAAATACGAAAGATTTCCTACCTGTCAGGTGGTCTAATTCCCATGTACCCCACAGACAGAAGGAATTAAGAGTTACAATAAAAGAACAAGTATTTTACTTTGTCTTCCTTCTCACAGTAGGCAAAGAGAAAGCTTCATTCAGCAACACCACAGCACAGCTAAAGGAACTGAGAATTTGTGTCATCCCACCCTTACACAGTGTCATCCCACCCTTACACACACACACAGCAGCAGCCAAGCGCAAAAGATGTTTAATTAAAACTCTCAAGTTGGTTTAAGTTTGGAGTGCTTCCACTGGAATGCATTCTCTCACGTAAAAAGAAAATCATAATCAGCCAGTATTGTGGGACCCACTGACGAGAGGATTGATGGGCTTTCTGATGCTGCCTGCAGATTTTATTAGTACTCCACTAAAAAATGCTATTCAGAAATTGTTTTTATGACAGCAATACAGCAAAGTCAAAATAAAATCAATGGGCAAGCTGGTTTTGAAAAATCCATAACTCCATCATTCACTGAGACATTTTAGCTAGAGCAAAACATTTTTAGTTATATGTGAACCCAACAAGCATGATGCAAAGATCCGATGCCAGGTACAGTCAGGTACAGATAATCTATTCCCTCTAGTACAAATAAATTAAAGCAGATTCAAAATGAGGACCAGATGAGATGAGGACCAGAGTATAGCATTTGAGTTAGCCCCAAATATTTTTTGTCACTAGTGCCTACAAACCATAGCTATTACACCACCAGCAATGTTCTTGAAATTGGTTATAAACACTTGCAGAGGGAACCCTGTGGAAAGCTGCACCCTGACAGAAATGTCTGGGCCACCTCTTCAGCAGCATTTTCTGTGGATACATGCCAAGCACAACACTTTGAAGAAGATGAAACTCTTAACATGCATCTGGGGACCAGAGCTCTCTCTGCAGCAAAACAGATTTAATAACTCCTTTGAAGAAAGCTCTTGAGGAAGTTAGAGAAGCCACTAGTGTCTTAAAAGTAGCACATCCAATGACTCAATTCCAGCCCCAGGCTGTGGTGCCCTTTACTTCCCCCATTTAACACAAAGCCCGAGTGACAGTATTAGCAGGCAGATAATAGTTAAATAAAGTGGGCTAACACAGGAGGACAGGAAAAGGAAACAGATAATTTGTGCTCCAGGTGCTTGCACTAGTACCTGGAGTGTTCCCAACTCAGCTACTGCAGGAAGGGTGTACAGAAGACAAGGCTACAGATGTTCCCAGAATCCATGTGAGTGATGAGATGGCCAGGGGAAAGCACACAGGTTTCTTTCAGGGTGACTCACAGACACAGGGGCTGCTCACACCCATGAGCAGCTCCAGCTTCAACCCTTCTGTCATCAGTTCAGCCCCACTCGAGCTTTTATATGAATGTCAAAAGTCCATCTACATTTTCCAAAAGGAGGACACAGGATGGCAAGTCCTTCAAATTGGTTTAAAAGACACTGCAACAGAAGTACATTTTCCTGGCAGAGATATATACAACACCTGGGAGCCACTAGCTCCAAGAAAGGCATATTAAAAAATTACCAGGACAGAATTAGGAGGAACAGGCACCTGGCCTTCCAGGTGCAACAGATTCTCAGGAGAAATCCCATCACACACATCTTTCAGAAGGAGAATCCTGAATTTATAACATATGTAAGGCCACACAATCTGGTGTGCCAAGGCATCTGATTAGTTTCAGGAAGTGCATAAACATAGATAGGAGAAAAAAAAAAAAGGAGAAAAAAAAGAAAAGAGGGAGGGAAAAAAATGCAAAAAATCTCTACATTTTAATTTATTCTGATTTCCCCCAAAATTAACTTTCTTCTTTGTGATTAAATTGTCCTCTAAGGGGCAGTGGGGGGAAAGGTATGGAAGGTAGGGAGTTTCTAGAGTAGATTTTAAAACTTCAGTTTCTGGCATTCTCCCTGGGGTTTTTTTCTGCTGCTGGATATCATCACGAACAGCTGCTCCCAGCCACAGCACACTTACTGCTGCCAGACTGCACGCTGAGAGCTGGAAACCTACTGTAAGAGGAGACTTGTAGGGAGTAAACCTCCACAGACTACTTTTAGGGCTGATTTAGCACTCTAGAGGGTAATAATTTAATTCCAGTTTCTATTGGAGTTTTTACTTCTATGTTTGATTATGTGACAGACCTTTAGCCTCAAGAAAGGTTGTGTGCCCTGTGAAACTTTTGTCTCTTCGGTATTTTACACATGCAATGGGTGAAATAACATGGCAACAAAGTTTTGCAAATAGTGTGGCTTTTCAGCTGAAGTGTTCATACCTGTTTACATCCTTGTGTACATTTAGGAAAGCGTGATGGATAAGGTGATTAATTGCAAATGAGTGCATGTTGTTGAAATATGACCATCCAATAGTTAGAGGGTTTAAAACTCTGATAGTCATATTTCTGGAGATGCTGAATTTTCTTCCTAACTGGTATTTCAAAAAGATTTCACTCTACAAAAATTAAATGTCTCACTTCACTGAGTCTTTTCACTAATTTAAGCAGTGTAAGAAGTTCATTATACAAGATAGTTCACAAATTTTTGAAGGCTTAATTATCTCGATTGTGACTTTTGACAGGCTATATATACAAGTTCAGTTAATGTATCCCTAGAGAAGAGCTTTATGCCTCAGAATAGAAAGTCCTTTGCAGGCAGCAGCTGAATTCAGTATTTTCTAACCATGAGCAATGCATGGAGATACAAAGTTATAGGATTACTGCAGGTTATATTCATTCAGTATGGTTCTGGAGTTTAAGGCAATCAGTTTTCACTGTTTCCCACCAATTTGAACTTTCTATCTCAAACTGGAAGTTTGGGTTCCGTTGTAGTCCAGAAACTGCCAAAGATTGGGCACAAGGTGGTTTGGAGCTTTAGCAAATCACAGCAAAGTTTTTACTGAAAATGAGCTGAGAGAATTTGCAGAGACAGCTTTAACCATTACAATTCTTGGATGATCCTGAAAAGACACCTGCAAAAGTCCTGATGGAGCACAGCTTCATGTAGTTGCGTATGTCTCATAAGACTCAAACACAGAAGATCTACCTCCCTGAAGACCCAACAGTACAATTAAAAATAACATAAGAAAGGCTAAAAAAGACAACATGTGGACTAGGGGACAAAATATAAATTGCATGAGCATGTGTCAACTTGCTGTCCATTCTAATAAATTATTACTTGTTAAAAAATACATTATTACAAAGCATCATACCAGGGAAACAGAGGCAGAAGCCTCTGCCATGATGAATTATAACACAGCTCCAGCTGCAGAGCCTCCCTTGCTGTAGGTTCTTGATGGCACCCATGTATTTCGAGCTCTCTGTGCTACAAGTTCTGTGGCAAACTCTTTGGAAAGCTTAGGCTGTCAAAGCCCAGGGGACAACTATTTTTCCCCTCCCTGAGTTTTTAATCACAAACACTGTGAGGAGCCCTGCAGAGAAGGACTTGGGAGTGCTGGAAATTCTTTACTTGGAGGCTGGTGAGGCCCTGGCACAGGTTGTCCGGAGAAGCTGTGGATGGCTCATCTCTGCAAGTCCTGAGGGCCAGATCGAATGGGGCACTGGCTAGCTTGACCCAGTGGGTGGCACCCTTGCCCACAACAGGGGAGTCAGAACTGGGTGATGTTTACGGTCCGTTCAACCCCAAAGCATTCTAGGAAACACGATTAAAAAAAATATGTGGTACACATATATGTGTTTATAAACAGAGAAACTTCATATGGTGTATGCTTGTTATCTCACTTCATCATGTCAAACACATTTGACATGACATCCTTCATGAGGACTGATGACCTTATCAGTCTTCTCCTTCTCTTTACTTCTGACATTTTCCATTATCTGTGTTCTCTCTTCTTCTCCCTGACCTCAGCACTTCTCACAACACCTGTCTCTGTTCTCCTGAAACCAGTACTTATAAACAAGTATACTTAATCTCTATAGTACTTGGAACAGGGAGATGTGGTGAAACTCACAATACCATTGTGGATTTCATCAACAACTCTTTTTACTTTTTTTTTTCCAACCTATGCGAAGAACAACTGAAAAGGAATATTTACCATCCAGGGGCTCTGGCTTGCTGCAGCTGTGCACAGTGACTCGGGCTACCTCCAGGCTCTCCCAGTTCTAAATATTCAAAATGTTTCGTTATGATATTTCCCCATCGTTCACACAATACAATTAGGAGCTTCGTTTGCTGCTAGGAACCAAGCTTAGTCTAAAGTTGGAAATTCCAATCAGACTTGGTTTTGTGCTGACTGAATGCAAACTTTAGGCTGCCTTTCAATGTTTATTTTTAATGGCTTCTGAATGCTTCCACTAATTCAGGAACATAACTGATTAAAGCAAGAGGAGGAGGACTTATTTTGCTAAATGTAATTCCTGCTTATGAGATTTAGTGAGTACCCCTTATAGTTGGAGGAGGCAATGGGATTGGGTGCATTTAATGTCTTACGCTGTCAAGCCGCAACCGCTGCCTAAATGCCACCAGGTTAATGCTCTGAGGGCAGAGAGCAGGGCTAGCCTGTGTCACACCCCTGACTACAGACAGGGTGTTATATTTAGGAACAAAATGTATGAGATTTAGTCTTTATACATGTCAAAATAGATCGTTATATTTATATCTTAGACTGGCTTTTATCTCGATGCAAGTGTCACACGTAACCTCAGCTACAATCCAGGATGTAGTTTGTGGTTTTGTAATTGCATTACTCAGACTTTAGTCAAAGCAGAGAGGATATGCAAAACTATCTCCTCCTGCTGTGAGCTACCAACAGTTTGGTTTTAGGAAATACTTACAGAACACACCGTATTCATGTTCTCAGGGGCTTGTAACACAGCAGTACCAGCATGGATGGGCAGCAGTATGAAACCCTGCAATAGGAGTATTTGTAATTTCAATAACTGCTAGTTGGTAATTGCACTGCTACTGTACAAATGCTAATAACTGTTCTGTATTTCTCTGAGAAAAAATGGTATTATTTTTCTATAGCTTATTTTACAGCATAAATTCCCAGCATCCAAGATGAGACAAAGCACCTGAATGATTCTTGTTGTTCTTCACTTCTATTTCTATCATTTTATAACTGAAAAAAGTAGAAGACTACAGACATTATTATTGCAAGAAGTACAGTCTCATGATTCCACATTAATAGCTGAAACAAGTTTAAAAAGATGGACTATGGAAAACTATTTTCTCATTGAAGTGGTGTGGGACAGCTGTGTTTATTCATTATCCTTTGTGCCATGTTTCCTGATTTCTTTCTATTTGTCTTTCACGCTGGCATCCTCTTAGCCAGTGTGTTGATTTACAGCCTCCAGCCTTCACAATTCTAAAAAACTTTTAGAAAGTTAATACTCATTTATAGAAGTGTTTTCTCACATCCACTCACCCACCAGAACCCCAGAGAGAAAACCATTGAACTCTCAGAAGTTTTTCTGTTCTACTACAGAGTTGACAACTGCATTGCAAAGATTTCCTGTTGAGCGCTGAACCTGGCCATAAAATTCAGAAATTCCTTTACATCCCTCTAGTCCTGCTGTTTTTATTCCACTTGCTGCCAACATTAGGTAGTTTTTACAAAATGAACAATTGAGAAAGGAGATATGATTTTTTTTTCTTTTTGCTTTGGAATTCATCCCTGGAAGCAGCAAGACCAACAAACCAAAAATAGATGCATCTAACGCAGCAAATGCTGAAGAGGCATCATTAAAAAAAACCATCAAAATATGAAATTCCTTTTGATTGAACATATATAAGTTGGTCTATATTGCTTTTCACTGAGAGGGATTGACCAATGTGACTGAGTAACACACAATTTTAATAAACATTCACTTACATAGGTTTTTTCAGGAAAAATATAGCACGTATTAGGTTTTTTAGCATGCCCAGCTGTTGGTGACAGTCTTTTGTGAAAAATATTTGGAGGTACCAGTTCCAGATGTTCAGTTATTGGTCTCCTTTTGAGCTATATCTTTTTCTGTTACTCTATAACTGGAAGACTTGGACCTAGTAAGACATCCCATTTGATTCAAAGGTAACTACTGTCATAATTTTGCATGGCATTAATAGCAGCTTTAGTTGTGGGTCAAACGAAAAAGAATTTTTTCATTGTGCTTTTTCCAGTCAGCCTGTGAACCAAAGACAACCACTCACCTGCCAAAAGAGGCAAATTAACAATAATATTATTTATATTAAATTAGTATATGAACATGATAAGAGAAATGTCAGCACTGTGCAAGAGCTACTGCAGTAGGATATGTGTCCCTAAGAAGTCACAGCTTATTGTGCCTTATTGGTCCACAGTGTAATTCTAACTCAGAATATTTCACATCCTACTTTACTAACAGTACCCATAATTTCTAGGTATGATATTCAGTATAACAAACAGAATAGAGGGCAGTGCACATCAGGACAAACCTGTTAGTCCAAAAGTGAAACAGAAATAAATAATTTTAGTTCTGTAACACCACTTCTGACTCACCGGACATGTAATTCTCAGTGGATAAATTTCAAATATTCAAGATATATTTATTGTAAAGTAAAATTAAGGGTCAAAAACTAGTCTAGATTACTATTTTATAGATTATATCCTAGAGCAGTTTATAGAGCTCATCCTTGAAACAGTGATTATCTGAAGTTGAATGATTACATACAATAGAACACTGCTGTGACAGCAGGTGCTCTGCTGATTTTTGGGCTGCACTATAAAAAGTAGAAAAGTAGCAGCAAAAAAAAGGAGGAAGGCCAGTAGAGAATCCCAAGGACACCGAAGGGAGATGCAAACTGAAAATTCACGAAATCCCCTCTGCACAACATCACACATGACCTGAAGTGTGAACTCAGGAGAGGAAAGGCAGCAGTTTCCCAAAATAAAACATTCCCCTCCAGATCAGTCGAGATCCCTTCGCCAGGCTGCTGAAATCCCTGTCTGTGGGAGTACTCAGCACCATCAACTCCCACTGGAAAAGTGAAGCACTGACATGATGACATGAACAGCAGAATGGTTTTTGGGGATGTATCTCATGAGGAAGGAGTAGGGAGCAACTCAGTCTGTCAATCAGAGCTTGATTTTCTCTGAGCTGGGAGGTCAGGTAGTCAGCAAACATGCTCTTCAGTTAAGAGCAGCACTAGAGCACTTTGTGAGCAAAATAATACAAATTCCACTAACCAATTTTTTTAATTTATAAAAAATGTATCTATATATATCTTAGAGGATATTCCCTGTGAGATACAAGTGATGTACAAAAAAAAAAAAGAAAAACTTTACCTCTGCTCTATATGAGGTCAGCTGAGGTGAGCATAAGGCATAGTATAACCTCAAAGCTAGAAACTACTAAAAATTACTGTATCACAAGGTATCACACAGCCCAGAAATTTAAAGCCACTTTCTCAACGGTACAAGAAGTCTTACTGCAAAACCTTGGAAAGAAAGTCCTCCTTCTCTTAGCTCCCACAATATTTGTAACAATTTAAAATGTCGTCTATAATTTGCTGATCTGGTGATATCTATAATGCTTCTCATTAGACTTAAATGGCTAACTTGAAATAGTTATAAACAAGTCACACTTATAAATAATCCTAAATTAGGCAGCTACAAGACAAACAAAAGCTTATCTTTTGCTCTTGATCCTTCTCTTTTGCACAGAAAACCGACTGAGCACATTGTCTTTGATTCACAAATAAACCAGGAAAATTCAGACTGAAATTTCAAAAGGAATCACAAAATGCAATACTTTATTCACTGTGTGTGTCTCTTGCTTACATTTACTCTCAAAAAGCTCACATTTGCACAGAAGACAATGGCTCATTTTAATTAACAATTGATTTCCTCTCAGCTATCTCATATGTATGCTATGTATTTCATAGCATAGAGCTATCTTAATTTATGAAATGTGCGTATTTTTACATATGCAAGCAGATCTCTAAGAGAGTTTCCAAAAACTCACAGCCTCTGGTATGGTCAGGATATTTACAGACTGCAAAAAAATATATTTAATATGTATAGGGGGAAATAACACACAGTTAATAATGTTGTTGAGTTCTTACTCTTGAAAGGTAAAATTTAAACTGTATTGTCACAGACAATAGAAAAATAAAAGGTCAGCATTTGACAAAAATGCCAACATCAAAAAAATGCCTTAGAGAAAATAGCAACAGCCTCAGCAGGTACATGAAGAGTTAGTCCTCCACTTGTCAGAGAACAGAGGCATGAGAAAGAGAGGGGTTTTTTCCAACACTTTGAGTATAACACAGTAACATTTGAAAGAAGGTGGTTCCTTCATGTACCAAGGTATAAGAACAAATTCTCAGTCTACCACAGCCAAACTCTCTTCAGCCATTGGCACTGTTACTGACCAAAGAAAACTTTTTCTATTAATGAAGTGAGGAAAAACTCAATAAGGGGACAGCGCAATTCACAAAAGAGTGTATGAAAATAGCCCTAAGTTATCCTTTCTGCTTCACTGACCATGAATCAGCTGCTTTAAGGGTTTTTTGTTATGGACACTTCACATTAAGGTGTGAGCAAAAGGGGGGGAAACCAAAATCCTGGCCTTGCTGTGGGCACTCTTAGTTCAGCTTCTAGATCAAGCACAGCTTGTCAAGGTTCCAAACAAGGCAGCTCCCCTACGGCCCAAGTAACACCCGCCCATACAGGAAAGCACTGGTGTTTTCCAGTCCTCCCGTGTGCTTTACATAATTACTGGTAACTCTTCCTTACCCTAACCATGCCAATACCACAGGTTGTCTCACTCTTGGAAATCCGCATTGCCTCATCTCTGCCGGATGCTCTCTGGCACTGATCTCCTGGGACAAAGACACACATTTCTCAGTTGACTTGCCACTCAAGAACATCTCTCCACGGGAAGGCAGGATTCGACTGACTCTCTTTATGAATATGCAACTTTAATTAGTTAATAAGCATGTTTCTTGGAGCCTGAGATTTTGGCAGCTGCTCTGGTGTGTTATCCTACCTCAATAACTCCCCTGTAGCAAACTTTGAGTTGAAGCACATGTCACTGAGCCTCTCACTGCTATCACCATCTGCGACAGCTTCTTTTATTCCTCAATTATGCTCATGTTATCTGAGCTGAAAAAAAAGTCTTCCAGTCTTTGCCAGTCTAAGCATATGCCTGTGTATTTATTCAAGTAATTTTTAATGGTCTGAGTTGACAATGCCATCTTTCATATCATTTCACTGGGGTTTCATTTATATGAAGTGTCTGAAGCTTAATGGGGAAGAGTGAATTCGGGATCAAGACTTCCTTATTTATGAGATTTTCATAGCAAAATGGAGCAGCAATGAATACAAAATTCGGAGTGCTGACTGATAGACTGATTTCCGACAGTCACAGCACTGTCACTAGAATAGCTATCTAAGGCCACGCTCTATTCCTAAATCCACCAGGAGACAATACAGTGAATTACTGCTGGTCTACAACAGCAAACCAGTATTCCTTTCCCTGTCCTGGCTCAGTTGCTCACCTCAGTGAGTAGAAAACCAAGTGAAGATACATATAGAGATACATATATTTGAGGCTCCACAACTTGTGCTCTACACCCAGATTTAACACCCCCCTCAGCCACACTGAGCTGCCACAACTACCTGTTCCCCTCCATGTGTTTGCAGCCACATCCCAGCCTATTCCCTGGTGCAAGTGGCAGACACGAGCGAGCTGCTGCACCACTTGCCCTCAGATACCAGCCTGCTAATTCTCTGATAATAAGCACATTTACTGAGGCTGTCTGCAAGCAATTCAGAAAGTGGGTAACTCATCCCTGCTCTTTCACTTGATCGAGATTGATTTTGATGGTCGAGAACAGTCTGTGGTAAATGACTGTTCTAGTGGAAGGAGACACAAGCAGCATACAGCACTGCACTGCACGATTGAGGCAGATTTGGTTTTTTACAGAACCTCTGAGGAGAAATATTTCTGACAATAGCTGTCATGCTATTGTCAGGCAACTGAACCTCGATAGCGTTAGGTTACTATGCCCTGAAGTATGGGAGAGATTTAGTTTAGCTTTAACTGCACAGGACAGACAGGTGCTGGGTTTGACATCCCAGATGAAGAGGCACAAACCACTAATTAGTAGGACTGCACATCCAAGGGGTTTTCTGTGTACCAGAAGCCAGTTTTGATACACAAGTAGTATAATTTTCATCCCAAGAAAGTAACAGCTAAGAAAGCTTCACAGCAATCATAATTGATGATTTAACATTTTTTTGCATATGAAATCTTAATTAAGATGTTTTGAGAATTAACAATTTCTCCATAAGAGGGATTTCCCATTACCTGCTGCTTTTATTACATAGTTTTAGATATCATGCTGTAGATACTCACAGAGTTTTTATTAAACAAAATTGCTGCCTTACCAACCAAATTAAGCTGCTACGAGAAGTGTGGACTCACCACTTTTTAGTATTGCAGACTTGCAGCCATCCCCAAACTGATAGTTAACAACTGAACTTTGTGATACTGTTGAATTACAAAAAACAAAAATAGAGAACTTGCTTCTCTAATGAGGAACCTGCCAACCTAAGCACAAATGGACTGTAAAATATGGTGTCCTTCATAAACATTATTAGTTAATGTTAAAGCATACATTTTAAAAAATTGTGTAAAGTAAGTACATAATTTTCTTTTTTTTCTTTAATAAATGCTTTTTACTTTATAAGCATGCAAAAATAAGTAAAATAGGTAAAAAAACTAAAGAAGAGGGTGAACTCCTGTCTAAGCAGAACAATACAGAGTGTAACTGATATCAGTGATGTGCTGTTAGAAATAGAGATGTTGCTTTCAGCTGCTTGGAGAACAAGTCAAATGCTAATCACTGTCATTGATAGAGCAATGAAATTAAATTTACTGAAGCAAAAAAGAACACTGAACACTTGCAAATATATACAGAAGAGCAGGTTTATACAAATGTAACTGATGTGGTCCATTATGCTAAAAAATTAACTTAAACAGTAAAGGTTAAGACCAGACCAGATGGGGTTCTGAGTAGCCTGGTCCAGTGGAAGGTGTCCCTGCCCATGGTCTTTAAGGTCTATTGCAACTAAAACCATCCTGTGATTCCGTGATAAGAATGGGCTTTAAATTGTGAACTTCAAATTATGTCTAGAAGTAATTATCTACTAATGCATTCCATTCTCATTTTTGTAATTACAATATTCTTGCAATATTAGAGTAGAGAAGTCCATTCCCCACACTAACAGCACACGTCAGAGAATTAGGAATATCTTTTAAGAGCACACTCATAATACCTCAATTTTAAGAATTTGCTTGCTGAAGGTTTCCAAACTGTGTGATAAATAAGGGGCTAAATGAAGAGACAGTAGCATAATCCTCTCTAAATGGGTTTATATGATGCTGCTAATGCTGCTTTTATATGATGCTGTTAATGCTGGTTTTGCAGCATTAACATACTTTAGTATTTCAGATGAGACCATTCTAAAGCTGAAAGTGCATGCAGAGGCCATCTCCAGGTCAGGAACATGAAGTTATTTTGCAGTCATACTGTTATTCCCGTGCTTCATCTACTATTGCCATTGTCTGATAAGCAGCAACCTACTCTTTTTAGGGAATAAAAATTAAGGGGGTAAACATTTTCTACTACACAGTGTTAAAAATAGAGTTTTATTCTAGCAAGTAAGTACACTAAGATTTGGAGCCCTTTGTTACAAAGAACACACAGCACAAGAAGACAGGATGAATTTTGGGTCAAGGATACAACATAAAGCCCCTTTATGACTAAAGTGTTATAACAGTCCTACTCTGCCTCTGTTCACTGTAGAAAGGAATCAGATCTTATCTTGAATAATAAATTCAAGGGTACCAAATGTTTATATCATGGTGGGATTCAAATGCTTGCATTACAGGAAGGGCTAAATCTATCCTGGCAACATTCACAATGGAGACTGGGGAGAACTTGCACAGGTCAAGAAAATAAGACTTAAAGGTGTTTTTCAATTATAAACTATCCTGATCTGTTGTTTTCAGACCTACCATCTAGTATGAAATATTTAATATTTCTAGATCTTACCAGAGGTGATGAGAAAGTGACAGTCATCTGCTTCAAAACAAACCTGGATCACAACCCTCTGTCTACCCTTTATTACTTTTTTGTTCCATTCATTCTCTGCCTCAGCATCTTTCTATCCTTTTACATATCAGAATCACATATGTTGGGATTAAATATATTTTAGCACTTCATGTTAATGAAAACTTCCATTCTTTTTCATAGCATTTGAGCAAGGTGTTTAACAAATAAGCCAAAGAAAAACAAAAATTCTAAACAGAATTTAATCTTTTATTATTCTGGACAAATCATGAAAGAATATGTATGAAAGAATTAACTGAGGACAAGAATTTTGATCACATAATGTTTACCCCAGACTTATAGAACTCAAATCCTGAGATTTTCATCCTAATCTTCAATGCGAGTTAATAGTGATGACAATGCATTACATGCTGTCTTTGATGCCCAAGCTGTTTTCCTCCATAAACAAAATCAGAACAATCAAAATAAGTAATTTTAGAACTAATACAATTCTAAAGTGGTTCTGAGATTAGGTACCTAGCAAGAGACATACACCAATTCATTTACTTAAATACACATCCTATTTTTCAAAATAGCATGCAGAATTTTATCTGATTCTGAAATAACAGGTCATCTGAACAGTCACCCTTAGTCAACATCATTTCATCTTTGCTAAGCAATATCTTCCTTAAAAAGATGTTCTTCAAAAAAAGAGTAAAACCACCTTTACCATAACAGTAAGCAATGTGGACTCTTAATTTGGTAATGCAAAAGCCAGAGGAAGCAACAGACAACAGTTATGTCCCTCCAACAGTTTTGATAAAAATTTCTGTTGTATTCATTAGAGGTGTGTCAGTTCTTTTCTCTGCAGAAAACCAGTTTCAGGGCCTAAATGATCTTCAGACTCTCATACAATTGTAACTATAGGATAAGGACAGATTAGTATGAATGCAGAGCCTTCTTCTAGCTCTCTAAGAGATTTCTTTATCTTTTAAATTACATTTATTTCTTTGCCTCTCTTTTTCTCATTCTAAATGTCTGATGAGTCTTTGCCCAACCTAGAGATAGAAAATATTGGGCTAATGGGACCTAATTCCTTTTTTGGCTACACAGGTTTACAACTGTGAAGTGAATGGTTTTATAATGATCTCTGGAACAAGAACAACAAAGCTTGCAAATACTGGAAAAAATACACATTTTCTTCTATATTCCAGGCAGGAAGAGAACAGATTATACCATTTTAACGTAGGAACCTGCATCACTTTATCTAAAAAAAAAGGAATTGCATGATATTCCAGACACAGTTATACTTCTGGCTGTCTGTTACTCATGCTTCAAAGTATCACCATACACTTTTCTGAGTCTCATGGGTTCCAAGTGAAGCAATAAAAGAAAAGAACCGACCCACAGACTGACCTCATCCCAGAGATTATCCACTTTTTTTCTCTGAGATTGAGGACAGATACTTGGAGATTGCCTTTTACATGAGGACAAAACAGTTCTGTGTTGCCACACCTATGCATTTTATTTTTAGGGAAGGTTAGTCATATCAAGGCACAACAGTTAAGGCACAACAGCTTCTGGAAAGAGCTGAATTCACGTTTGTTTGGTTTTTTCTTTGTTGTAAATAAATGGGAACTTTTAAGCTGTGCCATGACTCACTCCACCTTTTTTCTCTAGTCAACACTGCCTTTGCTATATTAACACCAATAAATTAGTGGTTTGACTCTTAGGACAACAGAACTGAGAGTACAGGAACCTCTCTAATGGCAGCAGAGTTAAAGGCAGAGATAATAAAAAAGTGAATCCAAGCAAAACTGTCAAAAGCAAAACTCCCGACATCTATAAACATTTGTGACAAGCGTGCAAAAAGTTAAATGTTTATCCCAATCTTTGTAGCTCAAGCCATTCTCTGAGGTTAAATAAACACAGCTATTAATTTCACTGAGGTTTACCCTTTTGCTACATCTATAAAACAGTTTCTATGAGATAGGCTCAGAAACAGATGTCTTGTAATCATCAGTTAAATCAAAACAATGTTCTATATTCTGCATTTGCTATGAAGACTATTCTCCTAAGTAAGAGGGAATTGGTAAGCCTCTGATTTTTCCACATAAAATACCAGCACCTTTCAGTTTATTTTTGCTGTTCTTTCTAAACAGACTGCAGACTCAGTCAATGTTCTCTGAGCATTTGACAAAACAGAACCACAAAAAATTGTGTAGCAGGAGGTGAGAAGCCCCTACCAGTTCAAAGAGCAATAAATCATGTGCTGGGAGGAAGTGACTGAGCGAAACCCATCGTTCACACAATATGTGTGCAGTGAACACACATTTAAACAACAGACAGTACATTAGTCACCAATTGTTTGTTTTCAAAGTGATCTGAACTCCTTGAATTTCACTTGGACTAATACTAGAGGAATGTCGCATTCTAATTCAGTACATGCATTATCATAGCAATATAGCAATTAATAGCAACTAATTCTGTTATGTGTATGTCATGCTCAGGACTCATAATACTGAAGTCAACATAAAATGAATCCAAATTATGGGAGAGAAAATATTTTAGTATTAACCCTCTGCTGAAAACTACAAAACAAACTTGAAATTGCCAGTTGCTAAATCCAATAATTTCTCAAAGTTCCCTGGCACAGACTAAGCAGAGAGGAAAGAAATTCTGCAGCTACTCCCTAAAATTTTTCAAGTCATATACCATTGTGCAGCCAAAGGACTCACCTCTTTGATAATGAAGCTCCAAATTGACAAGAAGTCAATCAAATCAGGGCCAAAAAAATAGTTTCTACGTATTCACAGTGGTCTTACTAAAACATGACACTTACACAGAAAGAAAGGAGTGCAAAACCTCTCATCCAAGCCTTACACAAGCAGATATATTATATAACTGCTTCAGAAAAGGACCAGAACCTTAAACAATCTTTAAGTAGCTAGTTGTGTCCCAGACCTCTCTCTTCTTACCAGCCTTGCTCTGGATTAACTATTTACACTCAGATCATCATTATTGTTCCAACATTCCAGAGTGTTATCTTGCTCAAAACATACACTCCAAATAAAAAATTTTGTCTTAAGAGGGAAAAAGCCTAGTTTCACATCCTACTCCTCCTATTAGCCTGAAGAAATCATACAAGTTTACAGAGAATGAGTGAGATTTAACAGAATTGTGTATTTATTTCCAGTCATAATTTGTGTTCAGATGCATTAAGTACAATTAATTTGCACAAGTTCTTAAAGGCAAAATGGGTCTTGTAGATCTTCCACCAGAGATGCTTTGAAAGCTGTCCCACTTGGCCTTCAGAATGAATCTACAGGCCCCAGAATGAGACGATTTTTAAGGGAGCACACATAATTGAACAGTTACTGACAGTCAATAAACAGAAAACTTACAGTGCCATTTCAATGCAAATGTTTCTTAAACTGGAATGTAATTTAACCACAGTATTGACATTTAAATGGACACAAGACACAGCCCAATGAGGGTAAATGTGGATATTTACGCTGATTATCTTTTATCAGCTCGTCTCTTTCTTTGCCAATTGTCTTGTATGCACTAAAGTCTTCCCTTTTAAATGATCTTAAACGATCTTCAAACTCTCATACAATTGTAACTGTAGGATAAGATCAGATTAGATTTTAAATGCTGAAATCTGTTATTCCATCAGCATAAGAATGGGGGAAAAAAAAAAGGAATAAAAGAGGAGTAGCACACTTTGAACTCAGCCAATATGGATTTAGCTGCTTTATTGTAAATTGCTTCTTAGGCAAGCCTTCCTATAAATGCTTCCTTCTCTGTAGCCAACACTGTCTGTATTTCATCCTAAGTTCATAAGAATGAACTACTAAAGCTTGTGAGTCAAAAGAGCTTGGATCGTCACTAACAGAAAGCTTGACAAGAGGTTCCAAAGCTTGCAAGTAGAATATAGAAATACTAGCTCAGGTCCTGAAAGCTGTCCCTGACAGCTTCCAGTTCAGGGGACAGAGCTTGTTCAAGTGTCTCCTCACCACAGCCAACAGAGCACTGCCTGAAGGAATTATCTTCCCATATGAACCTCACTTTATTAAGCTCATAATAAAAAGCTACGAAGAGCTTTGACGAAGCAGAATTTTCTGTTTAAAGGTCTATCTTGTATTGGTTCACTAAACTGCCTCACCATATTTTTTCTCTCTGTTTTTAATTATATATAAGGTGCAACATCACTAGAAAACAGCAGAAAAGTATAGACGACAAGAAAGATGTATGGAGAAAACATGAGTAGAAAAGCCTGACAAGGGAAAAATATGAAGTAATAAACAGATCCTATGTGAAATCAAGAGCTCACTGTTGTATTGTGGACATTTGAACCCTCATGGAGCCATGGCATAGCTGTGTGTGCTCGTTTTGAGTGGTAAAAACCATAGCACTGCATAATTTAAAGCAGTAAAGCCAGGTTTGTCCCTCCATTTGTTATTTTTAAATTGCACAAACCACAAAGATTTGTGGAGCATAAAGCCATTTTGAACAGGCTGCTTAATTGGTACTGTAAGTCTAATACATCAGCTGCTGGGAGATCTGGAGAGCAGCCAAGCCTCCCAAATTTAACACGTACAGCAGCTCTGCCTGTTCTTTCTCTTGGCACAGGAGGAAGACAGCTACTACAGCTTAAAGTGATCACGAAACTTTCATAAAGTTTGTTTTATAAAAAACTTCCCAACATATTAAAGATACTAAAAGAGCAGATTGATACTTCAAGATATCCTGGACTGGTGAGTTTTGTTGGGGTTTTTTGTGTTTAAACACTACCATTCAATAGCCCAATTGGAAAGTTCAGGACAGATAGTAGCTTTTTTCAGCATTATATTAATAAGTTATATGGCATTATATTCATTATAGTAATTATATTCATAAACAAAAAGGCATTACTTTGTTTATCCTCAACTAGAAAGGAGAGATGCTGCATGAAATCAGTAATTCTGTCATGCCTGTATCAGCATGGTCTGCAGAACACCTTTTTATATCAAATTCCTTTATAAGGAAAGCTGTCTTGAAAATTTTGTTTTACAAAAGCTTAAATTCAGACGTGGCCGTGTTGAGATGATTTCCGATGGCTCAGGGAATAGTGGTGCATGGTAGTGGGTCAGTTAAAGCTGAAACACCTTGGTAGAATATTTGGAAAACAGATGGAACAGCACAGGTCTATACAAAGAAAGACTTTCTTTCTGCATGTATACATAGTTTCTTAAAAAAAGAAAAATCTAATTGCTCCATTTCTTTCTGTCCACTTTCTCACAAAAATAAGTGGTATAAGTATTTCTGAAAATTGAGTTTGAGACTCAAGTACCTAAATATTTGTCAAAAGCAAACTTCTAACAATTATGTGGATTTAGATAAAAATCCTTTCATTGCCTAGATGTTGACAAAGAATTTCTGTAATTAATGGTTACATTTAAATATTATTGTCAAAATGTTAAACATTTACAAAACACTGGCTGTTGGCTTTTCATATAGAAGAACAAATTTGCAAATCACAGTAATGAAGAAAGCAATTAGATAATTATATAGTATTTCACTATATGGTAATATTTCAGGTCTGACCATGTGTTCATTCTCACTGATCTGCCCATCATGACCTGAAGGTGATCTGTTGGTCCCATGTATTTAAAGGAGAAAAACTTTGTCATTCATGTGCATGGTTATGAAGCTGTATGCACCACTGATTAAAAAATACACCTGCTGTTCTAGAAATCTACATTAATATGCTCTTACAGTAATTTAATTAAATACTCACTGCTAAGAACCACATCTAAATAGTGTGTCTTGTACAAAATTTAATTTGGAACTATACAGAAACAGCACCTGCCAAAAAATTGAGTATTTCCTTACAAAATCCTACTAAATCATCATGCTCCTTTGGAAATGTCTATTCCTATCCATTATCTGATCCCAAAGGATAAGCCTAGAGAAGTTGTTATTAAGTTTTGAAGCCAATTCTCTTACAAATATTTAACATCAAAGGAATACTCTGAACTCTACTCCTTATTTTACTTTGGAGATATCAGTTAAAGGAACTGTTGCATTTTTTTATTGTACCAAACAATGAAATACTGGCATGTTTCTCAGTTTTTCTCAAGCAATATGTTCCATTAAAACAAATAATACACTTTTTCCTTCATCAATTCACTTTTGTCTTGATTTGTACATGGGTTGTCATGTTCTGCATCACAGTTTTTTCCACCTATATATTTCAAACAAATAGGGAATTACAAAATTTATTTGCTAAGTTATTAAATTGATGTTTACATGAGAAAGTAACTTACCTTGCAAACCTTCACTATCAAGAAATTTTTCATTTTAGAGTCCTGGCAAGTGTAAAATTAGCTGTTACAGAATTACAGGGTTTGAGCAATAAACTACTGTACCAGAAAAATTCATACAGCATTTTTGCTTGCTAAGAAACAGCACTTAATATTAAAGGAGACCAAGTAAATAGCACCGTAAAAATTAATAATTCTTCAATGATTATTGCAATAAATGTGCTAGAGGTTTTCATTTCAACTGCAGTTCACAACAATAACAAGGTTGTCCTGACTGTAGAAAAACTGTTTTTACCGCTCTCCAGTTCTTCTGCCTAATTGCTTCATAGGCAAGGATTGACTGCAAAAAGTTCACTACAGTGAATAGAGACCAAAATTTTCCAGCTTACATACCTTACATCAAACAACAATATCCATATCACCAGAATAAAAAACTACCATTTCCAATTAATTGGTCACCTGTGTATCTCTCCAGCAGAATCTGAGAGTTTAAGCTATTCCACTGCATTGGCTTTCTCTTTGGTACCCAGGAAATTGCTACTGAGTTCCAGTTTCAAAATCATGTTTTACACACCACAGGCTGAGTAGCTAGAAGTCAACCTTACACGCAGTCTTTTAGGAAAGTTAAAAGAAAGATCTAGTAAACAAAAGGTAATAAGGTGACATGAACCACATGATAAGGTAATAATAAGGTAACATGAACCACTTGCTTTGACTGGCAAATATACGAGGTCTGCACATAAAAAACAGCACAGAGGTATCCATTCCCTATTGTCCCATACCCCCTTTAAACCGATGAGATAGATTTTATATATGTTGTCAACCACTCCCAGGGTTTTGCAGCTACGTGTACGAAAGATTAACAGCAGGCACTAATACCAGTATCATGACTCTTTTCAGGCAGTAGGTGAAACCTTGAAGAAAAAGTGGCTCTGTCTTCAAAAAAGTGACCTGACCTTTGCTTTGGTGGGTTTTTACTCTGCAAGAAATAAAAAGCACTGCATGCTTTCCAATGCATCCTCTCTAGCTGATAAACTATTTTGTTCTATCACTCAGCACAAAAGGACTACATTCTGTAAAGATCCAATAGCATGCTGTTAGTGCTAGCTAACGATAGCTCATGTGTCGTACTGGAAACGAGCTTCATAGACCTGGAATATGTCATATGAATCATGAACAAACACGTAATTGGCCAAGAACCTTTGATATGCTTACCAATTAGAGGTAATTCTCCTTGAATTTAATGTATTTCATTTTACAATGACTTTGCAGTTCTTTGGATATCAAAGGCATCACAAATCCAGCATGCTTATCATTTGTGACACTTCTGCTCTGAGAATTTCTTGCAGCATGCAAAGAACTCTCTGTAGGGTATCTGTGATGTGTTGCACAAGCAAGCTAATCTAATATTGACCTGACAATTAATAAAGTCTGTTTAGAACCTGCAATAGCACATAATGGTTTTACCTGCAATGGATGAAATCTTTCTGAAACATCATGTAGTTCAGTATGAGCGATAGCAGGGGGTTATTTGACACAGAATACGCTGCTAGTGAAAGTAATTCTCGGATATGATGTCGTAGTAAAGAACCCCTTCTGTTAATAGACTTTTAAGTATTTAGATATATTTAAGTCTAGTGTAAAATACTTCTTTTGTGGAGCCAGATCCTGCAGTCTTTGCACAGTTAAAACTTCCATGGAAATCAGTGGAAGCTTTTAAAGGATAATAATAAGGACGTGCCCAGGGTCACTGGCATAACACAGTTCTGCTGTGATGCTTTATGTGTGCACTCCAACTTTCTCTGTGACTTGCAAGAGGTGGAGATCAAATAAGACGAAAAATCAAGATAGAAATCGATGTGAATTCAAGATGATAAGTATCCTCATTAAATAAAAATGAGGAGCGTCAAAACGAGTATGGCACATAACGTTGGTGCATTTTTAATGTTGGTGCATTAAATAATGTTAGCATATCTTAACTTTGTCCTGAATATTTACAATATATTCAGTGAATTTTAAGAAAAGTGAAATTTTAAACAAGAATCCTTGCAGTAAGTTCAACAACAATGATAATTTTGGGGAGAGCTGTAACAATGTCTATGATGGCAGGATCTGGCTCCATATGTTCTTTTAGCGAAAATACAGACTGTTTATGTGATGTAAATTGCTTTTTAAAATGTTACTAGAGCTACAAACACTGTGGGTCCAGATTATACATTCAGATTTCAGGGAGAGTTTGCCTCAGTGAACCACAAGGAACTGTGTTTTATTTGCAAAATCAGCTTGATGCTATTTTTGAGGGGGGAAAAAAGAAAAAACAACTAAAAAACCCCCAAAAGACCAAATCAAATAGAAAAAATCAGGTCTTTTGGATATAAACTTTGGGGTAACTAAAATTAAATGAAGGGGCTGATCCTCCAGCCCTTACCCCTATGGGGATCCCATCCTGCCACCAGAGGACTTCCAGCAGGTCTTGCCTCAGCAGGACAGTGCCGGATTCCTGTTGACTTCATTGGGGCAACTCTAAAGAGCCACCAGACCACGGTTAGACCCCAACCGCCTCCTTGACTGTCGGGTTCACAGATAATTTGTTATTATCCTTATTTTTAACCAGTGTGTGTGTATTCTGCTTACAACCAAGCTTCGCTTCCAGCCGCAGGCGCCGCCGGTGTCCCGCCGGGATGGTTCGGGGTGCGTGTGCGCGGGGGGCGGCGGTTCCCGCTCGCTGCTGACTGGAGCCATTGTTGATTTCGCTGTTGTAGGGCAAAGGCGCTAGGGCGGCCGATAAGGCTGTGGCCATGGTGATGAAGGAGATTCCGAGGGAGGAGTCTGCAGAAGAAAAGCCCCTCCTCACTGTGGCATCACAGGTGGGCGGAGCGCGGGGCTCTGAGGAGGCCGCGGGCGCTGCGCGAGTCCCACGCCCCAGGCGAGGCGCGTAGCGAGGCTGGCTGAGCATCCTGCGCCGGGGGCACCCCAATGCTTCACCGAGGGGGGAAAGTAATGGGGGGCTAGATGTTTCCACATGAAAAAATTAAACAGAAATGCATTTTTGCACCCCCAGTTTCAGTTACCAAAAAGTTATTTTAAACTGACTTAAAATTACGGTTCTAATTCATGCCATCAGTATTCATGCCGCAATTACTCATTTGCAATTCATATATGAAATGTTCACATTCGATGCATATGTAAATTAAGAAACAGCCAGTTCACAATAGTATCATTTTCAATATCTCAGATCCCATTCCTAAGTTCTCACTGGGATTCTGTTCCTGGTCTGGACCAGAATACATGATTTGCACATCTCATTGCTTTCATTCTACAACTTCAGCCGAAGGAAGGATGTTACGTCCTCACACTAAACCTTACTCACACCTTGGAGTAGCCACCAAACATTTGGTGGTTCCATTAGTTTCTTAAAGACAGTAACTGAACACTACTGTAAATCACAGCGCTGCCATCTCATTACAAGAGTGGATTTTATTCTCTTATGTCGCTCATGTACATGAATTTATTCTCCAAGCAAGTGCGTTTAGTTTACTGCTGATATTTACTGCACACAAATACTTCCTACTCATCAGGAGGTTTAATGGAAATTGCTGGAAGTTGTTTTTATGTGAGAGCCTTAAACAAAATCCACAATCCTGTTTTACAACTTTCATGATTTAGGATAACAATGACTGTACTTTTAGAAAGTTTTTAAGATGGACACACACCAGGACTTACCTCTTTTTCAGAGCATCGCAGATGTGCTGCACTAATACACATTCTAGAAATACCATCTACTAATTTGGAAACCAGGTCTGGCACCTCGTCCTTAGTCCCTGTTGAACACCAGATTTTCCTCGTGGTGAACTCTAATGTCTATGAAGTAATTGCACAAAGGAAAAAGATGTTCTCTTTAAGGCATCATTTCTAATTTTCTACAGAGTGATTAAAAAGCAACTAGAAACCAACATAGCATGCTGCCCTCTCTAAACCTCCACAGCACTAAAAAAATATAATTAAACATGCAAAAAAATTAACATATAAACCTTCCGTTGGCTTCAACAGGGACGGGAGTTCAGCCTGGATTCATTAAATGTTTAACACACCATTTGTAGTGGCTGTCTGTCAGTCTCCTCAGCAACAGTCTATGATAAATTTATGAGTAAAATGCTTGTGTCTGTTAGTCAGTGTAATTTCTTCCACTAAACACAAATACCTACTTCCCTGCTATGCACCAAAGGGGTGCAGAAGCCAAAAGGAAGCAGAATCAAGTGAAAAAGTGAGTATTTTCCATAGCCATCTCTGCATCATGTATGTGTGATGTGCAGTCGTACGACCATGTTGCATACGTCATTTGTACCCTACTTGTCTGGCTGAAATGTTGGTTTGAGATGCTGTCTGTGCAGTGTGTCCGTGTAATCCTCTCATTCAGACCATCCATGCAAAATACCGCTCTGTTATGTCGTGATGATGTCCATTAACCATCACCATCACAGTGTTTGTCCCTGGTCTTTACACGATGAAACAGATGGATGTGGTTGCTGCTCGCGGGGTGAAACACTCCAGTTCCAAACTGGCTACAGGCTTCCCAAGCCGGATTAAGCTGAGTCATGACAACATAGCCTGACCTTTACAAAGTTCTCACCACCACCAAACCCAGTGCAGGCAGGTCTATTATATTAGGAAGTAATTAAATACATTGGGTATCCGTGCAGCTCCAGCCTTACAACGAGCTAAGCAAAATCCTGAGAGTAAAATGCAAGGATGAAGCCCAGATAGAGGAGTACTGGCTTTTCTAAAATCTCCCATTTCCAAAATCCATGACAAAGGGAGGATTAATCACGTCTGACTGTGGGAGCAGATTCTGCAGGAAGCATAGCTGGAATCTGATACACAAAGAAGAGTCTCAATCCTCTGTTTAATAGTGATAACATACATAGGGCCCTGAATTTGTATTTTAAAATATGTCTCTTTGCTCTCTTCCTCTGGAAAATATAAAAAACATGTCCAACACAGAACAAGACAGATGAATATTCATATTTCATTGTAGTGCTCCTAGCAAAGCCCAGCTTGTAAAATATGACACTTATTTTTTTATATAAATACCGAGAATTAAATTTAAATGAGGTTTCCAATTCCCAAATCATTTTATATCATCAGATATTGTTTTATATCACCAGATCTGGAGGCAAACATTCAAATAACATGAACCAAAAAAGTGCTGCAGACTCCAGTGGGGCCATGGCAATATATGGCAACTGGGAACCTCAATCATCATTCCAGCAGTAATGAGTACACTCCAGTAAGCAGAGGGGTATTCTTGGTAATTGAATAGGCCTTTCAGTATCTATTTTTTGTGATTCTGTCTCAATTACCTTCCATAAAAGTCACTTTCTTCACAGTTATTTGTGTGAAAAACGATTTATTGGTTACCAAATTTAATATCTAAGCATCAACAGAGTGAGCTTTCAGTACTAGTAGGATTTTATAGAACATAGCTCTATCCATGTTGCTGTCTCCCTTTAGCTTTTTAAAGGTAATTAGGAAGATTGAGACAAATGGGGAAAAAAAAAAAAGATATTTTTTCATATGAATAGAACCTAGAAAATGTGAAAGAAATTTTATTGAAGGTTCAAAGATTAACTGACCATGCAGCTATGAATCAATATACTTCTAATTGAAGCAGAGAAATAAATGAGAAAAATCATGCATAAGAATTTGGTTTTAATTGTAAAATAAGATTTTTGTTTAACCTCTTCACGGCTTCTTTCCATTTGTCGGAGAAAAAAACCTCACTTCAAAATTACTCTCTAATGAGAAATTTAAACTTAAATACCCCCTGAAGTCAAAGTTTAATTGTAGAGCCATCTATGAAATTCCCAATTTACTACAGGTCAGTGAACTTCAAAGAATCTGATTCAATAACGCACTTCGATCCAGACTTACACTTTAAAATATGATTAACTGCTTTACTGAGCAGTAAAAGTGTCCATGCTTAAATTTTTTGCCAGACTGATTTTAAACAAACAAATCTCACAATGTCACAAGTGTTATTTGTCCCAGATCCATCACACTAATTTAGATGACTCATTAGAGTACACAAATTGGCAAGCTACTCATGGTAGGATCTCTGTAAAGGTAACAGAAAAAAGACCTGCAGGTGAGGATTCATGTCCCAGACAATCCTGTGGCAAATGTACAAATATACTCTGGACTTACACGGAGCAGAAATGGGAGTGCATGAAAAGTTCACTAGTAGGAAAAAGAAATGCAAAGTATATCTTGAAAGCTGTTCCCCATTTCTGCTTATAAACGAAAAATATAGGAGCTGTCTATTTAGAATTTACAGGATGCACATAGACATTTCTCAGAGCACAGTTTTAATCTCAACCACCTATAACTTAGAAAGTTAACTTACAGAACACTTAGAGTTTAGAATTTCAGTTGGGAAAAAAGCGATTTAAAAGGCTGAAGTTACAGTATAAGAAACATGCTGAAATTCCTCCTCTCCCATGAAAAATGCAGGCTACAGCACATGTCAAAAA
The DNA here is from genome assembly GCA_035584735.1 of Pseudotriccus pelzelni. Taxonomy (NCBI): domain Eukaryota; kingdom Metazoa; phylum Chordata; class Aves; order Passeriformes; family Tyrannidae; genus Pseudotriccus; species Pseudotriccus pelzelni. Next base: position 6,940,335 of record JAWMRA010000009.1, on the reverse strand, counting down.
AAGAGATATGTTTCATGAGTACACCCCAATTAACTCCACTAGATGCTTAAGACTTTTTATGGTCTCTCTATGAAGTATTACTTAGTATTCAGAGTGGGAACTATTATTTTTTTTAAGTGAACTTCATTTGCATGCCATTAGTTGATCTAAGCAGATTTATGTTTGCTCCAGGGCTTATGAATAAAATACTCAAACATTTCCACTGCCTGAATGCCACTGTTTTGTTGTTCGGGTTTTCATGTGCTTTTATTTATTTATTTTATTTTATTTCATTTTGGTGGTGGTGATATGTTCCGGGTTGGGTTTGCTTTTCTTTTTCTGCTTGCTTTATTGGGCTTTTCTGTTTTGATCTGGGACTTTTTGCAGGTTTGTTTGGGGTTCTTTTTAGTGTCTGATAGAAGATTTTCCAAATGCTTCGATTTAAGTTTATAAAGGAAACAGACTAAAAACAGCTAATATTCAGCTCCCAATGTTGTTAGGAGATTTTCTGATGTGTGTATCAAGGACTCACTACATGAATTTTATTGCATAATCACAGTTTTCCGTATAAAGTTGATGGTCCCATTTGAATCAATCATGTTCATTCTAAGCTTCTTAGTATTAGACTTGCTTCGACTTCCAGCCCACGCTGCAATTGTTTACTAAATAACATTATAAGAGAATGGTGGGATGTTACAGGGATTGTAATTAGCTCCCTTTCTCTTTTATAGACAGTCAGAACTCACTCCATTTTCACTGGCTGAAACACATTAATGTAAAAATTGAGCCTTTTAATTATTGCCATTATCTAAGTTTGGACTACAATAATTCACTGTACATTCCAATCTGCCCTCTGAGAGCAGTGGCAATTTCCACACTGATCTTAAGAGAACCAGACCTGGAATCCTTTTTTTTTCTTTAAAGGATTTGTGATAAATTCATGAGCAGTATTTTCCATACATCTCAAATCTCTCTCATTGGATTTATTATAACATTTTCGAGCAGTTCATCTGGAGACACTTCATAAACCCTACTGATAACTCTTTTTCATCTATTATTAAAGCAGGGTAAATACATGAAGAGCAAAAAGAAATGCACACTTAGCAGTACAAATATTAATTGGTTCTTTACCTCTAAGTTAAATATTGCTCAACACTTATTGCTTTTAGGGCAGTATGCATAATTTCAGCACAAATATTCTCATGAGTACAATAAAATTGCCTTGACAATATGCTTAAAAGTCATAAATTGGCTGCTTGCCTAAAGTAATACAGATTTCTCTGTCACATAGATTAAATACATTTTTCCATGAAATAACAGTTTTAATTTGAAATTACCATGGGAATCGATGGTGCCATTTTTTTAATAAAGTAAAAAAATTAAGTATATTCTTTCATGTATTGTAAAATACCTTAAGGACAGAAAGATTGGACAAACTTTTTTTTTTTTTGTGAATGACATAATCTATCAGTTTAATGCTGGTTTTTACATGAATTAACAGGAGTTTTCAGAAAGCTGTTGGCTCTTCATTTATGCATTCTCTAAGTAAGAATACACTGTCCTGTTAAAGAGTTGCAAACCATGTACCATGGTTCTAGATTCATTGAACTCGCTGTTTTTACAGCGAAACTGTTCTAGTGAATTGCAATTCACAAACAATTTATCAGTTTCAAGCTCTTCAATCTACAAAAAACACTCCAAAGCAGCCACACACACCCTAAAAGATCCCTACAGAGAAAGGCCATATAATGGCAAGGACTTCTGACTCGGTTTCTACACCTGGCCACAATAATACAACCACAGCCTCACTGTAGTTGTGCTACAGAACTTTGTTTGAAAAGAAAAAACACAGAAAGGACAGGAAAAACCTGAGTGATTTTGAAGTGATTACAGCCTATGTGCAAAGATACAGCAAGGGTCAGGTAAAAGACAAATTTTTTTGAACGGAAAATGAAAAAATGACGCTTTTAACGCAGTTGAAGATCAGTAGGAATGGCACAAGTTTTACAATAACTAAATTCTGCCAAAATCCGTGCTATGTTTGATGCCTTTAATTCTCCCATCTTCACAAAGAACTTGTACCTGCTGCTCAGTTCTATATGCTGTCAGTTTTCTTTACTTTGACCTATAGAAAAATATTAAATAATTTTATAATATTTGTCAGCAAAGATCAGAGTTACTTCCAGAGATGCTCTAAGACTAGAAATTCATCACCTGCAATGTGAGGGAAGCAGCACTTCTCTAGTTTCTATCCTCTCCACCTTATTTAAGAGCATTTGAGAACTGTGAGTTCAAAGTCAAGCTTCTTCTTCAGCTGAAGTTACCCCACAAAAAGTAATTTTAGTGAATGATAGAGAAACCAGAACCTAGCATGAAGAGTTCCCTGCAGATACTATCATAGCATTTGTGCAGGTTTTTCCAGGGCTTTCTCAACAGATTACTTTGGATTCTGTATCCTTCCTGTTCGACAAGACTATTCCAACCTGTGTTTACTGAGCTTCCATGTCAGATTTGTTGATCCCTCCGTTAATTATCAAGCCATTTTAGGAGCACAGACTATTTCTATAAGAAATCATTTATTTAAAGGAACGCTCTGTAACTTCTTCATGACTATATTACTTCCAAGGATCTGTAGACATCTAGGACAATGAGTTAATGTTCTTTGATCACTGCTGTAGAGCAGTTCTCTAGTCTAGAGAGTGATATGGGGAAGGTGAGAAGCTAAAACACAAGTCACAAGGTAACACCACCAAGACAATGCATAATCAAGCAAGGGGAGATAAATAAGTAAAATCTTCTAACACCCAGGAGATGGAGGAAATGTGTTTTAGAAAACAGCTTCCTTTAACTTCGAAAGTGTGGAGCATGCAGGCATTAATGCAACAGATTTACAATAAATCACATTTTTATATGACTAATAAAGGCCAAACTGTCATTCACAGTCAAAATATGACAAGAGCAGCTTTCCTCCTCTTCCCCCATGGCTCTGATCCAGCGGAACAGTTAAGCACATGCTTAACCCTGAGCTCTGCTGAGCACACCTAAGTGCTTTGCTGGAAGCAGGCCAAAAATGCAGCAGCCAGACACAGCTCCCATGTTAAGTTTCCTTTAGCCAGATCAGGATGAGCAGAGTGAAGGAGATACTGAATTGAGAGATATTTAGTCAGCACTTAGAAACACAGGCAGGATGTTGCTGTGACACAGGGATCACAGCCAGAGGTGTCACCCAGCAGTTCAACTGCCCTTTATGAGGGTGCAACAGGCACATTATTATTTACTGACTCAGACATCAAGCACAGATTTTAAACAACACAACCGGCACGTGAATTTAAATACCCAGTGCAGTGTCTACAGCAATCCCCTCACAGCCTCTCTGACTTCACACAAACCCTGACAGCTGTTTGCACGAAGCCCCTGGCAGTGACTTGGCCTGTGTGATTTCAGGTAAGATATTGTCACCTCTGATTCACAGGCCACTCCACACACTTCCTACTACTTTGCAACAGAGCATTGGTTATCATCTGCTGAGCAATCTTCAGGGATGCTGATCATCTTCAGAGAGGCAGCAACACCAGTGCTCCTTGCAAGAGGGTGCAAAGAGTTTGTCTTTGTTTTGGAGCTTCCCATGATTCACATGGCATCAAAGTCAGAGATACCATGTGCCCTAGGAATTGATTCTTTGTTCTTGTGAAAACCAAATATTTGGCTGTCACATCAGTGTCATTGGGGCATAAATTCGCCCTGACAGAGATAATGATACAGGGAGTCGACTGTCAGGCCAGTACTTCCAGTTACACTATAGAGAACAATAACCTCAGTTTTTGGTTGTGGTTCCCATTTGTCAGTTTTTAGAAAGAGCCAGGTAGTGGAAACCAACTGACTTATTTCCTCTTATCCTAGTAGTAATTCAACGAGCCTCAGGTGACAAAGTGGATCCAATACAAAATCCAATCCAATGAATTTGGGTAGCTAGTTACACCAAAATTTTAAGTGCCTCTTGAACCAGTCCTTCTAAGATAAATTCCATATATAGCCAGGGGGAAAGCGAGGTGCCTTTGAGAGCCTCCTGAGGGACAGCCTAAATTAGGCAGGCAGAACCTCCCTCTGGAGTTGCTTTTCTAGGTATTTTTCTCTCCCTATTGAACATGGAGGGAATCTTGGTACTTAATTTATGAGAACTAGTTCACTATGTGCTCAAAACATAGGTGCTAATTAGCTGCCTATGCCTGACTGGAACCCCCCCAATTTAAAGTTGAAATTATTTATCTTAAAGACTAACATCATGTTATGTCCTATTAATACTTTAAAAGAAAAGAAACAAACCAACATGCTTTGTGCACTGCAAACAGATTAGATCAGGAATGCAGTAAGAGAGTGTATAAAATGGGATGGAAAGACCACACCTTACAGTTGTTGTTAAATCATCCTTGCTTTGAGTATATTGAAGCAATGGGGCTGATGTCAGCCACCAGATGACACTTTTGACTCTCCCAGTATCTCTCCCAAAGCACCCAAAAGCCCCACAGATCTGCTTCTAGGAACAAAAAATTCCAGTATCAGTATGGTGTGAAAAAAACATCTTTCCTGTTCAACAGCAGAATCAGTCCCAGAAAACTCATTCAGATTTAGGAGGAGTATTTTATACTATGATGAGTCTCTTCAGACGAATTGATAGTAGGGAATACCACCCTCCACAGATTTTAGAAATCCCTCAGTTAGAGGAGTGTGTGGGCTTCTCCTTTAATTAAAACGAACTTTATAAAGAAAATGTAAATTCTTGGAGACATTATAAGAATTTATGGCACTCACTGGCTAAATCAGTACTCAGAAACCCACAGTTCTCCAGGCTGAGTCTGTACTGCTTGATGTGTGTGCAGATACTGTGCACATAAATCCAGCGCAGCAGCGTCTGCCCGGCTCCTGTTCCCAGCTCCGCTTCCTCCAGCACCTGCTGATGTTGGGTGACTTTCTTAACTTCACTTTTACTTCCCTCATCTGCAACGCAGAGATAATACTTCTCAGCTCTGCGGTGGTGCCAAGCTTGATTCATGAATGTTTTAAAGCATTCTGTGATATTCACCCGAAAGGTGCTCAAGAACCATAAATTATTAGTTTAATATAGATCATAGTTTTCATCTCATGAATCTTTTATATATACTACTCCAAATTCATGCCTGATATAACTCTAATAAGTTGAGCAAAGTTAAACTAGGGATAAATTTGGTACAATATATGAGGCAGCAAAATGAAATTCCAAGTGTGAGACCAAGGGCTTAACAAGTGGCATTGATTACCCAGTGATTTCAGAAACCTACCCCACTGCCCACTCACCTACAGAAAAAATATCAACTCATGGCACTCTAACATGTTAAGATTTTAATTCATAATTAAATGTCTGTTTCACCACAAAATAGTATTTTTCTTATATGTTCTATTGCTATACATATGTAGTTTGTATTTATTGGGAGTTAGTGGACATGATCATGTCTTTGCTGTCTGTTTTGATCCAAATATTTCAGTTGAAAACAGATTATTTTTCATGAGAATAAGCCCTTTAATAAGACACACATATAACTTCTTGTCCTTGGTTGTGGGAGCACAGGACACAGGACTAGGAGGGATCCTCTGGGTCACAGTCCACTTCTCAAAAGCAATCACATCAGAAAGAGTTATGTACAAGGCTTGGCAAAAGTAATTTTACCCCTCTACCCTAAAAAAAACACATTGGTCATATAGTTCACTGCTGTGATTGGTTCATTTAATTCCCAGACCAGATCTCTTCATGGTCAGTTTAGAACTCTCTGTTATCGTTCCAGCCTTTCTCTATAGTTGAAATAACTTTCCTTCTCCAATGTCATCTAACTACTCTCCCTTTATACATACATGAAGAATAACTATATGCCTACTCAATCTTCATGTTGTTATCCTAAGCTAAACTCTTTTAGTCACCTGTAAAACATGGGTTTTATTCTGCTGATCATCTGAGTGACCCATCTCTGATGAGTTTAGTGTATTTTTCACAAAGTCAGAGAGTCAGAGAAGAGGAACCTATTTGTTTGGTACTAAATAAAAATGCTGCAAATGCAGCAGAAAGAAGACACAAGTTAGTAAAAATTAAATCTTGTTGTTTGCTGATGAAGGTGATATTACCACCAATCTTCTTTCAATTTGTTGGTAGAATTTTATCAAGGGTTTTGAATAATCCACTGCTGCTATCAAACTAATGAATGCCTGTTGCTTAGCAGGTCTTCCTCTTATAAACATTGTAATAAAGAAATTTCTAAGGACATGATAATCTTTGAAAAGAAAAAAAATATTTATCAAATTTTACAGTTCAGTTGGATCTTGGAAAAATCCAGACCTTTATTGATTCTTGTCTCCTTCCCTGCCATGATGCTGATTCTTATTATTATTGCTGGTTTTCCCAGAGTTTATCCTCTTATGTCCACAACAGGTTTGGGCAATAAATTGCCTTTTCAGCTGGTCTTAAGATTTTCTATTTTTTACTTCTGCAGTGAGTGATCTTGGGTGCTTTGGAGTTAGAACCCCCCATGATTAAGTCACTGGTGAGGTGCATCTGCAGTCTGGGTTTAGCACATGTAGATGTCGAGTTTGGGACAGTATCATTGTCAGATTTTTAAATGAAGTGCCCATATTTGCATGTTGTGCTGCCCACAGGCTGGGCAGGCAATCTCTCACCTGTCTTTCATGGCACTCATGTAAATTGCTATTTCAAGGTCCTGGGCAAATGCATTTGTGCATGTACAGAGTTAGTCAGCATCAGGTACCAGCTTAAATGTTTGACCAATCAAAATAGTGGGCTTTTTATTTCAATAGCTCTGGCATTTTGTTGCAACTTTGCAATACAGAAATCAAGTGCTGAACAGCAGTGAATCTAAGCTGGTTTGCTGTGATAACTTTAGATGTGATAACTGAGCTCAGTGCCAGCAGTTAACAAATAGGAGGATAAGTGACTACCCTTTTTTGCCAGTTGTAGTCCATGTTAGCATCTTAAATTTTAAAATTCAAATGTATCTGAGGCAAAATTCTGAAAATTCAACAATGTAAAGAGGGTGAGAAGAGAATGGCAAGAAGGAGAGAGGAAAGGTAAAAATAAACCTGAAAGTGCTCCAGGCAAAAGCAACTGAGGGAAAATATGTTTTCACATTATAAAGTAAATGCAGGATACACCATCAGAGATCCCTCCAACTCAGCTTAGGTCTTGATCCTCCAATCAGAGATAGATGGCAAAGAGGAGACTTTTATTTCTGAGGCTTTTACTGTTTTTTCTTTTTAATCCCTGGTATGTTAAATAGCTTGTAATGCAGAGATTTCTTTTAGGTAGCAGGAAACCCATGCACTCATGCAGTTACAAAAGCAGTGGAAAACTGCTCATAAACAAAAACTGTGCTGTGAGTCTTCCCACAGTCAGAGCTCGTACAGGAAGTTCATACAACTCACCAGGCTCCATCCACTGTCATTCACATGTCGTTGTATGGCAGAGAAGTGTTTTCTGTCTCAGCAGGTTATTGTTTAATGGGCTAACGCATATTTGCTAGAGGAAATGCTATTGTGGGAGTTCTGTGGGGAGGCATGTTACTTGTGGGGGAAAAAAAAGGCCACTTCCAAATATTAAAAAAACCCCTCTGTTTAGTCTCCTGGTGACAGAGAAGGGCAACTTCACCATGGATGTGAAGGGAGTTGCATCAGGCCTTGTATACTTTAGCCCTATAAGCAATAGTATGCAATAACTGCTAAGGAAAAACCATCTTGCTGCTTTATTTTTGTGTGATTTGTAAAACTGGAATATAATTTTGCCCCCAAAGAGCAATTAGAGTCCTTTTACTTTAAAGCCAGAGATATTTGTGAATCATCTAATTGCAATACCTTACTCTCACAATCAAAAATAAAGCAGGTGATGTTGTGAGATGTGTTTTGTTTCTTTAAATTCTCCATCCCAAGAACACTCTGTGACCCAGGGTTCTTTGTTGTTAGCTGGTGAATGAGCAACAGGAAAGCAGACCCCTCCTGAGCCCCTCCATTGACGACTTTCTCTGTGAAACTAAACCAGAAGCTGTTGCAAGGCCTGTAACCTCGAACACTGCAGGTAAACAACATTCTTTACTATCCCTCAGTAGATAGAAATAATTAAGTTTTATCTTATTTAGAGCACAGTTTTACAAGTAGTTTCTTGATTTTTTTTAACTATTTGCACAAATTCACAAGCCAGTGTTAAATTATAATTGCCTGAACTATTCGTGGAAAAAACTTTGTTCGTGGCATTTGAGGGCCAATATGATGTGATTCAAACCATGTCATTGCCAGCAGACCTTTGGGGCTGAAATAAAAGTACTTTATTTAAGTTTCACAAAAGTATGTATTAGTTTGACCAATTCTCAATATTTGTTTTTGCAAGATTTTAACCCATGAGAAAGCCACATTTAGTCTGATTTTAACCAAACCCATTCCTTACTCTAGAAAGATTTTTTTATATAAAAACTTGGGTGGGATAGCAAAGAAAAAGGGAAGAGGTGTCAAAAGAGTTTCTCCAGGCTGAGTTTGGACACCTTAATAGTGAAAGGATTTAATACATTTCTCAGCTCTGTTGTGTTCAGTGAGGTAGTAGAGAAGGTAATAAAAAGTAAGAGTGAACCCTGAAAGCCCTTTGAATGATACTGAATTCTATTTGAAGTATATTGTCCTTTGGAGGTATTTTTAGAAATTGGTCCCCTCCCACTCAGTGTCTGTGCAAAGGTAATCAATGCAGTTGAGCAGATCAACAGAGATTCAATAAAATCAGCATAACACCACTATGTTCTCTTGCTATCTCTTAAAATGACTCTGCTTGTAAGAAACCATTTAATTAAAACCTATATACATGCAAATTATTAAATTAATAATTGACAGCTGGGTGATTATCTTCACTTGTAATTAATATGTGTCTAAAGCAGTATTCTAATGTGTCTAAAGCAAGTTCTAATAACAAAAACTGGGACACTAAATTAAATAGCAATTGTAAATAATATTTTTTCTTTTTCTATATAGCTAAAGATATTACAGGGATGAATAGAGCTATTTCAGGTTGTGTAAGAATGGTGTTTGTTGTAAAAAAGTATCTATAATTGTATGGCTGCCTAGAATATCTACCAGATTGAGGGGCAGGGGTGGTATTAGATTTATGTAATAGCAAAATAAAAATTTCTTATTCTATGAAGATTGATGAAATTCAGTCATTTGCCAAGAACACAGATTAAGCACTGCAAGAGATAATACAAACTGATTTGTCAAAAAACACCTGTCCTATAAAACAATGATAAAAAGACAGTTTTCCTATATTTCACATGCTAAGGAATTTCAAATGTTATTCTTTAAGCAACTTTTAAATGAAGAACCCAGGAAGATATCTACTCCTGCATTTTCCAAAATGGCACGTGGCACAACAGCAATGCCCTAAGCAGCTGTTGCCAGTACTTAATTCATAAATCAAACCAAATCTTATCTAAAATCTCAATTGCACAGGGAACCCTCACAGCAGAGGAAAATCTGTGAAGTCCACAGCCCTAAGACTTTGGACGTGTTTAAGATTTTAGAGGAAAAGCCTTTTATGCAATTCCATTAAACTTCATTAGTTAAGCACCTGAAATTCCCAGCCATATTTTCATATGCTGGTCATGGCCTTTAGCCAGGAAACACACACCTACTAGAGTCAAGTGCAATCACGTCAGTAATATTTTTCCCAATTTAGGGAGCCCCTGGTGGCCTAGTGGTTAGATCGCAGGACCTTCACCGCTGAGGCCTGGGTTCGATTCCAGCCAGG